>OY390731.1:31958853-33158853 GCA_959613385.1 Geotrupes spiniger | reverse complement strand
GTTTATTTACATGAAAGAGTTATCCACATAAACAATAAATAATTACAAAGTTACCTATTAGTTCCTTGAACACTAACTGTAATGTGATATGGCCGAAACTATTTTCTAAGCTTTAATAAGCCAACCAAAACTTTCCGTTACTGCTTATGTCAGCACAGCTGTAGTGGTAAAATTGCACGAAATGTCTATATTTTAATTATTTAATCATATAGAGTCTTGTATATAACTTTTTCCACACACCTTAATACCTCGATTTACTTCAAACTGTTTTCTCAAGAGTGATGTTTTCAACAACATCATAGTTATAACCATACTAACTTCCAATGCTAACTAGATATCAATACCCCCTCGTAAACTACAACCTATGTCACGTGAGTTACTGATCTGATAACTTTTGTCACACGTTAGAACGAAACTACAAAAAATCAAGTGTTATCTGAATAGTACCTTGTAATACAAATTTTGCGATCGTACTATTACTCGCCCATTAAATATTAATATATTTGTCACCAAATAATAGTTAAATCGAAGAACTTTAAATTAGCAGGGAAGAAATTATACTTACGCACTCATCCTGATTATTATCAGCATAATTTGTTTCAATTAAAAGCATTTCATGGATGAATTTGAAATTTCAAATTTCTACCGTATCATGCAGAAATTATTCAATTCGAATATTAAGTTTAATGTTTTAAGAAATGATATTGTCACGATAGTGGCTGAGAATGACACTTTACAAATTTCACAATGCCAAAAAATTATCAGCATAATTTTTAAGCCAACATATGCTGTCTTAGAAGAACAATGTTCTTTATCATTAAAAGCAACATAGATTGTTACGATGACTTATGTTAGATATTAAATTTGTTATTTCTCTGCAGCGTTGCATTTTCAATTATAAAATATAATACAAAAATATAAATAAAAATCCATTACCTGATCTTTATCCTCCTGCGTTTTCGGATATAGAATTGCCGTTAGGAGTATTTCGCCGAGGGAAATTGACGGCCTTGCCGTATCCTGCAGAACCAAGTTCATATCTGTAGCCTTTCCCAGCTCCAGCGAGGTTAAGTCTAGACAAGTTGATCCCATAAAATCATCCTGTAATAATTTATTCGTTAGAAATAAAACAAATATCTTTATCCAAATGTAACCTATGAAATGCAAATAGTACAGAATATAAATTTAGTTATGAAAACTGCGCCATAAATTATGCAGTGAATTTAAATTTTAAAGTTTTAAAATATGTGCACATCCGAGTATACCCTTGATATATTCTATTGCACATCAACATTTAAAAATATTATCGTTGTAATTATTTCATAAGCTACCTGAATGAAATAATGGGAGTTTAACAAAACCTTTCCATTGAACGTTTTCATCAATAATTTTGTTACTATTTATATTAGATTTGCCTTGGTTTGCGGTGCCTTCATATTTTATACTATTCTATAATATCAGTTAAAAAATGGCATCTAGATATGTAGAACAAAACGATTATACTTATTTGTAAGGTCTACCTATATCATATTTATTACTTTCAAAATTCCCAAGTCCGTCGCTATCTTATTATTCATGTCCTCCAATCTCTTCGTCCAAATTCCACGTCAACTTATATTTGCCTTATCTCTATTTAATTTATGAATCAGAATATACAGAGTGATTTTTTCTAAGTACGTCATAGGGAGCCGTTGATGCAGCCTGGGATAAACGTTAACAAAATTATATTTAAAAAGTAAATTTGGCAACATTTATATAAAGCTGGTAAAAAATCTTTAACACATTGTAAAAAGTTCACGGTTTCTAAAGAAACCATTTAGCAAAATAATACATCATAACTTCTTAACTTATTGAAATTTTAATGGGGTAGTAGTTGCAGTAGCATGTTGAATGCGATTAATTAAGTCTACCCATTTTTGAACTGGAGTTCTGTACACTACTGCTTTGACATGGCTCCAGAAAAAAAAAACGAGTTGAAAGTCATTGGCCTTGAACCATTGTGGATAGTGGTACGGATGATATCTTCATTGACGATAAACTTGTGAACACAATTCTGCGACAGCCCCAATTCTTGTGAAATACTTCCGGTGTTTCGTATGGGCTCTTCTTCCAATATTTGCTCTTCCATCTCAGGAATCACAATGTTTTGTGGGTGACCGGCAATCTTGACTACCGGTAGGTACCAAGGATCGGATCCTTTCTAACTCTATTATGCCATATTCTTATAACATTCGCATCTGGGTATCTTCTATCGATACCTTTCTGCGTAGACTCTGAGCTACGTTCCCATTATTCTGGCATTCACCCAATATCACTAGCATGCCTGTTACCATAACATTTTACAACATTAAACCATATATATATATATATATATATATATATATATATATATATATATATATATATGTCTTATCGGACCTCAACTTCCGTAATAAAATTGTAAGTTAAAATGCTATTTGAGTACGCACTTACTGAAGTACTTTTAAGCAATACTAATAAAATCATGATCTGTTGCTTTTACCGGTCACCTTCGGCAGATTTTGCTTACTTTTTACAAAATACTGATTCATTGTTAGGAAAAGTACACAGATCCGCCATACCAACATTCTTCTGCGGTGACTTTAATGTAAATTTCGCTGATAACAGCAAGAGTGATGGCCATGGGGATCAACTTTGTAACATGTACTTGTCATATGGTCTAAAGAAGTCAATTAGTAAGTTTACTCGAATTCAAAATCAGTCGAGTTCTACAATTGATAACATTTTCACTAATATTAATGTAAACTCCGCAAAGCCCGAGATTGTCTATTGTGATATATCGGATCATTTTATGCAATGTGTTTCCTTTGACTATGCTACTCCGTCCGAAAATGCCTGTAATCACGTGTATAAACGATTTTTTAATTCCGTTTCAAATCTGAATGATTTTATTTATTTGCTCTCTTTAGAGAGTTGGGAGTTTGTATATAGCAACGGCAACTGTGATGAAAAATTCTCAATGTTCTTAAACATTTTCATTAAACACATGGGTACTGCATTCCCTTTGAAACTTTGTAAAATTCGCAATGAATGTAAACCTACAAGGGCATGGGTATCGAAGGCAATTATTAATGAGGGTATTCTCCTTAGAGACTTGCACAGATCATTCAAACAAACGGGCGATCATGAATTGCTAACACGATACAAGTTGTTAAAGAAACAACATTCCTTGCATATGGAAATAGCAAAAAAAACTACTTTGATGATAGAATGGCTTCATCTAGTAATAAGTCAAGAACAGCTGGGCGTATAATAAACGCTACCACGTTCTTTCTCAAATTGCAATGGTGATGTTATCGGTAATTATGATCATGCGGCTCAGGAATTCAATGACTTTTTTATAAATTCAATTAATGAGTTAATTAACTGTCTACCAACCACAGGAAAACCTAAACCAGACATAAACTTCAACAATCGTTCCCTATTCTTACTGTCTCTTACCGGGGATGAACTACGTGGAATTATACATTCTGTTGCTCCCAAGGGTTCGTCCGGCGACGATGGTGTTCCTTGTTCACTACTAGTTAAAGTTTCGACCTATATTTTAGATCCCTTGCTGACCCTGATAAATTTGTCGTTTCAAGAGGGTATTTTCCCTACTGCCCTTAAAAAATCACAAATTATTCCTATCCATAAAAAGGATGACAGGTCCTTAATATCAAACTATAGAGGAATTGCCATTCTATCAGTGTTTTCTAAACTGTTTGAAAAGGCTAATTCCGCCAGACTAACTAATTTCCTCAATATGGAGAAAATTCTAACTGATAATCAGTTCGGGTTCAGGAGGGGTGTTTCGACCCAGCACGCTGTGCTATCACTTTGCATCTACATATTTAAGAACTTCGAGAAACGTAGGAAAATTACATGTATATTTTTCGACCTTAAACGTGCTTTTGATATAGTTAACCATGACCAACTTTCTAATAAATTATATGCTTATGGTGTTCGTGGTTTAGCACTTGAATGGTTAAAATAATACCTTCATGGCAGAAGTCAGAAAGTTATTCTAATCAACAACGGTGAAGTACATAAATCCAAACTTGGCATGGTATCTGTGGGAGTACCCCAGGGTAGCGTGCTGGGCCCCCTGCTGTTTAATATATATATAAATGACATTGTCCTTTCCTTGGAAAGCGACCTCACGGTCCTTTTTCCTGATGACACCTCAGCATCAGTATCTGCCGGAAGCATCGATAACTTAAGTAGACAAGCAACTTCGCTAATATCTTCCATGCAGGAATACTGCTCACTAAACAGTTTGGCCCTTAATAATAGCATAACTAATATGGTTTTATTTTCTACTAAGGAGATTGATATTAGCCTTTTGGTGAAGTCGAATAATGCCAGTATCAAACAAACTGATGTCGTAAAATTCCTGGGTGTTATTAAATTCACGTCTGACCTGGACCAATTATATAGATACTTTGTTAAAAAAGTTATCTTCGGCTTTCTTCGTCTTACGGCAACTTCGCAAGCATATAAATCAACACCTTTTGAAGATGTATTATTATGCTCATGTACAATCTGTTTTTAGTTATAATATTATATGCTGGGCTAATTGTATTCGTGTTTCCGAAGTACCAATATTACAAAAAAAAAATCATTCGCACCATGACCTCAAAAGCGCCTCGTTATTCATGCCGGAACTTGTTTACTGAGTTAGGGATTCTAACTGTACCCTCGTTGTATATCTTTAACTCTGTATCTCATATAAAGTCAGAGTCGCAATTTGGTAATTACAGAAGTGAAATTAAAAATTATTCACTAAGCTGTCATGCTCGGCAAATGGGCCTATGGTCATGCCATTAATGTTATATAACAAGCTCCCAGTTCCAATAAAGGAGTTGTCAAGTTTCAGCCAATTTAGAAGTAAAGTCAAATCATTCCTGTTGAGGAACAGTTTTTATTCAGTGTCGGAATATTTAAACTGCACTGGTGCAGTCGAATAATATTTCTTAGTACTCTAACCCGGTATTTCTCGTATTGCTATAAATTGTTATTATACCTCTTTTATTTTTTATACCTTTTAATATGTATTTTGTAATGACTATACTATTTAAGTGTATTTTTTGTGATTATTGTGTCCACTGACGTACAGTTTGTTTATTCTATTGACAATTTTTAATACTTGTACTGCAAGTCCGATGGAAATAAAGTTTATTATTATTATTATTATTATTATTATTATTATTAAAGTCATTAAATCAAGTCATCAAAGTAACGATTAATTGTGGGGTGTAAATATTTATCGAGAAGAAAACGTTGATGATCAATTATTTGCATAAATATATTTAGGAAACCAGAAATGTGTTACCAGTAAAAACTTTAAGTCCGAAATACTCGTAACCAAAGAGGGGGTAAGGCAGGGGAAAGTTTAAGTCCGTTTTTATCTATAAGCTTCACGGATGAAGTAATCAAGAGCGCCAACAGGAAGCGAAACTGCTGTATATAGGATATAGGAACGATTGGGATCACAGAGTATGCATTTGCGGATTATGTAGCCATTACAGCAAGGAATGAAATAGATCTGTTTGAAAACTTGAAGGAATGGAATGAAGCGCTAAAAGATAAAGGGTGCAAATGAACAAGGATAAAACAAAAATGATGGTACTATCAGAAGAAATGAATGTCAAATAAAATTATAGGGTGAAGATATTGAATAGGGCAGCAATTATTAGTATAATAAGTAGTAGTAGAAGGTATACAGGAGGTAGAGCTAAATAACATATTAGAGAAAGCAAACAAGGTGTATTATGTAATGAATAAGGCATTTATAAATAAAGAGGAATAACAAAGATAACAAAAATGAAAGTGTATAATAGTTATTTAGATAAAAGTCAGGAAAATGTCACATTACTGAAGAGGAGCTAAATTCTGCCCCAAGTCAAGTAAGAGATTTTACTGACGTGTTTTGTATAAAATTTTTCCGGAAATTGTAAAAAAGACGAAATTTACAAATTTAATAAATCGTTTTTACAAACTTCACGAAAATCAAGTTGGTCAATTTTGTTGGCAACTATAGTTACATAGTATTTTGCGTCTTGTAAAGTTTTTACAATACCGTCGCGTAAATAAACAGGAAAATGTTCTTTTCGTGACGATTTCCGGAAGAATAATATATAGGCCTATTTTAACTTACGATTACTTGGGTGATAACGTGAAAGGAAAAAAGCAAAATTGGAGCGGCAGAAAATAAATATTTGAGAAGAGTGAAGGGAGTAACCATAATAGACAGGGTTCGAAGCGTACAAATTAGACAAGAGCTTTGCATTGAATCAATAGAGGTGCATATAGAAAAACGACAACTGAGACGAGTGACAAAACGGACCAAACAGATTTGCGAAGCAGGAAGAGGGAAGCATGGAAGACCAAGGAGACTTGGGATAATATAATAGTAAGAATTTTAAAGAAGATGGGAATAACATGGACAGAGGCAAAGAAACTTGAACAGAATAGTGAGGAATTGAAGCTTTTATTAAGAGTTGTCAAATTCTTACACCCTACACCTTCGGGTAGAACGGTTTCGATTATACATACATATATTTAGATGTAGTGTCTTGATAATGATAATGATAATGATAATTGATAACAAATATTAATACTTCTGTCATTGTCAAGTGAATGCGCAGGATCAGTTTGTCCTTGTATTTATTTCGATTTATCGGAGTTGTGGTAGTGGCGAGAAGATTGCGCCTGGTGTCTTTTCTCTTTGTATGTAAGGGGTATTGGACAAGTGCACCCTCCTCCAACCCAACCTGACATATCATTTCCTGATATGATTAACTGATATGAGGCTGAAATATTTTGGCAGTATATCTGACACACACATTTCGTTTTTCGGTCGCTCTACTATCAACTCTCATTGGAAGGGATTGGGCATTGTTTTCCTACGACAGTTCTGCGAAATAATTGAGTACGCGCATGTCACAACTGCGTATATTGGAAGAACATTTCTAGAATATGGATAAAGGTTACGAATATGAACTTGTTATATAGTTACTAGTTTACCAATGACTGCAAAATTAGTCGTAAAGCAGCAATAACGACGTGCTCGCTGAAGGTGCTTCATCGTATTGAACAAGCATGGGGATATTTGACCAGAGTACATTACAACTTTTCTATTGACACCTGGGGAAGTAGGGAGCAAGTCAAGGAATACGTTGAGTAACCAAAGCTATGTCATGCATCTGTGATCCTTTCTTACCACGTTACACACTGATATAGTGACCATTTAAGATTGTACGGTGTTCATGTAATATGGGTCTAGTATCATCAGTATTTAAAGGGCAGATAAGATCGATACTGATTCGCCAGCAAGAATACCAATAATTCGACCTTCACTTCATATCTTCTACGTCTAATTAACCTGTCACCTTCAAGCGATAGTGACTGCAAAACAATGTGGTGACTGCGCAGCTCTGGTAGAGACCTCCCTATGTCTATGTTATTGTGCAAGTTAAGCGACAAAATGAAGCCAATATTTAGACAACAGTGTAGAAGGGTAGTAACAAATATGAACAATGGTGTACGCTATGGAACGACAATTAATATTATGTTAATGCAATTTAGACATTTTCTCGATATTTGATCAACGTTTCCATTAGAAGTTCAGTAAAACTATTGTTGTAATTTATCATGTCCATACAATGTTTAGATTTATATAAATACGCTTGTCATTATGAATCTCTAAAAATATATATTACGACGTGTTTCCTTTAACACGTTTATACGATTTCGAATAAACATCCGTAGGGATTTTGTAAAATTGTTTGAATGCTTGCCCCAGTTTTATACAAATTATTCGGAAAAATATATCGCTTTTCGTTGGCGAAATTTCAAAGAAACTACAAGGCGAATGAGAGCATTTAATCGACATATTTTTTATAAAATTTTCTGATTTAACTTTCATTCAAAGCTGCAAAGGCCAACGCAATTAGCTTTAGCGGAAATTGGTTTTTAGTTGAACTTTTGGAACTGCTTTAAAATCGTGTTAGTTTTTCATAAAAGAAACATATTGCAGACTTAAATTTGTTTGATGCATTAATATTTATTTACATAAATTAATATGTGCATGGCAGGAAGTTGTTACTCCAGTATCATGCGTTAAAATGGACAGAAAACGTATTTTTGATGATCGCAGATAATCATTTTTTGGTGTAGATCGAAAATGAGGATATTATTGCCAAATATACAAATTCATATCAGTGATACTCGATCTTTCGCATTTTCACATACTTCTTAAATATCAGTTGATATCAATCCTTTGAAATAACTAATCTTTGCTAGCAATCCTTTGAATATATTAAATAATTAATTGCTTGAGCAGTAAAGGATCCCATCGGATCATTAAAATTTCACACCGATTGGTAAAGTTTTAAATAGAGTTTTCCGAAAGTAGTTATGCTTTGTTTTGTTGCATATTCGGAGTTCATTACGTGCGTGCAAAAGGCTACAGATCATTTAGTACCATGACTCATTTCCATTGCAGAGTTGGGGAGGGATGCTAATATTAATAAAAGCAATAATAATAATCAGGTATTTAATTTACAAGTTAAAAATATTCACATTCCAATGCGAGTAACAACTTGCCATAATTTGATTAGAATTTAGTAGTTTCTATTTAATGAATATCAGAGATTTAGGAATTTGTTGTTTTCTTACTTTTAAAGCGTACTAAAATACTTTGTAATAATTGTACTAAATGTACTAAATATAGTACATTAGGGATATATGGTATGTTTTTGGCCTTATGGGATTTTCTCTGCTTGAGGCTTTGAGCATGTTAGAAGAAGATGTTAGGCAATGTAGAAGAAGTGGCAGTATTTCCTCCAGTAAATGTTAGGCGAAACAAGATATAATAGCATCAGATGGGCAAAATTTGCTAGAGCCAGAAAATGTAGTTGTCTCAAAACCCCTTTGGAATATTTTTATGATTTTTTTGATGATAATATTATAGGTATAATTGTTTCTGAAACTAACAGATACGCTCAGCAAAGAAATCGAACACAAACTGTTACGGACACTGAAATGAGAGCTATCATAGGTGCACTTATTCTGAGCGGTTACGTACCTGTGCCTAGACGTAAAATATTTTGGGAACGAGAAAAAGACGCTCACAATGAACTTTGATTTTATCATGTCTAATATCTATGTTCAAGATAACAACGCTTTAGATCCAAAAGACAAGTTTACCAAGTTACGACCGTTGTTTCAACATCTCAATAAGAAATTTATGGAATACGGTAGATTACAGCAAAAAAATCACTCTGTTGATGAAGCTATGGTACCGTATTACGGTAGGCATGGTGCTAAGTAGTTCATGAAAGGTAAACCCATTAGGTACGGGTATAAGCTCAGGGTGGGAGCAAGCAGGCTTTGCTATGTCTATTGGTTTGAACCCTATCAAGGCATATCTACGAACATTAGTACTATCTATGCTGATTATAGTGTTGGAGCTGGTGTAGTTTTATCGTATGCAGATGCTCTACGAAAGAAATGGCCTGGGGAAAAGATTCATTTATTTTTCGATAACTTTTTTACATCGATTTCTTTAGTTGAACTGCTCACTGATAAAGGTTTTTATGCAACCGGGACAGTGTGGAAAAACCGTTTGCCTGGGAACCCCTTAGTTGACAGTAAGTAAAATGTTCAAAAAAGAGAACCTGGTTCATATGATTTAAAAAAAAAATAGCTGACCAAAATATTATCGCTGTCAAATGGAACCATAACAGCTTGGTATCACTATGGCCAAACTATTCTGGAATCGAACCCCTTCACAATGTCAAGCGATATTCACGAAAGGAAAAGCAAAATGTGCAAGTTTCTATTCTACACATACGTCTTGTCATACATAATTATTACTGATTATTACATGTCACACAACCACATGTTATCCATTTATACAATGCCAATATCGGTGGCGTCGACCGCTCTGATCAAAACATATCGCTATATCGTATCGCAATCCGTGGAAAAAAATGGTATTTTTCCCTAAAAAACACATTGTATTGATCTAGCAATCCAAAACGCCTGGCAGTTATATCGTAATGACGGTGGAAAAATGGATCAACTAAGTTCTCGCAGAAGAATTGCCACTGCAATGCTTTCTCAAAACAAAAAACCCTTTTTATATCAAAGAGGTAGCCCATGTAGACATGAAAATGTCGACATTAGATATGATCAAATTGATCATTATGTCATTCGCCAACCAAAACAGACAAGATGTGGCCAGTTCCCCGAACATGCGACAACGAGGTTTAAAAAATCTGATATTGCAGTTCATGTGCAGTGTTTTCTAGATTATCACAGGAGACACTAATTCTGTTATTACGACCTATTATTTTCCTGATGTACTACATGTAGAATAGCAATTTTTTTGTAGTTTATTTAAAATAAACATTATTTTTTTCTCAGGAATTGTCTTTTTGACATATTCTACAAAGCTTTCAATAAAAATTATACTCCTGTGTAGCACACCTTAGTTTTAGGAACATCTGGGTTGATATGATTTACCTGCAATCCCCAATCGTAGTCGAAAACTTTTATCTGAATCGGAGTAAAGGCATCTTCGATTGGAACTGTAAAAGTTTCGTCCCAGCAAGGATTCAAATCCCTGTAGACTGTTTTAGATTTGTATATTAACCGACCTCCGCTTTTAAACTTAACGTAAGGATCGCTGGTGCCTGGAACAAAAAAATTATACATTAAATATCAACGCATGTTGCTTAATTAGTATAAATAGTATTTCGTTTTACACAAAAATGAGAGGATGCGTGGTCGTGGAGACTAAATTTGTAAAAATGGTTGCCATGTCAATTGGCAAAAAGTAAGTTAGAGATTCCACATGATGGAAAGGAATAATATGAAAATGTGATAGTTATGTGAGAAAAAACGAAACTAGCTTTGGAAGAAATAAAGAAATAAGAAGGGAATGTAGAAAATGGTTTTTAGATGAGCGATGATAGGACGTGGATACGACAGAATAAAATTATGACTCTTGCCAGTTCGAACCATGGGTAAAAATTAAAGACTTGCTACAGCAGTAGAATAAAGAAAAGTAAACATCAGATCCTTGGATCTGCGATAATACGCATTTATTTCTAGCGTCTAGTATCTGGTGGAGAGTACTCAACATAGCAAGTTTGTACGTTAGACATATGATGCCAGACTCATCTTGGAAAAATTCTGCTGCATATACTTCACGTACCGTGATAAAAAATTATCTTGGTCAAAGGTAACCATGGTATGTAAAACGGTTGTCTGTCTGTCTGTAATGAACTATAAGTTATGAAATACTAATAACATTTTTATTAATAAGAAAAACTAAATTACAGTAATTGTTGGAAGTGTCCTTCGTTTTGTTCAAGTTTGACTTGAAAAATTTTCACACTTAAAAAATGATTGACATAAATGTACGATGGGAGCTTCGACAATCATTTTAAAATCCATGACCACCCTTGACCAAGGTAATTTTTGGAAAATGTTTAACAAGATATAATTTAAACAAAGAAACCTATATTAAGCAAACATAAAATTAAAATAACTAATTGACCTTAGACTTTAACACCTATAAATTAGATTGCTGCTAATGGTCCTCTATCGTCAATGAGACCAAATTTTCGTCTGACGTGTCTCATCATGGCTTGGAGGCTTTCTATATCCACTTCTCTCATTTTTCGATAAATTCTTTGTTACAATTCTTGTTCATTCTGTACCTCCCAACCATGTTCATACACTTTTCCTGCTAAAAGGCTCTAAAAAGTTTCAATTCGGAAGATTATCATTTTTAAGGACATACGGTACATGATGGGCATCCAACCAGTTAATTATATCTCTAGCATAATGCGATGGCGCAAGATCAGTCCAAAATATTTAATCATCATCGACAAAATTTTTGGTCGTGATACATGTTTACAATATTTGATTTTGACACCTGTCCAACTATTTATAAATTGTCTTGCGAAAATCTAATTTATACGCCATTTCGCGAACGACAAATAAAGGTACGACATGCCAAACAAATTGACAAATCCACTAGAAACATGTTATTCCATAGTCGACTCGATCTATTAGTTTAGACAAGTGTTAGGTTGCACAATTACCTCATTAGAAACGCAAGGGGAGATAATTTGCAAATGTACAATCCATGGATACATAAAACTGGTGCAAGACTACCCAAAAATTTGTGAGACAACAATAAATTATTTAACATTTAACGCAACTGCTCCAGCACTATGGGAAAGTGGATTCAGTAGTTTTTAAGTACAGTGCGTCTGGTCCCAAGTAGAGATAAAGAAGAACGTTTCAATAACTACATAATCAACTCATAATGGGACAAAATTCCTGGAAAGAACATAAATATGACAATAAAAAAGAATGATTCAGCCACGGATGATATTTTGAAACTCAGTATCCCTTAACAATAAATATGAAGAAATTGGAACATTGGTATGTGGACCATACTTGGCACAGAAAATTTATCAAAACTACGTTCCACTGGATCATAATACAATAACGAAGCGACCTGATGGTTAAGCTGACACCCGACTATAAACCTCAATACATAATATAGGAAAACGCAGAGTAATAAGCAAATGGATTCTATGAATAAATATCGATTCAACTTAATAAACAACGGAAGTATTGATCACTTAGGAAATGTAACTATAGAGTTGGCAATGAACAATTAGAGGGGTAAAATGGGGGTTTAATGAGAATCCATTGAGGAAACATTAAACCACATCTGTTCGCATAACGAAATCGTTATTTTTTACGTAAGATAAGATTATAAAATTCTATTTTATCAACGAGCGGAAAGTTTTAATTATTTTTCAGAAATCGTTAATTACGTTTTATCGTCGTGTATATATGTATTAAATTATTAATAAATATTGTTTGTGAACCAGTTTCTGTTTCAATCATTTTGAAAGGTGCGAAGGTGAATTTTAGGAAGGAAAATTGATTTAGATGATGAAGACGAGAGGTCAAAGGCAGTTGGTAAATTATTGACTAAAAAACTTTGAATGATATACGAAAAAATGGAAAATTGCTTCCGTGAAACGTGATTTCTGGCATATTTTTTTTATAGTCAAAGAGTCAACATTATGGACCTGTTACTTGATGATAACGTCTACACTTCTGCTGAATGAAAATTATGTAATTCCAAAGTAACTGATTTGGTAAATGCCCTCTGAAACAATATGCAATATACTTGAGATAGAGTAAACAGATTACGGTTTGCAGAAATTAACTGATGAGTACAAGCCCAAAAGTCGAAAATCTTTAAAACGGATGATGTGATTTTTAAAAGAACCTCGTGATTGTGGCTATCGGTTTATGTTAGTGTAAAGTCCACATTTCCAAGTTTTATAATTATCAGGTTTTAAAATTTGTGGAACTATGCCTTGGTTGTTGCTATAGTGAGTTTGTATGGGGAGTGCGGATCAGATGAATTGTACAAGTTAGGAGTACTTAATGGTGATGATCGATTTTAACTCAATGATACTAAAATTAATAAACGGCGGTTGTTTTGTATTACTGAAAAGAAGTGTCGAAGTTATTTAACCGAAATGGATACATGCTGTGTATAAGCTAAACTCAGAAATCACTGGGCATTGTTTCTACTGCTCTACAGCTATCAGAGTTAAGCACGTGGGTGGGTAAAAGTTGTCATCTGTAGCTGAAACATATATTGAAGACTGTGTCGTAAATAAGATTGCATTACAGAAGCATATACTTAGAGGTTTAGAAAACTACATCAAAGCATCAATATGATTGGAACAGCAGATCAACATTAGTGGTGTTTGAAAAATTTACGTTTCGGTAATTTTAATTACAAAATTGAAGTTTTTGTTATTACAAAACATGAATAAAGAAATGTATAATGTAGTGCGAAAAACAGGGAAAAATCACTATTACTTGCGGTGAAACTATTCACGTTGGTACTCACATATTATTCCTATGACTTAAGAGTAGCAGAGTATGCGGAAAACCCCATCTATGGTGTAGAAATTTAACCTCACACACCTAAACGATATCGAAAAGAAAGTAAACAAATACTTGAAAATATATCCCCACTATATTAACAATAATAATAGCACCACCAGAGTAAGAACCAATAGAACGCTAACAAACGACAAACCTCTTTAACATTATTGGCATATTTATGTTTAAGAGACAGAAGCATTGGAGAGTTTGAAATGACGGGGTGCTGAGCTCAATCAGCATACAATCTACAACGACTATTTCACACCTTCACCTTCACTGCTACTGCCAAGGATAAAACGTAATGCTCTTTTGAGCTAAAGCCACACCTTTGAACATATTAAGAGAAGCCTTTCTATATGACGTAGCACTAGACAATACAGCAACGGAACACGTCATGCCCTTTGACTATCTGATAATAAAAATATTCAGTAATGGAGTTATTAAAGACGGACTTGCACTAAGTGAATAAAACAATACATCTGCCTAAAGATTAAAACACATTATGATGATTTTTGATTTAATAATAAATTTACAATCCAAGCGAAGACTATAATTTATAAATACATTAGGTACAGGGCGGACCCAAGGGCAGATAGAATGACAACTAAAGGACAACTGAGAAGTATGATTGAGACGAATATTCGAATGAAGCGAAGTATGTACAAAATTAGGTACCAGATTAACCAAGAGGTGATGGAAAGCCTCATGGCTAAGACTCGGAAGGTGTGATTTTGGACACCCCTTTCCATAGTTCTTCTATTTGCTCAGCTTCCTCTGAGTTCTTATACAGGGGCTCCTGCAAAAATTCTCTCCACCTCTGTGTTACTTTCATCTGCTTTTCTATTAAATTACCCGTTTATCTTTGCAATATATATTTTTTGATTGTCTGCCTTCTTGGTAAAAATGTCTTTCTTTTTTATTCTTAAATTTTTGTTCTGTTCTTTATTTTATCTTCGTAGTAAACTAATTTTTTCATCTATATGTATATTTTTGCCTATATCATCCATAATTTGTACTTTGCTGTTGCATTATTTATTATCATTTATTTTCTTGTCTCTCTTCTTTTTTCTATTAGCTTGTCACATTCCATATCGTTACTTTTATTTTGTTTCCTTCTTGCAAGACTTCTTCCCTAGCATTCCAAGTACCAATTCATCATCATTGTCCATATCCGCCTCTCTGTAGCTTTTAATGTTCGTGATAAATTGTGTGTATTTCTCTTCTATCGATATATGATTCGTGATTCTACGATCTATTGTTATCCATGGTGCCTATTTAATCTGCTCATCTTCAAATTGTGTATTTGTTATCACTAGCTACTTTTGTATTGCAACCTCTATCAGATGTTTTCCATTTTCATTACTTTCCATATGGTTGGTACATACAATACCTCTTGCCTGATGATTGCGTTGTAGTCTCTCAGAATTATCTTGACATCGCACCTTGGCGATTTTTGAAGCTCATTTTCCACTCTTGCATAGTAAGCTTATTTTTCTTCATCTTAATTATCTTCCGTAATCGCGTGTATGATTATGAAGCTTACGTTTACTATTATCCCATTTGATTCTTATGCTACATAAACTTAATTTTTGTTTCGTTTACTGCAAGGCTACGATTTCCACTTTGTACTTATCCATGCATTTGACTAATATTATAATTGCTCCTTCTTCGTATGTGCCTCTTAAATTTCCAAGTTCTTGCTGCTGACGTTCCGTGTCCTTCTTTTTGTTTGATCTTGTTTTGATTTGCATCAGCTTTTTCTTGTGGATCACTGCCATTTCGTCTTTTTACCTCTCTGGCAATACTTCTTATTTCTCTTTGTGTCATTCTCGCTTCCATCATAAGATCATTATCTACGGGCGTGTAGTGTCTTTTAAATTGCTTTTAGCTGCGATAATTTCTTGTTTTACGCCCATGTTCCCACATTCCTCGTTCTTTATTGATCACATCCTCTACCTTTATGGCTATTTGTAACTTATTCTCTAAAAATTCCTCCAGTACTTCTTATTCTTCATTCTCCTGCGTTCGCAATCCCTTTATTATGATTATATTTCTCCTCCTCACATTCTCCTCTTCTTCTGCTCTGTCTTCCAAAATTTCTATTTTTTCTTTGGTTGCTTTCTTTCTTCGTTTCTTCTCATCTCTTTTATATCTTTATCTCATTTCTTTCAACATTTTCTCCATCAGTTCTTTCAGGTGCTCTCCCACTTGCTGCGGTACTTTTAGTTGCAACCTCCCGTATTTTTTCATCTGCCCTCCTTTGTTCCGGTGATCTGATTATTTTTTTTTACTTCTGCCAAATAAGTTGTCGCAGCCGATATGTGTTTTGCAGGAATTCTTGTTTTGTTATATTTTCACCAATACATTTCATGTGGGTATGTTCATATAATGAAAACGGTTGCAAACTCGCCGGATACTACTCACGATATCTGTGGAATGGAATTCCAGGTAATGACAATTTGAATTCTAAATTTTGGTTCAATTATGTAATTGTAATTAATTTTTGGTAAAATTTTAAAATATAGAGCAGAATTCTGTTTTTTGATTTTGACTGGAATCTGTTCCATCGCTTTTGTAATATATTTGGACAATTTTTGCGCTAGGGTCATACAAAATTGGCGTCGAAAGCTTTATATCCTGGCACCAATATAGATAGCAGATGAAGTTATAAGACATGAAGTTATTAACGAATTATTTAGCTATTTGATGATGTAATTTAGTTTTACACGTATTTTATTTCATTTGGTCGAATCTAAGTATATAACATACACTTTTGTTTAGCGATCGCATTACAGTTATTAGAAACTACTCCTGTAATGTTTTCTGAAATCAAAATCTAATAACCGCAATTGAACCCTTGATATTAATACCATACCTTGATATTAATACCATGACGTTTTCGAAATATGAGTATATATATCAACTTACTGTTTGTAGGTTAGTTATAATCGAGGTAGATTAATTGCCCAAATGAGGGTGGTTCATATGAAATTTGATCTAAATGGTATTAGCTTTCACTGACTAATTAATTTCGTTATAGGCTCGTGAAAATTCAATTTCATGCGAAAGTCATATTAACTAATCAGTTTGTAGAATTTTTGTCAACTATTATATGTGTGAATTTGTAACTTACCATTTTTATCCATAGCCACCAATCCATGTCCCCTCCGCAAATGGATGCGAAGCTGGAAAAAGGAATGTTGACGAAGAGCCGTTTCTTTTCTCCTCGAGATTTCATCGGTGGAAGTTAACTTAAAATTTAAAACAATTTATAATAGTTTATTTTTAGTATAATGCTTATAAATAGAAAATAGAATCACGCGCTGTATTTGGCAACGACATTATTTATTTTGAAATTATTGATTAATGTGATATTATAAGAATGTTGTACACAGACCGAAATAATTCGTTCAGTTTGTGTAAAGTGACATTTCCGAAGTGTTGTCTGCCCAGGAACTTTCAATTATCAGATACAACGAAATATTAATTATACTATCGAAAATTAAACATGCTTGTCCTGATAAATTATTTGGATCAGGCAAAGTTCTTAAGATCGCTGTCGACGTTTTTATATTTAGTTTCATACATAGTTTTCATATTTTAAGTTTGAATAACGATAAGCATCTGCACAACACAAATTGAAAATGGTAGTATTATCCTGCTAGAGTTTATTCAATGTTAAATGCAGGATGAAAATCAATAAAAAAGAATTGACACACTAACCGGTAACAGATCAAGGCCGGCCACGGCGCCGGGTGTAGGTGCTCTTGGTCGGGGCGATCCTCCGGGAGAACTGTGGGGGGTGTCAACGACACAGGTTCGGCTTAAGGGCGAGTCTGAAACAGACACACCTACAATCAAACTTTTAATTAATTAAGAATATTTTTACAAAGCGTGTCGTGCTATTAATACAGGAACGAGAATAAATTTATTTTGATGGATTACACTTCCGAGATAAATGATATAGGTACGGCTACATTTGAGAATTACAATATGAATATTTTACGAGGGCTGTTCTCTCTTATCGTATATTTTCCAGATAAAATAACTGTTACTTCCAGCCATGTAGTAACTTATAGATCATCATAGTAAAACTATTATTTATTCTGCAACGAGGGTTAAAACGATGGAGGATGTAGTTATTTATTATTGAAATTTTATATAAAGGTGTAAAAGATGAAATTTTCCCCGGATGCCTTTCAACGTAAAATTCTCATTAAGTTTTCGTGCGTTAATTTGTTATGTACCACCGCGTTCTTTTTTAGGTAGGAATTTTTATCGTCCGTCAAGTGTACTTACAAAGTTGATTTTCATTTTACAACATGCACCCTAATGGAAAGTGTTGTTACGGCCCTGAGAGCTACCGCATTAATCATCACTTTACGAGGATGTCGTTAAGTGCACGCCTGTTCATAAACCGTTTTTACGCTCCTATCGTTAGCGTTATATTTAATAAGAATCCGTGTTGAACTGAAATTAAAACGAGATTTAGTGTTCAACGTCTGCCCGTTTTTGAATAGTTAAGTTTGACTAGAAAGTGCATGTACTACTTATACACTGTAAAATTACAGGTAGGAAAAATTGATCGGTTCGACAAAAGTCAAGGAAATCCAACGAAAGTTCTGTTTAAATATAGTGATTATCAATATTTTATAAGTAATGGTAATTTAGCAGTAACAGTAAAACCTATAATTATAACAAATATGAAGTTTATTTCACGGTATGTGTAAGACATGCAAACATAATTTTGTATCAATACGCAATATTACGTGGTTGAAACAATAATTCTGTTATAATGTCGACGGATATAAAATAATATTTGTTGTGGGAAGAAATATCTAAAGAGATGTGAAGTTCCTGATATGAAATCTATATCTGGAAATTGTGGTAGATATTAACAGTGAGATAGTATTTTCCAAGAATGCTGGTTATATCAATTACATTTGTGTTCCTTGATCGCCGATGGAATTGTGAAAATGAGAAAACTTGAACCACAGATTGAGACGAAAGGTGTCACGAATTTACTACCTGAGAATGAAATAGTTCAAGGTTTGAAATTTTTGTAAAACTTTCGCTATATGTCATCATGCTGAAGAAATTTGAATGCGAAATGTCTGTAATAGTAGCAGTATGTAGAGCAGACATGATGAAAATATACAAAAGTCTATGGTACCATAAATCAAGAAGCTACACCACTTATCCGCAAGCATACAAATAATTATTCGCTAGTTGAGTGCATGGGATTCCAAGAAAGGATCCACGAAAAGGATCAGATGGGCCGATTAGCTCAAGATGCCTTCTCATCTCACTCAGTAAAAGCTAACCTTTATTCAATAGAATATTAACGTATATTGTTAATTAATACATATTTAAATACTCGTAACGAATGATTCTTACAGAAATCCACCAAGCATGTGTTAAAAGTATGAGGCCACTTGATGAGTAGATGGATGGACCATGCAGTCATCAAAAGGTCTCATCATTTTAATATATGCTTGTTGGATTTCAGTAGGAATCATTCGTTACGAGTATATAAATATGGGAAAATTATAATCGCTAACTGTGGTCAATTGGAACGATTTGGGGGGGAATTACAAAAGGAAATCGACCAGCAATGGCAATAAAAAGATTTGTTTCTTTAGGATAACGCCTGACCTAATGTGTTAAATACGTCCCATGAAAATATTTTGCCCCATTCACATATTCATCAAGTCTCATTAACAGATGTTCACTCGGTCGTGAGTCTGGATAACCATATGAGACACAAACATTTCTACAACGAAGGATATTTACAAGAAGAAGTGCCGTTTTATCCGCAGTAAAAATACTTTTATAAAAATGACATTAATAAATTATTAAATCGTTAGGAAAATTACATTTTGATGAATAAATTCATGTTAAAACAAAACCGAATATCCTTGAATTTTCTCATTGTGTCGAATAGTTACGACGCTCTTTCCCAAGCTTTAGAATTGAAATCAAATTGTTTTGTCAGCTAACGGAATTGGGTTGATATTTGTGTCTCCAGTGCACGCAGTCACATTGCCGTGATGGCGTACCAGATTACTTGACGTGCTTTAATCTTCCAGTAATGTGCACCCAGCTTATCTTCACTATCCATTCTGACATTTTAGATTTTAAATTACATTTTTCACGAGACCTAATAAATGTGTGGTAATTAATACTTCACTCAACCGACATATTTCAATTTCAATAAATTTTAATAAACAAGCAGTTAATAAATAATAAATTATATTAACATATGAACTTAATTACTAACGTGAGAAGTATGAGAGGAGTCGACACGATCACAACATTTCTTAGTAAGGATAAGCTGCAAAAAAATTGCGGGAAAAGAAACACAGAAATACAAAAAAATATAATAACATATGATGTCATTGTAGAATGAGGAGGTTAAAACAGAATTCAAGTCAGGTTGAGGAGATGTGGAAACATACAGAAGCAGTAATTAAAGATACTGTTAAAACGGCGATCTCGACAAACAGGAAAGACTGGCTCGATGAGGAGTGTGTAGAGATAAAAAGACAGTAAAACAAGAATTGCTGAATAACAACACAATAGGAAACAGAGAAAAATATAACATAAGATGAAAATCTTATGAGTACAACATGTAGAAGTATCTGAGCTTAGTTTGTATACATTAGCTAGCCCAAAATATTTGAGAATTTTAGCGATGTGTTATAAAGATTAATTAATTGTCCACGCATTTCACTTAATTGTCTCTGTAAAACAACTAAGAGAGATGTAATGCGACTGAAGCGTAAAGCTAAGTTATTAATACGAAATTGTTAATGATGTAATAATATATAACACACACATATACGACAAAATAGAATTTAAATACGTAATATTAAATTAACAATTTCCATTTCCACAGCAATTAAAAATGAAATCTGCCAAAGCAAACATTTACATGTTCAACAAAGTAAATTATAATTATAGAAATAATGACAAATAAACAAATACGAATAACAATTGCAAATTAAACAATACATCACAAATGAATAGATGCAATAATTAATTATGTTTCCAAACTGGCTTGTGTAATTATCGTCATGACATAACAGCAAAATTTATTTTGCAAATTAAGCACGTATAAATAGATGCATATTTTATACGTATGTAACAAAAACATTTTTGAAATATAATTATTCAAACTATAATTTTTTTATTTAATTTAGTACTACAGAAGGTGATTCAGTAAAGCTTTAACAATAACACTGTGCTAGTCGAAAAGTTCAACATCGATGTGTCCTAGGTAGAATACATAATTCGAGTACGCTGAATCAAACGCCGTCAGCCGTTTTGCGAAGTTGACTCTAGTTTTCGAGATATTCACGTTTGAAGATTGTATAAAAAAAGACCCAAGAAACACGTTTTTCCGTATATTTCAACCATTCGTTCATCAAATATCGTTTCAGTTCACCAAAATTCCTTCGTTTCATGAAATATTTTGCACTTTTTCTAACATATCAAGTATTGAAGGTCGCAGGAAGTATAGAAGAATAGAAGAACCCGATTCATCCGTACATTTAAACCATTTATCGATCAGATATCGTTTCAGTTCGTCAAAATTTCTTAAAAAATTGTTTACTTTCCATATAAAAATATTTTTCTCTTAAACATCTTATATTTCTGATGCTTCTTCTTGTAAATTCCAACAAGCTGCTAGAAGAGCATTCAACTTTTTCCCACTATACCAATGTTCGAGTCTTGCCGTTACTTGTTGGAAACGCTTGCCGTGCTCATCTGATTCGGTTGGTGATTGTTCAGCGAATTTTTCAATATGTGCATGTAGAAAATGAATGTGACATTTTAACGTTGATGCGTTGAAAGCGCCAGTTATGGGATCGATGAATTCTGAGAACATTCTCAATGACCGCTTTAACGCAGACCCATGCCACGAGCTCTGAATCACTAAGGGCATTTTCGAATTTTTCTGGTCGAAATAATTTTCTACCAGGTCTATCTTTTTCTGGCTTAGTTATTCCCGGGATGAAATGCTACTCATTGTCTTTAACAATGCCTATTGTCATCGGATGTGCCTTTCCGCTTTGCATAACGCTATATGGTATGTCTGTATCCTGGATCCCTTCCATAGGCTTAACTATCTCTAAAGCCTCGTGGGCTTGGGGAATTTTCGATTCCAACAATGCTAAATTGCAACGGTAAAATGAATTTAAATTGACTTGCTGCATTTGTTGGTTGTCAGGCAATCTTCCTATTGCCTCGAAGAATTGTCGGGTACTTGTTCCGATTCCTCGTGTTGTAATGGTTAGTACGATGGTATTTTTAACCGTTGATGCGCCTATCTTGTCTTGTACATCTTCAGAAATAGTTAAAAGTTCCTTCTTTAGACGTGCATCTTCATGATGGGTCTTTTCGGAATGGGAATGTTTTCCGAATGTGGCAATGGCAACTCAACAAATATTATTGCTTTGTATTTCACTTAGCGTTCTTTTCTTCTGTTTTGTCCATTAGTATAATTCAAGCACGCATAGCATTCTTCCAGATCATGTACTTGTGGATTCAATCAAATCATCGGAACGCCAAAAGCCATATTATAGATTTTACTTTTATTCCTTTCGTTCAATCTCGACAAGCCTTCGGTACACATGACAGGCGGGGTGAATAATATTTTCACCAAGGTATCGATGATACATTTTAGAGACTTCCGAACTGATTGCTCGTTTACTTGGCATGATAGTGAATCTGCCGCAAATATAAGAAAAGTTGTTGAATTTCTTACAGTTTCTTACAGTTTTGGTATTTCAAACGATCGATTTGATCGATCGAATCGTATACCGTAATATATCAACAATCCAAATACAATAAGCCAATGTCGCAATACTAGTATCATCTGTCGTCGAATATGTGAAACTGTTCTTATTCAAAGTGATTCCATGAAAGCGAAGAAATTTTGTCGAACTCAAACGATATATGATGGATAAATGGTTGAAATGTACGGAAAAATCGGGTTCTTGTTGTGAAAATGTCTCAGGTTCATCGTTCCTTCACATTCTTCTGCAATGCGACCTGCATTTCATGAAGCGAAGAAATTTTGTCGAATTGAAACGATATTTGATGAACGAATGATTGAAATATACGGAAACACATGTTGCTTGGGTATTTTTTGTACAATCTTCAAACGTGAATATCTCGAAAACTAGAGTCAACTTCGCAAAACGGCTGACGGTGTTGTATTCTGCGTACTCGAATTATGTTTTCTACCCAGGACCCATCGATGTTGAATAAGTTCCCTATTCGAGCATAGTGTAATTATAATGTATGACATAGCAGATAACGGGCCATGTGTTATAATGGTTCGCAATTTATTGCGAATGCCTATCATCAGCCTTTGGACGGTAAGGGGGTTAAACTCTCGAATCTTTTGGTAGGTTGATCGTCGTAGTTCCTCTTCATTTTGGGTTTCCGACCCACCCTCGTAAACTTTTCTACTGAGTAAAGCCCAAAACTCTTCTATAGGACGTGTCTGTGGAATATTCAGATTTATCGTTTTTAGGTCACATGGTACATTTTGTTGCCTTAACCAATTTTGGGTTCTTCTCGCATAATGGCACGATGCCAGATCCGGCCAGAACATATTGTTATCGTTAACATTATGCGTTTGAGTAAGATTCACTAATATGGGGAGGCAGCTTCGAATGTAAATGTCAATTTAGAGAGTAGCCCCTAACTCGCCCAAGATAGGATCTTAAAAAAACCAGCTGCCGAAATGCCTTATCCTCAAATTTCGCTTTTTTCTTATACCTTACGTATTTAGGAGCGTCCTCAATGTTGCCTGTATAAAAGTAAAATATTTTTCGTCGTTTAAAATTATCCTAGCATTGTTTCTAAAATGTTCTAATTTTAACTGCCACAGCATCTTGGAATCCTCTCTAATTGAACTGTATATTTTGAAATTTTTTGTCGCTTTCTATATTTTAAATTCTTTCTGCTATTTTCCCTCTTGGCTGTCATATGAGAAATGTGAAATCTTCTGCCTAATCTTCTCGCTGAAACTCCTTTTCTACATTCCTCTCATTCGATAATGACGCGGTAAATTGTTGTCTTAGAAATATTTTGGCTTCTATAAATAGCGACATATGTCACGTATGCGCATTTGGACAACCAAATTGTAAATACCTTCCCGCAATTCTAACAATTTGTAAAACATTGCATTGTCAAACTGCAGGAGAAACTTGACAGATTCTCAATATCCAATAGTAAGTTGATTACTTAATTTTTAATAGGAAAAAATAATACGAAAAATGTTCGCAAAACTTTTGTCACATACATTACAAGACTATTTTAAAAACCGAAACTTCATTAAACTTCGTTCACATTACTTTCTCTGAATTTACTTGAACTAATAATTTATAAACCACATTATTTTATAAATTTCAGTTCACTTGTAGTAAGTCTACAAACGTAGCACATAATGGCGACTTACCAAAAATGCGCATGCAGACCGTGAAAATCTAAATAAAAGTTAATAGGTCAAGATGTACAAGAAGATTGACAAAAGTTTATCTAACGCAACAAACATATGTGATACGTAAAAATATTTGTTATAATTGTTCCATGATTACAGGTCCGGTTCAGGTGACAGTTCAAAATGTTTCGTACTCGATCAATACTTCTGAGTTTCTTAATATATCAAAAGAATATGCAAAGATTTCCGAACGAAATGTTTCCAAATGTAATCCGGTTTCGGATGTTGTAGGGTTTTGCTTGTTTGATTTCTTTGTTGTTTATATGTACGTGGAGGGAAACTAAAGGATTGAAAGTGCTCTGAAATATATTGAACATAACTTTGGTTTCCAAGTTGGCATAAATAATACTTGTGATAAGTTAAAGATTCTAACTTAACTAGCGCACTGCTATTGGCATAAGCAGTATATGGAACATGATGTACACTGATGTGCCTTTCTGCCAAAGACGTTGACTGAGGAGTCCAGGGTATACAATCATCGATAGCGTCACGTGTTTTCGACAAAGCTCAAAAAGTTTGCACATATCTCCGGGTAGGGAGTTTATGTCGGCCATTCTTAGGGTGCAAGAGGAATAACTTGGAGTACTAAATGGCTAATGGATTCACTGAGAGTGGTGTAATATTGACAACACTAACATGTCATGTTGTCATTTTCGACCTGATTTGATTATTTGCAACTAGTAAAATAACTGTGTTTCCTAAGAACATTTCAAGATCTAGTTGGTATAAAGAGTCCATATGACGTCACAATATTTAATACTCGAACTGATTTCAATTTTCAGTATTAGTAAAATAATATAATTAAATAAATATCCGTCATATTCTACCTATCTTTTAGTTTAAATTTTTGGAATTTAATCGTTATTGCTTATTCCTCATGAAGATAGGATGAATTCAGTTTGTAAAATCATAATCCGAGATACTTTTTATTGAGTAAACTGATTGGCAATTTTTTCTTCTCATTGCGAAGGTGCTATGGACGGATTTGCGTTCATCAAAGTTTAAAGACATCACCTTGGTCAAATACTATTGAGAATTATTTTATGCACATTTTTCGTGGCATGTGATCTATAGGAGTGTTGTAATATTGTTAACTAGGGTCAGGGAAATCAGAAACAATATTGGTGCCAATAGGCTTCCTTGCGGTACCCCGGATATAATTTAGTTTAGACTCATTGCCATGGGTTTGACTAGAAAATATTATTTGGGCGTTGTTTTATAATGTTATGACTAAAGTATGTATTCTAGAGTTTGTGAATACCCTAATTTATGTGTTGGTACATACGAAGGAATCTCTATTCTTCTGAAGATCGTTGGCTGCAATTGTACTACAATTAAAACCCTGCTTTAAGGTGGTTGGGTTGGGTTGGGTTGACCTTGAACTCCAAGCATTAAGGATGAAATTCGTGTATGCAAGCACTTCCACTTTAAGGTTTTCATTTGGGTCGAGTCGTAAGTACTGCCTATTATGCCGTAGTTGTGCATGTCGTCAGTTTCTGAGTCAATAAGGTTTGGTTTCGACAAGATATCTGAAAAACCGCACGGAGAACGTTTGCATGAAACAATGTTAATTGGAGAGCGAGGTAGATGCACTGGTTAACAAGGACTTGGGAAAATTATAAAATGAAAAAAATAACCGTTACGTTTCTATCTTGCCGGCCAGCTGTACATTCAACTTGGCACTTTCTTAGCTTGTTTAAAGATTGAAAATTTTGCAATTTTTCCACACTTTCATACAGATTTACAATAAAACTTTTACTGATTGAACAACAAAAGTCGGTCATTTACTCTGAATTTCCAAAACACTGTAAAAATCGCAAATAATCAATTTAATTTTTATGATTTGTCATTTTAAAGTTTTTATACAGGAAATATTTTTGGTATACCTTTTTTGCTGTGATTTTCATTCATAGTGGAAACAATTTTCTGAACTGCATTCTTAAGTTTTTAACTGTGATGATTAAAATATTGCCGCAAGTTTTCGTAAAATATGTACGAATGTAAGTTTGTAATGTACGAAGTAAGGTACAATGCAATTTACAAGATTGCTCCATACGAAAGGGGTATAATAATATAAATGCATTTCCACGTAATGTATGAAAATTCGATTGGGACGAAGTTTTATGAAAAATAGATTTATTAGGTCTGTTAGAGTTCCTCAGTTTAACGTACCTTAACAACTTATGAGGTACCGCAGTATTTACTGTCGAACCAAATCAAGTGTAAATTGCTACCATGACCATTTTTCCTATCCTTTTTATATCTATAAGAAGATTATTTTCAACAAGCAATGAACTTCAACATCCAAGCTTTTTTGCCGTATATTATGGAGGTCACTTTGGAGTCGGCAATAAAACTGTAGGAAAAATCAGAGGTTCGTGCAGTTATAAACTACTTGAAAAATAAAGGGTTGTCGCCAAAAGAATTCATGATAGGTGTATTAGGCGAGGGTGCTATTTCTTATGAAGTGGTGAAAAATTTGTCTCGAGAATTTAAACTGGGAAGACAAACATAAGAACATGTATAGTAAATTGCTAAGAATATAAGTAGAATGAGAAACAAAACTAATAGCTTGGCAAACGTTGCTTAATATTGAAGGAAAATCGTAAGTATTGATTTATTGATTCTATCCAAAAATTTCAAAGACGTAATACTGTGAATGTAAAACTCATGGATCATTGTATGTAATAATAATCATTTTTCCACAAATAGTTTTCTATTAAAGTTCCCATGATAATTAAAGTTTTAATCGGGTTAACGCTCTGGCATTTGATATTAATTTCCCTTATAATCGACCAAAATACTGCGCGATACTGTTTACTGGAAAGCATTCCATGTTTCCAGTCTATTTTCTTCTTAAGCTCAACTACACGATTACTTTAAATATAAAGAGAAATTTCTAATTACTTTCTTCAACTTAAAAGTTCACTGTCTTTCTAACATAGCCCATGTGTATTAGTGTCTCCTCGAACTCGCTGAAATTCAGCACAATCCAGTCGCAAACATTGTTATTCCGCTTGGTTTCAGATGAGAACAGGAGTAGGTCATAACATGCTTGTGATAAACAAAATTACGTAATTGCAAATTGCCTCTATGTTAATTAAAGTTAATTGGGTGCATTGGGTTTCAACGTGACTAACAAATGAATTTTCCAATTTTGTTCCCTTCTGTTTTCGTTGATTTAACACTTTTATCGTAGGAATCATTTTAGACTTACTTTTAACGGTAAGTTTGCAAAACGAATAATTTGTAATAGAAACTGCATTATATATCTCAGTTACTCGGGTACATGCTCTTTGTACTAAGTCGTGTAACTCTAAAGCAACTGGATTGTATTTTACAAATTAAAATTATTTGAAATTGATACCTGCCATACAATACATTTAAATAATACGACGTTTGTACGTATTCCATGTTTTGCCTTTACGAAAAGTATGGAAAGTACTGTACGAGTAACCATAAGCTTTATAACTGTATTTGTAGTATGCATTGTCGACAGCCATGTATTGTGTGAAGCATATTCGTTGAAGAAAAATGAAAAGAAATTCAATAAAATACCGACTGACTTAGGACTGGATGTTTGTCAAGTGGTGTATTGTGAAACGGAAATCCTTGGGGTGAAATGATTTAAAATTCAATAGACGTGGCAGTTTAAATTAGATAACAGACACAAATAAGTTAAGCCAACGTAAATATTTTATTTTACGTTATGTCAATGGTTTACACTTGAATTCTAAATATTCTTGGAATATGTAAAACGTGTTGTATACGACTGTAAATTAATAGGACAATTATTTTTTATATATATTCGCAGAGGAGGTTACTATAAACGATTGCTGGGTACACCATAGTGCATGTTCATTAATTTTATATTCCAATAATATGATTTTAATTTCAAAATTGCATAAAATGATTTGCTTACTTTCTTATAAATAGCGTCGACCTGTTACTCAAATTATAAAATAGCGTCAATCAAAATTCCCAATACAAAGATTTAAATTATACTGTTATGAATATGCATACGCAAGCGATGCTCGCCAAACGACTGCTGAAACTGCTCAATAACTATTTTTATTTTTAGATACATGGTAAATCAATCATTGACTTATTATGTTATATAAATATAACAGTAATGGATTTTTCGTTTATGTAAATTTTTTCATTTGCGATTTTGTTGTATTATTTTTATACACATTTTCACGTCCCACAAATGTTATGCACATAGTTAAAAGTGGCCTTAAAATTTCTAAAAATAACGTTTATTTAAAAAATTGTATAAATTCGGAGTTAATTTTGTGTAGTTCCATGACAGCGCATTTAGTTTTTGAACTTCTTGAACTTCTTGAACTCACTGCATAGATACATGTACTCGAGTACATGTATACTACACGAAATACATAATGGTGCTTTACCTCGTGCATAGCGTTTATTAATCTAACATCTACTTGGAAATATAGTCAATATAACCCAAATTCCCTTCATTGGAGGGGTTGTGGTTGTGGGGGTACATAATCTTGTTGGTAATATGTATGTTGAATGGAATGTTATTTTATTCTCGTCCCAAATTCTCTTCCACTCTGGCCTATGTATGTGGCATTGCTTTATATACCAACTTGTAAACTTTTGATTTTTCTAAAACTTTGTATTTTACTTTATGAATGCTGTTTTTCTCGTGTTGTTTTTATGCGAGATTTTCGATCGTTTGTCTAAATGTTATATACACTGATTTAGATTTGATTTGATTTAGAAATTGATTTATTCTATTTATGCACTTACCGTTATCTATTGGTGTTACCTTTGTCAGTTGAGTTACCTTTGTCAGCTTTTGTGAAAATAACTTAAAAAAAAATATCGTTTCCGTTATGCGGTTAAAGTTCTATATAATCCTTTCACATTATCCATTACTAACCTACATATCTACAAGTTACTTCTAATCTACTTTATTTTATGATCTGTAAAACTAACCTTTTCACATTTCAGTCTACTTATCAGTTTCACTACTTATAATTATGAATCCTCCTTTTCCATTCTTTCTTATTACGTGCTAGACTAATCCCCTCATTCCATGTTATTCCGTTATCATCTAAAATTTTCCACGTTATTCTCGGTCTTCCTCTTAATATTTTCCGTTGTATTATATCCACATCCTTTTTAACAATTCTCTCCTCTCTGATACTTAATATGTGCCCGAACAATCAATTCGTCTCGTATTTCATTATTGCTTAATCTATCTCTCTTTGATACTCCACTTATATCTCACACTTATAAGACTTAATTGCTTGTATCTTGTTTTTCATTCAGTTAGTTATTATCCAGTTTTCACTGCCATACAGTAGTATCGGTTTGAATATAGTTTTGTATACTATCCATTCGGTGTTCCTTCCGATTTCCTTTTTCCACATGAACGCATAGTTTAGAGCAGAGTACACTTTTGTGGCTATTTCTAATCTGTGATTCAATTCAGTCTCCATATTTCCCGATTTTTGTATTTTAATTCCTAAGTATTTAAACGAGTCTACATTTTCTAGCACCTTGTCTTACAATTTACTTCTATTTCTTTTTCTGTTTTACCTATAACCATTACTTATCACAATATCGCCGGAAAAGCACTGACATATATTTCTACTGGTGTCTTATTCCTATATCCCACCTTCAGTTTCTTTACTTTTGTTTTTACTTCTTTCGCAGCGTCGTCCATTATTACATTAAATAATATTGGACTTGTGCTTCTCGTTCTTACATAGTTCCTTGTGTTATTGTACATTGCGTTGGTATCTTCTATTTTCTATTAGTTTATCATTTACCCCTCTTAGACTTAGGCTCTCCTATACCGTATCACACTATCGAACGCTTTCTTTATATCAATAAACACAACATATATGATATTTTACCTTGTTTCTCAATCAATTGTTTCATTGCGAATATATGACCCTGTGCTCCTTTCCCTTTCCTAAACCCGCTTTATTTCTTCTAGTTAGGTTTCCACTGTTCTTTCTACCATTTTACCTAATATGTATTTGTAAATTTTTGCTGTTACCCATAGCAATGTGATTCCCCATATAGTTGGCGCTTTTGTTATATATTCTTCTTGTTCGGTTATTACAATTTTTCTTTGCTCCTTGCAGCTTTCTGGTTTCTTCCTCATGTCTGTTTTTAATAGTTCTTCGACGTATTCTTTCCATCTTTTTATAATTTCTTCATCTTCTTCTAGTATTTGTTTAGCTATTTTCACCGTCATGTTATCTTTAGTTCTCTGTTCCTTGTAGCTATACATGTATATATTAAACAAAATACAGTGAGTTCGAGATGTTTTATTAACAAGAATTAAAAACGTTTATTTTCATTAATTACCTTATTATTATAAATAATATCGCGTCACCAATATAATACACAAATTCCACCAGATATGTTTGCCACTATATAATATACATGTATTTTTAACTGAACAGTATAATATATCTCGATGGTGCACCTTAACGTTCAAGAGATGCAAAAATATTCAAATGTTAGTTAGGGAGGGGGACCCAAAAATAAAATTTATCAATAACTCCTTTATTTTACATTGTCATATTTAATCTTAATCACTTTCAAAGCACTCTCCATTCACAGAAGCACATTTCTGAAAACGTTTTTCCAATGTTCAAAACAATTTTGGAATTTTCTATTCGAGATGGCCTTCAATGAGTCCAGCGATTTTCGTTGTACTGCTTCTACAGAGGAAGTTTGCCACTCATGTTCCTTTAGTGTCTGGGGAATAAGAAGTTCGGAGTGAGATCCGGGGTGTAGGGTGGGTAGACAACAAGTGTCATGCCGTTTTTGTCAAAACCTGCTGCTCCGACAGAGCAGTATAAGCAGGTGCGTTGTCGCGATGGCAAAACCAATCTCCCATAGCCCATAGGTCGGTCCCTTTTTTGTGATGGTCTCTCTCAATACATCAATATAAAAATGTAGATCGACCGTTTTACGTATTTGGCTGCAACTCTTCTGCTCAAATGCTCCGACAAATTATTTTGAATTAAACTCCATAACATTCCTGCTATTTCAGAAAGTTGATCAATCTTTCGACGACGATCTTCGTTGTGCTCTGATTTAAGGTATGTTTTTGTCGTCAACCAGTTATTGAACTGTATTTGATATATGTACCATACATTGTGCAATGCGTACAACCTCTATACTGCATAAGTGATTTTAGTTTCTTCAATTTCCTCCTGAATGTTTAGCGTTATTTTAAATGATGTTTGCAATGGTATTTGTGAAGCTGTTTCTTCCCCATTTAGTTTAGATGTAGACCATGATGAGTAAAATCAGGAGAACAAAAAAATACTGCATTTATTAAAATTTACATTTGTATAGTGTTCAAGACCATTTCTTTACTATTAGTTATTAGGACATCTTAAGTATAGCTTAACCCATTTGACGTTAAATATTAGATAGTAAAGGCAGGAACATCAGTGAGGCATGCGAAAAGGAGGAGAAGAGAGGGGAACGACGTGGAAAGTGAGATGGTAGATAGATGGAAGGAAGTAGATGCCCAGGAAATTGAGAAGGAGCGAAATGTAATACAAAGTTTAGAGATAGATGTGTGCACGAAAGAACTCCGGAATATTTGACGAGTGAAAGAGCAGGATATGAAAAGGGAGTGTTAGCGAGGTTTAGGTGTTGCAACGAGGAAAGAGGAAATAAATGTTGGATGGATGATAGTTACATGCGGTGTAGATTTTGCGGAATAGAAGTTTGGCAGCACTTGATACAAAATTGCATTGATGGGACATTAAGTGAGCAAGAGAAAAAGTGGGAAACACTGCGGGTGATGACTACATGAGGGAGGGGGTGATGTAGAGGTATTGAGGAAGATGAATACATTACTGGACGAGAATAGGATATGGAAATCTGGAGCGGGAGATAGCTAGAAACACACACAAGAATAAAAGGTTCTTACTACTCTTAGATGCCCACAATCCTGTTGTAAAATATTGCATTCGTGAAGATACTTGATCCAAATTTATTGGTGACTTTAACACAGCCATCTCCGAAGCAGCTGTGTGTTTTGATTATCTTATAACGATTTACATTTTCTTTCAACTATTAACTTAATAAACTGAAGAAGATTTGTTCCTAGTATTTATATATTTTTTTAGCATAGTGTGCAAGCCTTGGCTACTGTGTCGGCGCTTTGAAACGATTCGTTCTATTCGTTTTATTCACAATTACATGTTCTTATTTTTACTGTATACGGTAAATTTCTGTTTTGTACATGAATTGTGATCAATTTCTCTTCTTCTCAATATTTTCAACATTCCATTGTTTTACATTAATATAAACAAATACATGCTCGTGAATTAACGCTAACATTTAAATATGTATATTAACAAAAATATTTCTAATAAAACAATAAAAGTCGGTCATGAACACAATAACATTTAATGAAGTGAGTATTTACTGTTATTTGATGTAACGGCATCATTAAATGAACAAAAACTACGTATTTATTATGAAAATACTCAATTATTCCAGAACGATTGATTACAGCATTTAGTATGCAGTAAAAGTCAATTGCATCCTGAAATATAGATGATGTTAACTATAAGGTACAGCTGTCGCAAACACAGTCAATCCTGTGATTTGAAGATCTTGCATGTGGATAAAACGTTTGTTTTTCAAGCGTAAAAGTAGCTAAATATCGACGATTTAGAATGAATGAAAAATAGAATTTTGAATATTTTAATTGCATTGACGTATATTGAACGCAACAGTTATAGGAAATTTTTAAATTCAGCTGAATTTGGTAAGAAACTCCAACTTGGCTTCATTTTTAAATTGAATCAGGATAATATTGAAGCGCTGGCGTGTAATTCCGCTTATGTGCAATGAAGGAAAAAGAGACAAATAGGTAACGCTTATTTTTCATCAAAAATTCATTCTGTGAAGTACTTGAAGATTGTTTGCTAAATTGAAACGAAGGAAAACAAGGAATAATAAAATATTATTAGGTTGCCTTAATATTATTACTGCGTACACACTCTCTGTAGAATTAGTAAATTCCAATAATTTAAAACTTTAAAATTTTTGTCAACAATTTTGATTGTAAATTATATGTAACTCAATAGGTGCATTGACGTATACTATTGGGATTGATTGAGATTCCTTTACGTAATTATTTTGTATCAACAACTTGTACTTGTGAAGTATTAAAAAGTTGTATTAAGATATATCCTCAATGCACTAATTCTGCGATAAAACTAAAGCAAATATTTATTAATGCAAGCCACTACTAGGTTATTAGACAGTAAAAAGGTATGCTACTGTTAATTAAGAAGAATTATAATTTTATACTTGTTGTCAGTTGTCATATTAGTAGGCTACAATTTTTTCTCATTTGAATTATCGTGTACGGCACGATAGCAATTATTGCTTTTTACAAAAGTCGATACGCTGTGTACCAAATTGATATGATAATATGGAACTTTAATAAAGCCCGGCACTTTTCAGGTCTTGAACTGCCCACTTTCTTCCCAATTCGGGATCATTAAAAACACGCAGTTTATTTAATTTCGACAACTGATTTATTACTACGACCTATTTATTTTTACAGGACGTTAAATGACCAACTTCATAGATTACATATAATTCATTACTTCGAACAGCTCGCTCATGCTTTCAGTAGACAACCGGATTTAAGATTAACTGGGATTGGTGCGAATACTCACTAGGAAAATTCGCCATGGCAAGTTATGACGAACACACCCAACGCTTCAAATAATGTCAAGGATTCTTGATATTTTTAATTAAAAATTCAAAATCCCTTGGTACTGCTGTACGTTCATTTAATTATTTCAACCTGCCAAATTATATCGCAATATGCTTAATTATTTGAAATTCTGTATTATTTTTAGCCATATCCAATCCATCTTTCGGTAATTCTGAAGCACTTATTTCTGTCTACCATTATGTATTTAGTACTGATCTGCTGCCCTGCATCGTTCTATTTCAATTTTGCCGCAATATTTTTATGATTCGCTACGTCAGTGTTCATCTAACACCTTAATTTGAACCGTTGCTCCCTTTTGACATTGTGTAGTTTTCAAAAGTTCATTCAGAACAAATTCCTTTTGATGTTTTTGGTAAAATTTTCATGTCGACTTTTAATAACCAAACGTTTTATTTATTTTATTGTAAAGCCAATTCTGATACACAAAATTACAATGATTTTATTTCTTATTTTATTTTGTCAACATCTTTCACTTCGAATTTCAAATAAACTTATAATCATAAATCGCATGATTGATGACACTAAACTAATTAGAAGAACCCACGTTAAAGGCAAACCAGGTCATTTACTACCAGAAATGGAGAAGATCCCAGATATGTTTGAAAATATGATGAAGGAAATCAAGGATATAGTCAGAAATCGGAGTAGTAAAAAAAATATTAAAATAGAAGAAATACGGATAATATTATTAAGGAAAATAAGGAAATGAAAAACCAAATAATGAAACTAGATGAGAGAGAAAAGGCGCGAAATAACCTGATTATGGCCGTGGAGAATATAGATATAGAACATGGAAGCTGTGAAGAACTTGATGGTAATGTCCCCGCAGACGGAAGCAAAGTAAAGAAGATAGGGAAGAAAACGTGCTTAGTGGAAATGGAAAATATGGAGGAGAAAATAAAAGACTTCAATGAACAGGACCTCGCTGAACAAGGAGAATAAATCCAGCAAAACATCAGATGAAAGGAAAAATAAGAAAGAAACAAGGGAAACATAACAAAATATATCAGAAACTGATCACAAACGGTGTAATGTGCAAACAGAACAAGGAGAAACAAACACTAGCAATAAAAACTGAACAGGCGCGCACCGAACCAAAAAACTAACGAAGGAAGATAAAACGACAGGCAAAATTGATGACAGACCGGCGAGAAACAAAAAAGTAATGACATAAAAGAATAAATAGAATGAAATTGAAAATACTAGAATTTGCTCTCAATTACAGAAACGAATAAAAAAGAAAGTGTGTGTATTGAAGTAATGGGGGAACACATATTGATATATACTGGGAAACGATAATGACAAACAAAGAGTAGCCTTCTTAGTCAGAAAAAAGGATGCCAGCAAAATAATGACATAGAAAACAGTATCAGAAAGAATACTGAGGGTAGAATATGGAATGGACATTATAAAGACATACATGAATATGTAATGGAAGTGGCTGCTCGGGGAAAGAAACCAATAATGCATTTAATACTAGTAGAATGATTTAATAAATCAAAGTTAATAGACGTTAAACTAAAAAGAGGAAATGATCGTGACTTAGTTGAAATAAAACTGAAACTAAATAGAAACCAAAACCCAAACCAAAGAATAGCAAAGTTAGAAAACCAAGAATTCAAATTACGAGAAGAAACAAATAGAAGAAAATTCCAAATAGAAGGAAACAAACGGCATGGTGGAACTATACAAATAAAGCGGAAATCAAAAAGAAAAAAAACACCACTGAAAACTTAAATAAAACCTGAACAAATTCAAGATTTAGTACTAATTGTACTAATTCCAATAAAATTAATCGTTTCCCTTTATACGAAGTGTATTACACACTTCGTATAAAGGGAAACGATTAATTTTATTGGAATTAGTAGAAATAAAAAAGCCGAAAAAGCACTTAAACACAAACGAACAAACCGAATTTTGAATTTCCCCAGTAATCTTCGCACATAATCCGTTACAAATCGTATATATAGTCCGGTTATTTGTAAATATCCTCAGTAATAGTATACTCTTTGAAAATGGCTTAACTGCCGAAAAAGCTGTCGAGCAATCTATTAAATTTGCCACTAAACCAAGTATTTTATTTTTATTTTTGTTATTATTAAAAATGTTTCATCAAGTACCAGTCGATCTTAATAGTAAAGAATATCATTGACAATTATGATCGGAAGTGAAAACAGTGTGGGGAATGAAAACTGATGCAAGAAGGGGGAGAGATAGACCGAGGTCTACATGAAATGCAGGAATTAGCAGAATACAGGCAGAGAAGGGAATCACATTGGAAAAAACGAAGATATTGGTATCGTATATCATTGAAAAACATGGCGAGATATAACAGCATCTACATCTTTAGTAGAAGAGGGCTCGGAATAAGGAACATTTCATTCCCCTATAACATCAGTTTATAGATTTATGTATGAATTTAAATCAGAAATTAAAGATACATAACTTGGTGCAAGGCAAGTAACATCAAAATGCAGGCGATAAATATTTTCTAGAAATCATGTACGTACAATGTAAACAATAAACTAGAATTGATAGGATCATAAGTTCGTAGTGTGATACGTAGTGCGATTCTAAGAAATATTAAAATTTTAAAATGTTATTCTAAAAACGTTAAATTATACGATTAGAATCACATAAGTTGTAAACGCGTTTCAAGAGATGAAATTTAATAAAAATAAACGTAAACTCAATCGATTTTGATGTATCTAATTAAGATTTTAAGCAATTAAAACATGTAACTCGACCACATTAGACTCTTCGCGATTTTTGTATGTAAAGTAAAACAAAATCACTTGAATATAAATCATGGACAATGGACGCCATTTTATTGTGTAACATAATATTTACAATTTAATTTAATTAATCTCATAAACCGAAAGGTACCGAAGAATTAAACTTCGTAAAAATTTCCCAACTCAAATTTTGCATTTTTGTATTTAAAATAAAAAAAGCTATTTTTTGGCCTACATTATTTTTAGTTTATTAAATAGAAAACTCTAATTGTCATTACACTCTGTCTAGACTGCGAATGCAAATAAATTTTCCGAGTATTAATTAATGAATAATTGGCGCCCGTCGTGACAGCCCGTCACAAATAAAATTGTGTTGACGCATCGCCATCCCATGAAATAGTGTTACAGTTTCAGTCTACGATTCCTGAATTACTCTTTTACTTGAATATTAAAATGGTATGGTTGATTGATTGAATTTCAGCTTAGATTAATAGACGGCATGAATACAGAGGAGTTAAATTATTTTGTACACACGTAATTATAAACAGAGTAACTCCGTGCTAATTTTAATTCTGCTTAATTTCTTGGTTTGAAAGTTAAAAAGTTTATAAGGATAATGCTAATTAACGCAAAATTTGGAAAAACTACTTGACAGTGGTAAGTTATTCTGAAAATATTTACGCAGTCATATTATTATATTTCAATGGATAAGTTTTAAAATATGACATTTAAATTTACCAACAATACGTTAGAAATATACACTTAATAAATGTAAATGAAAAACATTCGTAAAACAATTAATCGTTCAACTCATGTAGATTGTTTATTTATATATTAAATATGTGACAGGTAACACTCGAAAATATTGTAAACTTTCTCGGAGCAACATTTGCCCCTTTTGCACTAGACTTGGACTCGTCTGCAAGAAGAACTTTATTATATAGATCTAAGCACAAATGTTCTATTTAAAATCAATTCGTATTTTTAAATTGTGACTTTATATGCACGTATTTCGGTTAAATAAGAGACATATAGTTAGGACTAATGTAGAATATTTACGCACAAGATATTTGACAATAGAGCGCAAGTACGTCGTATAAATCAGTAGAGGAAAATGATTAACATGTATGATGGATGAGAATTTCTGTACGGTTCTGTACGGTAAAAGATAATGTGAAATCAATTAGTGTTCGTTTTGTCGAAGAAGCAATTCTAATCGTACCCCCATGCATGTTAAATAATTTCAGTTTCAAATTTTGAACAAATAATTTATTGCATGAATAAGTTGCTTTAACAACTGGTACTATTGTTCCTTTCTCGTTGCTAGAAAACGATCTATATCAAACTGAAAACCATTCCCGCACCAATTTAGCTGTCCCAATTTCCAAGCATAATTCCCTTTCGTCCTGTTCGCGTATGACGCTTTGGCGCGTATCGCAAGAAGCTATCTCAAATTCTGGAGCGACTCTCGCTGATCTCGTGTTCATATATTGTCCAAACAAATAAATTTGGCGTCGTGTTGCTTTGAAAATAGCATTTTTCAAGTTTATCTTGTGGATTTGTTTTTTTATGAAACTTGTGGAGATTTTATATGACAGATGTGGGAACTTACTTAATTAATACTTCATTAAAGCAACCATACTCGCAGTAACATAAAACATCGAAGCGTAATATCGTAAGGTAAAAGCCTTTATGTTTATCTTGCAAACAAAGAATTGAGAATTGTAATGGAAACTGCAATGTATGTATGTACTCGCATTGTGAGATGTACAATTTCTATGGTAGCTAGATAAGCGATGTGCAATGTGATAATTTGCCCTTTGTATTTCCGCGGCCGACGTTATTTTAAACGAACAGCTCCACTGTGCAACGCGTAGCAGTTAAAATGCATCGTATTTTGTTTCAATGTTACAGAAAAGAATAAAAATAAAAGTACAACTATAAGTTGTGAACTTCTCTGTTATTGCGGCAGCGAATGTTAATAATTCAATACTTCTCGTGCTCCAAAAAAGTTTGGAGCACACTACCATGAATGTAATAGTTATTTACGTATAGAAGGCCGGAAGGGTAAGATTACGCCTGCGGCCAAAATTTGAGGAGGATCTTTATTTTACTAAGGGAGTAATCAACAAATATTTTATTTATGTTTTTTGATGCGTAAAAGAGCTACCACTGTTAAAGTGGCGGGTGACAGTAAAATGTTAGTTGGTAGGTGTTCAGTTGTAAACAACAATTTTAAAATGAATATTGGAAACGGAAAATGTTATTTCAGAAGAAATCGAAAAAGCTGCTGAAGGTTTAGCTGATCTTTCCAAATCTAAAGATCGTTGTGAAGCTGAATATGATATTTTGAAGCTTGTAAATAAGATTAACGGAACTGTTTGATATATTATTTTAGTGGAAAGGTGTTATTAGCAGTATTTTAACAAAATATGAATCATAATTATTAATTTACAGTCCAAAAAGTTCTTTGGTCAAAATATTCCATGATCAAAAATACTTTGTTGGTCAGAAAAGTGTCATAAAGAAAAGTGACATCCTTTTAAAAAAATAACAGTGTTGGACATGAGCCAAAAAAGTAATGGTGTTAGCTAAAGGAAATGTGATAATTTTTTTACAGAAGCCAGAAACTCCGAACGAAGCTATCTAAAGATTAAGGTATGATATAAGGCAGTAAGTACACATTACGTTTTAAAATAGTTAGAAAATTGTCCTGACAATCCCGAAAACGTAAAAAATAAAAAGCATGTGTTCACTGTTCTTGTTGCTGGCATTTCTGGATTAGATTTGTACAAGAAATATGTTGTATTGCAAAATTTCTTCAACTTCTTGATGCAGAGAACTCTACGGGACACTTTGTTAGCTGATAGTGGGGTTGACATTACATCCATTAAAAACATAGAGGATGGACAATTTCTGCTGTTACTCAATCCTACCTTGAAGGTTCAATTGAGCAAAAAAGTAAGATTGCCCGAAAAAAGTGTATCTTATGGTGCTATTTCAAAAATTGTAGTACTGCTGACATCTATAACGATGCAAGAAACTCTGCAAGGAGGTATAAACACACTATGTTCTTCTTCTAATTCTAATTCTAGTGTCATGTGTACTGGCTAGTTTAATAATCTGCATAATTGTAGGTTTTATATACAACAAAAAATTTATAATTAGAATTGACCTTAATTATTACTTATTGATAATTATAACCGGGTGTTTGTACAGTGATATGGAGAGAGCCAATGGGATATCCTTCAGACTCCTAAAGTTGTACCAAAATTATTGGCATATCAAGTAGGTCAAGAATTATAGTAAAATATCCAAACTTCCATTTGGCTGTAAGAAATGTGCTTCACAATAATGTGGATCTTCCCATACCATCTTCACCAGATTAATAGGCTCTGGATCTTGAGCAGGACCCACTAGATGACTGTGAGGGTAACGAAATCAAGAAATCACACACTGACTTTGTTGACATGTCCGAGGTGCCGAATAAAATTATATAGTTAGACTTAAATTACTTAGTCCGTGATCTGAATATGCAAACAAAATCAAGCAGCAAGAACTGAAGAATTTACTTTCAAAACCAACAAACTGGTATTCTGTAACGATATCAACGGTTTACTAGTGGTAATGGGCTAGTATCACAATTCAGAAAAGCGGAGACTCTTTATAGACTCATCGAGTCATAGACCTTCAAAAAAGCAAATGGAAATCATTCTATTCTCATTGCTTATACTGGGCAAATTACAGTACGAGAGATTTCAAAGGCAAAAGAGTACGGATTGAAAAGTTGTTGTCCTTTTGTTGGGTTTGCATTTTTGGTTAACAACGTTTTGCTGGTTTCTGTGTGCGTGGAGCAATATATTAGGAAGCAAACCTTACTCCTCGTTTTAACAACTTGTTATTTGTGAGCATCTCGCTGTGATGCGGAAAATTCTATTGTCAGCACTTCACATCAAATTGGGATTGATGAAAATCTTCGTAACGACGATGAATTCTTTATTGAAAAAACAAATTTCCCAGAATAAACGTGGGCCCCAAATTAGGGATCTAATAAATTTTAATTTTGCTAATAATTATCATTCTTTAAAAAAAATAAATTTCTGGTATTCGGAGCATCAAAAATAAAAAAAAAACCGTCGCCTGGTGGAAAAAATAAGAATGCTAATTAGGTATCAGCAGCGATAAATCTATAAGAATCGTAGGTAAATATAAATCCTTTAAATTCAGATTTAAGATTTGTTTTTGGAAGTACGTTCAATTGGTGAAGAAGTACAAATTACTCCGTCGCCATTATTATCCATTATTGCGCGCCGTTACGATCAGTTATCATTAAAAAACAGCAAATATAAACGAAATCAATAAATTCTCATTTCTCAAATAAATAAGAACAAATATTTAGACACACTATGATACCAGTACCAGTATAACAACCACATATCACAACCACAATCGAAAAATTCTTCAGGTTTATCGAGCGCCATATTTAGTAAATGTTGTTTAACTTTACGTTTGAACGAATGATATGGCTCCCTTTATTTTCTGTACAATGAAAAGTGATTGAAGAATCAACAACTATTATAATGCAGGTATATGTGGTATAGTGTTTATTAGGAACCAGCGTGCCTTGTTTGTCTCTAGTATAATATTCATGTTGTTGCATTACTATGGTTAAATAAGTATCTATTTTATACGTGGAACACAAAACATCAAGAACATATAACAAGGGTAGAGTCAACATACATAGAGTCACATAGTACATAGTATCCCTACAAGAATGTCTGGGTGATATCCTGGCCAATACACGTTTCTGGATGATAAACACACGTTGTGTATTTGTATCGTGTGCCCAGTGGACTGTCACACTAATAACAACTCTTCAGTTTTGATGGAAGAATTTCATTATTGACGAAATCGAAACTTTAATAAAATCTATGAATAAGCCAACTGTGATAAGTGTTTGGCTAGGGCGGGAAGTATTGCGTCTATAAACTAATTTAGCGCTGTATCAATCAATAAACGGTAAAGTAAATGGAAATGTTTAATCTCCAAAAGAGAGTAACTTCAGAATATTCTACAAGTATACAGTCAAAAATGTTTTAATGATAGTGTAATGATAGCGAATATAAAACCGCATAATAATGAGTGGTATAATTATAACAAAGGCATATTTGCGAAATGGGAATCGAAAACAAATTTGTAAATAAAAGGGATCGAAAGTTAGAAAAGAAAAACGATTGTCCTCTTCGACCAACAAACCATTTATCAAACGACAAGTTTAACAATCAGTACATGTGTCTCTGTCGTGCACGAGAACTATGCCCATTTCAATTGCAAGCTCTAAATGAGTTTGCCCGAAGTCATTTGAAAATCTGCATACGAAAGCAACGTCTCGCCGGCTCGCGTTGTCCAACAAATTCGACGTGTGTGCTAGGAATGAATATCGGCCACGGAAAACTCAGATGAGCGAGGAATATCATTAAAGTGAATAATAAAGAACATACTACAAGACTAAGTAGAAAATTATCGCTTAAAAGAGTTCACCTAGCTCTTTCCTAAAAAATGATATCAACTTATTATCAATCCATGTGTAATATTTTAAAATGGCTTAAGAGAAACATAAGTTTAGTATAAGCTAGTTAAAGGCGGCAAGTTTTTTTTAAGTATATATTGTTTGATCGAAAATTGTTTCTTTTCAAATAGATTTTATAGGTTTCAATGCACCGGAAATATATTAAAAAATAACAATGAAAATACCTGTAGCATGTGTCAACAATCTCCATATGATTTATGTATTGGGCGTTAAAGAAGTGGCACAACAAGATAAGTAGCATACCCAGATGGGAAGAAAGTAGGATAAAATGTATGAAAAGGTTATATGTGGGGAGGCGGAAATGAAGACAAGTGAGTTGGGTAGGGAGCTAGTAGAGAGATAGCAGGTAGAAGCGTGGGAAATGGAAATTAAAATCGGAATTGCGAGATACAATGTAAAATACAAAAGAATTATAGCAGTTGGGAGGAAGCCAAGATATTTAAGGGAAGAGATATCGACAGAAGAAGAAAACATGTTGGTAAAGTTCAGATGTGAAAGTGAGGAGAACGGAGTTGGTTAAAAATCTTAGGGGAAATAAAAGGGATGAAGGAGGAATGTAGGGAAACGGAATAGTTAGATGAAAAAGAAACAACACTGAAACGAGAATGGGAAGGTAGGAGGAGATGTAAGAAGAAATATATAATCTTTCCTTTTCACCGCTCCGAATCTTTTCATTTACAATCCATTGCCTGTTTCTCATTTTCATTTACATGGACTCGTCTCTTTTCCCCAGCTTCTCCTCCCTAACAAAATTTCTATAGTAAATATGCATCTCCTCCATCCATTTCATTTCTCTACTGTTCTCGTTCTCTTCATCATTGAGACTTGTATATTCAGCCTCCTCAATTCAGTGCAACCTTTCATTCCTTTTCCACTAAATATGCAGCTCCTATATTCTCCACCATTTTTTAACACCACCTACTGATTCGACACTTGTCAACGTTCTACATTTCTACATCTACATCTACATTTTATTTCTTTTGTAAACATAGGTTGTTTTAAATACTGTATAAAATATATTTTATCATACATATTTTTGTAATTTTGATAACAAGTAGGTCATTGTTTTCAGAATTTTCGTCATGGTCATTAATTGCTTTAAATGAGAGAATTATGCTTATAATAAAAGAAATTGAATTCGGGACCAAAAGGTGTTTTATATGTCACCTTAAGTAAATTGAGCAACCTGAATACAATTTAACGCGACATATATTACTTCATTAAAATAAATTTCAATAAGGATACAATATTATTCAATATGTCAAATTCTTCGAGTTCTTTAATTGTCGAATCATATTACATAAACGCTTGCATTGAGATCGTCTTGTTAAGCTTTATTTCGCGGCAAAAAATAAACTTCTCGATGAATTAAAAATATACCCTCTTTAATCAGCTTGCGGCAAATTTACGTTTACTTTTTAATACCTTTAAAGTTTTAATTAGAATGGGGTGCCATCAAAAGCTTCAACAAGCTTACATTGTAATGAATTTAAGTACAAAAACGAGCATTCAAACAAATTAACTATGGGTCGACTTGCCACTTGCCATTTGGTTGACCTGGGAATCTGTTAACTTTGTTCGGCGAAGCTTCCATGAGATAGCGCCACCATTCACACAGTAACGTTCTATTTGCAGTTATCATTACTCAAACGTCCTTTGTCAACATTTTAGCCAGATGCGACGCGTATTTAATTTTTGACAGCTACTATAATCGATCAATTTCATATTTATCGCAGCATTGGAAAAGGAGTTTCGTACCATCATAAAACATTTTTATTTATATAGAAGTCTAGTGCGGATTTCTATGAAGTTCACATGCACTCTGATGGTTGAATGCAATTCATTTCCGGATAAATGACTTTAAACGTATATGCCTTGAAGATGGATCGCGCGGCAGGCGCTCAATCAAAAGTGTCATTATGGAAGACCACAGAGATATAGCTTCATGAGACAGTATGTACGGATGCGCAATGTCATAAATGGAACATTGAAAATGAAAAAGGTGTTTGGGTTATTTAAACTGAATTATGGACTATCAAGCAAAACGCACATGAGAAGCAGTGTTTGGTGATGATTAATCGTAAGCTCTTCTGCGTGGATTATTTGCTGTGGATGAAGCATGAATCCATGACTACATATGAGAGTCCAAATAGCTATCGAGATAATGGACAACGACTGGTCAACGTGCACCGAAGGCGGCGAATGCTGATTTGTTGGCTGTAAAGGCTTTTTTGGGATCATAGATTACCAGAAAAGGGCAATACATAATGGAATCATTATTGGATCATTTAGAAGACGAAATGCAGACATGCAATGGCAATGGCAAAATTTTATGAATTTGGCTTCATATTCATTCGTCATCATATTCCTCGGACCTAGCACCGTGCGACTACTGCCTGTTCCCTTAATTAAAAATATGTCTATGGGGGAAAAATTTGAATCAGTTGCCAAACTACTCTAGTATAGGTCACCCATCATTTAGCGCTATCAGCACGACATGTCAATTCGAATTCGTTTGCAGAATTCAAGTTCAAGGCACACTCATGTCATTTACAAACTACAGGTGGATGTTATGGATTTATAACTGGATTTATACTCTCATCGATAAATAGTGAACAAGTGTATGCATCTTTAAAGAACAGCTTAAAATGTTATATGTAATAAAAACATTTTAGCGTAATAGAAAAATCATCTTTAATATTCGTATATTGCTATACAAGGAAAAATATAAGTGTTATTGAATCGAAAGAATCGGATACAGCCACTCGACACTGTTTAAATTATACATCGTCGTTTTATTCGTCCTATTACAAATATGCCCACAGGATGTGATGTTAAATTCGAATATTAATTACTTGGAAAATATTTTGTAATTTAACGTTTACAATATTTGGCACGTTAACCAGTTCCAGGAAGTCCTCGTCATCAGTTAATTCGCGAATATGACATGATCGATTTTAATTGCAAGTTGAACTGAAGGTCAACAATTATTTAAAGAGTGGGCAATAGCATCAAATGACGTTGAGATCCGAAACATATTTTGGGCTGCTTAAACAATATGTATAAGTAAAATGCTGAAAAGCAAACCTCTAGCAGAGAGAAAATATAAATAATAAACTGAAGCCAGATTTTTTATTTAAATTTACAAATAAGTAGTGTCAATTTCTTTGTAATTGATTCTATGTCTCAACGTTCACGAATACATTGCGAATGCATCGCCAAACAAGCATTGTATTGTTAAAACGTGCGTGTTATTCTAAAAAAATAAATAAAACATTACTGAAAACGATCACCTAACGAACTGAAACATTAATAAATATATTCGATTCGATAAAAACTGTAAGAAACTATTATATGTCGAGGACGCGAATGTCATTAAAATATTTAAAATTACCTTAATAAATTACCCAGACGTGTTTGCGAAAAGTTTAGTGTAGTGTAGTTTGATTATAAAATAACGAATTCATATTAATACACCATGTACTATTGAAATATGGCAGCTCTCATGCTAATAGAAACTAATTTTAAACGCGTGGTTTCAGGAACAATATTTTGTGAAGGCGCTGTTTTGACAGTTGGTGATACAGAACTTCTCGAAACTTTTGAGATAAACAAATTCTTCGCAAGTTTTGAAGTATATATGTATATATACATTTTGCAGATGGGAGCACTCTATTTCACATACAATTAACACTAGATAACAGTTAACGAGAAAATTCCATTAATACTTTATCTGAGAATTATTGCCTGCAATTTAAAAAGCTTTGAAATAATCTATGCATAGATGTGAATAATTTACGCGTGCATAATGTATGTTGGCTTGATTATGCTATTTGTAATGCTCATTTTTTAAATAAAGTCCGTCGAATATAGCCTTCGTCATAAATATAGTTCTTCGGTTAGATTTTATTATAATTACTAACGTGAAAGTAGGGCATCGTACACTATACTTGCTACTTACTCCCTTACTTGCTGCAAGAAGATAAATATGTTTTAAGAAAACTGTCGCCAATTAGAGTGGAAACACATGATTAGAAGATTATTCTAAATTGATAGCGCGCTGCAAATTCGTATCGCGTACCACGTTAAACATCATTTAATGAAGGGTGTGGGGCGAACTAATTACCGTTAAGCTAACAGTTTTGGAAGCCATAGTGGAATAATGCTTCCGGAGCCATTCGCGCGTACATTTATCTTATTATTTGAAACTTTAAGAGTATACGCTCGGGATTTATTTAAATGAAAGAAGAACTAGAATATCTAAATATTCAGGTAGCAAGCAATTAACGACAGTAACAAAAGTTTTGCGCAAATTTTTGAAATGTAATTATACAAACTATAATTGTTCCATTTAATTAGGTAGTACAGTAAACGATTCAGTGAAGCTTTAACTATAATTATAATGTATCACATAGCAGCTAATGAGCCATGGGTTTCAATGGTTCGCAATTTGGTGCGAATGCCTCTCATCAGCCTTTGGACGGTAAGTGGGTTAAACTCGCAAATCTTTTGGTAGATTCTTCGTCGTAGTTCTTCTTCATTTTAGGCTTCCCACCCACCGTAGTAAACTTTTCTACAGAGTAAAGTCCAAAAGTTTTCTATAGGACGTGCCTGTGGAACCTTTGGGTGTTATCCTCTTTAGGTACATATGGGATATATTGTTGCAAAATGGTACCATGCCAGATACGGACAGAACATAATATCATTAACATGACGCGTTTGAATAAATTTCAGATCTGAAATTTATTTAATTAGCAATCAAATTTTATAATTCTAAAAGTGTTTCATTCCCAACTGGCATATGTATATATTCAGTATTTCAGCACTACGAGCCAAGCAGGCCAACGGCCTGATAGTCGTTCTCTAGCATTTTCTTTTTTCTGCTCTTCTCCACCAGCTCCTTATGATCATTTTATCCAGATCCTTCTCCACTTTGTCTAACCATTGTGTTCTTTGCGTACATATTTTTCGTCTTCCTGTTATCCCTTTTCTTAAAACTTGCTTTGTTGGTCTCTCTTTATCTAATCTTTTTACATGGCCCAACAATCTAATCCTTTGCCATCTCACTACATTTATTATTGGTGGTTCGCTACACAACTGCTGCAGTTCGTCGTTCGTTCTCCTTTCACACATGTCCTGTATTTTCCTTCGCCCATATATCTGTCAAGGTCATTTTCCCAAGAATTATTAACTCCTCTCTTACTTCTAATTCTTTTATTGCTGTGTATATATTTTTCCTTTTCACTCTGTTATATATTTGTCTAAGTCTAATCAATGAATATAATATATGGAGCAACATTTTTGTTCTATTATCCATTATCTATTTTAAAATAAATATCTGATCCATGACTTTTTTCTCTGAATGGTCCAACTTTGATTTCTGCTGTACTACTAATCTATTCTTTATTGCAATTATCATTATTTTATATACGATGCCCATTAGCGCGATTCGTCTGTAATTTTCACGAACTGTTTTCTCTCATTTCTTGTGTATAGGATAAATTAGAGAATCTTTCCATCTATTGGGCATTTTTTCTTTTACCGAGACAGTGTTTATTATATTGTAGATGTTACTCCTGGCGTTTAATTGTTATTGAACATTTTACTAATGTTTTTGAATTCGCCTTTTGTATGTAGTTCTTCTGGATCATTATCTTTTAGTAATGTTTCCTCATCATCGCCGGTTATCTCATTTTCTCCCATGTCATATAATTCCTTGAAAAACTACTTCTACTAATTGCCCCTTCTTGTTTTTACAAAATATTATTTTATTTTGTTAGTTGTCTCTACTTCTACTTGTTATGTTCTGGTAAAATACGCTAGCTTGCTTTCTTACATATTAATTTTCTACATTTTGTATCTGTTCCTCTTCTTCTTCAAGTTCTTCTATTGAATATCCTGTCCCAATATTGTTTCTGCCCGATAGCTCTTTAGTACATAGTGCATGTGTTTGCTTTCAATTAATGTGGTCTATGTCTAATGTCCATTTCTGTATGTCTGCATGTTGAAAGCAGTTACCATTATTATTTAATATTGCTCGATTACAAACTATATTCCTGTTGTCATTACCGCTGTCGTGTTTGATATGACTTGGAATTTCATTTTATATTCTCTCAATGTTCTTGTAAAACCCTTTTCTTCTTCTGGGTTGTCTTCTGTAGGGCAATGTACATCGATGATGCTTAGCTTCCTATACTTGTTCATTATCGTTATTTTGCAAATTCTATTTGATGTTGGAGTAAATTTTATAATGGCTTCCGTCGGTCTCTTTGTTGTCATGAATCCAGTTCCTGACAATGTGTAGTTGCACTATTGCAAAATTTTTACATCCCTATTTCTTCAAAAATGGTTTTATCTCCTTAGCTTCCAAATCGTTTTCCTCTTTTGATTGCTTAGGGCCATTTTAAATCCTCTGTTTTGTATAAGGTTTCTTATTTTTTATTTTTTCATTCTATTTATTTCTTTACTCCATCTCCACTCCTCGCCGTTTACTGTTACCAGGTCTTGTGAACTTCTTCCATATTCACCTATACAATTTACTATGTCTTTTTGATCCAAACCATAACTTACATTTTGAGTCTATACATTTTCTACCTTGACGGTTCCTATTTCTTCAAGTCCTATTTCGCCAAGTCCTATTTCGTCAAGTCCACGATCAACGTGTGTGACTTTCTCCCTAGTTCTCCGGTTGCCTAGTACAAATATGTTGCCCCTGATACAGCTGCATTTGAATCCGTCTGGCCTTGTGGTAGTATTCTCTATTGCCCTACTTCCAACGTGCATTTATGTTAGGCTAATAATGGAGAAAGAAGTCTAAAAATGTGCTAACATTTATTTAGCAAAATGTTATGGGGTAACACATGGATTATTAAAAATTAATCGCCCAATGAGTTAAGCCTCCCAGCCTCCTTTGATTTAGAGCTTAACAACAGGTCATTGGCTACTACTATCGTTCTCCTCCCAGACGACATTATTTGTGCCTTGTGGCCAAAACCAATAGAAGGTAGATGGATGAAGGCTGTTAAAATGAATTATGGTCTATATATCACATTGATATCAAATTAGTGCAGAGGACCCTCCAAAATTCATATAAATATAGAACCAAGGTACATATTCTATGTTGCCCAACATGAGTAGTATTAAATGGTTTTCTACTAATTTCTAATTTCTAATTTCTACTTTCTAATATAATCATTTGCAAGTAATATGTTTATTTTACTTCAATTTATTCTTAATCACCATTTGCATTTGAATAGCGCTCTGATTTATTGTTTAAGTCAAAATATTTATATATTTTAACAAAAATAATTGTGTCATACAATAGTACAATACACCATATTTCAAATAAATCCATCCTTCAACAACTATTGAATTTAAAATTAGTTAAACAATGTGTCTAATGTTCAATACCAAGAGAGTAGTAATTCAAGAAAGCGATCAGTTGGATCCTAACGATTTAGTAATTTCGAGTTCAAAATAACACCTAATGCCACCACATAATCACGAAGGCAACATTTGTGTACTACGTTTCCCGGAATACGTTTCACTTTCCTTCGGCCAGTTTTTGTCTCTAGGTTCCGGTCGATTCTTCTGGGGTTCTGTTGTTGACCAATATTTACTTGACTTTAATTTGCTCGGTTTTTTCATTTTCCAATATTTAAAACTTTACTGCAGTGTACAGCTGCGCCCATATACTTATATTCAATTAATTAATTTAATCGCCGTTTTCTTGTCCAACTTGCACAACCTAATAATTATATTTGTTATTCGTCAATGTTAACTAATCTTTGTATAAAATATTATAAAACGTTAATTGGAATTGAAGTAGATGGTTATAAAACACACTGTTGTATTTCAACAATAAAATATCTCTCGTTACATTCCTTAGTATAATAGCAAAATCTATAATGTTATTAAACGTAAACACAGCATATCAATTTAAAATATATGCCGTGTTTTAATTTTCAACAAGTTTTTCTTGAAATAAAATAAATATATTTGCTGGTATTTGTTGAATTATTTCCATAATTTTATATTTTTAAATTCAAAATAATGCAACTATCCGGAACAAAAATGGTTTTAAGTGTTGTTAGATGGAATATCTCAGTGCCGTAGTAACCCCAATTATGTGAGAAACGTTTGTTCACCCTTAACATTTAAAAGTACATATTTTTTCTCCATGAAGGCAATATTGTTTCTCAGAAACAAATTGGAAGTTATATAACAAAAAACAAGCACACAAAGCCACAGAAAGCATGAATTAAGGAATGATGCTGGAAATAAACTATTCTAATGAAAGGAGAAAGTTGACCCTATTGTTCAATCCATTTTGTACAAAAGTGATCAAAGCATCACGTAAAAATATTTTTTCCAAACTTCGTAATGTTTTTGTTTTGTAAAATCAATAATGATATATGATACGAGATCATGTAACGTGTAATAATAACTTGTTTATACATTTATTGCACAGGTTACTAATTATTTAAAAACGTTAAATATATAACGGAAAACGTTGTTGTAATATAACTACTGCGTATCCATTGTTCTGTGAATTCAAGTTTTGCTTATAGTTATCTTGAATATATGAGGAAACACGAAAAGAAGTGTTACACATTTCATTTGAAAAGTTATGTCCATTTTGCAGTGAAGTTGGGAAGTGAATATATATTGTGGCTTCACATAAACTTCGTTGTCTTTATGCATAGAACGACAAAATGAACTTATTCAGAGTTTTGTTCCAGAAATATGAAGAGTTTCATTGAAGGTTGGGGCTAAAACTATAAAAATGCGAAAGGAAGTTCGAATCAAAATCTTCCATCACTGCTTGAATTCGGATTGATTTTATAGACTACAGTTAATATATTTATTTACAGCTGAATCCTGAATGGTACACCGTAAATTTCCAGAAATGCCACGAGTAAGAATAATTCAGAAAGGAAATGGACAATATAAAACCTTTAAATAAAATTGGATCGGTATCTGAAATGTGCTTTTTGATCAATTTTGTCCATTACATTAAACGTGCAATGCAACGGGATTTGATTCATTACCCGAAAGGGACATAAATTCTGTATTAATTAAAAAAAAAGGATTTTATGAGCCTTAATTTTACCGACGGCGTCATTTATATCGGAATTCACCCAGCAGTATTTCGTGGAAAAATAATTACATTTTATGCTTTTTGTATAAACTAATTTGTCATTGTCTTAACGAGCTTTGAAATTGTAAACTTTGTTCCTTTATGAAATCGGCATAACTTTATGGAATGTAATTAAGCAATTAATCAAAGAGCGTATTTCAAGCTTTGTAGCAACTTAATATACTGGATGTCCAAAATCGATTGGCAATAGAAAAAACAATCCATTTTACGACAACAGCTAGTGTCTTATGAAAATTATCGGCTAGACGTAATTTCATTTCGTTGTTAATATTAAAATTTTCATGAAACTCTCATTTTTAAATAACAAAGTAACAAAAGTTTTGGGCCTTTATCTTACCATTGGATATTGAGAATCTGTCAAATTTGCAGTTTGACAATACATTTGTGTTTACAAAGTTTTACAAAATGTCCTACAAGTTAGAATTGCGGAAAGGTATTTACAATTTAGGTGGCCAAATGCCCAAATAAATCTTCACAAGAAGGGACGATTCAGTTTTGAATCATGTAATACTTCAGAATCTGCAAGAAATAGAAAAGGAGTAGGCCGAAGTTTTCACATTTTTCATATGACATCCGAAAGGGAAATTAGCAGAAATAATTTAAAATATAGAAAGCGACAAAATGTCCAAAATACACGGCTGCTCATTTAGAGAGGATTCCAAGATGATGCAGACAATTAAAATTAGAACATTTCAGAAACAATGCCACAATAAGTGTAGACGACGAAAAATATTTTACATTATCTAACTCCAAAATAAAAGAAAATTAAGGCTTTTATACAGACAACATTCAGGACGTTCCTAATGACCTGAGGTATAAGAAAAAAACGAAATTTGAGGACAAGGTACTAGTGTGGTGAGTCATATCGGAAGCTGGTTTTCACGACTTTTTATATTTATATTCGAAGATGATAATATTATGTTCTGGCCGGATCTGGCATCGTGCCATTATGCGACAAGAATTCAAGATTGGTTAAGGTAACAAAATATTCCGTATGTACCTAATTAGGATAACACTCGGTAGAAAAGTTTACGACGGTGGTTGGGAAGCCTAAAATGAAGAAGAACTACGACGAAGAATCTACCAATAGATTCCAGAGTTTAATCCACTTACCGTCCAAAGGCTGATGAGAGGCATTCGCACCAAACTGCGATTATAATTATAGTTAAAGCTTCACTGAATCGTTTTCTGCACTGCCAAATTAAATAAAACTATTATAGTTTGAATAATTATATTTCAAACATTTTACCAAAACTTTTGTTACATACATCATCTGCGTAATAGAAACTTAAAAATTAAGTGAACGTCACTAAATTTTGTTAACCAAATTCCTGTTAGTTAATACAGAAAATATCCACCAATATCGAGGCTCCACGAGGCCACCTTATATTTTCTGTTGAAAAATGGTTTTACCAGGCACCCAATGTTAAACGTAAAAAGTCCTACTGCTCCATATCCAGGGCCTCACCCAGGTCTTTGAATACCAAAGATGAGAATATCATGAGCATTTTACTCCGCCTGTTCCACGTGGAAAATATCAGAAAATAACATTTGTAAATATCCATGAACTAACAGAAGAAAAAGAAATAGAACAGAAAGAAAAGTTTTACAATCAATTAGACAAGGAATACACGACACGATCTCACAATAATATTAGGGGACGCGAATGCGAAAATAGGAAAAGAAGAAGTATACAGCTCCACAATAGGAAAAGTTAGCAAGCGCGAGAAAACAAACGAGAATGGACAGATGTTAATCGACTTCGCTAAAGAGAAAGGTATGATAATAAAGAGCACATATTTTGATAAGAACAATATACATAAAGGGACATGGAAATCATCAGACGAAACATATGTACACCAAATAGATCATGTACTTATAGAGAAAGACGTAGCAATGACCATAGAGGATATAAGAAGATACAGAGGATCAGACGCAAATACAGATGATTTTTTAGTGGGAATTAGAATGAAACAGGAATTACCGTTCGAAAGAAACAGACGAAAAAATAAAAGAACAGGAAACACGACGGTAAGACTGACAGTCAAGGAAGATAGAATAGATTATAAAAACAGGCTAGAAGAACAGTTAAGTTTGATAAAAGAAAAGGAAGAAATAGATCAGTTATGGAACGATATAAATGAGAAAATAAAAAGGGTAGCAAGTAAATATACAAATATGGAACAAAAAAGACATAAAAATTGGTGGGATGAGGAATGCCTAATGGAATTGGATAAGAGAAATAAGCTGAGACTGAAATGGGTAAAAAAACAATAACACACAAACACAAGCACAATACCAACACCAAAGAAGAAAATATAAAGCAATATTAAGAAAGAAAAAAAGGGCATATAATGAAAAACTGATTGATGAGATAGAAGAAGATTACAGAAATGAAGAGATAAGGAATTTATATCGAGGATTGAAATGTGAACGAAAACAATTTACTACAAAACCGGTATTTTATAAAAGTAAAGATGGACACCTAATAGGAGAGGAAGAAGATGTATTAGAATTGTGGAAAGAACACTTCAGCGAACTACTCAATGAATCAATAAGCGAAGAGGAGATAGAAAGCATGGAACATATAGGCGACGAGGAACAAAATGTAGAAGAACCACCTACCCTAAAGGAAATAGAGGAAATAATCAAAAACATGAAAAACAACAAATGTCCCGGTAACGATCAATTAACAGGAGAATTATATAAATACGGGGGAGACACTCTAAATAATTGGATACACATATTAATAGTGAAAATCTGGAGACAAGAAACATTACCAAAGGACTGGAATGAAGCCATATTGGTACTAATATATAAGAAAGGTGACAAAACAGATTGTACAAATTACAGAGGAATAGCGCTGTTAAATATTGCGTATAAAATCCTAGCCACCTAAAAGACAAAATAATTAGTAAAATTGAAAAGGAAATAGGAGAATATCAGTGTGGATTTAGAAAAGGCAGATCAGTAATTGACCAAATATATACCCTAAGAGAAATCCAGTCAGAAAGTCATGCATGTGGGAAAGAAACGAATTTAATGTTTATAGACTTTCGTCAAGCATACGACAGAATTAAAAGAAAGGAATTATACAATGCACTGATAGAACTAGGAATAGAAGGGAAATTGTTAAGACTAATAAAACTAACCTTAAAAGAAACAAAAAATAGAGTAAGAATAGGACAAAGCACATCAGACAAATTCACAGTCAAGGAAGGGGTAAGAGAAGGCGACCCATTGTCATCGCTACTTTTTAGTAGCGCGCTAGAGATAGTAATAAGACGAGCAGGACTCCATAGAAAAGTAAAAACGAACTGCATGAATGTATGTTAAAACTGGAGTCGCCCAAAAATAGGACTGCAAATAAACGAAAACAAAACGAAAGTTATGACGTGGACAGACAAGGATTATAATAAATTAGCGAAATTGACAGTAACAAATAATAAAGAAAAAATTTATAATTTCGAGGAAGTGGAACGGTACATATCTCTAGGCACAGAATTTCGTAGAGAACCAAATACAAGAGGAGAAATACAAGCAAGAATAATGAAAGGCAACAACAGTGTATATGGACTGAAAAGAATACTACATAACAAGAATGTCACGAGAAAACTAAAACTAAAAATATATAAAACAATAATGAGACATATAACAATATTCGGCAGCGAGGTCTGGACACTAGGAATATTAGAACAAAAAATGCTAAAAGTATGGGAAAGGAAAATACTAAGGAAAATATATGGGGGAAAGAAAAGCCAGGAAGAAGGAAAGAAGAACAAACAAATAATTATAAACATTGTGGCAATTGACAAAGATTAAGATGGCTGGGACATATAATGAGAATGGAAAGTAATAGAACACCAAAGAGATTTGGAAGAAGGCAAAATTACAGGATGGAGAGCGAAAACGCAAAAGTGGAAAAAATGGAAAAGAACGGTAGAAGAAGCCATGGGCCTACTTGGCCTGGAGCGCTGAAATGAATAAATGAATGTTCTGTTTATATAGATATAAGATTAATGTAAATGTTACAATTTTTGACATGACATATTTTCTATGATATGATGATGACTTTTACTTAATTCCATTGATAATTGTGTTTATGGTGTTTGATTACCTAAAACTCAAACAATTTTTTTTTAATTTTACGGTAGACATTTCTGAATGAGTCTTTTGTGCATCCACTGTCAATTTTAATAAAATTTTGTGCATTGCAATGAAACGTATATCGGACATTCGATTCAGTACAGAATTGTTCGGTGAATGATTTCGTAGTTCATACTGGAAAGCTGCAATATGTAGCGAATCACCAGGCATTATCGTCACTTATTATATTAATATATATTGCTCGACAAGGATATATGTATTGCAATAGTTGTTCCTCAGTGAATGATGTGTGTATTTGACTTATTAACTCAGGACACGAGATTTTATAAAATTACAAATACCCTGTAACATACAGATGAGAGAAAATTATTGTATCGCGGACGCCTCATTTTCAATAGAGATAGGTCTAATAAAAAGAAACCAACATTATTGAAGTAGAGCAAATCCATAGCTAGTTGAAGCAGACATACATTCGAACTGCTCAAGTGTGAATGTCTGGTGTGGCGTAATGAGTTCGAAACTTATGGCACCGACTGTGGAGTGCGATGTCTGGATTTATGTCATATATACATACAAACAAATATTAATTTAATTATTGTGAAATTGAACTTATTAGCATTAAAATCTATTGTATTATTCAAATTCAAAAAGTGTTGTGAATGTGTCTTGTATGTATTCATCAAATATACAGCAGATAATTTGTTTTGTTCTCATTTAATATTCAGTCCTCGTGGCTGTGATCTCTTGCTAGATCTAATAAAATATTAAATTTAACTGAGGTTACGTTTTAGGGTTGACGGGGTAAGTTTCGTTTTTCGTGTTTTATACTTTCCACCGAATAATCAATACCTGTAATTCGTTGAAATTCTCGGACATACATTTTCAAATTGTTTGCCGACAGGGGAAGCAATTGGATTAGGCTCAATATAACTCATTACTATACTAAGGACTAATGAATGTATGTTAAGCGCTTGGATTTTAATAAATTATAATTAACAATATTGCGTGGATGGATCGACCATTAAGTCAAAAGTTTTTTAATAAATATTTTGCTCTAAGCTCTCGGATATAATTTGCTCTATTGGTGCAATCACTGTAAACATTTATGTTTCCATTCAGAAGTTAATAGAATTGGTTATCATTTGCGCATTTGCGCTCTTACCTACATAGTTACTGTAACAAAAGCTAAAGTTTCTTGTATTACTTAGAATATAAGTGCGGGGTAAAATTGAGCGCCCTAGTGCTCCAATTCTGAAATTGTGTCTATAAATTTCAACGATGAATATGTAAAGCATCTAGAGCGCAATTATATTTTCGTATGATATTGGTTGGACAGTAATACGTGACATTTAAGTAAAATAGAATTGCCATAGAACTTTACTTGATAATGTAAATATGTAAATAATTAATGTTTTAATTAGAAAATATATATACTCAGTGACATATAAGCTGCACCACCTAGGAGGGGTGGGAATTTTTGGACCAAATTTGGCAGGAACAGTGGACTAGTCCAGAGAAATAGTTGATTAAAATTTGAAACCCAATCATCAAGTAGTCATGGGATTTTTGAGGTTTGTGTCATTGAGGTGCTAGACAAGTAATTATCGAGTCATTTTTTGAATTTGTTCCACTTTTTTGGATCCCGTTCTTTAGTTTAAAGTGTTTCAAGTGTTTAATGATGCCTAGAGGAAGGAGACCTCAAGTTTACCAGCAGTTGAGTGACTTTGACCGAGGGCGGATGGTTTACGAGAAGCAGGTTATTCGTTTAGAGAAATCGGCAACCGTTTGGGACGGCACCACTCAACAATAATGCATGTTTATTAAGCGTGGTCTGAACATGGGGTTGAACGTCGGAGAAGAGGCACTGGGGCTCAAAGACGGACCAATGAACGTCAAGATCGCCGCTTAAGACTAATGGCCTTGAGAGACCGATTCTCTACAACTAGATCAATAGCTGATCAATGGTTAGGTGAACAAGGTCGTCCGATAAGCTTGCGAACAGTTTATCGTCGAGTAAGAACCTTTGGCTTGCTGCCTTACCGCCCACATCTTGTGCTACCCCTCACTGCTCAACATCGCCAGGAACGTTTGGCCTGGTGCACGGAAAGACTTCAATGGAACGTGGAGTGGCATCGAGTTGTCTTTAGTGACGAATCGCGATTTTGTTTAGGAATGCATGATGGTCGGATGACTGTTAGAGGAAGAAGTGGAGAAAGGCGCAATCCTGATTTTTCGATTGCGAGGCATGTTCACCGAACTATGGGGTTGATGATGTGGGGTGCTATTGCTTACGGCAGTAGGTCACCCTTGCTCATCATTCGGGGTAGTATGACCGCCCGACGCTACATTCACGAAGTGGTAGAACCACGTGTTCTTCCATATCTTCGAGGGCTGGAAGACCCACTTTTCCAGCAAGATAATGCCGACCTCACGTAGCAAGGGTTTCTCTTGACTTCTTTGAAGAGGCCAATGTTAATGTTTTGCCTTGGCCGCCAAGATCTTCCGATTTGTCGCCCATTGAGCACGTGTGGGACATGATGGGTAGAAGATTGAGGAATCTACCGAACCCACCGTTGACAATAGAAGCTCTACGGCATGAAGTACAGGCTGCTTGGGATACCATACCTCAAGAAGACATTGATTACCTGCTGGAATCAATACCAAGGCGGGTCAATGAGTGCATCAGAAATAGGGGCGGACCAACACATTATTAAAGAAAAATCAAAAAGATGAAGTGTTTTCTTTATCACGTTTTAATTAATTGTTACCTTAGACTAGTCCAATGTTTCTGCCAAATTTGGTCCAAAAATTCCCACTCCTTCTAGGTAGTGCAGCTTATATGTCAGTGAGTATATAATATAGGCGAAATTTATTATTGGCGACTTTTGAGATTTTGTAAAACCTAAACCCTTTGTCTGCAATTTGATTAATCAATATATTGTAGAAAAAACATCAAACACGCGTATGCATTGTATCTAAGTTATGCATAAAATTTATCAAATTTAGCATACGATTGACTATTTTGGGCTTTGGGCGGGCATTTATTATTTCGTTCAATGACATACGAGAATTTATGGCAAATAGTGTCGTTAATTTGTGTATTATGTGTATTATTTGTGTTTCATGTTCTCTGAAAAAGTCGTTGGTCAATAAACTAAAAATAAAAAATAAAAAACGTTTCGAATTAGAAAAATTTCAGTGTCAGTGTTATTCAATTGTCAATTCTGAACATTACACATGTCTAATTTTAGATGTTATTTGCACATATAAACATAATTAGTATAAGTTTTCGTTAGGTGATTCTAATCTCACAAAGGTACATTTACGATTAAATATATTACCAGAGTATTTTATAGGATATTGTTTATCAAGGGCGGAAAAATGAAGATTTCAACGAGGGCAGAGTTAGCGGCCCGACCGATACTGCACAAGTTGAAATCCTTTTACGGCAGTGGTAAACACATTATTTATTGCACAACCCAATAATGACAAAAATTCGAATCCATTTGTTTGCATTTAATCATAATTATGAATGTTTATATTACAATTCATTAGTAAGTAATATCAATTCACAAAGTAGAAACTACAAGCTCTTGTTCGCCCGCTCTGAGTTCGGAATTAGTCGGACGGAAATCCGTCATTTTCCGTTAGTTACATGTGTCTAACATGGCACACTTTCGAACGGGTTGTGCAAAAAATATGTTCCTGATTTTTCAAGGTAGGAAAATACGTCATTCCTAATTATCATTATAATCTCACGGGTGGAAACTAATCATTTTCCACCCACGGGTGGGAAGTAACTAGGGCTGACAACTATTAGACAATTACATGTTCAATATTATTTATTGGCCTTATCGAATATGATTAATTGTAATAGATAGAGTCTATACTATCTGAACTTTCTACCAAACATCTCACCTCTATGCATCTCACAATTATTCAAACAATATGTTTAATTTGCATATGCCAGACTAACTGAACAAATGCGAAGTGAAATGAAATGAATTTTCGGACGATACTACATCAACTTACTATAATGGAAAAAAGCGAATTTATTCGTATGTTGATAATTATTTACTAAAACTGGTGAATACATTGTGAATAAAATGGTATACAAACCTTGGTGGAAAATTTCATTACCTCGGATACAGCTAACCGAGGTCCGAAGCGAAACACAACTGATAATTGAGACATCCTCCCTCAATATGATTTTGATGCAATCGTCAGTTGTTATAGGCGATTAGTACCTAATTTGCATAAATTTATATTCCTGAGCTAAAATAAATGTAGGGTGTATGTCTGCAACTTTATTAGTATTATTATTAATCCAAAATCATAATTTCGTTTCGTTAACAATAACAATCGTTAAATTTCCTGAGTTGTTGGTTGTGTTAGAAATTAAGATAAACGTTAATTTCAGTTTATTTTAGTATTCAATTATTGGGTATCCCCTAGGTGCGTAATAACTTGCTCACATAAGGGAAACATAAAAAGTGTTCGATAATTTGAGCGCTAGAGCGCGCACAGAGACACAGTAAAAAGTTGCCGCAATAAACTTTTATATTGCTAAAAGTGTTTCGTCCACCAGCTAACTGCTCACAATACATCACGTTTCAAGTGAATTACAGTCGAGAATTTTTACAATAATTATATGTACACACACACACACTTGTCACCCTACGGCGTTATTATATTCTCACAGATTCACATACTATGTACTTCAAATACTACTGATTCATTAAAATCATGACAATGGGATTTGTCACGATTTATTGATATTGATTTAATTATATTTATATTTATGAATCGTGTTTTGGATTTTTAAAAATATTATAACTAGCTCAAGAAAGAATGTTATTTTTCCGTTAATGCTTTAGAGACTAATACGCCATCACATCATACATGTTTCATCATCCAACAAGGCATATGATGCTTTCGTCCTTATATACCTATATTAATTTCCAAGTAATACTCTACTTTTCAGTACCTGAAAGTTTTCATGCGCCAATTTTTAGTATTAATTTTGAAATTACATAACTTGACAATTCCAAAAATAAAAATAATGGCTTGGATCTGCACAAAATTAATTGTAGTAAAATTATTTTCATTAACTATAAATATGGAATTTCACCTCGCGAAAACATTGTTGTAATTAATGCTGGGCATGCTTAATATTTTGCATTAAGCAACCGCAAGTACATGGTGTTGAATTATCGATGCACTCTTATTAAACAACCTGGCAATTTTATTTATTCACGGGCACAACTATTTCTTTAGAACACTCGTATAGATACGTTTTCATAAATTTTGACTTAGCATTAAAGTTCGAACGATAAAATTGTATGTACGTACACTGTGGGGCAATTTTCAACTCGACACTATTGGGATCCCGAAAATGAAGAGTTACGCACACGATAAAGTTCGATACACATATATGTATATACGTATATATAATGTAATAGTATTTATGCATAAACGAATGAAAATTGTATAGAAAATTTGCAGATACAGATACAGGTGCACTCGATATAGCTTATGATTATGTCACATGACTGGCATGAAAAACATGCATTTACCAAAATATCTAGAATGGTAATATTTCCGCGAGTTTCGAAGTACATAAAAATAAACCTGAAACAGCAGCGAGCCACATATACACTAGTAGATCGAGTTTTTCGGTGAATTTGATAATACTTTTCGCTTCGGCAATGTCACAATTGCCATCTTCAGGTTGGTCTTCTCGGTCTAAGCGATCTAAAAGAAATGGCGTTTGAAGTTGCTGCTCCGTCTTTATATCCTGTGGTTTCGTTCCGGGTCGATGTGCATGCTTGGTTTCTGCTCTGGCGTCGGATCAGTGGGCCGTGTCGTTGTCCTGCCAGCAAGTGCTGGTCTCCATGTTCTAGGAAGTCTTTGTGGAAAATCTCGTTTGCTCATATTTTGTTGGTGCTTCTCTATTTTAATAGCTTCCCGTATTATCCGTATGGTGAAGTGTGGTATGTCAGCTATGGTTTTCGTGTTCTCAAAATCTATGATGTGCCCAGTGTCTAATATGTGCTTCACCCCAGATGATTATGTATTATTATTCTGCTGCTCTCATGTGTTCTTTGATGCGGATATCAATTCTTCTGTTAGACTGCTCAATGTACTTGCTGTCACAGTCTTTGCATGAGATTTCATACACACCTTGTTCCTCTAATGGAAATTTTATTCTCGGGATTCTCAATAGCGCTTCTATCTTAAGGTGTGGTTTAAATACTGTGTCGATATTTTCCTTTCGCAAGATTGGGTCAATTTTGTCCGTAGTTCCCTTCACATATGGCAAGGATGCTGTTGCTATAGTCTTCCTGTCTCGATTTTGGTTTAGTTGCTCTTTGTATTTCTCGTTTCGTGTAGCCATTTGTTTGTAATACCAGGTGTATTTTCTTTATTTCTTCAGCCTTGTTGATGTAGTCTGCCATCCTTTCAGATCATGTAATGAGCGTCTTTATGACCGAGTGGAGTTGCCCTGGATGGTGGTGTGATTCAGTGTTAAGATATCGGTTGGTGTGGGTCACAGTGTGGCTCCGGCGATGGTAGGAAGTCTAGGAACGGCAGCTGATTATATTCCTCCACTTCCATTGTGAATTTGATTTGGTCGTGTTGCTCATTGAGATGGCTGATGAAAGTAGCTAGTCCTGTTCTTCCGCATTACTTATCTTAGCCATATATCTGGTCTGAGTTCCCCAGTAGCCAATATTGCGGTTTCCAGGTGATCCATGAATAAATTTACAATTATTGGTGACAGCGGTGATCCCATTGGTGCTCCATCCATCTGTTTGTAACGTTGGTCATACATGAAATAGGTATTTTTCAAACAGTGTTCCGCTAAATCCATGGTGTGTTTAGTTGATTTGTGCTTCTGGTTGATAATTTCTATGGCTCTTTGATCGAGATTTGAATAAAGAGTGTTACGGCACCAAAACTTGTTGGTGTTGGTCTCGCCAGATCAACTGTTAACAACATCTACTACTGCGCATCAACATCATATACATATGTGTGTGTCTGTGTGCTTCTTGGTTCTCGGGTTGTGAACCGCGTTGTGTAAATGTTTCCCGAAGGGTCGCTTCGACGTTTGAGTCATATCTGCCATCTTCAGGAAGCTCTTCTAAGTCTCGCTGACTTAGAAGAACTGTTCTTCTAAGTCAGCAGTTCTTCTAAGTCAGCGAGACCTAGAAGAGCTTCCTGAAGATGGCAGATGGGACTCTGCCGACACGTCGAAGCGACCCAGCGGGGAACATAGTTGAGAAAAGTTTCATGAAATCTAAATTTGAAGAAACATATTGTAATATCTATGCTTACGGTTAGCTGTCATATTCACGAAAAAGGCTTTTGCAATTTATAAGGTTACTACGAGGAAAAAAGAAAGCACTATTATAAAGTGAAAAAAAAAAACATAGCCATCGTTTTTTTATAACTTTTGATAAAATTCGAAAATATTTAAAGGATTTTTGAATTCTTGAAGAAAAAACAAGAATCTGTAAACGTTGATAAAAATACAGTCCAAACAAATGCAGACACGGAAGGCTATAAAAGAAATGTTTGAAGACAATGAGTAACGGTGCCCACGACGGTTGTCTTCAGAATGCAACGATATCATTATACGAAAATCAAAGTCACGGTGTTAAATATAAAAGAAAATGAAGTGTCGTTAATAAAACTAAAGTGCTAAAATTGAATAAGATAATAAAGAAGAAAAGGGCAGTGATTTATGAAATTGATATAACACCAGGAAAACAATAGCAAATGTTAAATCAAGTTGATGGTCCGTCATTTATAAATTCTACGCATCTAAAATAAATTTCAATATCGAAATCTGAAGAACTCTTAAAGATATTTTAAATTAAAATATGTCAATTTTGTTGAAGTATTTGTGTATGACAATTCTTACGTCATAGAAGCGGTTCACGAAAACAAGATCTACACTCAAAAAATTTTAACGTTTTTATAATTTTAAAGGTTAACTATTAGGATTGTTGTACCATTAATATTTTATTAAATTTGCTGGATAATTATAACTTGTTTTACACCTCATCAAAATAGATATGTTTACCAATTTACAAACTCTTGTATATTTATTTTCAACATGATGGTAACAACGCCTAATGTGTATACTGAAAATTAGTGAGAATATGCCAATAGCAAGTTATAAAGTTATAAAGTAAATACTCAATAATCGTGTCCTGTAATATAGCTGTCCTGTATTTAAGACGTTGCAATTAACTTTAATCAGTACCAAAACACGTTCTCCCTATATAATTTAACAGTTAAACAAACCCGCCTATTTTTGGTTAAGGAAATAACACATCAATATACACGAAAATATACATATCGAAAATTTTACAGCTATTAGAATGAGATTCCACGACACGGCAGAGCATAAAGCATGGAAATTCCAAACTGAATGCGAGAAGACTACTTGCCTACAGCAATGTCATGCAAATAACGAATACCTATTATTGAACGAATAGGTAAAAATATAACTCAAACTTTATGATGGGTTTAAAGTTATAAAAGCTGTACTGTCACATTTAATTAAACAGATAAATAACAAATATGATTAAATGTGAAACACATTGTCAAGTTTGAAGCAGGAAATACAATTCAGAAGTTTTAATTTGGAAAAGTAGTAAGAGATTTATAATTTATATGAAAAATTACCTGCGTGTGCGTGTTGAAGTCGGTGTCTCGGACTTTGAGTACTCGGCGTGCTGTGATCACTACTGAGATCGGCAGCGTAGTCTGTAGTGGAATCCTGCCGGCCTGGAGATTTGTGGCGACGCTCTCGATGTTTTCCGTGCCCCCACCGGCTCTGCAACACGGCACACACGACGTCTGTATTGAATGTTGTCTGCATAACTTTGGGAATCGCGCATGTCAATAATAGCCGTTTCTTAAATCCATTCAAAAAATTACCATTTATTTGCAAATTTTTTACCTGTTTCAGCAAAGATGAAGCAAAAACTAAGTAATAAATTTTCAAGAACTGGAAAAGAAACGCCCCCGGGTGGGCTCGAACCACCAACCTTTCGGTTAACAGCCGAACGCGCTAGCCAATTGCGCCACGGAGGCACATGCGTCGCACACAGGACCGTTCTATTTGCTGATTATGGGAACCTTTTAAAAATAATTGGTATTTCCTGCATAATATATTAATTTTTAGCTGAAAATTATTTGAATTAAAAATTGGAAACATAAGATATTGGGCTTAGAAAACAACAAACATTAGATTGCCAGATGGTAGTTTAAAATATTTGCAAATTTCAGGATTGTCAGGAAATTCACACAGTTTTTCTTTGTGACTCCTTTGTCTTCGCTTAATTAATGGGTTTTCTTGCTATTTGGTTCCAGAACAATATTAATGTACACCTAAAGACGAGGGATGATAATAGGAAAGAAAGGTCGAAAATTTATTTTAGTTTCAATGACAGGATCAAACATATTACCAAAAGTAATTGCAGTAGCACGAGGTGTGGAATTAAAAATATGTGGAAGAGATCTTCATGAAAATGATTTTAAAAATTTGCAAACTAAAGGTCATAAGACACAATAAACTTTATGCGTATTAACTAAAAAAAAATTGGCATATTCACTTTCTAACATTTCTTTAAATCATTTCTTTTCATCTTCCTTCAGCTCCATCTCTTTCTTCTTCCATCTCATCCTACCTCCCCCTTCTCTTTTCAGTTATATTATTATTATTTCTTCATCCTTGAGTTCCGTTTCTCTCTTTTTCCTACATTCCTGCTTCATATTTGTTATTTTCATTACAATTTCCAGCCCTTCCCAGTTCTTTCCTAAACTTCGTCTCCAGTCTTTTGCTGTCTTCTTTTGGTACTTTTCAAGCTTATTTCGTCACAATCTTCCGGCCAATTTCCCCCATTCATCCCAACGGTGTAAACAGAACTCGCACCTCTTATATTTTTCTTTCATCCAATATTTGTTGGCTTTCTTCTCACTTGTATCTTGACTTCCTCCCATCTGTTTTAAATCTTCTGTGTTTTAAGTTGTACCTCGCATTCTTTATTGTAGTTTCTCTTTCCTGTGCTTCTACCTGCTTCTATCTACTATCTCCTTCTCGACCTGTTTCCTCTCACTTCTCCGCGTTTCCGCCCTCCCACTGATAACCCTGCATTTTCATACATTTGCGTCCTACTTTCTTCCCATTTGGATATGTCACTTCACTTGTTCTCCCTTTTCTTTAACTCCTCCAATAAAATTTTCACTAGGCTCTGTTATGTCCCTCCGTTCGTTGTCATTTCGTACCTCACCGCTCCTTGCCCGGCGCCTACGCCTATCCTTTCACTTCCTGTCTCCTGCTTCACTATGTAATCTGGCGTTGACTTCCCCAGGTTGAACGATCTTTTTAGCTGTCTTTTGTGTATCCTTTTCTATTCCTTCCAACCTACAGTTCCGCTCCCTCAGGATACTTTTGATACATATGTTGTATATCACCATTGTTTCGTAGAGTTTTCCCTTTCTTCTTTTCCCACAGGCTCCTCCTCAATCCTCCCTCCGTTCTCATCGCTCTTTGCCCTTATGTTTCATGTGACCCTAGCTGATATTATTCTCCATCATCACTTGATTTATTTGTGTTGTGATCCAACCCCCTTGTATCCATGAATTTGATGAAGCATCTTCTTTGTCTCCGTTAAAATGACTATGTCGTCTGCGACCATATTTTAACTGTTCCCAATTTGACATATTTAACTGTAAGGTATATTAACTGTAAGGTAGACCTCAAGTATAATTTTCAGCGAAGATATGGACAAGATAAATATAATGGAACACTGGTGAGAAAACTTCTTAATACGTTCCACTCCATGGTTGAGGGCCGTTTTATTGGAGCAGAAAAATCGTATGACTGATTTTTCTGCTTAACATGTCTGAAATCGGTCATGGAATGTGTCATATTAATGTTGGACCACCTTATTTCAAAATGAGCTTTTATTGGCTCACCTGGATTGCTTCCTGCTTAAACATCTGCTTGTATCGAATTTCATGTTGATGTTGATGGTGTAAAACCATCTAAAACTTCCATGTGGATGATTAAGAATCGATTTCCATGCTTGCAACAGCAAATGAATAAAGTGAGGTAATGTTTATACTAATTTCCCTCCCACTAAAGCTGCGTTCGAAATCCTTTCCTAGGGCTACATTTCCCCATTTCTCCGAACAATTTGTCCTCAAGTTCATGTCTGTTTTTTGCATGTAGGTATGACTTCTAACCAAACCACCGTTTTGTTCATTATCAATTCATTATTGATCTGGTCCTATTTATCTAGTGATTGTGTTTCTTTCTCGTTCTTCGCATTTTCAGAAATAAAAGCACATATAATTATCTTATTCTTCTCTTTATAGTTTAAAATTCCTTCAATGTTTCTATTTTTTCCCGATTCTACTTTTTCATCTCGTTTAGACGTTTCTTCTACTGCCTCGCCGCAAATCTTTTTACAATTTGTTCTCAGTTTGGCTGCCTTAATTTTGATGTCGTTTCCTGTGTATATGGTTTCCTACACCATTTTTGTATATTTAATTATTATATTTTTGTATATTTTCGTACCTTCATGTTTCATCCTATATAATTTTATTTTACCTTTTTGCATTTATTGTTGGAGGTATCGAATTCGCATCCTGCCCCATCAATATTGTCTTGTTTATCGCGTTTTTTTTTTACATTTTGTATTAATTCATTATCTATATATACATCATTTATTTACTTGGCCTTACCGTCGTCTAAATACATCTATTTCTTGTACCCAGACATGTTTGGACGAACTTTTAAGACTTCATCATCCATGTAGAGCAAATTGATATTGTGGGGGTAATATTTTTGTTTGAAAAAATTTATTCAAAATATCTTTTCCCTTTTATATGGCGTTCCTTATCCGGTTGATTATTATCTGCGCTGCTTCTTACTGTTACTAAAATATCGTTAGTTTTTTGTAAAATTGTATTCACGAAATCCACTCATATTTTACTGCCTCTAAGTTTTAATGAAGGTCATATCTCCCATACCACTTTATCATCTTGATTGTCGTTTTCAAACCATACTATGTAAAATGTTTCGAAATAAATAAAAAACTATACAGGAAAGTATCGGAATTCTATGTACTTTAATGAAGCCTTTTAATTTTCCCATTTGAATAACATGGGCTGCCGTTGTCTTTTTTCTCGCGGAGTATTGTATCGGAAAAAATTAAGATTTGCCACAGTTCTTACCTGAGGTAGTAGATATCCACGAACTTTCTGCAGATTTTGAACGACATTATTATCACAGTTACACACGAAAGAAATGTCACTGAAATTTATTATTTTAACATAATTTCTGCGATCTGGCAAAAAGCCCCCAAACACATATAAATCATCGCTAATTAAGGTTAAAACATGATTCAATTTTTGAATATTGCTTTATTCCATCCATGGGGTTAATTTTTTTATTGGCAAACACATGCCGACTATGGAGGGGGCGATATGTTGAGGTCATTTATCATATTGATGATAATGCTGTATAGTGAATAATTGATTGACACGAAATATGCAAATCTATAATACTTGCTAGTTTTTGTATAGTAGGTTATTTTTTGACATCAAAATTGATTATACTTATGGCATGTGGTCTGCTGATGACATTTAATAAATAAAAAATATACGCCATATTTGTCTAATCACTCCTCACTTTAAGTACTAAGTTACTTGTTCGTTTTATCATATCAGCGATTATGTTGTCAAACTTGCTTTACCCTTCTTCAATCACCGAATAGACTCCTGTGGTTCAATTATTGTTACATAATTCGTTTGTGTTGATGTTCTTGCTTGCTTATCCAGTAATTCTTCCTCTTTAGCCCTTTTTGTTCCTTCTAACAGATGTTGGAAGTGCTGTTTCCATCTCTCCATAATTACTTCTTCCTCCACTATTATTTATACGTTCTCTTCTTTTATCTTACGTAATATTTCAATATTATATTATTCGTTTTTTATGGTCCCAAAGAAGAGTGTCTGAGTTTTCATGCATGCTTCTTTCATCTTTTTCCGAACTCCATCCCTGTTTCGTGTTTTTTCTTTTAACTAAACATTTGACTTATCTTCCTTTCTTTTTATATACCTCGTAATTTGCTTGGCTTTTCGTGCATAGGTGTCTAACTTCATTTCTTTATTTTAACTGCGTTTTCCACGTCCACACCCCATCATATTGTTCTTCTATGTTTTTATTTTAACTGTTTTTTCCGTTCCTTAATTCGACGACCATATCGTCTCGTAACCTGTTTTTTTAAATTTTAGATGTTTCACATGCCCTACCCGTTGTCGACAGAACCACTCAGTTGAAATTACTCCAAATTTCTTCTACCGCATTTGTCATGGTATAATGTAATCCATGCGTTAAATATTATCCATAGTGTCTTTTAGCAGTTACATTTTTCAATTAATAATATTTTTTTTTGCTTTGCACCTTTCTTTTATGCACCTTTGCTCTTCGCTTTCTTCCTTCTTTGCACTTCATTATTATTAAAAAATAGACGCTTTCGATCGCTGGCCATATTCTGACTTACAGATATTTTATCTTATTCCTCCATTCGTTTCTTACCAGAAATTAGTCAAAATTTCTCATTGCGACTATGCACTACTCGAGTGCATAGTGTATCCCCTTATGCGAAATGGGAATTTGCTGCAGTTCGTTCTTAACACATAAATTTAGTCTAAATTAAATAAATTTAATCTTTTCCTATTAGCGTTTTTTGTTCTTTTGGTCTGTTTACTGAAACATCACTCGATTATTTTGTTATTAGCTCCCACGTTTAAATCCCCCATAACTATTACTTTGCACTTGCTATTAAGTATTCCTTGATGTACGCTGTGAGGATGTTTCACTTTATTCTATCTTCGTGTATTCATTTGGTCCTTATGCCACAACTACTAAATATTTTTCTTCTGGTTTGCCTTCCTTTATATTTATCGTTAGCATTTTTTTGTTTGGACCCCGATTCTTTTGCAGATAAAGTGGAACGTAATTTACTTCTCAATTCTGTTTTCTTCTGAACTTTCCGTCCAACATAATAAACGTTTACTATTAAACGTATCTACATTTTCATTGGTCCCTGAGAAATACGAGGTGCGTTGTCCACATTATAATTATTTGCCATAAATTTAGTTTAATCGATTTTTTAAACTTACATTGCAATTGCTCAGTCATTGATTAGTTGTGCTACAAAATGTCAGAAAAATACTTTACAAAGTTTACCGTTTACAGAAATTTAAGTTTTTCTCAAATCATGTATTATTTCATAATTGCAGGCATGTTCATCCAGATTTAAATATCATATTCAAATGTCGCTTTGTTCGCTGCCATTGTAAATTTAACGCTTCTTAATTATTCGTTTTTTTTCATTCTTATACTACACCATTGACGACGGCGGAAAACTGGAATAATCTATATGAACGCCATAGTGTCTATTACACTTTTATCAGTGACTGAAATCTAAATTCCGTAAAAATTATGTAAAATGCAACTTCTGTTGGTATACAAGTCACAGAACGGCGACAACTCACTGGTTTTGTTATCAGATCCTTGAAGCTAGTTATTTTAACTCGGTCATTAGTGGTACTTTTCATAAAAATAATTATTCGTAACGGCTAACAAGAGTGATATTTAATGACAATGACCATGCAGGTTCACAGCATTTCTAATACTTCCAACCATATCTTTTTTCGCAACGAGATAACTGATAATCAATATTTAAGGAGCAGGCCAAGGACGTGAGGATATTCGAAGAGATAAAAACTTCAAACTTCTTGAAGTAGTTCCAGCGTAGGTACTTGAAATCGCTGACAAATTTACATAAGGAATTTAAAGCCTTCATAGATGATGACACCTGAGATCTTATAAAGATTGCGGCACGTTTTTGAACGCAATTACTAATATCGATTGAATAAGAAATTCCACCCACATCAAAATTTAATTAATATCTTTTTATACATCAAACAATAATTATCATGATTTGGAAAAAGCTGCATACTTACTTTGCTCCTTTCATTAGAAACCAGACAACGGCTTATCTAATACCACATTTATAATCGAAACAATCAAGAATGAAAGACAGGGTTAATTTAAACAAAAAACGTCGTTATTTAAAATAGCTATTAACTCCGCCGGCACTTACTTTTAACTGTGCGAAGAAACTGTGTGCTTTCTGATAAACTGAAACATGCGTTGTGTCTGGCGGCGCCGCAGATCTTGGTCGAATTTCGGGAACTTCTTCCCTGCGTGGACTGCTCAATTCTGAAGCTGATTTGCTGAGGTGGCGGCTTCGCAGCGTCGACCCCGAGGAAACGCTTCTTATTTCGCATGTTTCTAAAGCTCTTTCTGAAACAAAAGGTTCGCTCGTAATTCCACTATGAATGAACCGCAGATTATGATCATAACATTCTGTTTAATTATTCATTGTCGGATTGAAGTTTTGGTAATTAGCATTTCCGGTGACTTCGCGTTAAAAACGAAATCACAATACAGCATTAATGAATATTTAAATATTATACGAACAAGATTCGGCGAAATGTAGAATGTAATCATATACACAGAATAAATTTACAAGTAAATATGCAAAATGCACAATTCCATCATAAATATCAGAAAATCACCGACACCACAACGCCTTTACTTTGCTTTATGCTAAATGGTCGAAATGGAGTTCAACTATGTTTATCACAAAATTAAATTAAATGGAAAGTTGATTTTTATTTAAAACTACCATTTGTCAAGTTTACCCCTTTTCGCTGTATAATTCCCTAATTCACTTCGTATTTAATTTTCCATTGTTCCCTTTCTCACAAGAAAACCTTGCATTGAAAACCATTGTGCGTGCCTAATAATACTCCCACAGATGCTAGGGTAGCATCCGATACGATGTTTGTATTTTCACACCGGTTCCATTTCTTTTTCACTAGTATGTACGCCATATTTATATATTTTTTTGATAAACACCGCTGATTTCCATAGAACGTTTTACAATAGAAGAACATTCCGGGTACATTTGTTTAGATGTTATTGCAAATGCTCGAAAAATAATTAATTGCTTTCCAAATTCGTAGGTTCTTCAACAAAAAATACATTAACTTTCTTATTTTTGCTATTTTTTTATTACATGTTCGTTAGTGCTAGAGCACTGAGGACTTTAATTTTATTATATATGTATATATATATAATGGCGGGAAAAATTAGGGGATATTAAACTCGATTTAAAAAACAATTTACGGATAAATTACAAAGAAAGGTTTACAATAATATCAACCATCAAACGTAAATTACAGAAATTCACAAAAACATTTTCTTTTATTTGAAAATTATTTGTTTTATTTTTAATACCGAGTACGTCATCTAAGTGCACAATTTCGCAAAAATCTGTCGTGCCGTACGGTTGTCGCATACTTTCCTGTCTCTAAGTTTCGATTCCAAACTGTGTACATAACACAATTGTCTTGCAACGTGACGTAAGCTGTTTTCTTCTTCGACTAATGCTATTATTCTCGCAACTTGAACCTGACTCAGATGCCTCATGCACGGTTTTAGTAACAAGGACTATTAATAAATAAATTGACAGTCGCTCACTAGATTCATTGTGAATCTGGAGCTATCGAATTGACAAATAGACGTTTTCCCTAAACTGTCTCCCATATTTTATCTATTTGTTTTGTTGATAATAAAGTTGAAATAATCAAATTGAACACATCTTATGGTAAATAAGTGATAATATCACCAAATAACAGTGAACTTTAAATATGTTATATGTCGAAAGTATATACACTAAGTACCGTCCACGGAACTTTGGCCAAATGATAAATGTTTAAGAAATCCAAAAGTAAAAGGCAACGAATATTAAAAAAATATATATTATTCAAAGGGATAAAAGTTATTACAATATAACGAAAAATAAAAAAACAAGATTTTTCTTATCAAAATATCCACCCTTGGTATTTGACCGTGATAATGATATCGGATGTTGACGTGCGATTGAATTTCTGGTGCCATTTTTCTGCGATTTCGTTTGCCTATTAATTGCAGAAGACGATCATCTGCGGGGGTGGTGATTCGTGACGGACCTGGATTGTCACGGTCTTCCAAAGCGGTTGTATCTTTCACGGATTTGCCTACTGGCATAACCTTCTTCGTGTAAAGTTATTATGTTGGAACGTTTAGCAACATCTAATGATTTACCACGGGGCATTTCGAGTACTTTTATTCACTTATTGTACGACTTGTCACAATAATATTCAAAGCGAAACTAAAATCCCAATAAAGCATTTTAAATAATCAACTAGAGTACGGATGAACGAGAGAAAGAGAGGGGAGGGGATGTCATAAAATCTTGACCTGCTTAGTCCCATTGAAAACACGTGTCCAATAAACAGATTAAGATAATCCGGTACAAATTCGGTTTTGTGTACAGTGTCATAATAGCTATTTATATAATTAGTACATAATATAGGTTGTTATTGACAAGCCCTAAAGTATATGGCCAAGCGATCTTGCGAGCTAGGCCATAACTAGGACGAGTCAATAAAACTTAATTATATAAGAATTGCATCAAAAGCGTTACCTCCGACTGCTAAACATTAAAAATTACTTTTTATTAAGTATTCAGTTCAATTTGCAAGTGGCAAATGTCATGTCTCAGATGTTGATAGAAATTGTCACTATAGGAGACCGCAGTTTTACTTTATTTTTATTGACTATTCAATAATTATGTGGATTATTGATTCCAAATAATGAAATAATCGAGTCGTTATCATGCAGTCGGAGATAAAATATTTAATTAAATTTTCTGTGCCTAATACTAATAATAGCATGAATACATACAAAGTGTTACTAAGAATGTAAAGTTATGGCGTTATGCAAATTTTCAGAAAAACAAAAAAATGTAATAATTTTTCAATTAAATTATTAAAACAAAGAACAAGTATTAAGTTATTCTATTAACCCTCCACCTTCGTCGCTGCATATTTCAATCCCCTGTCGCAGTTCCTTAAAGCTATTTCGAATTTCCGGAATTGGTAAGGCGAATATAGCATCTTTTATGCCGATTTGTTAATAGCTCAACATCATTGAGTAATTTTTCTGCATACACAAGTTATTTTACACGTCCCCAGAATTAAAAATCGGCAATAGTCAATTCTGGGCTCCTTGGGGGCCATAAAACTGGACCATTCCTACCCTTCCAACGTTGACCAAATTTACGGTTTGACCAATTCACAACAATTTATGAATAGTGAGCGGGATAACCATCGTGTGGGAAATACATTGACTGCCAATAATTGGGAGGCAACTAACCTAACTCGTCATCGAAGAAATTGTTTAGCATATTTAAGTATGTATGTTGGTTAACGTTGTTATCAAAAAAATATGGCACTATTATTCCATAATTTGAAATAGCACACCATACATTGACTTTAAAAAAATATTGCTATGATTAGTAATTTAAAAAAAGGATTAGTGTCACTCCAATATCAAACATGTTCTCTTAGTTTTGTTTACATTTAGAACTGAGCCAGTTCTAAAAATTTCTTAATAAGCTTCTGTGCACCCACGCGTGACACATAAATATCTGGAGATTTTGTACTAAATATATTTTCTGTTCTAACGTTAGCATTTTATTGTAAAAATATTGTCATTACTTCGCAATGAAAATCAGTTTGGTGATATTACTTTAACGATATAAAAGATAACGATACATGTCATACTATAATAAATATTTGACATGTAATCGATGTTTATTGTTTTTGTAATTATTAAGCAATACCGACCAATATTCGATTTTATCAAAGTAAATTTGCTTAACGCCATAACTTTACATTCTGAACAACTTTTCTTACTAACACATTGGCGTACTGTGAACGGAAAAAGTAGTTTACCTAGAACTAAAATAGTGTTTGCACAACTGCGAAGGCCCTATCATAAACACAATCCGGCGACATAGGTGATTGTTGCACAGGATGGGTGTGGATTACATAATTAAACAGTAAAATGTTTCCCATTTCTATTTGTTCAAATGGTTATAAGTAGAGACAAAATCCTTTAGTATGTACACGAATTTCATTATTTGTAGTTGATTAACGCATATTAATTTTTGCATATTTTGCATATAATTGCAATTTTTGGAGATTTTATCATATTTGGCATATTAGAGCATATTTGTGCATATTTTAGTAAAAATCGTTTAATATATTTTTTAATAGTTACCTATTTTTACTTTTTTATACTTTATGTATAAGGAAGTTTAGTAATAATGAAAATATTCGAACTTGAGATTGTAACGGAAATATACGTTTTGACCTTCCCTAATTTTCGGAATTACTATTGAAGTTAGGACAATGAAACTTTTGATTTAAGATTAGTGTATGGTAAGGAAAAAACTTTCTGTTTTGAAAGCAATATCTCAACCGGAAGATGTTTTACTTTTTACCTTTTTCCATATCTCGAAAACGGTACGATTTATCCAAAATATTCTGACTATTTTCGGAATGACGTCTATGTGTGTGTCTGCATGCGCTCCACCGCTAAGAAATATGCGCAGAGAGTATTCAACAATTGTGTAAAGTTTTACTTTCGGCTAACATCCCACTTCAAAAAATTGCAAAACACTTTCAAACATTTTTTAGAAAAAAAATGTCGCCACAATGTACCGGACGAAAGCACTCTCTGAAAATGCTATGTACAAGATGTTTATGTCGATACGCTTGACAAGATCAAACAAATTGTTAAAAATAACTATGTTTTTTTATAGTCGACGAAGCTACCGATTCTAGCGGACGATATATTGCAAATGTGTTGGTTGATGTTTTAAATAATTCAGGTCCTAGTAAGTCGTATTTAATTGCTTGCAAACAATTGGAAAAAACAAATTGCCACAAATTTGCGATTTGTGAACGAATCTCGAATGATTTTTTTCTTCCGGAAATTGCATCGATCGAAATGTTTTACTAATGCTCTCTGATGCAGCAGCCCATATGGGTAAAGCAGGCCAGCAGCTTAAAATCATGTCTCCTAATTTAATTCATGTGACGTGTTTAGCACATGGTTTAAAGAGAGTGGGAGAAGAAATCAGGAATCAATTTCCGGATTAATGAGCAATGTTAAAAAAATATTTTTGAAGTCTCTATTGAGAGCACAAATATATGGAGAAAGTTACCCGATGTTCGTCTACCACCGAAACCAGTAATGACGTGGCGTACTTGGCTCAATGCCGTATTTTTTATGCCAAACATTTTGTCCCCTTAAAAGAATTAGTAATGGATTTCGACAACGAAACTAGTATTGCTATTAAAAAATCTCAAGCAGTTAAAAAAAAGTTCATTGGGTGCTGAACTAGCATTTATTCAATCCAATTATGAATTTATAAATCAGATTATTTTAAGTCTGGAAATACAAGAAATGCCATTAATTCAGTCTGTTAAATTAGTTGAAGCTATATTTTATTATCAAAGGTAGATTTAATTACTTCGCTGCGGTATGCTCCTATAGCATCTGTAGATGTAGAGAGACGTTTTTCTATCTATAAACAACAAATTTTGTCTGATAGGAGGAAGAATTCTTTAATAGAAAATATTGAAAAACATCTTATAATGAATATAATAATAATAATAAGTTATAATAATAATAATAGTAATAATAATTAATAAACAATAGACAGCGATACGTTAACGAAATATGTACAATATTTATAATTAGAAGATTAGTATGTATTACTGATTTGAACTATTATTTTTATAAAGCTATATGAATATTTAAGTGAATGTATATATAGATGATTTAAAAATTAATATTATTTTATACATTTTATTAGCTGTTTAAATAAAAAAACCTTTATATCACCCGAAAGAAACTTGTTTGAAAATAATGCATATTTGCGCATATTTGTACGAAATTAGTGCATACTTTTAATGATTTTTGTGCATAAAGATGCGCATATTTTATACTATTTTTATGCATATAATTCCGGTCTGTAGTTATAAGACTTTGCGGCACTACCGACTACGATTTAAATGTGACAACAATGTATCATTGCCATCAATAAATATGCGAATCCCTAATTCTTTTTACTGTACATTGATTGAGATTATATGCAAAACAAATGAATTGATTTAAGTTCTATTGAAATCGCACGCGATACTGAAGTTTAACCAATTTTGCGTATATTTCTGTTGAAATCGCTTAAATAGATCAAAATCGCCTAATTTACACTTATTTTATTAAATTGCATATCTTGAAATCAGCTTATTTTGAACGCCTCTTTGTTATATTGTTTTACTTAACCGACATTTACATTAAAAAAAATATTCCAATTAAAATTTTTTGTATTTGTATTTGTAAACATATGGTTTACACGTTCTTATTTGGTATCGGTTTACTTCTTAGGATATTATATATGATAAAAACTTCAAAGATTTGATTATGAGTAAATATGTACTAAACTAAACTAAATTAAAATCACACAAACTACATGTATTTCCAACTGATGACCTAAATTCACCTTAAAAAATTGACGGAACACCTTGTTATATGTTCTAATATTGATGTCTAAATGATTCATTGTAATTTTGTCACTTTAAAGCTTTCCTAATGAATAAACCGTTAAACCTTTGCTTGATTCATATATATATATATATATATACTACAATGCAAGTGCCGTATATTTCACTACATTGTTATTATTGTTATTAGGTATATTCAAATATTTAATTTTCAAAATAAATTACTATAAATTTGCTATACTCATAATGTTCATATTGCAAGAATAATCAAATTTAGTTATACTTTTACACCAAATTGCATGCGCTTGATATTTTTATATTTTCAATCACAACTACGAAATGGTAAGTTGCTATAACTTCTTATATGTATCACAACGATCGCCATAAGATACATACATAATGACAATATTGTATTTGTAAGACACGGCGGGAAAAACTTTAAATCCGTGCGGACCAGTCCGCAGTGCAGTAGGTGCATCCAGGGAATTATCGTAACGATTGATTACTTTTTTCTTTTGATAGTAATTCTCAGACTTGGATACATCGAATTGAATCATGAAAATTGTGTTTCTTAATCCTTAATGAGAATCTGATAAGAACAGATTTAAGCATATATGATTTATGTATAATTCGATAATATACATTTGCATATGTGCTGTCACTTTTTAAATAAATCGTCATACAAAACAAAAAGTCATTTGAATGAGTAAACACCTAGTACGAAGAGTCCGAGCTGTTTCAAGATATAATAATAATCATCTTAATTTTGTGAGGGGTTTCTCCCTATTGATCGTACTAGGATTAGGTTAAGGGTACAAACAAATACTGCAGCATTGTCCTTCGAATAATAATATCAAAATGATTGTGAAATATCAGTTTCACAATCGGAATTGGAAAAATAATTTATAACGCATTGCACTGCAAATTTTAAGCATTATCTAAAATTGTGGCTCATCGTACACTATTGTCAACTGCGTCATAAATTCCAATTAATTTCAAAAGGATATTTATTTCAATATCATTTGTTTCATAAACACGGCCATATGAAAGTTTCGTAATATAACATAAGAACGAAACCCTAAAGAACTGAAGAGTATAATGCGAAAAACGTGTTCCTAAATTAGCGCAAGGTTTTTAGTTTATTTACGATCTCACTTTCTATAACGGCTCTCATTGAAAGTTGCTGATATATTAAACGCAATTCAGACATAACAAAAAGATAACCCCCTTTATGTCTCTCAGGTTTTAATGAATTGACTTAATAAGTTCTTTATAAATCACAATTTAGTTGTACATTTCGCAATATTGTGGAGTAATACCGTTTATGTATCGACCACTCGTGCACATGTGTGTTCAGGGTTTAATTTGGAAAATTACGGACATATTTATTTTGCAATAACTTGGAGTGAAGAGAGTTGCGCGTTGGCGTATAATAAGTACCATAAATAAATAAAACTGTACTGCTTTTTGTTCGTATCTCTGTGTTTTATGTAAGTCGCCATGCCGTCTGAGATTTTGCTTTGAAAGTGGAGTCTATTTAATAACTGAGAGTCAAATTTGTTAATTAAATTTGTGAGACTACGTATTTTATTTAATTTCTTTGCTGCTGCAACTATAAAGCAGAATATTCTTAGGGATAAAGCCATGTTTCTCTTTAAAATACAGACTGCAAGCAAATCGTACATGATATAAATATATTCGGTAATTCAAAAATGTATTGACACCATACAAATTCTTATTTTAAAAATGTGTATAAAAATAGACAAATTTTACTTTTAAGAACACGTCATTAAAATAATCATAAGCGTTTACATTTTGAGAAGTTAAAACATATTTCAAACGGATTTAAAAATGAAGTCGTGGGATTCCCTCAATTGCACTGTTCTGACTAAATCCAGGAGAATACTAATGTAATTTGTCGATTTATTTCTTAATATGTGTATATAAAGTACTTAATAAATGTTTTACGCAAGGCTTCATGCTGTATCACCTAATGCACAAGGGGAGATCAGTATGTACGGCCCCTAACATAGAAGGAAACACATTGAAGACATGTCAAACGTTTATTTTTGTACATAATCTCACTGAACGTCGATGCATGTTGTCCAATAATGCTCCAAACCTTTGATTCCTCTGCAAAAAAAAATTTGGTTGCTCTTCCAACCAGCCGTAATTATTGTCGTAATATCAGGTCGCCCGAAGATATTCTTTTAGTTTTGGAAATAAAACGAAATTACTAGGGACCAGGTCCAGTGAATATGTGGAATGTTCAAACAATTCAAATCGTTCAGAATATCGCTCATGGCAACATGCCTTTTGCCTTCAGGAGCGTTGTCTGGATACAAAATTCCTTTGTTCAATTTTCCCCGTCTTTTTTCCTTGACAGAATTGCACAATCTTGCAATTAAGTTGCCAAAGTAGGAGTCTGCTTTATTGTATGTCCACGATCCAAGAAATCAATCATCAAAATTCCGTCCGCGTCTAACTCCATACTTTGTTGCTTCGACTAAGGATCGAAGTGGTGAACCCACGTTTCATCAACAGTGACGAATCGAGAAAGAACTTCATCCGGATCTGCTTTAAACTTTGTCAAACTGGCTTCAGAATGTAATACTCTAGAACGTTCCTGATCAGGTGTCAACATTCGTGGGACCCAAAGTGCAGACAACTTTTTTAGACTCAAAATATTTGTTGAAATATTTTCTATAGTACCGAGACATGTTTTCACCACTTGGTAAGAAACAGCACCCTCACCTAATACACCTACCATGTCTTCGTGAATTTCTATTGGTGACAACCCTCTCTTTGGCAAGTATTATATAACTGCACGAACCTCTGATTTTTCCATTTTTAGAATTTCTCTAAACTTGTCTACTTAAATTCTGAATTATTTGAACAGGTAACAAGTGACAAAGCTACAATTAAACCAAGAACTTGGTTAAAAGTGATTTGCCTTGTTTAAAGTTTGTGATATTATGATTGTTTTAATGGAGTTTGCTGATATAAGTTTGCTGCAGTAAAAGAATAGAAAACGAAATTTTTATTAATTTCATATTATGTATTGATATAGATGTTTTATATTAGGAATTAAATTACACCTTATTGTGGAATTTGAGTTACTTTAGTGCACGTGATGCATATTTACATGAACATCGCAGTGTAGACTTCTTACACAGTTATCTGAATAATTTTTTTTAATCTTTCCACTTTAGGATTTACGTAGAATAATTAACATTAACATGCTTTTGCACCAAGTGCATGTTAATATCAACGCTTGGTTTTTAAGTTATTTAAAAGTATATTTTCTACGATATCTACATAAAAACGTAAAATATATTGTTTATATCGAATTAAAAAAATAAAACCATTGGCATAACGTGGCATTTTGCATTTCATTATCGCTAACAACTTTAGAAATAACCTAGCTATTACAAATGTAAACTCGGTATAGATAATTACAGAAAGACCGTTCTAGGGAGATAAAAAATTGCACTTCGGCAGCTTGATGATAATGGGAGGGCAAATGGTGTATACTTTGGCGCAGAAGTGCGTTTGTTCGTTTATTGCTAGCTCTCAACCGAAAAGGATCACGATTTAGCAGAGTGCAGGGTACATCAAATGCGTAAAGGCAACGTTTCCTAGTAATAACAAGTTCTCGTTTATTCTATAAGCAACGTTAAAGTTAGATTGCGGGAAACCCTTAGCTTCTCAAACAGGTGAATAAATGTTCAAAGTAAATGCATTTTTAAGAAAAACTTCTTGATAGAACGCTTGATACTACGCTTGATACTTCGAAAGCGGATCTAAAAACATTTATCAAAGACAACGGTTGTATCTACAGCTACCATTTACCACTTTTACAAGGGAACACAATGAAAATGGTGAAAATCAAGAAATTGCAAAGTATTTAAATCACCAAAACGTAAGCGACAGAAAATCTTGAATAACAAATCTAAAACATTTGGATAACACACGAAATGATAAATACAATTTCAAAAAAAAAAATAATGAATGATTACGAATCAAGGGGTTTACAAAAAAAATAAAAGATTTTTTTGATTTTAAGAGCGGGTGAACGTCGCTGACTAAAATCATTAAAAACATTCTTCAAGAAAGAACAGATGTAAGAAATCTAATGTCAACTTTCTCACCAAAAAATTTAATTACATTTTATTCTTATGTAAGAAAGTTGTCCTCAGATTTTCCATATCTAATTATTAAAATTGGATTGATTGTAAGATTCCGAAGGTGAAGGTTGTGTTATCGAGTGCTCTGCAATTAACAGTTTATCTAGACATTTCTGGTCGGTGTTGTGAGGCGAGAGTAGTATCATCGCGTGGCCGGCGATATTCCGCGCAATTTGGTCCTGTTTCCAAAGAGATCGGCCCAGGGGTATAGTTAGAAGTGAGAGTTTGCCCGGGCGCGAGCAGTGAAAGTGCGTCGACTTCGTACAGCAGGTAAGCGAATCCGCAAAACTGTAGTGCGAGAGTTTTTTGTCAAAACATTTTTTGGACGTGTGCGAAAAAGAGACTATTCGGTAAAAACAATTCGCCGAGTGCGTCGATTTAAATCAATTTTAAATCGACAATAATTGTTTACGCAGAAGCAAAATAGATCGCGGAATAAACTAAAAGTGCCGAACTCACTCGGGAAGGCTGATTAGGAAGAGAAAGTGATAAAGCATGGCGAGTGGGGGCGGGAAAGAAAAAGGGGAGGAGTGGAAAGGAACGGATATATTTACAAGGAGCAGGAGAATGCAAAGATCTCCAGCGAGGAGTGGGGAAAAGAAAAAAGAGGAAGTAGAGAAGGAGATGACTCTCGAGAATTTGATGGAGATGATGAAGGAGTTGATGAGAGAAGTAAAGGAGTCAAGAAAAGAGACAGCGGAAACAAGAAAACAGATAGTAGAGATGAGAAAGGAAAGGCAGGAGGATATGGAATGGAGAACAAAGGTGGAACAGGAATGGGCTAAGGAAAGAATGGAGTCAGACGAAAGAATGAGAAAGCTAGAAGAGAAAGTCGAAGCGATGGACAGAAAAGACAGAAGAAAGAACATAGTAATTCGAGGATTAGAAGTGGAGAGAGGAAAAGAAAGGGAGCAGGTGACAAAATGGTTAAGCGATGAACTTAAGGTGGATGTGGAAATAGACGACGCGTTCAAAATGGGGGGAATTGGGAAGGGGTTAATCTTAGCGAAATTGGCAAAAGAAAGGGAAAAAGAGGAAGTGATGAAGAAAAAGGCGAAATTAGCTGGTCGGAAAATATACATTGATAACGATTTGACGGAAAGTGAAAGGGAGATCCAAAGGGAGATTTGGAAGTATGCGGCGAGGGAAAGGGAGCAAGGTAAAAGAATCAGAATGGGATATAGGAAGTTGAGGGTGGATAACACGTGGCTGGAGTGGGAGGGAGAAACCAAGAAGTTGATAACAAAAAACTAAAGGGAGCGGGGAACAAGCGGGGTGGGGAAGAAGGCAGAGCAGAGGGGGAGGAAGAAAGGGGAGGTAGGCGAAGTGAAAAGGAAAAGGCATTGGCAATATGTTTCTGGAACGTAGCGGGGTGGAAGAAATGGGTGAAAGAAGATGGGGGTATCAATACAGACTTGAGGGAATATATGGAGCGGTTTGACTATATAGGGCTAACAGAAACATGGATGGAAATAGGAACATGGCGGGAGTACAGAGATAAAATGCCCAGTGGGTATACATGGAAATGCAGGGGAGCGAAGAGGGAGAGAAAAAGAGGGAGGGCGAAGGGTGGAATAATAACAGGGGTGAGAGACAAATGGGAGGAGGTGAAGGAGGGAAGATACGACTCGGAGATGATACAAGGAAGAACGATAAGGGTAAACGGAGATAAATTGGGGATATATACGGTATATTGTAACCAACAGATGAGGCAGGTATCGAGGGAAATGGACGAGTTGGTGGAGAGTGAGGGGGAGAGGATGATTTTCGGCGGAGATATGAACGCAAGAGTGGGAGAAGAAAGGAATTTGGAGGAATGGAGAGGGGTAGGGGAAAGGAAAGGGAGGAAGTCGAAGGACAAGGTAGTAAATGGCGAAGGGAAAATCATAATGGACTGGTTAGAGGAAAGGAATTGGGAAATACTCAATGGGGAAGAGATGGGGGACGAGGAGGGGGAATTCACATACGTGGGACCAAATGGAAGATCAGTTATAGATCTGGTGGTTACAAGTGAGGAGGTGAGGGGCAAGGTGACCGGTTTTAGGGTGGGAAGCAGAGCGGAATCGGACCACTTACCGATAGAGGTGAACTTATGGGGAGGAGGCTGGAATAAGGAAATGGTAGGGGTGAACGAGAGGAGGTTGGTGAATTTATGGAACGAGAGAACGAGAAAGGAGTACCAGAATAAATTAAGGAGGATGGAGTGGGGAAGAGGAAAGAGTATAGAGGAACTTACAGGAGTGATGAACAAGGCAATAGTAAGAAGGATGATTGGGAAAGGAGAAGGAAAAAGTTCATGGTTTGACGAAGAATGCAGGAGAGGGAAGCGGAGGCTAAGAGAAATATTAACGGAGACAAGGCAAGGAAAAACAGATTGGGGGGAGTATATAGAAGAAAGGGGGAGACAGAAGGATATGTGGGAGAGGAAAAAGAAGGAACAGAGGTTAAGAGATGAAGAGGAAGTGCAAGGCCTAAAAGGGGAGCAGGAAATATGGGGGTACCTTAGGAAGAAGAAGAAGGGGAAGGAGAGGGCGGGAGGAAATATCGGGGAGAGGGAATGGAGGGATCATTTCATGAACATGTTGGGAGGAGAAGATGGGGAGGAGGTTAGAGGAGGGGATCGTGGGGACAGAGGGATAGGAGAGGGCATGGAGGAGTTCAAGTGGGGGGAAATAATGAAAATAAAGGATAGGCTAAGAAGGGGAAAGGCGGCGGGGGAAGACGGAGTGGACACGGAGGGCTGGATAAATGCGCCAGAAGAGGCATGGAAATGCGCATGGAGGGAGATAAATGATATATGGATGGGGAGGAGAGGAATTCCAGGAGGTTGGAGGACGGCAATAATAGTGCCGATATGGAAAAAGGGAGATAAAGGGAAGGCGGAAAACTATAGGGGTATATCGCTACTAAATGTGGGGTATAAGATATACACAGGACTGATTGGGGCACGTCTAGAAACAGAATTGGAGGAAAAGGGGATACTGCAAGAGGGCCAGGCGGGTTTTAGGGGAGGTAGAGGGACGAGGGACAACCTGTATGTGATAAACTTCATAGTAGAGAGGGAATTGTCAAGGAAAGGGGGGAGGGTGTATATCATGTTCGTCGACCTTAAAGCAGCTTTTGATAGGGTAGATAGAAGAATGTTAGGGAAGATCATGGAAAAGGCGGGGATATCGGAAGGGCTGGTAAAGAGAGTAGGGCAAATATACGAGGAAACATGGTGTAGTGTAAGAGCGGGGGAGGAGTTAACAGAGAGATTCAGGACAACGAGGGGCCTGAGGCAGGGGTGCCCTCTGAGCCCGCCACTGTTCAACTTGTATATAGCCCAGCTAGAGGAGGTTATGAGGAAAGGGCAGGATGGAGGAGTGAAGCTAGGGAGGAGCAAGATATGGACGTTGGCATTTGCGGACGACGTGGCCATCCTCGCTGAAACGGAGAAGGGATTGAAGGAGATGGTGAGGAGGCTGGAAGGATTTCTGGACAGGAGGGGGCTCGAGCTGAGCACAAATAAATCCAAGGTAGTGGTGTTCAGGAAAGGAGGAGGGAGGAGAAAGGAGATACAGTTGAAATGGAAAGGGGAGGTGATAGAACAGGTGAGGGAGTGGGTATATCTTGGATATGTGTTGCGAGAAAATAACAGTAGGGAAGGGCAAATTAGACATATTTGCAAAAAGGCGAGGAAGGCGGAAGCGAGTTTAAGAAACGTCCTATGGGGTAAGAGAAATGGGGGATTTGAGGAGACGAAGAAGATATGGGATGTATGTGTGAAAAGCATATTGATGTATGGGGTAGAAGTATGGGGAGGCAAGGAGCACAAGAGCATGGAGAGGGCACACTTAGGGCAGATTAAAAGGTCACTACGTCTGGAAAGATCGACGCCCGACTATATAATAAGACAGGAGACGGGGTGCGAGAGATTAGCAGTAGAGATGGGGAGGAGAATGCTGAGGTATGAGTTAGAATTGAGAGAGGGGAGTGAGGAGAGACTGGGGAGAAAGGTATTGGAGGAATTAGACAAGAGGGAGAGGACGGGAGGAAAGTTATCAGGGTGGGAAGTAGCGAGGATAAGGCTTTATGAGAAGGCGGGGCTGTCGACAGTAGAGGTGGAAAGGAGGAGAAGAGAGGGGAGACGGGTGGAAAAGGAGGTGGTAGAGAGGTGGAAGCAGGCGGAAGCGCAGGAAAGAGAAGGGAAGATACGGGATGCAAGGTACAATGGGAGGTACAGAGCAATACAGACATTTGGGAGGAGGCCAAGGTATTTGGGTGGATGTAAAACGGCGGACGAAGAGAAGCTAATAGCAAGGTATAGATGCGGGAACGAAGAGAAGGCAAATAAATATTGGATGGGAGAAGAATACAGAAGATGTGAAGCATGCGGGAAGGGAAGAGATGAATGGAAGCATTGGTGGGAGGAGTGTGAAGAAATGGGGTGGAGCAAGGAGGAGGAGCGGGAGGGCAGAGATTGGAGGAAGGCATTGGGAGAGAATGGGGAAGGGATACAGATATTAGGGGAATTAAAAAGGAGGAGGGCTGAGGGTAGGAAAAGGAGGGTAATTGAGAGAGAAAATTGACATGTTACAGGAAAGGTGAGCAGTCGAGGGCTGGAGAGGGAGGTAGCGGACGAAACGAAGAGAAGGTGGAAGAGATGGAGTGAAGTGGAGAGAACGAGGTGGACGAATAAAAGAAATAAAAAGGCACAATGTAACATGAATTAACTAGAAATGCCAAATAAAGGTTGTTTTTTTTTTTTTTTTTTTTTTTTTTTTTTTATTAAAATTGGCGAGACACGTATACACACCGGCCATACAAAATCAAAATTGTTGTCCGATGATTTATGTAAGGGGTTAGAAACAAGTATTTCAAAAGATCAGCGCTTAATAATGTTGCATACAGCAGAGGAAGATCATAGATTCGTTGCTCATAGTTAATAGTCTGGAACAAAATCTGAATGAATTATAAAAATCATGAAAAGTGGTTGACGAAAAGGCTAATTCCAAATTTGCGATGCGTAGTATTCTGCTGAATCCGGCACGAAATTCAGTAACTAATTACTTGCAGAATCTGACATTCCAGCAACACAGGGAATGACAAAGGTGCAGTCATACAATTTAATAAAAAATAACGAAGAATCATTTTTAAATAAATATAAAGAAGTTCATGGCCATAGTATTCCATCATATGACTGAGTGAAATAAATGCAATCGAAATCATTTGAGTTAATGTAATAAATAGCTTAAAAACATACTTTTAAATTAGAAGAATAAAAAATAATGTCTGAGGAAAAATTTAACCCCATAACAAAATAATATTGGAACAAAATTTGCAACCATGTAAAAAAGTTGGAGAGAAATATTTGGAAAATGAAGTGTATATGAACATTATAAAAGATTCCTTAGTGATTACTGTAAGTGGTGTTGGCCACAGTTTACGACTGATATATAAACGAGAACCAATGGAAGCGAAAGCAACTTTGCAATCGTAGGGTATTCACTTAAAGAATAAGTAAATGTAGTGGTAAAGGTGACGACTTTCAAGCAGGACAGGTAGGGCGAAGTACAAATATTCTCCGAAAGCAAATTTGGACTGAAGATTGAGATTAAGGAAGTACGTCCAATAAAAACCAAGCACTACGTGATTAATATGGTAGACTAATACGGTGATGACGAATAAGAGTAAATTGTAAGGTAGATATATCTAACGTGAGAGCAACGGAATTATGTTTTAGAGTTGGCCCTGGAAGAGGGAGATAGACATACCATGAATGTGTAATTTTAATCCAATAAAATAGTTCATTTAAACTGTCACTTTTTGAAGTATGTAAAACAGTTTTTAATGAAATTTTAACACCATTTGTGAATATGTTGCACGACGTTAAAGGAAGAGTTACATTGTGATGTCGGTAGTGGCCATATAACTCATCTTATTTGATAATTACTGTTGGTTGTCATGATTAAAATGAATTATTTAAAATGTTATTGCCAACATAACCTCAGTTTTTATAGCTTTGCCTGCAGTTTGATTTCATCTAAATTTAAGTTACCGGGAAAAGGGTTGGTACACCTGTTAGTAACGGCGAGTAGTTCTATTACTCAAAATTAATCTAAGACATACGCGAAAACTTCCAAAGCCCTCCCTGAATCACAATTCCGTTGCTCACACGTTATATAGGTGGATGACCTAAATGAAGAAGAACGCAGGATACAAAGCATAATAAAGTTCCAAGCTAAATAAAAGAAAGTGAAAACGGTTAGGCTAGATTTCGAAAAATGAATTGTTGCCAACCAGGCGTGTATTAGGAATATGCAATTAAACAAACTGGTCCGTAAGGAAGGGGGTGACCAGACAAGAAACTAAAAAATATAGATCACAGGTATTATATTTCAAGGGTGGCAGGCGGACAAAGGACACAAAGTTTGAGGGCTGATAGTATGGCCCAAATGGGCCGACGTAAATCCCCATGCTGTTATGTAATCCAGACGTCAGGTACGTTTTTCATTGAATATTTGGATCGACATTTTGGGCTACAGCACTAGGCCCAGTTGTTTTACCAAATCGATTGACAGGCGCTGCTTATTTGAACTTTCTGCAGAACACACTGGGTAATCTGTTAGACGAGATTCCTTTGAACTAAAGGCAACAAATATGTTGCTCCAGAGCATTTTTCGATTGCTGTTAGATAGTATTTGTATGGAACTTTTTGAGGAAGATGCGTAGGAAGGGGCGGACCTATATCATGACCTGCAAAATTCGAAAGATTGAAATCCCCTTGTTTCTTTCTTTAGGGATATTTATGAATGTTAGTGTACGCTACGCCTGTAAATGATATGCCGGAGCAGCGAGTATAACAAGGATGTCACCAAATCCGAGTCACTGTAGATCTTTTCGAAAGAGTTCGAAGCTCCATGCCATGGAGATGTTATGTAAGTGGCGTAAACGGAAAATGTTTCGTATCTCCGAAACCGTCCATTTGCAGACCCATGTTCATTATAACTTTCAGCATATTTTTGGCCATACTATCAGCCCTCAAAGGCATTTTTTTAACACCCTGTAGAAGATGTGACTTTTTTAAAGTGGTGGAAAAGGCAGACGGAATTGGCTTTAAGATGATGTCATTCAAAACAATATCAGAGAGGTGAAGAGCAACATCTGTATAATCAATGTGCACGTCCCCTCAGAAGAAAAAGAATAGGAAGAAAAGAACATATTTTACGTACAACTAAAATAATATGAAAAATTACCGAAACATGACCCGATTATAATGATTGGATATTACAACATAAAGATTGGGAACGTACCGTTCAACAATATGAGTACACAGTAAACACAAATAGAGGAATCGAGGAATTAGTTATGTAACAAAAACATGTTGGTGAAGAGTACGCAATTGTATCGGAAAGAAATATATAAAGGAACAACACCAAACGTGTGCTATTAAATTGTTCGTGTATTGGTAGACAGAAAAATGAACTTAATTACTAACGTAAGAAGTGTGAGAGGATCAGATATAAGATTCGATTATTTCGTAGTTAGGATAAGTTGCAAAAATGTAGAATAAAAAAAGGAACGCAAAAAATACGAAAAATAGAAAAACTCTTTGATGATGACGAAAAATTGCGAAATGGGGACGTTAAACCAGAATATTAGGGGAGACTGCCAAACAACTGGAACAATGTTGCCATACCACAGAAGTTGAGGAGATGTGGAAGCATTTGGAAACATTTGTTCGATGGGGAGTTTACACAGATAGCAGAGGAGAAAGAGAAAATAATTGGAAATGGAGAAGAATATGAAAACACAAGAAAACAATCCAAGTGCATGTATGGGAAGAAACAATGTTGTACAATGAGCGAAACTCCTAACCATCGAGGAAAAAAATTCAGAATAAGGAAATTTTACCAAGAAATTTTGCCAATAAATAAACGATTTTCTTGTCGTTACCATTGCAGAAATAGCTATTTTAAATATTATATGCGGACGACCTTACACTCCTAGTAAAGGCGAAAGCAGACTAAAAGAGGATCATAAAAAAATTTGAAAAAGAAACAAAAGTACGGACTAGAAATAAACCAACAAAAAACCATATACGGTAATGGGCGAAACGGAACAGTCAGCAGATTAAAATTTGCAAATAACTACGAACGATACAACGAAATATGCGTTTGGCAAAGTAAACGAGTCCTTATACTTGGGTGTCATGATAAACGAAGAAGAACATGAAGAGCAGGAAATAAAAGTTAGAATTGCGAAAAGTAACACGAAGAATGGAATTTTAAAAGACTAATGAAATCAAGGTATACCTCAAGAAGAAGGAAGATAAGAATTTATAAAAGCGTTATAAGGCCAACAGTGATTTATGCCTGTGAGGTATGGTCAATAAAGAAAGCAGATGAGGATGCCCTTGATAGATGGGAAATATAAATGTTCAGAGCAATAATAACAATTATAGAAGTAATAATAATATTAATGTTTATTTCCCTATACATAAGATACAAAGTAGTATACAGAAAATAAATACACAAAGAAGAGAATAATAATATATAATAATATACATGTAATAATATAATCTGATATGGCAGAGAATCAGATAAATCAGATAAGATAACTGATTCACTGAATAGAAGGCACAGTTGCCCAAAAATAATTTGACTTTTCTTTTAATTTATGTAAAGGCTTTTGTGTCCTTTGACAAATTAATTAAAAAACTTTGCACCTTGATAGTACAATGATTGTTGCGAAACTTTCAATCTATGAAATGGAATTAACAAAATTTCATTATTACGAGTATTATAATTATGTACCTCAGAATGACATGTTGTGTTCTATAAATTTCCTATAAATATTATGCAATTGTAAATTGTATAGTGAAATGACGGTTAGAATTTTTAAATTGATGAATACAGGTTTACAATGTTTAACACAATTAGACTTCGTTAAAACACGGACTACCTTATTTTGGAGAACAAGTACTCATTTATGTAACTAGAAGCACCCCATAATATTATTCCATAATTTATTAAACTTTGGAAATGTGAGGAGTATAATGTCAAGGCTGTACAATTTGTTACACAGAGAAATAATATAATGGTGCCAGTTTAAAGTCGGGTCAAGATTGATCCCAAGAAGTTTTACTGGCAGACAATAATGATTTTTAAGTGAAAAGGTAATTTTATGTGTTTTGTCTGAGTTCATTTGTAATCTGTTAGCCGAGAACCATTCTTCTGCTTTCGAGATACCTTCCTTCTCTACTAATTTTAAACGTTCATCAGTTTGTTCGATGTTTAACAAATTAGTATCGTCCGCAAATAAAACTCTGGGTAGATTAGCTGGTAAATCGTAAATAATAAAGAGTCCTCAATATGGAACCCTGCGGTATACCTTTCTCCACCAACATTTCACCCGAAGTTAGATGCAAAGTTTTAACTGCTTGGTTACGGTCTGACAGATACGATTTAATTAATTTTTGAAGAATATCTGGATCAACGCAGTCGAATGTCTTAGCTAAATCTATCCATATCGCTGATGCTTTATTAGATTTGTTCAACGAAGTTCTCAATTACATCAAGAATTGCTTGTAGATCTGTGGTGTCTAAAGCCAAATTGTTGTTTGCAGAGTAATTTATTGTATTAAAAAAAAAACAACCAAACGAGATTTTAAAACATTTTCAAAAATTTTAGAGAAAATTAGTAAAATAGATATAGGTCTATCGTTATTCAAATAGTTTTTTGAACCTTTTCTATACAATGGAAAAACTTTGCTATTTTTAGTTCATTGGGGAAAGTACCTTCGCAAATGCGTTTATTAATCAAATGTAAGTTAGTGGTGGAATAAACACCGAAGCTGGTTAGCGAAGAAGAACAATTAAGGAACTACGACATTATGTACAAAGGAGCAAAGATAACATCCGTCATAAAAGCCCAACAACTAAGGTGGCCCTTAACTGAGCTCCATTTGGAAAAAGGAGAAAAAGGCAGACCACTGAAGACATGAGGATCCAAAATTGGAAAGAGAAAACGCGAAGAGAAAACAGAAAAGAATGGAATAAAATTGTTCAACAAGCCCAAGACCAAGGTGTACTGATACACGTAGCTGGCGACGGGCGAATTGAATAAATAATTGATACATAGAATACGAAACTAACAGAAATTTATTGAAGTATCTAATAACTGTTCTAACACCTGTAAACTTTGACAGCCCGTATTGAATTAATGTTTCGATTTCGGATTCGGACACATTTTTAGAGTATTTGCGATCTGAGCCTAGAAAATATACCAAATTTGCGCCAATTAACCAATCATATAGTGACATTTAAAAAACTTACATATAAATGCTGTGAAATTATTATGGAAGCGAATATTTGAATGCCTCGAAATTAACATGGGATTTCCCATGTTGCGTCCGTCAATTCAGCAGCCTGTATATAAAATGTAGAATATATTGATTCTTGGTTCTATGTAGGCAAAAAGAATTAAAAATTAAAAATTAAGAAAACCGAACTAACATAAGTGATATTTAAAGTTAGATTATCGAATTTCGCAGATGTATAATTATACATACTGGGACAATTGTATAGTCAGGTTAATTAACACAGATGCAACCACGCACCCGACCTCTATTAGAATAATGTAAGTCGTTGAAATGCCCTCACCAACTTAACCAACCAATAACATCGTCGGAATTACATTAGTATTCAAGTCTTTTTTGAACGGCGTGAAACTGATATCATCCCAATATATGCCACGTTGTTTAAATGTTGTATTTGTCTCCACAATTTACTAAGAAAGTACTCATTTGACACTCCCTCCATTTTATTTATTTTTTTCAAGTTTCATGCATTATTCCGGCTCCATTTCAAGTTTTGAAATGTTTTGAAATTTATGTCGTAAATTCCAATTTAAATCTGGCAGAATGTGGTTATAACCGACTAGGTTCCAAGTTTATTTTCTGTATTTTTAAAAATCAGCACTGCATTACATCAGCAATATCTTAAATAATAAATGTGCAACCGAGAAACAACACTTCATGTAACTTGAGTGTTTCGGGTCACAGTTCATGCAACTTTAGAATCCCAAATATTTCTCTACAAATATTACACGCGTGAAATTTAATTAGATAACTTGCGTACTAATATACTTGCGCTAATTTGTTCTAAATTAATTATATTGTATCAACTCGATATTGACAATATGTCGACGTGGAGATTTGTTTTATGTAGACACATATCGCTCGTAATAAATACTGGCCATTGATAATTTTTCGTTAAATAAAATTTTTCCAACATATGTCTTCATTTGACCACTAGTTTAAATTAAATAACACAAAATTACTTTTTTGAATAATTACAATAAATAATAGGTATTTAATACTTATATTAAAATTAAGTTTTTGAAAATAATTATTGCCATAACAAATTTTATGCGGCTTGAAATGATTTACAAATTCGTTATTACAAACTATTTTTTGGAATAAAAGTTATTGCAGAATTTTTTTACTTTGACTGGATTTCTTCATGTGAACGGGTTACAATTGATGTTATGTTTATCCGTGATAAATGCTTTGTAGATAAATTTGGACGTGTGCAACTGATTACGTTAGTGTTACAACTATGTTACACACAGCTTCCTAGCAGTCATTCACCGCATTCGTCAACGTCAACAGTTTGATGGTGAACACTAGTTGAGCTTCTAACTAATCGGCTCGACGTTAAGACTTTAAATAAAAAAACTGTGGCAGTACTTAATAGTTCGGGCTAATGTTTAAATTGCTTAAACTTTTGACACATTTTTAACTTCTTAAAATATAGATATAGACCAGTATTGCCATCATTAACACATTCACATACTATAATTAATTTCTGGTGATTACCTAATCGTAGACGTATTTCTTAATAGTAAATTGAACTTACCACTGACGAATCGTTTTTTAAGCTTCATTGCCGAAGACACGTATATGTGCAACTAAATTGAAACGTTGTTTTCTAACAAACATAGTTATAAAATTGGCTAATACGTGACGTCATAGTGACGTTAGAAGTGAAAAAGTTAAACTTGCAGATAATATACAGGAATTGATAGTAAGTACATATAAACTACATGGCCATAAAGCGATAACTGTTGGCATAAAAAAAGCAGGCGATACAAGTAACTTAGTTTTATTAAAACCAGCCAGGTAATATATTTATTGACGTATGTATTTTTTTAATTCGTAAACAAATGTGCAGTCATGGTGAAAATTGATACTTTTCTAAACATATATTTTTCCTTATTTTGGAGTTCGTACCCACAGTATTAACCTATGTCATGCGAACTTCATTTTCAAAACAAGAAAATATTCAAATCATTTTCATTAAACCTAGAATGTGTAGTATGTGACGTCCCGGAGGCATCTGAAAGTAAATATAAATCTTACATTTATGAACACTTTTGTGGCGATTCGATGATCCACAATTCGTTTACCAACGTTTTTACGAACAAGCGATTTTAAACAACAATTCAATTTTTATGTAGCTTTATGTAGGTTATTTTTTGCAGAAAAGCTTGCCTTGTCAAAACATATTGTCAGTTGTCGCTTGGGAAGAGCACATAAAAGCGTAGGCATCAATAATCTTATCAGTTTATGTTCTTATGTACTTTTGGTAACACTGTGAGTGCATGCGAGATGTGAGACTTTCTTGGGAAAAGTAGTTGGTGTTATAGTGATTTCCTGGTTTTATGTACCATACAGAAAAACATTTATTGAAGAGACTAATAATTTGCCTTTAGAGGATTATCTGCTCTCAAAATGGTTTAAAACGAGTTTAAAAATTTGCCTCGAAAACAAGAAAGTTTTGCAGTCGAAAATTCATTAGAATTTGTAAATCAAATCAAAAATTTATAATTACGAATTTTGATCTCGTTTGATGTTTACGCTTTCTTCCACAGCGTTCCTCAAGTATTCGATAGTTTTCCACAAATATAGAATAATTTGAAGAAATAATTAACTTGAATAAACGGGTAAAATTAATAAACATTTAAAACTACTACACTTTGTATGTTGCCGAATTGCTTTCAAATAGACGGTAAGATCTATGAACAGCAAGAAAAGATACAACAGTCTGTCACCGTCTTATTTATTTTATTTACATTGATAAGGAAAATAAGAAAATGAAAAACCAAAGTACGACACTAGATAGATAGATAATCTGATTATGGCAGGGTTGAATATAAACACGAACGATAACAAAATGCTGAATGAAGCGGTGGAACTTTCTGGTAATGGTCCTGATGAAGAAAGAAAATATAAAGGTAAAGAAGGTAAAGAACAAAACGCGTTTAGTGGAAATGGAAAATATGGAGGAGAAAATAAAAGTGATGAAAGCCAACAGTAAATTGAAATACGTCAAGGAAGACAGAGTGTTTATAAATGACGATCTAACTGAAAAAGAAAAAAAAACGTCAATACATCATAAGAAATGAAACTGATAAGAATGGAAACAAAACAAAAGTGGGATATCGGAAACTGAGAAGAAATGATGTAATGTCTAATAAAAACGGAGCAGACGAGCACCGAAAAAAAATTAACGAAGGAAGATAAAAGGACAGGTGAAACTTTTGACAGACTAGTGAGAAACAAGGAACTAATGATCAATAAGAATAAAAAGAATGAAAGAGGAATAAGCGGAAATAAAGAGCACAAGTTAATAATGCGAAGGAAAAATTAGAAACCCGACAGGATTATTGGATTGGCACTTGGATTGTTAGGAGTTTACTAGCATTTACAGAATCAAAGCAAAAAAATGGCTGTATTAAAGTAAAACGATATACAGTGGGTTTAACAGAAACGATAGTGCCAAAGCCAATCCGTAGCTTGCCTAGTCAGAAAAGAGAATGCCAACAAAATAATGATATGGAAAGCAATTAAAAAAAAATACTGAGGGTAGAATATGAAAACATGACCAAATGAAGGAGCGGCTAAACAGGAACTTGACGATTTTTTTAGTGAAGTGCAGAATGAAGTAGAAGATAAAACAGGCTCGCTGGTAATTATCGGAGACCTAATTGGTAGGCTAAGTAATGACCCAGAAAAATCATCAGATATGGTTTTGCCAAATTCGGTGAAGTTCTATATATTGAATGTCTTTGTAGTAGGTTTACAGATTCATAATTCAAAGTTAATGGACGTCAAATTAAAAAGAGGAACTGATATAGCAAGTGACCATCACTTAGTTGAAATCAAATTGAAACTAATTAGAAACCAAAACCCAAACGAAAGAGTAGGAAAGTTAGAATACCAACAAAACTCCAGGATTATATGTACAACTGTGATATTAAGATAGACTTATATTTATAGTGGCTACAGTAATTTCATTAGCCAAAATATTTGCCTAATTTGCAAAAATATAAAAAGTACACTATTGACTAGAAAGATGCTAGTTAAGCAAATCAAATAATTCATAGCACAATAATTGAACTGCATCAACGTTGCTATATACCAAGTATCAAATTTTGAGTCCCTACTTATTTTATTATCGGTTCTCTTGGAATTATGATGTCAATTACATAAACATGTTTGATAGACACATGAGTACAAAAGTCATATTTTGATTTTTAAGCGTAACTTTATTTCCACTTGATCGATCGGGCTGAAATTTTGATATGTGTCGTTGATAAGAAGTGGTACTCTGCCGTTGTGAAACCCGGAAAAAATATATAAAAATTTATTAACAATCGTCAAAAACGCTAATCTCTTCATAAGTAAATAAGATTTAGAAGTGTTCCTCGAAGAATTTAATTTCAGTAAATAATCAAAAATCTCTGGCTTCACGTAGTCGATTACTATGAAACCGGAACTAATTTACAGTTTGTTGGGTTGGGTTGTGTTGGGTTGGGTTGGGTTATGTTGGGTTATGTTGTATCGTGTCGGATTGATTTGGGTTGTAACCCAATAAGTGGTTAATTTACAAAAATTACCCAAAATACGTGATTAAATGCACGACATTTGCAAAGTATAAAAATTGTCAAACTTCGCCAAAGAAATATCAACACGTCAACGTTGACGTTTTGGTGAAATATTCAAATTTGACAAAATTGATCTTCGAAAAATGTTAATATGCGATATTGTTTAAAATCCGAATGTCATAATCCAACGTTTGAAACAAGCAAAAAAATTGAATTATATATGTGATATGTAACTGAAATATAAAAAGATTTAAAAATATTTTTTCCCGTTCCCGATATTGTAAGTTAATGATGCAATTTGTTTATTTTTTACCCTTGACAACGAAACTTAATAATTTACAAAAGTTCTTAGGAAAATAATAATTCACATAAGATACACGTTCAAAATGTATCAAAAATCTGCAAGCTTCAAAAAGAACGTATTTATTCAAATGAAGAAAAATACATAACATTTTATAACACATGAATGGAACATATGTTTGGTAGTTATTACTATTTTTTGTAATAACATTGATCAAAAACGTACATTTGGAAAACTTTGAAATTCAGTAAAAGTTTTTCGTGTTTTGAAGACATTTCAACTGCTGGCATTGAATTCTTAAGTTCATACATATTTTGATGTGAATTATCCGAAGATGCAGTCTCTGCAGTCTCTTAAGACGAGGATGTAGGAGGCATCTCCAGTATAATTGTAATATGGTCAGGTGTCGAAACTCCTGAATTGGAACAATTTCCACCTTTCTTGTTCAATATTTTGTTAGCGACATCAAGTTTAGTCTTCACAGAATCTGCTACGTAGCTTTCAGCTATAGTTGAACTTTTCCAGGCTCCGTGTCACTTTAAATCCAGAATATCCCCACCAGCATTGACTAAAAGCGGAGCGGAGGACCGCCTAAATAAGTGCCCTCTATGTAAATTTGCGTAAAAAATTTGACAGTGATCGCTGGAATTTTGACGAAGGTGTGTTTGCCAACCGATCGATTACAACATTTGCTATTTTGTTAACACATGAAGAAACGATTGTTCGTGGCTACTCCCAACTTTGTACGCACTTCATAATATATTTTAAAAATTCGTCAATGGTCAATTTCTCCATCGGGATTTTCTAGAATAATAAAACTTCTTGGTATGTCCTTTTTGTTTGTGGAATCTTTATTATGACATATTGGCCATGATCAGTAATATCAGCTAGACTCATTTTACAAAACTCATCCGTCCTGTAGGCTCATTGCAGGCCCACTGTCATAACTGTCTGAAACAGATTGAAACTAACTACATTTTTTCATAATTAAAGAAAAAAATACTTTAATTAGAAGATACATTTCATCATCCGCCTCCGCCAGAAATCTCCAAATCTCTTCTCTTTCTAAAACAGCAGATTATTTTGGTCGATAACCTTTGTTTTTGCCCTTCAGGAACTCTATTAGCTTGAGAAATTTTGATATATCAATATGTCACTGTTGCTACATCTTTTGTACACCATCTTTCGAAGGATTCGTATGCACTTTCAGACCTATTTCTAGACTTTTTGGTAATACTCTTAAACAAGCAATCTTTGCTAATTTCCGCAAAATTAACAAAATGTAAATAAATTATAATCAGAAGCGGGAAAATATAATAAGCCATGCGGAACGTAATAACTAACATTCCCCGGAAGAATTGTAAAATTCTTCGAACTTTATAATGTCCTTACGTTCTTTACGATTTAAATAACTATAATATATCAAGGTTGTAAAAAACTATCAATTTGTCAAGATTATAAAAAACAAAACCAAACTAATTATCTTAATGCCAAAAATGTAAATTTGTCAAAAAAGCTCAAGAAATGATATGTCAAAAATATAGAAAATAGTTAAAAATTTCGAATTGTTAAATTGTTTGGCGATCTCTAAAGAATTTTGCTTATAGAATGGTTTTTTATATCAATTTCCTTGTAATAAAATGTGAAAATCGGAAAGTCATACTCAAAGTTTGGAAACCGGTATTTTTTCAAAAATGTTGGAAAATCACAAGATTGCATTGTTGAAAAATTCCAAAATAATTGTCTTGGCGAAAAAAATGTCAGAAGAGACAAAGAAAAGATGTTACGTGGAAAAAATCAAAAATCGCTAAAAAAATATCAAAAACGTTTTTGCGACAAATGAAAATTAAATATTCTAAAAATAGAAAATCGTTAACAAAAACTGTCAAATTCTAAATATTATCGGTTCATTCATCGTTCGATGTATGTAGTAGTTTTTCTAAGCACACAAAAAGCTCAAAAGCTTTGAACGTAATGCTCCTCGAGCGCATTGACTTATAACTTTGTCACCTTAATTGTTTGTTTTACATTTTTTTTTCGAGAAACGTAGTAAATCACCAACGTTTGTGAATCGAAACCCTGGCCGCATTTAAGTAAATGAATTATATGCACTCCAAATAATACATTGTTTTTTAAAAAATTGTCTGCGTGCCAACTTCAAAAAACATAAATATGACATAATTGTGCCTAGGATCAATAATTTTATTTTTCCAACCACAGTCTCCGATTTACTATTATTAATGCTACTACACTAATACAATTGGATTGAAATGGAACACTGAACCTCCGTCGATATCCCTAACATTATCTGGAAATGAACTGGTTGGCTAAAAAAACATGAAAACACTATTCATTTCAAAGAACATTTTAGAATATACTGTGCACCAACGTGGAAGGTAACCAAGCATTTGCTTCAAAAGAATGATAATGAAAGATCTTGTCGACTGTTGTGCTTTTTTAGTGACTACTGTTGTAAGCTGGGGTTGAGCGTTGAGCCATAGCAGAAAATGCCCTAATCCATTTGTATAATGAAAGCAATAATGTCGGTATGTAGGTTTAAAGAAATAATAACGTACTTGAGATTTCACGACAAACGTAAAAGAGAGGCAATATATGAAACTGATAGCTCCCTATGATATCACTTACTTGGTAGATCTTTAAACAACTGCGGGAAAATCTAGATAAAAAATATGTTAAAATAGATGAACACGTTTTAGCAGCCAAATGGAATAAATTCAATATGTTCATGATGAGTTGCCTGACAGCAAAATGCTAAATCTCAATCTTTGTTTATTATTGTTTAGTATTTTGTTAAATGAAAAGGGCACGTGACTTCATCTAGTGATGTCATCGGCATTGTTTTTTAATGACCGCCCTATATGTTTTTTATAGATTTTGATAGGGGTTTCAGTTCTCTTTACGCTAGCATACACATTTTATTATTTCACATCAGAAAATTTTCGAGAAAAACACCGATGAAAATTTGAAAAAACAAGTATACCCCGTTTCTGTTACCTGCCCATACATACAGCGCCCCTTAGCAAACATGATAGTCGGAAAATATGCGAACTACAAAAATTTTATTTAAAATATTTTAAGCGGGAAAATATTCAATCAATCACGCTCATACTGGTTTGGTACATTCTGAATCAGAAGTGAAGGTAATAAAATCTGCACTAGACAGTAGTTGACAGATTTTATGTGATGTATTTTTTATATGCTTATTTTGTAGTAGCATAGTTAATTTCTTCATTTCGTTATTAAACTTTAAATTGTGACAAAACTTTATTGCAACACTACCTTTTAAATTTGCCGCCGAGATAGTTTTTAACTTGAACGTACGTTGAAAAGCAGTGCCGCTCTTGCCACGCCCCCTCAGCTGTAATGTTTGCTAAGGCGACCTGTACAAGTCACGTTTTTAGTCATTTACGAGTAATTTAATTTCACATAACGTAAATAATAACAACAATAATAACACAAAATACAATATTCAATGTAGCAAATGTTCAAAATGTGAACACTGACAACACTACTGACAACACCAATTGACCTAATGGCAGTAGTAATTCGTATGTACCTTTAAGTCCCCGCATGTTGCGGTTTTGTGTTGTACACAACACTCTTGACATAGCACAAAAAAAGAAATGTAGTGGTGTGAGGTCTGGTGACCTCGCAGGCCATTTTAGCTGCCCTCGCCTCCGAATCCATCTATTGGGAAACACCACGTCAATACCACCACCGGACATTAATTTGATAATGTGGCGGTGCACCATCTTGTTAACAATCAGATCCTATCGGCTGCTAAGTATGGATTTCTCCAATTGTGATGTAATTGAGTCAGAGCTGGCGCGACAAAATTTTGAAGAAATTGCAGGTAATTTACTCCATTCAAATTTTGGTGAATAAAGAATGCAACAACGACATGGTCTCCTATTATGCCAGCCCAGACATTAACTTTTATTCGTCTTTAAAGTATGCAACTCTCTCATCCAATGAGGGTTTTCTCTAGCCCAATAATAAAAATTTTGGCGATTTACATGTCAATTAAGAGTGAATGTCGACTCATCAGAAAAAAGAATATTTTCGGCTGCTATACGATTATTATCTATTCTTTCCATAATTTCCTCGCAAAACTCTATTCTTCTATCAAAGTCGTCTTCATACAGTTGATGCAATGGTTGTAGCTTATCGGATGCATTTTATCTACTTTGAATAATCTGGCAATCGAGCTGTGACTGAAATGATTTGCCATAGCAACTTGGCGAGTTGAAGTGTGTGGATTTTTTTCGAATGCCAGGAGTATGTCCAATTTGGTGTCTTCGTCTATGGAAGGGGCATCTTTTCTAAGTTTTTTACGTGACCAACATCTCTAAACTGTTTTTCAATTTTACTAATTGTACTTTAAGATATGGGTGGTAAGTCAGGATACTTCTCCCGAAAGAGCTTAACCACTTCCGTGCCCTATTTCCATAGCCAATAATCATCAAGACAGTTACTTTATGTGCTTCTATTAAGTACACCATGTTTTCAAATTCAAGTGACACAGATCTGCTAGTTCGTTGGCAGGGAACCGCGAAAATTTTCTGATGTATGATAATAAATTTGTATGCTAGCGTAAAGAGAACTGAAAACCTTATAAAAATCTTTAGGGTTGTCATTAAAAAAAAAATCCGATGACGTCACTGGCTGAAGTCACGTGTCCTTTTCATCTAACAAAAATCGGATAATGCCGCCATAATAAACAAAGATTGACATGTTTTAGCATTTTGCTGTCGGGTAACCCAACAGGATAATATTGAATGGGCTGTTACACACTGTTGCTTATCTTTACATGTCAGCTAGCAAAATGTGGGTTCAAAATATTTTAGCTGCACGGACTAATTCTGTGTATGCTATTGATGAAATAATTTAAATAAACAATAAGTGGCGTCGATGTAATGAATTAAAAGGCAGTAACTTATACTTGTAAAAGGCCTATAGCAACCAGACCCATACCCAGATTATCGAAAACGCGTTACGCATGTCAGCTAATTGTATTACCCTACATACCTACATGAAGAAGAAAACAAAATATCCGACCCTTCAAAAGTGTCGTTAAAGATATGGAAGCATTTATCTCTATATATCTCTATGGAGAAGAAACTAATATAGACCGAAACTAAAATAATTTGTGAAAATTGAAGGGTAATATTTGTAACGAGTATAATATGTTGTACTGCTTTTATCAAAGAAAAGATACTTGACTATTTAATTGTATTGTAACTTGTTTTGCAATAACATTTGATCTTATCTACTAACATTACGTATTATTATTTAAATATAATGAAAGGGTAATCTGTCTAAAAGAACATATTGCACTAAAAGAATCATAATGTCGAGATAAAATAAAATAAAATATCGTGGAAATATTAATTTATTTTTAATAAGGCTGATGTTACACGATATAGTTTTACATAGTTGTAATAAAAAAAAACAATGGTATGTGAGTATATATAAAAATTTCTCATCGGAAGGCCCCGGGGGGATTCGAACCCCCGATCTCCTGTTTACTAGACAGGCGCTTTAACCAACTAAGCCACGGCGCCGACGAGCAGTTAGTAACGGAATATCATATATATGCAAAAATCATAATGGTTCTACCAACAATTTATTTTATATCGAAGTATTTAATTAGAATTAATTTAAAGAAAAATTCCTTGTTTTCTAATCTACACCAGGCTACGTAATTCATATAAATGAAAAAAAAATGAAAGCCGGCTGTTGCATACGCGCTCCAGTATTTTTCATCAAAAATAATAGTTGGTGATGGAAATGGTGCGTTATCATTGCATTTTTTCATATATAACATCAAAGTACCCTATTGCCGATGGCAATAATCAAATTAAAAAGTACGTTAGTAGCACATTTATCGGCCGCTTCGGGACTTCGCCGAGCCTTTATATCTGCATTTACCACATTTCTACGGGTAATTGATGAATTAATGAACTCGAAGGATTAATTAGAAAAATTCCATTTATTTGTGGACTTGTCAGCTCCGATTCGTTTTCATTTTGAATACAACCCCCTTTCCAATTACTCCACAATCCTTTGTTTTTAAAATGTATATTTATTATCGATTTTGCACTCCTTACTTGATACTTTTACAATTCAACTTAAAACCATGAATTAGCATAATTATGTTACTCCTTACATTTAATTACAATTTTTCCACTTTGAACGATCATTCAAGATCTGATTTCTTCTACACCAACGGTATATTAAAATGTAAAATTTTGTTATTTAAGTTAATTAAAATTTATTTTTTATATTATTATATTATATCTGCATAAAAACCATAATAATATACTGGACGTTTATGAAATAGTGACGAAAAACAAACCACTTCGTTGAATAACACAGTGGTGATTGTTTAAAATTATTCATACTTTTTTAGAATATGATGTTGGATAACGCACCATAAACACTTTAGTAGCGTGATACTATCACTGGCTGTGGAAATCAATGACTCATCAAAATACTGGCCGTAATTTATAACATTCCTCAGCTCGTTGTAACCGCTGACACAAAATATCCACCGACGTGATTTCAACTTTCCCGGCAAATTAGAGTAAAATGTTGAGAGGACATTTTACGTTGTAGATTTTCGTAGATTTTAACTAGTCAATTCTATCCAGAAAAAAATACAACCAATAAAAAAACAAAATCATCAATTAACGAATTAAGTAACCAGAGAAAAATAATCTTTAAAGGATATCTAATAGCACGTGTGTCCTCCACGAGATAGAATAACGACTTGATATGCTCGTGGCATACTCTCAATCAATCTCTGGATATCATCATGCGGTATGCTGGCCCAGTCTTCCTGAAGAGCTACTATATGCTGTTGAAGTATTTCTGCAGCCGCAGGTTTATTTCTGTGCTTCCGATCCAGCTCGTCCCACAAATGCTCGATTCCGATTGAGATATGGGCTAAGAGCTGGCCTGTCCATAACTGGGATTTGATGTTCTTCCAGGAATTGTCTTGATAGGCCTGAGACATGTGGTCTTGCGTTATCATACTGGAACAGAAATATAGGGCCTATAAGAGCCCCAGCCGGTACCACATAATTTGAAAGATTGTTTTCAATATATAGTGCAGCAATCATTTGGCCAAAAACAACAACGAGATCTATACGAGTATGGAATGAGAGAGTATGTGGGATCCCATTCCAAGCTTGTCCACCTCGCAAAAATCTTGCTGCACGTTTCCGACCCTGACCAGCTCTTCTACCATAACTTCCTGTCTCCAGGTACCGATTCCAAACTCTGGACATGACAAAAGGGCTTAAATAAAATTGTCTTGCAACGTGACGTAAGCTGTATCCTTCTTCGATTAATATTATGGTTCTTGTAACTTGAACTTGACTTAGATGCCTCATAATAAATGGTTTTAGTAACAAGTCTTAATAATAAATAAATTGACAGTCGATTCTTTGTAAATCTAGTGCCATCAAATAGACGTTTTCCCTAAACTGGTTCCCATGTTTTATTTATTTTTTTGGATAGTAAGGTTGAAAGAATCAAATTGAGCGCATCTTATGGTAAATAAATACGACAATATCACCAGCTTATGAGATTTCATTATTTTCACAAGACTACAAAAAAAATTTCTTATTGTAATTTTAAAAAGCAAGCATCAAAATTAGCACTAAACGTGTGGAGCACGTATTGTGAGCGAATCCGTTGTTAAATAAAACATTGCAATAAGATGTTTTATTTTAGAAGATAGTTATGAAGCAATATTCATATGACATTAATTGTTTTATTAATGATAAATTAAGAGGTGAGAACAATCCAGTCTAAAATTGGTCGTTATATGGAACACCGTTCATCGCAAACCATTATAATCGATAAATATGGTCATCTTAATTAAGATCGTTTCACGCCGATTTATTCCAATCATAACCCATTGTGTCGTCTAAATATGTTTATGGTGAATGAAATAAATGTCGACGGTTCAAGGAAGTTACGTTTGCAAACGTAAAAAGAAAACGACCTTCATGTATTAAATTTGTAGTAAAAAATAACATGGTTTTTTATGACGATGCATGATGCGTGTTGCATTTTTCTAGGCAATTATAAGTGCCACTAATCTATTAATAGAATCCATAATTTCCATGCGTATGTGAATGTATAAATAAAATCAATGCCGACGATTCCTGAAAAAAATCGTTATTGCAACGACCTTTACTTCTTGTTGTTAGATACAAATAAGAAGTTATGAATGGGAACCCCAATCTCATTGATAGTTGTAAGAACATTGACTTTAATTACTTTTTGAAATTTAGTAAACTTAGCGATACGAAAACGATATTCATTTTCGTGGACCCTTATTTACAATTAAACAATTAAAAACTCTAGCAATAACGCAAAAATCAAATTGCAAAATTTCCAAACACACATGTACGTTTAAAAATCATCTATGCATATAATTATGAATGAAATCCTCACTCCATTATTTGTTCGACGTTGAAGAAGTGGACAGGTCGAAGTAATCGTCCACGATGGGTCAGCGTTTTCTAAACGGCGTAAATACCTAGTGCAATATAATGAAATAATTTGGTTTTCGTAATTTACATATCCTAAGGAATTATCAAAATGTGCACCTGTTGCTAATGATTGAAAAATCTGTTGTTGATTTTTTATTGCTTTATTACAGTTAGGAAGCGGTTGGAATAGCAAATTTAAAGAAAATGAAAATCAGGCTTTAATTGATAATAAAAAGCGATAAAAGCATCAAATAGAAACAATTAATAAATAAAACAAAGAAAACTATCAGTTATGTGAAAATACCGGCAATTTAAAAGTCGTGGAAATAGCAAATTAGTTAAAAATCTTCAAAAATCAAAATAAATATAAACAATAGAAAATATTTCAAAAAATGTAAACAATGGATAAATCAAAAATCGGAAAAATCCTTATAACTTGTAAAAGTAGCCGAAATTGTTGAAAATTATCATAAATATTAGAAATTGCATTAAAATTGAAAAACTTTTACATCTGCAGATTAAGATAAATGGAAAATTAATAGAGACGTACTTGATGTCTGCATTCAACCGTTTATTACTTCTTTATACCCAGTATATAAGTGCTAGATACTGCAGATTTTTGAAAGACATTATGTTAATTGTGGGTAAGAATGAATTCCGTTATGTTCGTTAAAAAATTGTCGGGAGAGGGGGACTTTTTTTGTCATTGTCCGAATTTGAATCTTTAAAAACAATATTTTGTTAAAGGTAAAACCGTCTTTCGAAATTCTAATTTTGGTATCCTTCGCATAGTTGCGATGCAAGTAATTCCCTATTTTGTTCTGTTCGTTTATTAATTCGTAATTTAAACTCAGCATGGGTTGAGACCAGGATAATCGATTTGAAATAATAATTAATACATTTTTAGAGGTTCGGTAAATGAATTGTCTGAAATATTAGACACAGTTTTAAAATCTCACATTGACAAAAATATAAAAATTATGTTTTCTCTGGTTCATCACAAACAATTCGAAATGAAATTTTGGATGTAATATTAGTTGTACGATCAGAGATTAATAAAAATGCAAATTGATGAAAGTGAATATATTGCAATATAAGATCATTTTGGATTAGGTCTCCTTCTGGTTTTAACACGAACCATCACTGGTTTTACCCATATGAGGTAGGTTCAATAAATACACGTTCGAGCGGTGGTACATGTAAGCTGTTTATTTAAACTAAACAAAATTGCCATTACTACACAGGCAGGCATCCTACTGCTTCACAAGAGGCTGTTTATCGGTGTAGTACCACTCCTCTGGCTGTGGACAGAACCATGTCAAAACTGCCTACTGGACTTCGGCATCCGACTGGAATCGCTGTTCCTTGAGTGCCTTCTTCAATGGTCCAAACTCATGGAAGTCACAGGGTGGCAGATCCGGGCTATAAGGGGGGTGCTGTAATACCTCCCACCTCATCCGCGCTATCTGTGACGTGATGGTGTTAGCGATATGCAGACGGGCGTATCGTGAAGGAGGATCACGCCTTCCGTAAGCATCCCAGGACGTTTGTTCTTTATGGCTGGTACATTGATGTTAACATGAGGGTCTTTATGTTCAAGAAGTAATGGTCCATGATCAGTCTTGGACGCTCCAATGCGTCGACTACCATACTAAAACGCGCACAACGACTGTTTATTCTACGAATATCACGAGTCAACTCCCACAGTACAGTACATTACACTTTCTGAGGTTATAACAAAACTAGCATTCGTGTTACAGCGCTCGAACGTGTATTTATTGAACCTGCCATATATGAACTTAATTTTTCGTTTAGAGAAAGTTTTGTTGTAACACAAACCGGTTATGGGAACTACGGAGGTGCGGTTTCTTGTTGTGCTAAAACCCATTTTTTAACTTTCTACGAAAAGATTTCTTTTCAACCACATAAAATAAATGTTATCGTCGGAATTTAACATGAACATTGAAACGAATGTAATCTACGAGTATGTGGATATAAAGTTAATTTCAGTACGTTATTTGCATAATTTGGGATCCGTTTATTATAACAGATGAGCGCTACCACCCAACAAAACAAATGATACATTCGAAGCAAAGTAATGTGACGAATATGTAAAATGAAAAAGATACAATTGAAGCTTTATTTTGAATAAAAACTAACAAAAGTTCACATTGGTAATATTAATACGCATATTTACAGTGTATACATAAAACAGTGAAATTTAGATGTTTTCTTTTTATACTCAGTTTTGCTTTCCCTGACCAGGAATAGGATGTAATCATCATTCCAAGGCTCCAACGCTCATATCGTGGTGAAATCTTTCCCCTTGCTCGTCTCTAACTTTTCTCATATTTGAAGGTAGAAATCCTAGTGAAAATGAAGAAAGTGAATCTTTAAAGACATTGGGCAACCGAAATCTATTTAACTATGGAGAAGTGTTTCCACTACGGACTCGTAATGTTCATCTTTGTTGTTCTCCAAAAATCTATGTACCACTAATTTGAAGGATTTCCTCACCGCAAGTAATTTTCCCTCTAACAGAGTTTCGAATACTTTCTATCTTTCATAAGCTTCTGATATAGTTGAAAAAATCCCGTAGGTAACCAAACCCATTGCCTTGTTCATCCAGTATCTTCACAAGGTTCTTCGTTAGATCACATTTTATATTAAGTGCAGGGAAAACCTCATTCTGTGCGGCTATAGGAGAATATTTTATATCACCCTGTCCTGGAACAAATTGTTTCTTGTTGCCTAATACCCTGCATTCCAAATACTCCACTGGAAGTTTCTTTCAGCTCACAGCATGGAATGCCGAAATCGACGGGTATGCGTTTCTATTTTGGAGCAACATTTCCTTTCAACTCAAAAACCACTTGAATTGTGATCGATGCTCAGTTCGTTGTGAAGGCCAGTAGTATATGTGCGAAAGCACGTGCCTTTTATAAAGAGTTTCGCTTCTTTGTCGGTACAATATATTTTTTGATAGTCCAGCAACTTTCTCAATCTAAATCGTATTATTTCGGCTTGCTATTTGGTAAACGTAAATCTCGAACCAAAGTCGTCATTGACTGGTAATCCGCATCCGTTGATGTCAATGTAACTGGAGAACTGGAATCTTCTTCGCCATCGCTTTGTGTAACATTTTTGGTGGAACAGGGAACGCCAGATCTTCGCAATGAAGAACAGGACGATAAATACGGATATTTAACTATTTTCTTGCTCAGGTTTGATAAGCCTGATATTGTTGCCATACAGTACGGCAAATGTTAGTGATTTCAGTTTCCTATTTAGACATTGTTAATTTCTATATTTTCCTCTTCTGAGTTTTGGTCGTGAAATTTCTAAAAGCAAAAATTCTTATTTTACACATTACCTACGAGCTGTTGTCGCCAGCATTTGCCAAAAACTAAATTGGGTTATGGTAAGGCAGCTATATAAACAATTAATACAGTGTAATATTACTCTCCTTGACTGAAAATAGCTGTGCGCTGAAATTGTGTGTGCGGTCACATTGAAATCTGCAAATATTGGTCTTCTGAAAATATCTCAAAACTGTAAAAAGTCCGAACGAATTTGAAATGAGCTTTGAATTCTACAAAACATTTCCCATTTAAACATTGCTCTATATCTTCTAATAACCAATATACCAATTATGAACATCGAAATGTGAAATATAAACACAGTTTTTAACACTTCTAATTAAATGCTTTCATCTTTGCTCATTATTCGCAACAGCTCATTAATTATTGTGAGTATGTATTATAATTCTATGTATAGGTTTTTATAATTAGAAATTCCTTTGCGAAAGTATGTAGTACCCTTGACGTTCACTGGATGTTCCGGAACTTAATTAAAATTTTAATATTAATGTTATTCGGAATATTCCTACAAAGCTAACTTTAGAACAATAATGTCTTCATTTGCACGCAGAAGCGGGCAGTGATTTATTCTAAAGATCAATATTTTACCATTTTGATAAATATTATTTCCGTTATTTAGAATGTATTTTAGAGGTTGTTTTAGTTGTCTCCGACAATGTATTGAATATATTCGCATGTAAAAATAAATTGATCGACACACGTCTGAATGCACATTAGCAAACAAATTTCTTTTTGACTGTGCTGCTATCGTTCGCTTAGTCTCGCCCATATTATATGGTGCTATATTCCTAGCTTAGACAGTCCTTGTTTACAATACAATTTGCTAGAAATAATTAACTACGGATCTGTCAACAATGTTTTATAAATCCAATGTTTTGCTTCCAACAGTTATTAGTTGTTCGTATGTGCCTATATATATATTGTAAACATATTTAGGATTTTTTTTTAGATCAATGATAGTCTAGTGGTGCCACTTCCAAACTTTTCTAATAGTAACTTAATTAGTCATTAATTTGTTTGTATGAGATTCTTAGTAAACATCAGAGGACACGGAATAATATCTCAAACATATTTATATATTACTTAAATCAATTCTAAGGTCCAGTACGGACCGATAACTTACGAATGAAACATGCCACATATGAAACAAGATTATGTAACAATTTTATATTATTGGAACTAAAAACTAAATCTATATCTAAAGGTGTTTCTACATTCATCGTGATACTAGGGCTCGCAATACACTGTATGATTATGAGCCAAGCCATATTAAATGATGTATAATTTTTAAAGAAGAATGAAAAATTGTACTCAAAGTATCGCTGAAGGTGTCAAATAGCTGATTTTTTCTTGATAAATTTATGAAATTTCTTATGAAATTTCTAAATGAACCAAATACTATCCACCTCAAGTGCAGGTGCGATACGAATTCCGAATCAGAAAAGGATTTGTGTTAAAAAAAATATATTGTATATTGGGGCTTATTTTCTCAAACAATTATTATAGTAACTATTTCTTTCTAAAATTTTTCTTAATGCATTTAAACTATTTCGTCTCAAAAGTCAATACAAGATATTATGACAAATGGCTTTTAAGTCTGACTTTCGCTATAACTCACAATCACGTTCGCGTGGGTATAATTTAGACAAAGTGGCTTGAACGAGATCTATTATGCAACTGCACTAAAATCACTTCTGCTAGTTAATTGATAGTGTCTCCAAATTATGTGCGGTTGCGGATAGGGAAACATTGTCATAAATATGTTATCGTACGAAATTGATTAATATTTTCTAGCCCACGCAAAGATACATGTTTCCTGTTTGAATTAAGACATTAAGAATACCCGCTAAATGTACTCCAACGTTCGATTGTTTACATGTTTAGTCTTAGGCAAATGTGGTAATATCAAGTCATATGTTACCACTTTTGGGACCGAATAAATACATTATTTTCTATAACATTATATTTGCATTAATAATACAATAGATTTTCATACGCCATTTTTTTACTTATTATAATTAACATTAGGGTATCTCAATTTAAAATCACATGAACTTAACCCTGTAAGGGTCACCCCCTTATTAATGGTGGCAAAATTATATTCTTCAGGTAAATCGTTACGCTACATATATGAGTGACCTTTATGGCCTCATCATATACCTGGTATCAATAGGAAGTGATATTTAATTTTGTAGCCAAATGATTAACACCTGTCTCATAAGATTTGGGAAAAAGTTTAACAAGATATAATTTAAACAAAAGAAACCTTTATTAAGCATACATAATATAAAAATAATTAATTGACCTTAGACTTTAACACCTATATGTCAAATTGCTGCTAATATTCCTCTATCCTCAATGAGACGACGTTTTCGTCTGATATGTCGAATCATGGTTTGGAAACTTTCTAAATCCACTTCTCTAATTTGTCCATAAATCAAATATTGTAAACATGTTTCGCGACCAAAATATTTTGCCGATGATGATTACCTATTTTGGCCTGATCTTGCATCATCGCAATTTGCCAGAGATAAACTCAACTGGTTGGGTGCCCATCATGTCCCTAAAAATGACAATCCTCCGAATGTCCCTCAGGCAAGGCCAATTAAAACGTTTTGGGGCCTATTAGCGGGAAAAGTGTATGAACATGGTTGGGAGGACCAGAATGAAAGAATTTATCGAAAAATTAGAGAAGTGGATTTAGAAAGAGTCCAAGCCATGATGCGACACGTCAGATGAAAACTTCGTCTCATTGAGGATAGGGAACCATTAGGTGTTAAAGTCTAAGGATAATTAGTTATTTTTATTTTGTTTGCTTAATAAAGGTTTCTTTTGTTTAAATTATATCTTGTTAAAAGTTTTCCCAAAACTTATGAGACATATTACATGATCCCATATATGATTTTTTTGTCTGATGTGGTGAGCAAATTTCAAATATAAAACGACAGGTACAGTAATATTTACAATTTTTTATTCACAGCAATACAAAACCATAAAATTTAAACTTTCCTAAGAACAAACATTTTATTTTCAAACAAAGTTATTTACTAGTACGAACTAAGTAAACATAATGTGAGATTACATTTTTAGTACGTTATTCTTGAAAATCCAGCAGGTTCTGCAACCTTTTGATGCATTGACTGGCAACAGAGACGGTTCTAACTGCTTCGACTGAGATGTTGATTTTATTCATAATTTCTGCTTGCTCCCTAGAAGGTCTTCCGTGTTCAGTTTTCCCTGTATTTAGTAAACAGCAGCAACATTTCCTCTAAATATTTTTAGAGGCATAGGTTTTTGTTTGAACACCACAGTCCTGTTAATAGGTTAATGACGCACTGGTAACATAAATCTAACATATGAGAAAATATCGGTAAGTACCATCTTTTGTGTCTACTAGGAGATATAGACCAACTAGAGAATTAGATTTATCTACCCCTCCCATATGTTTATTGTATTGGATAATAATAGCCTTGTTTGCTATATCGTTTTACGGTTTTCACAGGAAAAAATCCATATAAAGTGCTTCCAAATAGAACATATTTAATAGCTACCCCTACCTCTTTTTGTCAAATATTTATCTCTGTCTAACAGACAATCTTCTTCATTTGTTAGTTTATGATCTCCATTAAGCAGATCAAAGATTCTGATACTTGTATCCCCATTTGTGGGGTTTACTTGGAATATATTGTGGGAGATTACTCGCACGTCTACACAAAAATCATTCTCATGTTGACACTTGATCCTATAAAGTTCATCAAAGGTCTCGAAATCAGAATCGGGAGCATGAAGTTCGTCCTCTAATTTTGATAAATCCTCAATATTTGTACACATTCGCAGGTGGAGGTAAAACAGATATTTCTTTTGATTCTGGGTAGAAAGAAGATATTACATGGAATGCATCCATGCAAAGCCGTAAAATCTAACACACATGATCAACCCTTGTTACCATAACGTCTGTAACAAAAGTTTGGGAATTTTTTTGAAATATATAGTTATTCAAACTACAATTGTTTTATTTAATTTGGTAGTACAAAAAACGACTCAGTGAAGCTTTAACTATAATTATAATGTATAATCACATAGCAGCTAAAGGCCTAAAGGTTTCAATGGTTCGCAATGTGGTGCGAATGCCTCTCATGAGCTTTTGGTCGGTGAGTGGGTCAAATTGTAGAATCTTTTGGTATATTTTTCTTCCTAGTTCTTCATTTTGGGCTTCCCACCCACCATAGTAAACTCTTCTACCGAGTGAAGCACAAAACACTTCTATAGTACGAGCCTGTGGAACATTAGGGGGTTATCCTCTTTAGGTACACATAGGATATTTTGTTGCCTTAACCAATCTTAGGTTCTCGCATAATTGCACGATGTGAGATCCGGCTAGAACATAATATTATCATTAATATTATTATATAATAATTTGGGGACGCATCTTCGAATATAAATGTCTGCATTTACAGCTTCGCCCCTAACTCGCCCAACATAAAAAAAAACTAGCTTCCGAAATGGCGCACCACACTAGTACTTTGTCCTCAAATTTCAATTTTTTCTTATACCATACGTTATTAGGAACATCCTTAATGTTGTTTGTATAAAAGCCTTCGTTTCATTTTATTTCGTAGTTAGATAATGTAATAATATGTTACATCCGAGGTGGAAAGTGTTTCATTACAGCCGAGAGATAGGATAGCAAACCGAGGAGCGAAGCGCACTCCACCTGAGTTAAAAGAAGCAGCTGCCGAAGCGTTTTCAAATTTATTACAGCCTTAAATATTATTGAACATGTAATTGTCTAATGGTTGGCTTTGTCGCCCGTGGGTGTAAAGTGATTACTTTCGACCCGTGGGAAAATAAGGACGGTTAGAAATGACGAACTTTCAAACCTCGAAAAGGTTAGGAATCTACATATTACTATAGTGATTGTGAATAATAGTATATTGTTCAAAGGTGGAAAAATGAAGATTTCAACGAGGGTAGAGTTAGCGGCCCGACCGAAGGGAGGGTCGATTCTGCACTAGTTGAAATCGTTTTACGCCAGTAGTGAACACATTATTTTTTGCACAACCCAATAATGACAAAAATTCGAATCCAAACTAGGAGAAGTTAATGGAAAAGCCATATTTACACTTAAACTGACGTGAAACTTGTATGGGATACAATATATATATATATACTTAAAATATACACGATGTTATAACGATCTGAAAAGAACAGATTTATTTACTTTTGGAATTACGGAAAAAGAAATTACGAGCACAAAACTGTTAACTGAAACACTTAGCATTATGTAAAACAGACTCGGTTCTGGCCAATTACAGCTGTAGGTTCCAGCGCGGTAAATTTAAATCACTCCCCCTTGTTTAAAAAACAGAATATAGGTAGCAATACTTACTTCTTTGAGCTGTCTGGTTCTTTGCACAAACGTGTTGTTACCTAATTAATTTCTTTTACATTTCGTTATGCACAAACCCCATTCCTCACACAAATTCATCAATAATGTCAATTCTGCGACTAAGGCTGAAATTGAAATGATATTCTGTCATATCTCTGACTTTTGTCTTCGATTTATCCGTTCTATATTGTTATTTTTTCCAGTCATGAGTCACATACATAAGGTATTGAAGGTGTTGAATACCAACATAAGTTATTCCTATATTTGTATTGTGCATCTACAGATCAATCAGAAAAGTATGAAACTATTGCATCGTTAGCATCGTATTACTCGGTCAATTTATTATTGTTATCATGACATCCCGGCCTAAAGAGTACAATAGGTTTCATAGTTTAAGCTGTAACATAAAATTTTTAAATTCTGATATTAATTTCTTGAATCGATGCAAAAGTCATATCAAATTGCAAAATTAGTAGTAATGTATTTTACTCGCAAAAATTAAATAGCTCATTCAGAAACTAATTATCAGTATAATAAAATAAATAATATAAATAATAATTTACATTAAACTCAAACCTTAAGTGATTTTCAATTTTTGGATTGGTGCCAATTTCATGGAAAAGTTGTAAAATTTCAACAACTGTGTCAAAAATCAAAGGATAAATTAAACAACAATCGTTCTATGAAAGAGACAGTTTTATTATTAATTAATTAAATTTATGAATCAAAGGTTTAAAGTATTGTTTGCCAAGCCGTAAAACGCTTATTATTACGATATGCCTTGCCCGATCTTTTCTGCCCATTAACACCCATTACTTCTGCTCCATACAACATCATACTCCTTACATATATTCCATATTCTTATTTTCTCGTGAAATTTCCCTTTCCTCATTGGCTCTCCCGTAATCCCGTCCGCCCTCCTCGCCTTTTTGTATATATGTAGCATATGTCCCTACGTATTATTGCTTTCTCTCATCAGGTAGCCTAGATACATCCATTCTCTCACCTGCTCTATTTCCTCTCCTTTCAATTTCACCTGCACTTCCCTCCCTCCCCCCTCCCCTTCCTGAAACCCAGCATCTTTGTCTGCTTCGTGTTTAGTTCTAACCCTCTCCTTTCCAGAAACCTTCTAACCTTCTGGCCATCTCCTTTAGACCTTTCCGGTCTCCACGTGAATTACTACATTGTCTGCAAATGCCAGTGACCAAACCTTTTAATCCACCCCTCCGCCCCCTCCCCCGTCTTACCCCTTCTTTAGTACTTGCTCTAGTTTTGCTATATAGACATTAAATAGCTGCGGGCTCAGTGGGCACTCTTGCGTCAATGCTCTTGTTGTTCTAAATCCTACTTACTCACTCTCACCCTGCACCACATCTACTTGTATATTTGCACTATTCTTTCTACAGCTTCCTCCGATATCCCCGCCTCTATCATCGCCTTCATTTTTCCTCTATCTACTCTGTCAAGCTCCCTTTAAATTTTGACAAACATTGCGTATCATTCAGCTTCCAAAAGCTTAAATAAAATTCTCAACAATCATGAACTTCATGTCGCGTTTAAATCTAGGAACACAAAATTGAGAAATCTGGAATATATGAGATACATTGATAAGATAAGTTTTTAATCAAAAATATGTCGGTTAAACGAAACGTTCAATTAAAACCCACTTAAATAGGACGTAGCACATTTTAGACTCAACAAACCTGAAAAATCCAGCTTAGCTCAACATATTTTTGAAACGTACATCTGAAAACCTACTGTATTACATACTACACTCGATTCCTTCTTGATCTTTACAAGGTCGAGCAAAAACAGGGTGGTATGGTACTAAGGTAGTTGTTATAATCAAACGGCTGAACTTCGCGCTGCAGCACATCAGCTCCCTTTATAGTTTCCCTTGAGTGCTCTCCACCTGGATTTAGTCCAGAAATATTCAGCTAAATGGTAGATTGTGGATGCAGGTGTACATATTATTTTCCTATGCACATTTTGTAGGTATCCATATCATTCAACTTTATTCCTCGAAATTCCTTTTTGACGAATGGTACAACATATTCAACATATTCAAATCGGATATGATTAGTTTTTTGGGAGCAGGGCGTCAATTTTTTTACATGGATTATTCAATTGACAAGCGCGAGTTAGACTCGTATCCAGTGATGGTTTTGTACCATTGTCTTCATTTTTAGAACTACCATAACTAAGTTTGTTTGTCATCGTTTAAGATTAATTGCCTGACGACTGATCGAAATATTCTAATAGTTTCCTATAAACCATGCGTATACCATTAATATCACTAATTCTTTGTTCGAAATTTTAGCCTCAATTGGTTTTTAAATACAGAGGAAACTACTTCAATAAAAAAAGCCTTTTCAAATGATATATCCACATGAACCAAATACATAGGTTTGCTATTAAACGTTGGCCCCACCAAGTTTACCGAATAATATTTTAGATTTTATCTATTGGTATATATTTAAATTAGTAAGCTGTTTTTTTTAACTATGACAAGCTATGGAAAGTTGACTGTGACAAACATACGGACGAACAAACGCGTATTTCCATAATAGTTTTAATAATTTTAGGACAGAATTAATTACATTATAAGGTATTTATTATCACTGTAAAAGTAATACTGATTTTTTTATTCATGCTATTTGCTTTAAAAATATTTTCACAAATATTATTTATAATCTGGACTAAAACCAGATATTTGTTCACCTGGGGCAACATAGTTAATATGCGCCTCTCTGAATACAAAATAATAATAGTTGAATATGTTTCAATTTGGTTAAATGTCGAGAAAGCATAAATCTAAATGCTTTTAGCTACATAATGAATATATAATTCATACGAACGAATTCCTACATTTCCTTATAACCCCATAACATTATTATGCCTAATTTAACGCGGTTATGAGTGTAATATAATTAAAGTCATGACGTCCTGGTTTAATTTCCATTATTTTAAATTAACCCTATTAAAATAAAGTGGTTTCAAATGTAGCATTTTCTGCACTTGAATTAAATTAGTAACATGAACGTATGGAATGACATTTTTAAACAACAAGGAATGAAAATAAATATAAATAAAGCAAAAGAGATGATGACGTTAGGAGAGAAAATAGAACAGGTAAACATCCTTCAATTATTTCGGAACTACAATTGAGGGCAATAAGAAACAAGAAAATGACATCATTAATAGAATTGTAAAAACGATGAACATACACCATATAACGAGACAGAGCTTTATAAGTAAGAAGGGGGTAGTAACGCTAACCAAAATGACAATATTTAAGACACTATTCAGACCAATTTTCACCTGGGAAAGTAAAATATGGTCACTAGCAGAACAAATGAAAAACAAAATATAAGCAGTAGAGATGAAATACCAAAGGGCCGTTAAGGGGTAAAGCCAAGATAATACAATTGCGAAACATCTGCAAGAGCTATGACAATGAAAGATGCAAAAGCCATGGCTCAAGATAGAAGGCTGTAGGAAAATTTCGCAAGCGTAGGGCAGAAAAAAGTTAAGATGAAATGTTAAGAATAATTAAGATAGAATCATAATAGAACCCCGTCCCGAGATGGGGTTTGATTATGTTTGTATGTACAATTTAACAATTTAACAATAATTGTAGGATAGGAAATACGCCAGAAAGAATTGTAAGCAATAAGGAAACTGAAACAGAAAAGCTTCAGGACATGATAAAATAACTGTCACAATGTCAAAAATGTGCTGAAAACTTCAGAATATTGTAAAAACAAAAAAAAGAAGAATTCCGAACTGACTGGCAGATACGACTTATACTTCAAATAAAAAATGTGATAAAAAAAGAGTCCAATAAACATTATTAAGCACAGGAACAAAGATGGAAATACGTTATTATGGGAGATCCTACAAACGGGGGGATTGGACAATACAAATAATTGAGAAAATATGCAAGTATTATGTTAATGCTAGCAACATAAGATCAGAACTACCGTGCCTTGAATTAAATTGCTCATTAAGATGAGCTATGAGTTCATTGATTTTTTAATCGGTTATTTAATTAAAAATGTGTTTTGCAGTAATGTAACTGACAGCTACTTATAACTCCTTTCTCTTCAATTGGGTGTCAACTTTATAAAATAAACAAAGCTTACTTTAATGAGGAATTTAATTAAAGGCACGGTATTTTCGACACAAGAAGGATCAAGGCAAGGAGGATGTTTGAGGTCTCTATTATTTATCATATTCATGGACGAAGTGTTGAAAGAATTAACGAAGAAAAGTAAAAATTCAGACTGGATACAGGAACTGAAATGGCAGAGGATGATCATGCTTATAGCTCACTGGCAGGAAATGAAGAAGCAAATAGATATGTAATGAGATCAATATAAATAAAACGAAAGTAGGGGAAGATGCAGAAAATGAAAAATGAAGATGTTAGACTAAATAAGAATGCACAGTGACAATAATAACATCCTGCGAGAAAATGGACAACAATAAATATAGATTAATAATAACAGAAAATGTTGATACTCTACAAATGAAAGAGAAACAAAATTTATGTAAGTATAGTTTTTACGACATTCCGAAGAAGAGCATCACTGATACAAGATACAAAAATCTTAATTTAGGAGGGCTCTAAAATTCAATTGGTTTTTAAAGCTACTTTAACCACAACCAAAACGTCCATTTAATTTTAACAAGACGTTAAAAGTGAAAACCACGTTAGTAATTAAAAATGGTTATCACAACAAAGCAGAAAGTAAAATTATTGGAATGCTATTTTCGAATAGGGCAAAATATTGATGGTGTTTGGCATTATTGCATTCCTGAGAACTTATTTCCATGAAGAATAAAGTAGCTTTAAACACCAATTGAATTTCAGAGCCCTCCTAAATTATTTTTTCTTGAACGCACGTTATTAGCAATGTAATAATTATATTTATAGCCATTATAAGCCATGTGGCATGTCTTTTTTTGCGTTATATCACATTCATTTTGCTCCAGGTCGACATTAGTATTGATTTATTATCTTATGTTTCATAAATTTGTCATAAGTCGATGTTAAGAGGAACAGCAATACGTGCGCAGATGGCCCTAGCCGCGATGTCACTAGCATAATAAAACAGATTATGCAGTAAATTATAGAACATAGAAACGGACGACATAGCTCGGTTTGCTAACTCATATTCGTGAATTTGGGTCAAATGTGTAATATATTATAATTTTGTCTTCTCAGATTTCATACTTTATCTCGACATGTAATTGGCTTGCATTAATAACACCTCCTAGTGTGTTACTAATGCAAGCCAATTACATGTCGAGATAAAGTATGAAATCTGAGAAGACATGCATATCCAAGCAATTTGATAACGTTAACTACGAAAAACATTTTGCATAATTCGAAATCAAGGGAATCAAATGGAAAGCAAAGCAGTTGATGAAATCTTATAAGTATGTTTAACAAAGAACAAACCGTAGCAGCGCAAAACTCGTATCTACAAATGGAAAAGAATTAAGCTAAACGGTACAGGGTTTGGGTTTATTGAAGGAAACTGTGTTTAGCGAGGTCGAATAATACAATTTCTTCGAATGTGATTGTATTATTATTGGTGGATTAGTTAGTTAAATTACTTATCTAGCAAGGCAGTATATTTGATCGTATTTGCTTGAATATGATATAAGCACCTGAATCACTGGCAATACATAGTCGGCGCGATTAACACTAACCAACGCGATCGAACGGAAGGCTTGAAGTAACTGCTACATCGTCGCACTTGCATCTCTTGCATTCGATTTATAAAATAAACTGTAGATCTGATGTAAGGATATTATATTGTATCACATACCTTATATGGACTTATTAATTTGTAATACTTTTGCATTTACCCTAGTTTACAATATCCAACAATGCTTCCTCTTACAACAATATACATATGAAGGTGTGACAATAGAGCCTTGGGAATGGTATTTTCTTTCTTAACTCCACACGCCAAGGCGACAAAAATGAATGAGAAGAATGGTCGAGAACAATATTTTATGATCTAAGTAAGTTTGTACAGACACGTATTGTGTTTAGAGCTTAAATGTTAAAGCAATCCGCAATCGTATTGAGGTAAATGGTAGCCAATGATTAAAATATAACGGAGGTGAATTTAACCTCGCAGAATCAAAGAAGGGCTCCAATGTATAATGACGTAGAAATTTACGTTTTTCATAATAAAGTTAATCCGACAATTGAACGAATTATCTAATGATACGCGAAGTAATAAGATGAACTAAGCAATATTGTAAATGTGATAGAAACGAAACTTTCACTAAGAAATATTGTGTAATAATACTAATTAACAAGGCTATTCCTCTAGTCAGTAAACTCCTTTATCCGAAGGTTGAGAAGTTATTCATTAAGAAGGAATTGATTATTGAAATAAAATATAATTTAATATAAATGTAACAGATTCGTATGGCTGTATTGTCTGGTGGACTGTCTCCTCACGAAGGACAGCCAGAGTAAAACTGGCAAGCCTGCAGAGAATGACCAGCATATCGGTAACTGAGGCGTTAAGCACCACGCCGTCAGCTGCCATGGAAGTGCTACTGGATCTTCCTCCTTTGCATATTTTGCTGCAAAGTGAGGCCAGGAAGGCAACACATCGATTTCATAATGCGGAGATGCAATGGCCGCAGACATTGGCCTTCGTGCGGAACAGGCTGTCGGCCGACATTGAAGCGGATGACATCCTGGGGATGAGGGCTGATACAATGTCTACAACATACAGCTTCGGACTGCCCTACAAAGTCATAGTTCCCTCTCGTGACGAATGGGAGCGTAATCAAGTCGCCCTGTTACAGGCAGACTCGAGCTGGTTTACGGATGGCTCCAGGACAACTGAAGGAGCAGGAGCTGGAGTGTTCTGCCGCAAACCAAGAACTGGATTAGAGTTCAGTCTTGGTAAGAATGCATCGATCCAACAGGCAGAAGTCTACCATTGAAATGTGCGCAAGAGAGCTATTAAAAAGCCCTGGGCAGCACAGGACGATAAAAAAAATTCTGACAGCAGAACAGCACTGCAAGTCCTTGCCGACAATCAGTGTACATTGATGTCGGTAAGGGACTGCCGCGCAGTGCTCTCTCAAGTAGGGAGAGTCAACAAGGTTAGCCTGTTCTGGATACCCGGACACGTTGGAATAGAGGGAAAGGAAGCCGCCGATTCCCTGGCAAAGAGCGGGGCTAACCGAAAATGTATTGGTCCAGAACCGGCTTTTGCGATTACAAGAGCCCTGGCCAGAAGCTCGAATAAGAGCTGGATGGAGCACAAGGTACTGATAAACTGGCAAGAATGCTAGGGAATGAGACATTCCAAGTTAGTACTAAAGGGCCCATCTGCGGCACGAACCAGGATACTGTTAGGTTTGGGCAGGAAAGATACTGGGCATAGCCGCCTAAGGCATCACATGCATAGGCTGGGAGTGGCTGAGGCCACTGAGTGCAGACTATGCTGTGAAACGGAAGAAACAACAGAGCACGTGATGTGTGCCTGCCCCGCCGGGGACAAAATCAGGTTCACAGTCTTTGGTAAGATAAAACTGGAGCTGGGAGAACTTGACAAAATCTCACCCACTAAAATCCTACTCTATTTAAAGAGAATGGGTATGGAGGGTGAACTAATAAGTTGTGAGCCACAATAGACCCTTGCAGTCGCAGTGGAGGGGCGATAAACGCCCCACTCAATTATAACTACCTAACAGATTCAGTTGGGAAATAAAACTTTCGTCCGTGTGTTTCAAGTGCAGGATATCTACGTAAGAAAAATACTGATATGCTAAATATTACGTAATTCCTCAGTATGAAAGAAAACAAATGTTTTCAACAATAAAATAAAATTCCTTCTGAATATTAATTAAATTTCCCGTTTTTCTGTGTATCGATATTAGAAGGCATACTCTTATCACTTCCATCGAACCACACATTTCTTGAACATCGTTGCACCGAGATACGACGAAATCGGGGACAACGCCGAACTTTCCGTACCCGTAGATTGATGTTCTTCCCCTTAATGGAAGGGCTCCCTTTTCTTCCTGGAGCCGTGAAAGCCACGGAAGTTGGTCTTGTTGTAGCATTAATCTTTTAAACTTACATATTTTACAAACATTTTATATACTTATCTTCATTTTATCACACAAATTATTATGTACAAAATTATGTAAAAATAAGACATAATCTTGTACATATTTTAAATAATATATAAAAGCACAGCAATACGTAAGAATTTCGTACCAATAGAACAAATTTAGACGGAGAACTAAATCCGAATTTGACTTTAGCGTCAAAAAAATCTGTCAGCTTAATAACAGAAATGACATAACATTCCTGTAATTGAGCTTCGCAGGAATGTATTAATATTATTATTATTGACAATATTTAATTAATATTGTATTTCATCGGTTTGCACTTTATTTGCTAATTTTTTGGGTTCTAGTATTTTAAAAGGGTTAAAAGTTGGCTGTGCGCGATCAATTATATTATATTCCATTTAGTTCTGTTATATTGGCTACAGTGGGCCAAATAACTTTCCAGGAAGGTGAAAGAACCAACGAAGTTCCGTATAACTAGAGGTACAAATTTGCTTTGGTTTGCCTGTTATTGTGAATTTTTATTTGTTGTGTAATGAACTGATTTATTGAGAATGTTCGTGTTATATTTATATAGCTTACGATGAGATTGCACATAAAAGTTACCATAATGGTAAAAAGGTACAGTGTACAAACCTGCAAGTATGACTCCTTAAATAAAACTATCAATTTTCATTCGTACATACCTAAATATTTGTATAGATAATCTAGGATAATCAGTCAATTGAAATTATATTTAAATTTCCAGCTTGCCCAAGGGAAAAAAATATTTATATAAACATTTAGATGAATCATGCGTCGCCATTCAAAGATTCTTCTACGAAACACATTTATATATACTCAGAACATTTTACATCTGCTGTTGGGTTAAAGTTGGGGAGTTATCCCACAAGGATGCATTTTTATTTTAGTTTAATTAAGGAATAGAAAAAAGAAGTGAAATATATTTTATTTTTATTTGTGTTATTTAAGAGATGGTGAGATTTATTTTTACTTACATGTGAAGCTTAGTACTTAATTTTCTAGTTGCGTGATGTTTGATTACAGGGCTTGGATGTATTCGACATAAATAATTGAATTCAGTAATACACGAGGTACTTACTGTACTTAAATAACCTAAAATATCCAAGACACAAACCAATTTAAAATTTTTAAATAAATGCCCACAATTATTAAAATATACGAGTAGTTTAAAAATACTTTGTAACCGTTCAGGTACTTGCTTTCTCAGAGGCTTTTCATTTATTTGTGAGTTTGTTAGTCAGCTTAAAAAGATGAAATGTGCAAGCCAGAACTTCCTACTTTATTATGAACTTACAATATTCTCCAGCTTTGATAATTACTTGCAATTAGGCCAAATGACATGGTATGATGAATAAAGGTGTTTAATATATGAATTAAAATGAGAATGTGCATGTAGTCATATGTAATTGTTTTAATGTATAAACTGAAATTAATCAATGTTACTAGTCAAAATCATTAAAGATTACTACACCAAAAACATCATTGTTGCGAATGAATTTACGCAACAGAATATTGATGACGACGAAACCGTTGCATCTGTAAGTTTCACACACATTTACGATATATTATTAAACTGTAAGTTTCACACACATTTACGATATATTATTAAACTGTAAGTTTCACACACATTTACGATATATTATTAAACTGGGTATATTAAAGTTATTAATAAATGTTCAGCTTATTAAAAGAAAAGAAATAATAAAAAGGACTGAGACAGGGGTGCCCGTTGAGCCCAAAATTATATAACATATACACATCGGAGATGGAAGAAGTATTAAGGAGAGGGCAAGAAGGGGGGGTTAGGTTAGGGCGAAAGAGGATTTGGACGTTAGCATTTGCTGACGACGTTGCGGTGTTGACAGAGACGGAGGAAGGGTTAAAGGGAGCTGGGAGAAGGTTGGAGAAATACCTAGAGATAAGGAAGATGGAAATCAACGTCGAAAAAACAAAGATAATGGTATTTAGAAAAGGTGGGGGAAAAGAAAGCGGATGAAGTTGGTTTGGAAAGGCGACGAGATCGAGGAAGTAGATGGGTGGATGTATCTCGGAGCAGCATGGACGCGCGGGAATAATTGGAGCAAACATACGAAACAGGTAGGAGAGAAAGCTAGGAAAGCGGAAGAAGGGATAATAAGGAACTTGTGGAATAAAAGGGACGTCAAATTTGGGGAGAGAATGAAAATATGGGAGGTGTGCGTCAAAAGCATATTAATGTATGGGGCCGAAGTATGGGGAGTCAAAGAAGAGAGAAGTATGGAGATAAGATGGCAGGGGGAATTGAAAAAGGCTTTAGGGATAGAGAGATCGACACCTGAATACATAGTACTGCAGGAGGCAGGGCAGGATAAGATGGCATTAGAGGCGGGAAGACGGGTAGTCAGATATGAGCTGGGGAAGTGGATGGAGGGGGAGGAGAGGCTGGGTAAGATGGCGTTAAGGGAGATGGTGAAGAGAGAAAAGGGAAAGGAAGAAGTATCAAAATGGGAGGGGGGTAGGAAGAAGCTTTACGAAAAAGCAGGGATAGATTGGAAGGAAGCAATGAGGCTAAGGGAAGACGGGAGATGGAGGGAGAAATCGGGGAAAGATGGAAGCAGGTAGAAGCCCAAGGAAGAGAAGGGAAAATGAGGAAGGCAATTTATAATAAAAGGTACCTAGATATCTGCGCATATGGGGTAAGACCAGATTATCTGAAAGGGGAAAGATCAGGGACGGAGGAAAGAATCATAGCGAGATTCAGGTGCGGCAGTGAGGAGAAAAATAACAAATATTGGATGAATAAGGGCAAGCACATGAAAATGTAGATAGTGCAATAGAAATGTATATATATATAGTATGCCAATAAAGTTTTTTTTTTTTTTAGTTCACCATGATCACTCATATTTCATGACGGAAGAACATGAGATGTGCGAAATAAGTTGTTGATCAAAGGAAAAAACTAATCGCAGCGAAAAAAACAAATTAAGGCTTTAAAAAAAAAACTTGACCGAAATAACACAATTACTAAATTTTACGTCTCTGTTGAAACAACAAGTGCCGTCTTACTTTAATTATACTGCCGATATTTATTTAAATGTAATTTATAGGTAGAATGCATGATCTGTTTAGCAGAATGCGAAGATTAAAATTAGAACAACCGGTACATATTCCAAGGATATACATTTGTTGTTACACTAAATATTTTATCGTCTAAAGCATATGAGTACGTAAGGCTTATCTATTTTTTTATGCTGCACACATATCAACGTTGAGCCCGGTAATTAATAGCGGGATATTAAAGGCTCTTCAATGTAAAGTGGCAGAAGCTGAAACCGTCTATGTAGCACTTTCATTTGGAACCACATTGAGTTTGATGAAACTGAAAATCGAGGTTACGTCGATTCAGATGCGGGTCTGGAAAGCGAAGCACCGAAGTGTAGCAGGGAATGTTTCAGTTTAGTTGGCAGCCGCGGTGAATGGAAGTTAGAAGACACCAGTCGCATATTTTTTAATGATTTCTTAACATCGTAAAGTCAACATTACGACATACGTTATTGAAACAGTATTAACCACTGGAGTAAAAATTAATTCAATTACGTGTGATGGTGCAGCGACAAATATAATAATAATAATAATAATAAATTCAATATCGTCTTTAAGTATTAATGGCCAATGGAAATATTTTGCCATATGATAAAGTTTTATAATTCTTTCACATAAGATTTATTGTATCAGGAAATTAATACTAAATATACTCATTACGCAAAAAATTTAAATTGCCATTAAGATTATCCATCGCGATTGTATGTAGACTGAGATTACATCGTATAAATAAACAATTTAATTGAGATATGCAAGGATATGCAGTGAAACATAAATTGAATAATAGTATTTTGTGTATCTAGGCCAAAAAGTACTGTTTTTTCGTCCGAGTTTTCTTTACGACCGAGGCGTAGCCGAGGTCGGAAAGCAAACGAGGACGAAAAAACACTTTTTGGCCGTGGTGCACACAAAATTTTTTAGGCGACCCTCATAAAATTTTCAAATTTATTGCAACATTTACTTACAATTTATTGACATAGTCATTTATGACAACTGAACAATTGTACATATTTGTGACACCTTCAGACATGTTTATGTTTTCTTTGTCTACATTCGAAGTTATTTCGGGTTTATAAACAATAATTACCCAATAATCAGTTAAAAAGTCTATCACCAACACGTATTTACTAATGTAAACAAGATGTACAGTTTGACACTGACGGCAATGTGGTTATTTTTATACAATTTCGGTAACTGTCGGTAGATGGCGCCACCCTATTGCGGACGAAAAATGAAAGCGGACGAAAAACGATTACTTTTCGTCCGCGTTTGACGACTGAAATTTCAATTTTTCGTGTCGGTCGCCTAAAAATTAATTTTATTTATATACTCAGTGACATATAAACTGCACCACCTAGAAGGGGTGGGAATTTTTGGACCAAATTTGGCAGGAATAGTGGACTAGTCCAGGGAAATAGTTGATTAAAATTTGAAACCCAATCATCAAGTAGTCGTGGGATTTTTGACGTTTGTGTCATTTTTTAGAGGTGGAGATAGACAAGCAATTATCGAGTCATTTTTTGAATTTGTTCCACTTTTTCGGATCCCGTTCTTTAGTTTAAAGTGTTTCAAGTGTTTAATGATGCCCAGGGGAAGGATACCTCAAGTTTACCAGCAGTTGAGTGACTTTGACCGAGGGCGGATTGTTGATTTACGAGAAGCAGGTTTTTCGTTTAGAGAAATCGGCAACCGTTTGGGACGGCACCACTCAACAATAATGCGTGCTTATCAAGCATGGTCTGAACATGGGGTTGAACGTCGGAGAAGAGGCACTGGAGCTCAAAGACGAACCAATGAACGTCAAGATCGCCGCTTAAGACTAATGGCCTTGAGAGACCGATTCTCTACAAGTAGATCAATAGCTGATCAATGGTTAGGTGAACAAGGTCGTCCGATAGGCTTGCAAACAGTTTATCGTCGAATAAGAACCTTTGGCTTGCTGTCTTACTGACCACGTCTTGTGCTACCCCTCACTGTTCAACATCGCCAGGAACGTTTGGCCTGGTGCAAGGAAAGACTTCAATGGAACTTGGAGTGGCATCGAGTTGTCTTTAGTGAGGAATAGCGATTTTGTGTAGGAATGCATGATGGTCGGATGACTGTTAGACGAAGACGTGGAAAAAGGCGCAATCCTGATTTTTCGATTGCGAGGCATGTTCATCGAACTGTGGGGTTGATGGTGTGGGGTGCTATTGCTTACGGCAGTAGGTCACCCTTGCTCTTCATTCGGGGCACTATGACCGCCCGACGCTACATTGACGAAGTGGTAGAACCACATGTTCTTCCATATCTTCGAGGGCTGGAAGACCCAGTTTTCCAGCAAGATAATGCACGAACTCACGTAGCAAGGGTTTCTCTTGACTTCTTTGAAGAGGCCAATGTTAATGTTTTGCTTTGGCCGCCAAGATCTCCCGATTTGTCGCCCATTGAGCACGTGTGGGACGTGATGGGTAGAAGATTGAGGAATCTACCGAACCCACCGTTGACAATAGAAGCTCTACGGCATGAAGTACAGGCTGCTTGGGATGCCATACCCCTTCTAGGTGCTAGGTGGTGCAGTTTATATGTCACCGAGTATATATATTAACTTATGTAACAAAAGTTTGGGAACATTTTTCGTATTATTTTTTTTCCTATTAAAATAATGCAACCAACTTACCCTCCAGTTTTGAATCATTCAAGGCTTCAAAACTTCATTGAATATACAAGAAATAGAAAAAGAATTTCAACGAGAAAATTAGGCCGAAGATTTCACATTACCCATGTAACAGCCAAAATTAGCAGAAATAATTTAAAATATAGAAAGCAACAAAAATGTCCAAAATACACGGCTGCTCAATTAGAGAGACAAGATGCTGCAGACAATTAAGATTACAACGTTTCAAAAACAATACCACGTTAATTTTACTCGACGAAACATATTTTACGTTATCTAACTCCGAAATATAAGGAAACGAAGGTTTTTATACAGAAAACATTGAGAACGTTCCTACGAAAAAGGCGAAATTTGTGGACAAAATACTAGTGTGGTGAGCCATTTCGGAAGCTGGTTTTTCAAGATCTTATGTTGGTCGAGTTAGGGGCGAAGCTGTAAATGTAGACATTTATGTTCGAATATGCCCAAGAAGATGAAGAACTACGACGAAGAATCTACCGAAAGATTCGAGAGTTTAACCCACTTACCGTCCAAAGGCTGATGAAAGGCATTTGCATCAAATTGCGAACCATTGAAACCCATGGCCTTTTAGCTGCTATGTGATACCAATTATAGTTAAAGATTCACTGAATCGTTTGCTGTACTACCAAATTAAATAAAGCAATTTAAATAATTATATTTCAAAAATATTTTCAAAACTTTTGTTATATACGTTATTTGTATTATACTTATAAATACTACATTGCGAATTAAAATTTTCCGCTTATAAAGCCTATCTAACATGTAACCATATTAACCGACAATTTATGAAGGGTGGCAGCGCGTTGATTATACCTCACTGCATTCTTTCTAACACGCATACGCAGATTTTCCCACCTAACTCTCATGAATAACCACAGTTGCATTTCAGTATCGATTACATATTATGAAAACGTGAAATAATGTATATACTAACTAGGTAACTTTTTTCCAAGTCAAATCCAATTGTGGAAAGAAATAATAATATATATTTCAGAAATAATTATTACTACACATTGTAATGACGACCAATACAGTTGAAACAATGTAAAGTTAATTTAAACAATCATAACTAATACGAATATAATATATAAGGTTTATTTTTTCGAATTTCTTTTAAAATTTTGAGTAAAGCAGTAAATTTTTCGCATGATTTGCACCATAAAGTTGATAATAACTACGTAAAGCAAAATCGAATTATAAATTGATTTTAAAGATCGCCATCATCAATATGTGTTGGAATGGGTGGTATGCATTCTACAATAAAATTTTATACACTACTATTTGTGTAATAAAATTGCGTTTTATATATTTTTAGCTAACAATACGTTGAAACAGAGGTGTATATGTAAGAAAATCCTGGTTACAACAGTGCTGTCTCTATATATTTTATTAGTAGATTTAGGTGACAACATCTTTGGGTCGGATAATAGAAACATAAACGGATTCCTTTTCACCATTTAAAGCTGGAAATACATCACAAACACTCTTTGTGTGAGACATCGCCCGAGGTGGGCAGAGAATTTTCTTTGAGAGCAAAGAAACGTTGAAATTCTGTCATAGTCGGACAATGTATGATAGAATGCGAACATAAATCATAACATAAATCGATTGTAGCACACCATTTTGCGTACAAGACGAGGAAAACATTTTTTATTTGACAATAATGTAACGTTTAGTCTTACCTAAGCTAGATTTAAAAAAAAGATGATTGGTTGTATAAATATTAATGTAAAAGTACTTGTACTTGTGTTTAAATTTCATATAACAGCTGCCTGCAGCAACTACCATAATCTGCAATATACAAATCCAGTAAGACAGTTGAATATTAATAAGTAAATACTAAATAGTAAGTGATCGTTTTATTAAGATATGCATTGGCAGCTGTTTCTGCCCGTAGTTTATCATATAATTTGAAATTCATTACACGACGTAAATAAGATATAAATTTATAAATTGTTACCTATATACCATAAACCATAAGTTATTTAAAGACAAATTAAAATTAAAATCTTTTGATTTCATGTTGCATTTCAATATTCTAGGGCAACATACACAAATGTTTCTAATTTGGCCTTAAAGTTGACATATAATTTATCATGAGATCTAAAACTTCAGGCAGTGTTGATTTTTTCAAATCTTGAAAACTATTAGTTATAAGTTTGTATTTTTGTGGTGCAAATGAAAACTGTATCAGTCTTCATTATTTTTCTTTTACAGTAAAAGCTACGATTGACTCGCCTTTAGCTTCATATTCAACAAACACGTTTTTGTCACTGTTCTAAATTCCGAGACTCGGGAAATGTTTTGCTTATTTGTGAACTTATGATGTTATCAAGGCTTATTGTCATTTGCTGCGGCTTCGAGAGACGCGATTACCGCTAAGCGCGATAATGGAAGCCGTCGTTTAATATTTAACTATAATTTAACATAAATTACACGTTACATTGTCCGTTATTATTGATTTACACCCTACACCACTATCTGATTCCAAAGTATAAATATGATTTTACTGCAGTCGTATTGTTAAGGTAACAAAATTAAATAATATTTCTGTTGATACGAAATCATGTTTGTATTACTAGGGGAGACCATCGTCCCTGACATAGTAGGCATTGAGTGACAGTGAATCAATTTGACACATTAAAGTATTAATAATTTGTTGTTACGTTGGTTCAATTGTAGTTTTGTCACTTGTTACCTGTTCAAATAATTTAGAATTTAGGTAGACAAAATTTAGAGAAATTCTAAAAATTCGTGCAATTATAAAATACTTGCAAAAGAAAGGGTTGTCGTCAAAAGAAATTCATGAAGACATTGTAGGAATTTAGGCGAGGGTGATGTTTCTTACTAAGGGGTGAACAATATGTCTGGAGAATTTAAACTGGGAAGACAAACATGTGGACATGCGACGGGTGCTGGATGACTACTGACTGTCACTACCCAAGAAAATGTTAATCGTATATACGATATGATAATGACAGATAGACTACTGACCATTCGCCGGATAGCTGAAATACGAATTTTACTTATGGTACTATAGAAAATATTTTAACAAATATTTTTGGGTAAAAAAGTTGTCTGTACATTGGGTTGGGTTGGGTTAGTTTAACTGTGTGACAAATATTAAGCAAATTTACGGCATAAATATTCTGAAGCGTCAACATCATCGATTCGATTTGAGAGTCGTGAAAAAGAGGAACAAGGATAAATAGTCGTTGTAAAATAATAATTATTGAGCTTGTAAAATTATTTAGGTTTATGGCTAGAAGAAGGTCTTGAATACCGGTTACATAATTATCAGGTAAAAAGTTAACGGTTTTTAAATGCAGCATTATTTAAGTGTGTAATAAAAATTATAGTAAATTAACTTTGAAAATAATTTAGTTTATGGGACAGAACATTGTGTGGAGGTAAATGAGGAGGGTTTAAAACTGTACTTTCTAAAAAAAGCAACAAAGGTAAGTAAATGTTATGATATGGCAATTATTAATAATAATTTAGGTTTAGCAGTTGAAGAAGATCTTGAATACAATTTCTTTAATTAACCGGTAAAAATACTTTAGTTTGAAAACAATTTCGATTTGCGAGTTGACGAGTCTTAAAAATGCAGGATTATTTTAGAATGTAATAAAAAAAAATTGTGAAATAACCTTGAAAATAATTTAATTAATTTATCTCCTAAATTAAACACGGATTTACTAGATAAATACAAAAACATAGGTAAAAAACTAGCTATAAAATAATAATAATAATGTTGGAAAATCATTTAGATTGTTCGCTTCAAGAAAGTCTTGAAAAAAAATTGTTTAATTAACCGATACTAAATTAGTTGATATAGGTCTTAAAAATGCAGCATTATTTAAGCGTGTAATAAAAATAATTCCAAAAAATACATAATAGTTTTATATATGACTTACCCATCATTTTACGAGATTCAGAAATATTAACATTAATATTGGTATCGAAGTGTATTAATGTGCCTTCATACAAACATATATGCAATATATAAAGCCCTGTGGTACACTAAAATATATATATATATCAAATATATCGGAAGGAGAGTTATTACAAGACATTCGAGAGAGCCCAATTAAATGGGATCGAAACCAATTACTGTAGAAACCAAATTAATTCAATTGATATATTTTATAGTTTATGTGTTCAATTTTACAGGCTATTATTAAATAACGATCAAGGAGTTTCACATTTGGTTTTTGAATATGAAATAAATTTTAAATAATATATTGAGAAATTATTACCTTCATTTTTAAACTCTTAATACTTGATTCTTATAATTCATTGAGAAAAGACATCGAATTTATTTAACACAATTATTTCATGAGTAATCCAATGTCAAAATAATACACAAAAGTATTAAAGAAATTGTCAAGTGTCGCATTAGGATGTAAGCCGAAATCCAATCTTCGGGAATAAGGGACTCGCAAAGCTTTTAATATTGCATTCATCGACTTTCCGTCTAAAGTAACACGTCTTGTTATTAAAGTTATGCGTGCTTACATCTGAAATCTGAAAGTTTAGAATCCGTGCATATAATAATTTAATAATTTCAATCAAAATATATCATGTGTAAAAGTTCAGGAGGAATATTGTATACGAGTGGGGTTAATATAGTAAGATGCATGATATTAAAAAGCGAACAGATCTAATAATTCGATCTGGAAAAAAAATTACATTAAAAGTATTTCATGAAATGGTGGTTTTTAATTCACTATGAAACAGAACTAGATATTATGATGGATACAGGATCATCCAAAGAGGAAAATAAGAGGGACATAATAAGTCGCAGAAGAAGGTAGTGATGTGAGGAGAAGTTGAAAAGAGGGAGGAATAAAGAAAGCAACATGATAGTGGCGTTAGTGAGAATATGGTGCACGGTTTTCATGTATAAGAACGATTGCAGCGACTGGGGAGTATATTAGAAGATAGATGTTAAAGTACAGAATAGCCCTGCGACAAATAAGGCGAAAACAAGCAAGGAAAGAATATAATCGGTTGTATGGTCGGCTAAGGTATAACTGAGAGAATAATAGAATACAGAGTAAAAATAGAAATGCAAATATTCAACGTCGCATATGGGGGCCAAATCAATTTCACGAAGAATTTAAAAATACATGTGAAGAAATCCCAAAATGTGGCATACCTTTTATTTTCGGGATATTCATTCTCAGATACAAAAGATGAATATTTGGAAGGTATGGCAGGAAAAAGGTAAAATCCATATCAACGCAAATGATAATGGGCTGAATATATGCAATATAGAAACAGGACATCATTTCATGTTGATATCCCTGTATTTCGTGTTGACGTTATATATCGATATAACGTCAACACGAAATTCAAACATCAATATGATTTCAATAATATAAAATATCAGATCGTCGTAGATCTGGAGGGGAGTGATGAAATATGAAGAAGAGCTAGAAAAATAGCTGATGATTAGTAAAGTATACGAAAGTAGAGTAGTATCAACGAAGCCAATAATGGGAAGATGAGGGTAAAAATGTATGGTTTGATAAGAATTTTTAACCCGAAATGAAGAGTTTGAGATACGCAAGGTTAAGGTTAAAAACATTTACACGGTGAATGAAGAAGAAATGGAGTGAGTAGATGGTCAAAGTAATGAAGAATTTGACGAACGATGACAAAAAATGCTAAGCTCTACCAGTATATAAAAAAAAACAAACGGAAAACTAAATACAATCAGGATTGAGAATGAGGAATGGGAAACGATTTCAACATAAATGGCATGAAGAGAGACAAGTGACACACATGGAGGAGGAATGTAACAAAATCATGGATAATAGAAACAATAAAAGCACTAAAGCCAAACTACATAACAAACAAATTATTAAATTATAAATGAAAAAAGATGAAACGGAACGAGATGACAATTAGAAAATGGGAAACTGCAACTATTTCAGTTGCTGGGAGCCGGAATTATACTCCTGAATACTGTAATTTAAACGACATTAATTAAGAAAATATTGCAAACATACACAGACGCAAAACCATACGAAGTTCTCGTATGGTTTTGGGGAAGGAACATCCACGGAGGGTGCTATACACATTATGACACAGATCGCAAGCATGTAGGGGCTTTAACAAGTGCCGAAAAAAAGTATCGTTATATGTATTAATGACAGTTTATTCCACCAGCAATCATACTTCCGCGTAAGTGTAAATATGAGTTGCTTTATCAGCTCGTCCCTTATGGAGCACTCTGCTTGCATAATGAATCGGGCTACATGAAAACAGACAGGTTTTTTTTTTTCAATTTCTGCAACACTCAACTCACAAAACCATAGAAGCCATTGAATACTGCGGAACAAGCGGCATAATACTGTTAATCCATCCCATTGGACGCATGAAATGCAGCATTTGATCTTTTTGCTCTATTGTTCCTATCAACTCGAATTCCTTATGTATACTGGTACATCTTTTTCCTTTTTGTGTTTCAGTTATTCCTAATATTTTTATTTGATGTTTTATCATTTCTTCTACTACTTCTACCTCTTTTCCTTTCATACGCTTTATGTACCAAGTTTCCGTTTTGCTCTCATTTTCAATGTCCTTGTCCCATTTCATTGTCTTTTTTTTCTGTTTTCTTTTTCTTATCCGATATTTTTCTTTTTTCTGTTATTAGTTTTTTGATTTATGACCTTCCCTTATTTTTCTTTTTGATCCCACGTGTAGTTTATCCCGTTCGTTTCCATTTTCTGCATCCCATCCTCACGATATTTCCCTTCTCCTTCTATTCCTTGCTCTGTACTTTTCTTTCTTCTAATGTTAGGGCATTATCGATAAATATTTGTTGGCCTATTAAGTTACTTGTTCCTTTCATACTTTCTTATTTTGTCCCCTCGGTTTTTATTTGCGCCGCTACCATTCTCACCTTCCCTTTTTTACTTTTTCTGTATGCTTTTTTAACTTTTGTGTTTATTTTAAGCTCTTCCTTAACAATTTTTTCAATATCTAATAAATATTATATTATTTTTCCTACCTTTTTTATCGTTCTTTTTTGCTTAGACTTAGACTCTCTTTCTTTTCTGCTTTCCATTCCTCTTCTGTTTCTTTCTTCACTTGTTTTAATTCATTCTTCGTGCTTTGTATCTCTTCTTCTGGACCTTCTGCAGCTTTTCTGACTTCCATTATCATTTTCTTCATAATTTCTTTTAGTTCTTCCATTTTCTTCTTCTTGTTTTCCACTATTGCTTCTTTTCTATTCTTTCCAACTTCTATTTCTTTTTCATGATCTATTCCTCCTTGTTACGGCGATCTTAGTATCTTTTTACTTCGTCGAAAGTGATTTTTCTTCTCCTTAATTTTTATTTTTGTATTCTACCTCTCTTTTCCTTTTATTTATCTCTTCCCTTCCTTTATTTATTTGTTACTTATTTCAATTCATTTGCACTTTTTCCTTTTTTAATTGACCAAACAACTTCAATTTTCTTAGGTCGTCCTTGTTCTAAATATCTCCACTCTCTCAACTGTACCGACAGAAAAAAGGCGCAAAAAAAAACACCGCGACAATAGCCGTAACACAAATCGTCATTAATCAGTTGTGGTTAGTTTTACTAATTATACTTCTACCTTGTGTTTTACTACTTCGAATACAATGTAACTTTTATAGTGATTTATTAGAGGTTTTCACTACTTTTATGTGTTTGTGTATATCGTAATAAGGTTCGTATAAACGTTCTCACGTCTACTCCCTCCCGGATGGAGTTCGTTAAGGTACTATAGTAAATAGCTTTTTATTTTGTTGTCTTTGTTCATGTTTGCTATGCATATAATTTATATGTACTACATCAGACATTAAAATCGAATAGAAATTTCTAAGCATTTTTTTTTCCGAAAACGTATGTCAATACGTTATAAATACCAGTCAGTAGAATACTTTCGTTTTTTTTTTGTTAGATGATAGTGAACTTAAGATCTTGCTGTATTTGCCCTGATTGTGAAGTGGGACTTTCGGCTTGTCGTGATTATCTAGAATGCATATGGATCAGAAGAGATAATGTATAAGGCTAAATGGTAAGATATAATTATATATAAAAATGTCCCCCGAAAGTACATTGAGCAAACCTCCATCGTAGAGAATTTGTGCTGTAACGTAAATAAACTGGGTAATATGTCGCAGTGTTAAACATAACCATCTAAGCTCGCGGCTGCACAGCCAATCGAAGGTTACAAATTCAAAAATATCCTAACATTAATCATCAATGAAAGCAATTTCGAGTATACGACGAAAATTAAACAAATTACTAATATAATCAAATGAACATCGGAAATAGGGTATTTGAAATTAAAAATACCTGTTAAATATTGTGCCATATCGAATTCATACATTTTCATTATGATATGATAGAGTACGGCAGAGTAACATTAATAGTACATAACATTTAATTTTGCAGAACATGTAAATTTTATGAAATTAATATTTATTTTATCACCCAAGAATCGGTGCAAGAAGCTGTACATTATTAATAGCAAATGTGGACTCTTCTTGTGCTGTGTGCATTCGTCATTTTATATGGCGTAGGATTGTTGTTAGAATCATACAATATTGACACTTTAAAATTGGTCAATAAATATTAGTAGGCAACTATTAAAAGTGGTTTGAAGGAGCAAGTAGAACAACATAATAACAAAAATGTATTAAAACCAATCAATAAGATTTTAATGGGAAAATACGGCGTTTATTGTACAATTAACGCCGTATTTTCCCATTAAAATCTTATTGATTGGTTTTAATACATTTTTGTTATTATGTTGTTCTACTTGCTCCTTCAAACCACTTTTAATAGTTGCCTACTAATATTTATTGACCAATTTTAAAGTGTCAATATTGTATGATTCTAACAACAATCCTACGCCATATAAAATGACGAATGCACACAGCACAAGAAGAGTCCACATTTGCTATTAATAATGTACAGCTTCTTGCACCGATTCTTGGGTGATAAAATAAATATTAATTTCATAAAATTTACATGTTCTGCAAAATTAAATGTTATGTACTATTAATGTTACTCTGCCGTACACTATCATATCATAATGAAAATGTATGTATACGATATGGCACAATATTTAACAGGTATTTTTAATTTCAAATACCCTATTTCCGATGTTCATGTGATTATATTAGTAATTTGTTTAATTTTCGTCGTATACTCGAAATTGCTTTCATTGATGATTAATGTTAGGATATTTTTGAATTTGTAACCTTCGATTGGCTGTGCAGCCGCGAGCTTAGATGGTTATGTTTAACACTGCGACATATTACCCAGTTTATTTACGGATTTTGTGATTCATAATCGATTTTGTAATTTATTGCCGTCGGCGTCGTACGATTTAACATCCATTATGTTATCAGCCTTTTAGCCGTAGTAGATTCGTTACTACACCGGTTTTTTAAACTGACGTTCATTTTATTTGTGAATTGATGGAGACGTCGACATCCGGTTCGGTATACTTTCTTTTTGAAAATGTGTACAGTGCAGTGGTGCATACATTTTCAAAAAGAAAACAACAACAAGATCCTTCAGCAATAAGTTAAGAACAAGTAGAAGGGCAAACACATCATCTTCTGATGAATCAGATGAGTGGCAACCGAGTGGGGGTTACTTAGACGACCTTAGTATAATGAAATAATGCATACCACAATATTGTCGATGTTAAACCACAACCTGTGGAAATTGTGACTGGTTTTCAGATTTCCCTACTCCCTACAGTTCCTCCTCAAAGTAGAGGGCAATCGACTCCCATATAGTCTAAAAATGCTGTGACTAAGAAGCTTTTTCCTAACGCTAAAGCTAAAATGCAAATAGGACGATGATAATGGGCCCTGCATTTTTGTTGAAAGGGGTTTAGCAATTCTGCATCTCATGAACGAAATGCTGTCCTTATCAACAATGGGCACATACACAGTGCGTTATGTTTAATGCTGGAAAACATTTAGATTTGCAATTTGTGTACGTAAAATACTTCATAATGTATGGATAAAATGCTGTCCTTGTCAACAATAGGCACACACACAGTGCGCTGTGGTTTACGCTGGAAGGCATCTATATTTGCTATTTGTGTACGTGAAATACTTCATAATACACTCACCGGCAAAAAAGCGGATCACCTATAATTTATAGATTTTACTTGTTATTTGATTTTATTACACCGATGTATTGCTAAAATAGGTTACTGACAGTACATTACAATATTTGAAGTAGTTTATATTGGTTTAGAGGCATTTAATTTTGATTTATTGCTAAAAGTGGAAATATTACAAATTTACAGAAAGGCACAATTACAGATAATTTATTTCATTAGATTATTAATCACGTATATTCCCTCCTCTTGCCCTTATTACAGTATCCATTCTTCGGTGCATACTTTGAATAATGGCCTAAATATCAGTTTGAGGAATATTGTTCCACTCCTCCTGAAGAGGAATGCGAAGGTCGTTTACATTCTCCAGGACGGCTGCATGACATCTAACACGTCTCTTGAGCATGTCCCAAACATGCTCAATTGGGTTTAGATCAGGGCTACACGGTGGCCAAATCATTCGATGAATTTGGACTTCTTGCAGATATTCTGAAACGATACGCGCTGTGTGCGGTCGGTCATTATCGTCCCTTAATGCAAATGCATCACCAATAAACGGACCGCAAGGCACGACATGTTCTGAAAGTATCTGTACGATGTACCTATGAGCCGTGAAAGATCCATTTTCAACAAAAACGAGCTCCGTACGGGCTTGGTACGAAATGCCAGGCCATACCATTACAGAGTCTTTCGGTATCCTTGGAGCGAATGTGCATTCGAAATGCCGTTCTCCTGGTCTTCTTCACACTTGACCACCTCCTCGACCATCGGGATATCGCAAAGCAACTCTGGACTCATCCTTAAATAGAACATCGCTCCACTGGTGCTCTGTTCAATCTACGTGTTGTCTTGCGAAATTAAAACAGCCATTCGATGTTCTGCGAGCAATTTTGGGCCTGTCGCTGGTTTGAAAGACCCAACTTCTTTGAAGCGTATTCTCACCGTTCTCCTGCTTACATTAGTCCCCCATATCTCTGCCAACCGATTTCTTGCCATAACAGCTGTAGAGTGACGGTTCCGCAAAACCATATTTACCAAAAATCTGTAATCACGGACTGTTGTTACTTTTGATCGACCTGAGCCAGATCTCCTGGTATAGGTACCAGTTTCTTGAAACTGGTACCTAGGGTACACGAATAGCCCTTGCAGCATATCGAATGTTACGCCCATCTTCCACTAGAGCTATAGCCTTAGCTATATCTAGACTGTTTAACGGCATTATTTGCCGTCAAATTAATAGAACACCATGTTACAAACAATCTAATCACAAAGTATCACTAACAATTGCAACACTGTTGAACAACAGTTCGAAATAATCAACAAATAATTGTAGTTTGGACGATAAACATCAACAAACCAATAATAATAAAGCTGGTGACAACCAACTAAAGCTTTTGTTTCTTGTAATGGTAGGTTGAGACTCTCAAGTATCAGTAGTGACTTGATCTTCAGCTCATATAGCCAGTTTCTAACAAAACATCACTAAATTGTAAGTGATCCGCTATTTTGCCGGTGAGGGTATAAAGGATTCATTTTACCTAAGATAAGGGACCATTTCACCCAACCCTGGAAATGTTAAATGGATTCTCTTAAATTCGATGTTTTGTTAATGCTTTGAAAAGCCTATGTATTTTTAGTTTTTAGAATACTTTCCTGCTATATTGTACAGCATATTTGTAAAATTAACTTGCATTATTTTGTTATTTTACATTATTAAATGCATTTTTTGTTAACAGATCCAGTTTGCCTCACTTTTCCCTATGGTCACATGTATGCAAAATAGAACAATTATATTTTGTGAGTTATAGCATTCATTTAGACTCATACATTTGTTTTCTGTAGTTCAATAAATCGTGTTAATTCTAATTTTGCAAACAAAGTAAATTTTATGGAATTAATATTTATTTTATCACCCAAGAACCAGTACAAAAAGCTGTGCGCTATTAAAAGCAAATGTGGATTAGCCGGACATGGCAAATATACAGAGACATAATAACGTATAATGTGTTCGCACTTCCTAGGACATAAATTGATATGTAGTGAGTGAGTCACATTTTCGTTTTTGTTACGATTTTCTTCAATATTTTCATAACCCGATTTTCTACATAAAGTTTTCTATGAATTCCGTGACCGATAATAGAAAGACTAGTTTAAATATCAATGGTTGAACTCGTTGAACTACTAATGCATTAAAGTGACAGCGTGGGTTATTTTATTTATTCTGCTTGTATTATAGCAAGAATATTTGGGATTGTGCTTTGTGTATCGTCGGCTCGCAACTTAATGGGTTAATAAAAACTGCTTGAAAATAATCGTGCATATGCGACGGGACGTATGTACAATCCCGCTCTAAACTGCTCTCGTTAACTCTTCTCGTGCCACGTGTGTTCATTTTATATGACGTACTTATTGTTGTTAGAATCATACAATATTAACACATTAAAATTGCTCAAGAAATATTAGTAGGCAACTATTAAAAGTCGTTTTAAGGATCTACTGGAACATAATAACAACAATGTATTGACAAAAATCAATAAGATTTTAATAGAAAAAATCGGCGCTAATTGTAGAACAAATGTTACACCATTACAATTTCTTTACGATGGAGGTTTGTTGAATGATTAGTACTTTGGAGGACATTTTTAGTTATAATTTTTGAACATGCAAGTGCCATATTGTTTGCAAAGATCTCCTACATAAACCTCTTACCATTTAGCCTTATACATTACCTCTATGATCCTCTATTCTAGATAATAACACGACGAGCCCAAAGTCCCAGTTCAAAGTCAGGGCAAATGCAAGATCTCAACTTAACAAAAAGACGAAAATGTTGTAGTGACTGGTATTTGTAACGTGTGGACATGAGTTTTGCGAAAAAAATTGCTTTGAAATTTTTACTCGATTTTGATGTATGACGCAGTAACCCTCCATTAAACCCAACTCAAATCCAAATAGGAATTATATACATATCAAACATGAACAAATACAACAAAACAGAAAGTTACTAATATTGTACCTTAACGAACTTCACCCGGAGTGAAGTTTGTACGAACTTTTTTACGGTATACACAAAGCACATAAAAGTAGTGAAAACCTATAACAAATCGTCATAAAATTGTAATCGAAGATTAAATAACTTGTAACCCCTGAAAAGTCAAAACCCCGATTTGGGTGGCAGCTCTTATCGCAATGGCTTTGTCGCCTTTTTTCTGTCGGTACAGTTGAAAGAGCATAGATATTTAGAACAAGGACGACCCAAGAAAATTAAATGAAATTAATTAATTAGAATTGATCCTCCTCCGAAAAGTTGTTTTGGGTCAATTTAAAAAGGAAATGAAAACAAAAATAAAGAAGAAGGAGAAAATCACGTTCGAGGAAGTAAAAAGATGATGAGATTACCGGAATAACGAGGAAAATATCACAAAAACGAAATAGATATCAGAAGGAATATAAAAAGTAACAGTGGGAACAAGGAGTATGAACTAAAAAATGAGAAGGTACAAGAAGGTACAGAAAAACTAGAAGAACAGATACAAAGCATGAAGAACGAATGAAAACAAATGAAGAACGAAAATGAAAAGAAAGAAGAGGCATGAAAAGCAGAAAATAAAGAATGATTAAAATAATCGAAGTCTTAGAAGCAAAAAAGAACGAAATAGATAAAAGAGATAGGCAAAATAATATAATAATCACAGGAAGGATATTGACATTTTTTTAAGAAAGAGCTTACAGTAAACACAAAAGTTAATAAAGCGTGCAGAAAAAGTAAAGAAGGGAAGGTGAGAGTGGTAGTGACAGAAATAGAAACATGGGAGAAAAACAAGAAATTACGAAAGCAACAAGTAACTTAAGAGGCAAACAAATATTTATCGTTAATGACCTAACATTAGAAGAACGAAAAGTATGAAAACAAAATTATTGACAAGGAAGAAAAAAGGGAAATATGGTGAGGATGGAATGCAGCAAATGGTAATGAACGTGATAAACTACACGTGAGATCCAAAAAAAAAGACTGACAATAAGGAAATGTCAGAAATAAAACATATCAGCTAATAAAAATATCGGATAAGAAAAAGAAAAGTAGGAAAAGGGAAAAGGACATTGAAAATGAGAATATGATTAGAACAGAGGTACGTAAGGGGTATGAATGGAAAAGAGATAGAACCAGTAGAAGAAATGATAAAACATTAGATAGAAATATTAGGAATAATTGGAATACAAAGAGTAAGAGGACGGTCTAGGATACATAAGGGATTCAAGTTGATAACGACAGAAAAGAACAATAGAACAAAACGAAATGTGGGTATAATAATAAATCAGACAGAACAAAGAACTTACTGAAGGAAAGACACATAGGTGAAAGACTGACGACAGTGGAAATTGAAGTTGAAAACGAGAAATCGTCACTCGTAGTAGCATATAGGGGAATGAACGTGCTAGAGAGGAAGAGAGAGATAACTTCTGCAGAATCATAGAAAGTGGTCTAGGATACATAAGGGATTCAACTTGATAACGACAGAAAAGAACAATAGAGCAAAACGAAATGTAGGTATAATAATAAATCAGGCAGAATAAAGAACTTACTGAAGGAAATGCACATAGATGAAAGACTCACGACGGTGGAAATTGAGGTTGAAAACGAGAAATCGACACTCTTAGTAGCATATAGGGTAATGAACGTGCTAGAAAGGAAGAGAGAGAGATAACTTCTGCAGAAGCATGCAAAGTGAAATAGATGAAGACCTTAAAAGGGTCATAATAATGGGAGATTTAAATGCAAGAGTAGTAAACCAGATACAGGAAATGAAGAATATATGGAGACGGAAGAGGAAGAGATCAAAAACAATAATGGGAAAAGAATAATCGAATTATGTATAGAAAATAACTTAATAATAATAAATACAAAATTTAAACATAAGAACATACACACAAGAGAAGAATCTGCGAGGGAAGAGAATTCTATAATAGACTATTTCTTGATAATAAATAGTATATGGAAAAATGTTAAAAATGTGAAACTAACTAGAGAGGCTAAGGTTGGAAGAGATCACAATAACTGAGGATAAGAGAAGTAGGAAAACAAAAGAAAAAATAAGAAGCTACAAATTAAAAGTATATCAATATCAATAAAACAGAACCAAAGAAATACAAAGTAAAGGAAATACAATGGATGATAAAGGGGACATCTTCAAGAGCAGTATATTACAAGCAAAAGAAATTTCTTTACTTTTTAATGTTTTGTGAGTTGATTGCCGTTTAGGTTGTTTTAAATCATCATTAACGACTAAACAATGTGAAGATCGGCTTAGAAATTCATTTGGTGAAGAAAACTCATCTAAGGCAACAATTTATAATTGGTTCACTGAATTCAAAACATATCGGTTTTTTCTTTGTGATGAAATTCGTGAAGGATGCCGAAGAACTGCTCTTACTGATGAGAATATTGCCGCTGTTGTTGTCTATGGATTCTACATAAACTGACTCCCGAGCAAGAAGAACAACGCATTAATGGTGCAGAAAAACTCCCAAAAATTCCAAAGCGGTACTTTGGCAAATTTGATTTGGAATATCATCACTGGTGATGAATCTTGGATTTATTTTTTGATCCTGAAAAGAAAAGTCAATCCGCTCAATGGGTCTTTCGAACAGAACCGAAGCCTGCAAAAGTCCACCGAACTCGCAGTGCTGGTAAGAAGATGATTGCTAGATTTTTTTCTAAAATCGGTCATATTGCTACTTTAGCATTAAAAGATAGACGTACAGTTACTGCCGATTGGTACACAAATGTCTGTTTACCACAATTATTTTAAAAATAATTTTACATCATGACAACGCATTAAAGATAAAATGTACAATCACTTTTTCGTCATCAGATGAAGCAGTGAAACATAAAAACCTAGTTTCTGAAGTGTCTCAAGAAGTGTGGCATCATTGCTTTAATGACTGGTTTCGTCGAATGCTAAAATGTATTGACAGACACACATACGTCATCAGAAAATAGTTCCTGAAACCTCGAGATCGAGAACGTTCATGATTACCCTACTTTCTTGCATAAAAGTAAAAATAATAGAAAGGTGGAGACAATAGTTTGAAGAACTAATTATACCAGCGAGGATCATGCCTAGAATACTGGAAAAAGAAATGACACGAAGTAGAAACGACGATTGAAGACAGTCAATGTGGATTTAGGGAAGAAAGACGTACCCAGGACCTAATCTTCATATTAAGACAAGGCAGCGAGAAAATATTTAGAATACGAATATTAAGAAAATGAAAAATAAATAAGAAAACAATTAAATTAATAAAAGCTATGTACTGAAACAATAAGACTATTGTTACAAGAAATAACGACGAATCCAAAATATTCAAGATGAAATAGGAGTTAAACAGGGACACATACTTAGCCCACTCTTATTCAATTTAGTACTGGATGAAGCAGTGTAAGCAGCTTGGAAAGTAGGAAATACCTAAGGGGATACCAACGGACAATGTGAAGAAAGTTATAAGACCCACCATTAGGTATAGTAGCGAAATATGGACAATGGCGGATAAACAAAAGATAAGAATAAATACGATAACAATAAGATAAGAAAAACAGAGTTAAAACCAGGAGGGACAGGATAATGATTGCAATATGTCGACAAAAACTTTATATTTAACTAATAATAGAAAAAGTTGCGTAACGACAATTAAGATGGCTGGGACATATATGCCGTATGAATGAAGATATGTTCACAAAAAAACATAAAAAGCTGTATGAAACAAAAGCTACAGAAGGAAACTACCCGGTGACGCAAAGAAACATATGGAACGATAATGCTAAAGAGGAAGTGAGGAAGAAAGGTATCCAGTGGAATAGAATCAAACAATAATACAGGACAGGAAGAAATGGAGACAAAACATAAAACAAAATAAGTTTATGTAAAAAAGTCATCCACGTGGGTCTAAAATATGGCCAAACAAATCATTATTTATTACGATTTCACTCAAATATATGAAACACCAAAATTTTTGCGTGAGTGATTTTAAACGAACATGCCATTAACACTGAAACAAATATAATCCAATATTAAACGTAACAATGTAAGCTCATACTGACAGAGCTCAGTTTTTTATCGATTCGTTTGGATCGCGGTGCACCCATACAAAGCTCGTTTTAAAACGATCCTACGTCAGGCGCCACATTTTACAGAATTTCTGATCCGGAATTCCGATCAGCAAAATGAAACGCATGCACTGTGTCAGAGTGCATTTGTCCAGGATTACTGGAAATCCCACAAATAATCTGAATTTTGAATACGTCGTACATTCTGCGATAAATAGAATTTCGGACACTGCGTGGCGCGTTATGTATTTAAAAATTTGTCAGATATATCGAACTTAAAACTTGATTTGTTGTTTTCGTGAAACAACAAACTATATTTATCGTAGAATGCAGCGCAGTATACAAAAATTTCAATGAAGATTGGCAAGGAAATATAGATGAGCTTTGCAAGTGGTGTACATGGCTAACAAGAGCGGGAGAACATATCCCCGGAAAAGATCATGTAGATCCGGCCATCGCATTTATTGTTCTGCATCTATCTTTTTGATGGGGAGGGCATAAGTTGGTGGATCGAATCCAACGCACCGCTCGTTGTCCATGCTTAATAGTAAGTATATGATCGCTTTATCAATGATTCAAGTTTCAAATTGCTTTTCTTATATTTCCTTCTCTTTACGTCTTCCTGCTCGTGGCTTCGTAAAAATTTACGTCCTAGTTCTTTACAATCTTTCACGACTGTTAAAATAATTGTCGCTGCTTACTTCTCTTTATCGTCTCAAATTGAAATACTACTAGAAATATTATTTCTTTCCTGTTTCAAATGGACTGCGTTCGGGCAGCATGCTTAAAGAAGAAAAAATCTATTTTAATTATTGTCAAAAATTAGGCCTCATGTAACAGCATAATAAGATTTTTATTCTATATTAATTATATTACAGTGATATGAAATAACTTCCCAAATTTTCTAACTAATTATTATGCAATAATATTAAGTATGCATTATAATCCTGAATATTACTTAAAGTTTAATCAAAATTTAACCTCAAACCTGATCGCATAAATATATTTTTTTTTATATTGCCCAGTTATTTTCCTCCCATTGTGGATTCTTAATTAGATGCTTGACGAGATTTCGAGGCTGCGTGACATCGTTGAATTTTCTATCGCTTTTAATATTCGCTGCTTGACTCTTTTTAATCTCCTCTGGAAACTCATCAGAAATTCGTATCTGAACATCGGTGAAATTAAATGTTTCTCGCAGCGACAACTTTCAACGTCTCTTCGAAATTGAATTCATTTCTCGGCGACGCTATCTACAAAATCTAACTAAGACGAACAATCCTCTGGTGTACTTTCGACGATTCTCCGCCATTGTTAAGTATTACCATATTTGCCCTGTATCTGGTTAGTAGCTGTTGTCTAGACTACAATAGAGGTGTTACAAACTATTTACGACATGGCTCGATAAAAGAAAATCTCTCCGATTTAAATCTCGTGTTAGGATTTAATTCCATATAAAATTATTTTACAATATTTGTAATGTGTCCTCACAATATTTTACATGGTTCGCTAGAAGCTTGTGCTATGAATGACGCTGATCAGAATATTTTAATCAACAATTCATTTCTGTTCAGAAAATTTACAATTCCGTGCCGATCACATGAGTCATTATTCACATGCAAGAGCTCTGTGTGTAATATGACTCGCATGCGTACCTATAATGGATCCAGCTAATTAGAATATTTCCAGGTAATTACCGAGCCATTACGCAAATGAAAAAAGTTTTCCACGTAACCAACGAAGCCATAAAAACGGAGTTGCTTATTTTAATGATCAATTGCAGTGACACGTTAGGTATTTGTTATTGTTCGTGATTAACCGAAATTAGACAAAGATCGTCTAGGGTCAATTTATTACCGGCTAAACGGCCTTTGATGACTGTTATTTCCATTAGTGTAAATTAACGTTAACCATTAATTCAAAGAGGGTTTTAATCACGTCTCGTAAATGTTAATGTCTAAGTTAATTATATCCCACACGTATGCTGTTTTGTGATGATACGACGGGAGGTGAATCACGGAATCAACCTAACCATGAAAATAAAAGTTGCGGAGTTATTTTGCTGATATCGATAAACTCTTCACCACGAAATGCACAATACACATCGATGATGGTCAAGTTTTATTTTCTTCAAAACAATTTCAGTGAAGAAGCTCGCAATACATAGATAGATCGATATTTATTGCGTCTATAAAATGTAAATACATGTATTTAACATAAAGAAATAAGTCATGAGATGCCAGAAAAAACCTGCAAATAACTGAATCAAATAAATAAACGCCTCAACACATATAATTTTCAATGATTTAAATATTCGTCAATGGTATACAAAACTTCTGTAAAGAACTCGACGCACAATTTTTTCAGATCTAATTGCTAATGGTAATTTATTGTAACATGTGGAACTCATGTAGTCCACTGAATGTTGGGAAACAGTCAGTCTGCAGAAATTTGCCCGTACGAAGCTGCAACTCCTGGTGCCGTGTCCATGGAAGTCTTTATTTCTCATAACTTGTTTGTCAACGTTGTTAAGCACAAGTTTAACATGTAAAGGCAGTCATGATCTTGTATTGTTTGAACTGTCCCATACAGCTGGTTCCAGGTTTTGCATCGTCTATTATGCGCATGATTTTATTTTGAAGTCCAAAAACACCACTAACATATTTTGAGGCCCACCAGAAGATCAGACCATAGGCAAGATGAGATTGTACAAGCCCGAAATACAATTGTTTGATCACCACGATTGGGCGTATTCTCCGTATCAGGAACGTTATTGTACTGAGTTTGTTCTTTAGGGCTCGTAGATGCTGTCTCCAACTTAGCTTGTTGTCTAATGTCTTAATGTAGATCGGTCGATTTTTTTTGTTAATCACATGGAATTGCACCATTTGAGTTTTATGCGCGTTCCATTGTTACTACACCACGTTTATAATGGAGCCATGTGGCACACCCCTAGCCATTTGTAAGGTTTCTAACAATATGTTGTTGACCTACACACATTGGCTTCCGCCAGAGAGGTACGAAGATATCCACTTTATGTCATTTCCCCTTATACCTTTCTTGGTCAACTTGTCTATCAATATGGTATGATCAACAGAGTCGAAGGCTCGCGACATATCAAAAAAGAGTCCAACAATTTCATCTTTATTTTCGAGTGCCTCGCAAATGATTTTAATCAATTGATCGATGGCTGTAATAGTAGATCTATGCTTTCTAACACCGTGTAAGTTTATCAGGGTATATATCAGTTTCGAACGATTTGTTAATGGTCATGCTCAGTGGTCCGCTTATGATGGCCTTTATTTATAGTATAACCTTACCTGGTATACCATCAATTCCGAAGGAATTCCTTTTGCAACATTTTTGTATAGCCTTTGTCACTTCAAATGTCGTGATATTAGTAATGTATATGCTGTTGATTAGTTCGGCGCTATTCACATGACGTATTTTCGACAATTTTCGTTGCAATTTCTGCAAAGTATTTGTTAAGGGCATCTGGGACCTTTTTGGCCGGTATCACAATATCTCCCTTTCATTTTATTTTCCTCGGTTTGTCTTCGTTTATAATGCTCCAACACGTCTTGTTTATGTTTGTAGACTGCATAATTGTTATAACTCTTTTTCGAGGTCTTGGCGAGTTTTTTTTTATACGTTTATTAATCGCCGACATTTAGCATCACAATTTCGAAAGATTTCTTATTTCCTGAGTAATCCATTTTCCCTATTTTTTTTTGTTTGAGTTTTTCTTGCTTCCAACGGAAATGCCTTATTGAAGTTTCTTTTTATTAGATTATAATGTGTACATCTTCATTTTCGAAGTCACAAGCTTCATAGTGAAAATCACTTTTCATTATGGTTTGGAATTTTGGCATATTACGTTTCGTGTAGTATCTTTGTTTAACACATTGTTCATCAACTATCTGCGTCGGCGATCTACTGTGTATGGTCTGATATGTGGTTGTCGATGCCACTGACTTTGCACTCACTAAAATTTGTAAAAAACATCAATACTGGATTGAGTTTGTACGGTAATTCTAGTTGGGACAGATACTCTATTTATGAGATTATATTCTAGCAAATTATTAGTGAGTTCTCTTTGTGCCACCCATTCTTTAAATAAATCTATATTAAGGTCTCCACAGATGATTATTTCGCATCCAGCGTCTTTGACTTCATTAATTAATGCAAGTTCCAATTTGTCAAATAACGTGAAATTGCTGTTGGGTGATGTGTATATGCAATTAACGAATGTAATTTTATTGTGAATAGTGCGCTACCAAATGAAACCCGCTAATTACCGTATTTGTAATCTTGTTAGATTGCATCCAATGTTCAGTGATGCACAGTACGTCAATGTTATTTTGTTCAGGGATAACTTCTAATTGCAAGTTTCTATCAAATAATCCCTGTGTGTTAATGTGCATTACCTTTATTTTAAAAAAAAATCACGTTTATCGTTAATTGAAATGCACCTCTATCTCTATATATTCAGCGAGATGTACAGAAAATAAAAAAAAAACATTTTTCAATAACCTTATTTTTGTTCTATTCTCATTGTATAATTATGTCAAGCGAAGCTGATATATCAACTCTGTCAAGTTAACACATTAGTTCTTCATTGTTCTCTAATCATATCGATTGATGTTAAATTCATTGTACAGTTAAAATGTTATAATTTAAATATTACGTGGTCATTGTGTCATGCCTGCTTCATATATTTACCCCTTCACCAACTGAATGACTATCCAGTTCTTATGAACACCATATATGTTATATGACAGCCTATTCTTTACCTATTATCTATTTTTCTCTATTTGATTATTGTATTTTACAATATATACTCTTTATCTAATGCCGTCTTGGGTATAATAAGTGCAGCTAAGCGAACGCGTGTGTATGTGGTCGCCATAAGCATTGTTTGTTACGTGGCCAGTGTAGACGTCGCGATGGTGACCATCATTAACCCATAAACAAAACCTTGATTCATCACCATTCCATTGATGAACCCAATTGCCGTTCTCTACACCATGCAAGTCTGGATGCTTTATGGGGAGGTGTTAATGGAAGCCGAAAGTAAGGACAGTATGAATGAAACCCAAAGGATGAAATACTTCTGTAAACAGTTACCATCGACAAGTGTCGGTTCAAAGCTCTCCAATCCACAGCAATCGACGTTGTTGTTTGAAATCGATCGGTGGTAGCCAGCCGTCTAAGGAGTAGGTCTTCACGAGCGTTGCTTCTTCGGGCAGAACGGCGCCTCTGAATACCTTCTTCGAACCATAAAGACCATATCCGAGCAACTGTAGTGTGGCCCCAATTCAGCCTTCCCCCAATCTCTCGGAATGAAAGACCCGTCTCTCTCATACCGATAATTCGACCCCTATCAAAGTCATTGATGTGGGCAAAATTTCGTCTACGTCGCATTGGGGGCATTACAAGGCGTCTACTCGACAATTTGACAATAAATAAGCTTACATTTTGCGGGCAGAAATTCATTAAGTGCTAGGAAGAAAATATTGAAAGTTGCAGATAACAATGGTACAGGAAACATAGCAGTTACCGAAGTTTCAAAATTGTAGTCTAATTCTTAATGTGTGGTGTATTTCATATGGAAGCGAGTGTAGTTTAAAATGTTTTCATGGTCTCAAACGGAGCGTACACTCAAACATCATTTTGCAAAATGCAAAATCACTGCAATAATTTATACATATAATTTTTACCACCTGGTGGTAACAAATGTTTTGTTATCCAGAGCGCCGTGTTCACCCGTATGTAGTAATGTTTTCATGGGCTTATTTCTCTTAGATTCTAGATCATCATAATAAAATCCACTTTTCCAACAAGGTCATTCGAATTTTATTTCACAAGTAAAGCTAAAAAAAGTTAATGGTTAGTAAACTTGTACGGTTCGTACAGTGCAGATAATGTAGGTGGAACTATACACGACATTCTATCTGTTGCTCGCGACTAATTTGAGTTTCTCTGTGGCATGTAGGATGGAATTGCGTTGATAGATAATTTATTTTTGAATTGGTATATAGGTAAGTAATTAATAGATAGTCTGTGGTGACGTCACGCTAAGAAAACTTATTAACCGGGAACAAGGGCGTAACTCTATTGTATTATTAAAATTTAAAAAATAAATAAATAAACTGATCTGATAATCGCAGAATGGGTTATTAGTCAAATAATATCCCAAATAGCATTTCACTTTATATTTGCGTTCCCCAGGATAACCCAAAGTGCAAACAAATTATTAAATCATCGTATTTAAGACAATGGGTATTTCAGAAAATTTTCATTATTATAATGCTAACGAGCGACCAAAGGCAATAGTACCAGAGCTTCGAGACATTTGCCAAGATTAACGAGAAATTAAAAAAATGATTTCGAAATTTATTTCTAACTGATTAAAAAACTTAAAGTTCAAGAATATTCTTGGCTTGGTAGTACCTCAACAAAAAATTCGAACGACAACCAATCTACATGAGTTGACGCCCATTAAGAGTAAGTAGTTTGAAGTTGTTTAAGTAGGTAATGCAGGAAAATTCGATCGTTCTCCGCATTTAACTCGTTAAAATACGTCATTCCATTATAAGTTTTCACAACCAATAACAAAGAAGATATGAAACTGAGTTTTTGTAATGCAAATCGAGTTAAATTAGTGGCACGAACGGCTCTATTATAATCACAAATAAAAGGTTATATCAAAAAGGTAACTTTAATCGGAATATTTGATTAAAGAAGCAAACAATGAGGGCAAAAATATCTTTAAAGGAATATAAATTAAGTTTTATCGTGGTTGTCAAGTAATGATGATTGTCGCTTTCCGAGCATGTTACCCCTCACCACAAATAAAGTAATAAATTAATTAATTGTGAATTTTCCATGTAATAATTTATTTACTTTACTGTTTAAAACTTAACGCAGAAATATTTAGCATGCACGATAAATACTTGTTGGGAGTAATTGGATCGGCTTTCCTGTATCGATTTACCGTTTTATAAACAAAATGTTCATTGCTTCTTAACAGAGCGGGAAGTGAATTTTCATACCAACAGAATTCTATTTACAGACCGTGCTATGCAGGTAGTTTTTTCTTGCTGAAAATTCATATTTTTTTTATCTGCAGAATAGAATTGCCTGTGAGTTTTATAGGAAGTGTTTATATGGTACAATTTATCACACAAAACAAAGTTACATCTTTTCTAAACCAAAATATATGGTGTGTAATTCCGAAACTTTCCAGCGTGTGTCGTAGTCGGTTATTAAGGTTGGGTCTAAATTCGAGACAAGTATTCAAATTAGCATGGAAATTATGTCCGCCCCGTAATTGTCTGGCAAACATATTTGAATAAAATAAGATATAACGTGCAAGTTCTTACTGGAAGTTGGATGATCACAGTTTTGAGACGGAATCATGTCGAGGAAGAACAAAGATAGACGAATCATCAACCACCACTAAAACTCACTGCTGGCACAAATTCGCAACACTCGCACATGTCAATATGCCCAGCCGAAGTCCTAAATCTCTACAATCTCTGCCAACAGGGCTTACACTCGCTCGCCCAGCAAACATGTTTTACGGTACCGCTCCTTTCAGAAACTCACGAGGAACACATTTGTAGGTTATGATTGCTAAACGACGACATGCGAAAGCGACGGCGTGCCTCTCCAAACTGGCGCTCGGCGCCCGCAATATCGATTCTTCAGTTGGCGGGTAAGAAACATCCGGTTTGATAAGCCCAACGCACAATTTCGCAATTATCGTACACGACCTCAAACTGTAGGTAGAACCTTTAGAAATTTTTCTCTCGCCGAATGGCTGAATGGGACAATGTCAACACACGTACAAGTCGCCGCTAATGAATGACGGTCGTGTGTAGGTGCCTACGTCACGTGACACCTGCAAAATCATTGACGTTAAAATGGGTAGAGTACCGAATTACTTTTATCTGAATTAAATATTCCCCACGATTTTCTGATCAATCTATGGTTAACAATCATCGTTCTATACGTTCCGTAGTTGTTCAGAAATAACGCTCGCGGTTATGCTTATAATAATGTTATGCTTTGATAAAGTGTTCATCCTTTGTATTCTTCGCCATTATAACACATTTATACTCACGCCTGTCGTCTATTGTAAAATTTTTATATTTGTCCATTTTCATCGAATATCCATTAACCATTTCTTTCCATTTTTTATTACAGCTTTTATTACCAAGGTAATTTAATAACATCTTTTCTATGCATACTCACAACAAAAAGTGGCGCTCATCTTGTAATTATTTGTCATTTATTATGCTACTATCGAACAATATTCTATCAGCATCCAACTATGCTAAGGCATCCCTTCCCGTCTATTCCAATATTGTATACCAGTTTCTTCATTACACTCATGGTTTTAAAATTCTGCTAATGAATGTATATTTTGATTGATTTTAGAAATAACTACTTAGATTGTAACTGGCAAGTCCTCCGTGTGGAGATTCTCCATTTACTTCAACATCAGGCATGTCCCGATATTATTATGTAATCTGGCATACAATCCATCATATTAGAAGGGAAGTGAGGAAATAAAATATTCACTATGAAAAAACTAGAAGTTAGGGTTTGAGGACCTGCCTGATATTTACAAAAAATATACTCAGTGACATATAAACTGCACCACCTAGAAGGGGCGGGAATTTTTTGACCAAATTTGACAGAAATTGGACTAGTCTAAGGTAACAATTGATTAAAATTTGATAAAGAAAACACTTCATCTTTTTGATTTTTCTTTAATAATATGTTGGTCCGCCCCTATTTCTGATACACTCATTGACCCGCCTTGGCATTGATTCCAACAGGTGATCAATGTCTTCTTGGGGTATGGCATCCCAAGCAGCCTGTACTTCATGCCGTAGAGCTTCTATTGTCAACGGTGAGTTCGGTAGATTCCTCAATCTTCTACCCATCATGTCCCACACGTGCTCAATGGGCGACAACTCGGGAGATCTTGGCGGCCAATGCAAAAGATTAACATTGGCCTCTTCAAAGAAGTCAAGAGAAACCCTTGCTACGTGAGGTGGTGCATTATCTTGCTGAAAAAGTGGGTCTTCCAGCCCTCGAAAATATGGAAGAACATGTGGTTCTACCACTTCGTCAATGTAGCGTAGGGCGGTCATACTGCCCCGAATGAAGAGCAAGGGTGACCTACTGCCGTAAGCAATAGCACCCCACACCATCAACCCTACAGTTCGGTGAACATGCCTCGCAATCGAAAAATCAGGATTGCGCCTTTCTCCACGTCTTCGTCTAACAGTCATCCGACCATCATGCATTCCTAAACAAAATCGCGATTCGTCACTAAAGACAACTCGATGCCACTCCAAGGTCCATTGAAGTCTTTCCGTGCACCAGGCCAAACGTTCCTGGCGATGTTGAGCAGTGAGGGGTAGCACAAGATGTGGGCGGTAAGACAGCAAGCCAAAGGTTCTTATTCGGCGATAAACTATTCGCAAGCCTATCGGACGACCTTGTTCACCTAACCATTGATCAGCTATTGATCTAGTTGTAGAGAATTGGTCTCTCAAGGCCATTAGTCTTAAGCGACGATCTTGACGTTCATTGGTTCGTCTTTGAGCCCAGTGCCTCTTCTCCGACGTTCAACCCCATGTTCAGACCACGCTTGATAAACACGCATTATTGTTGAGTGGTGCCGTCCCAAACGGTTGCCGATTTCTCTAAACGAAAAACCTGCTTCTCGTAAACCAACAATCCGCCCTCGGCCAAAGTCATTCAACTGCTGGTAAACTTGAGGTCTCCTTCCTCTAGGCATCATTAAACACTTGAAACACTTTAAACTAAAGAACGGGATCCGAAAAAGTGGAACAAATTTAAAAAATGACTCGATAATTGCTTGTCTATCACCACCTCTAAAAAATGACACAAACGTCAAAAATCCCATGACTACTTGATGATTGGGTTTCAAATTTTAATCAACTATTTCCCTGGACTAGTCCACTATTCCTACCAAATTTGGTCCAAAAATTACCACCCCTTCTAGGTGGTGCAGTTTATATGTCACTGAGTATATACTGTTGCAAACCTAAACAAAAAAATCGAAATATGACAGATGAAAATAAAACATCAAAAACAACGAAGGAGGACAATAAGGTGGTATACGAAATATCGAAGGCCTCTTTCGAAAAGTAAATGAAGTAGTATTAAAACGGAAAAGCGAAAATTGATTACGCAAACGAAATAGAAATGAACCGGCACCGTGAATGAACACCGTGTGTGAACAGAAAACTATTATGAGTTTTGGTTTAAATAAAATCTCATCTCAATACAAAAGATAAATAAAAATTGAAAATTATAAAGATTGAATTTAAGAAATTAAAGAATTATTACACTTGTGGATCTTAATTGCAGGATAGGACGAGGGAATAATATTAACGTAGTTGAGAAATAGAGAAATTATAATGGAAATAGAAAAGCATAGTCTGTTAAGTCCGAATGGCTTTTATCAATATCGAAATGTACGAAACCTAATAACTATATGATTATAAACTGTATTGATTTTGCTTTATTTCAGCATGATTGGGCATACATATTACTTATAGCACAATGTATGGGCAAAAGTATGTGAGAAGTATTTAACACTTCTGTAGGATATAACATATCCTTTTGATTTCACACTGCTACAAGATTTGAGATTCTTCAGTTGAAAATGAAATGAAAATTTCATGCTGTTTCAGGCATGTGGTGTGGGCCGTTTCTCAGGCACTGTATTACCTTGTGCTACTAAGTCTGGATAACATTAATGTCAGGTCTGCTTGAGACCTACCTATGACATTAGTGTCATGATTTACAAACCATTTCTAGTTGCTTTGCTGTTTGAAAACATGCACCATCCTGCGAACCAACTTTTGGATGCTAGGTAACAAATGTGCCTCTAATTTTTTTTGTATTTGTTGGAATTGCAAGAAAATTAATTTTACTTACTGATTTTCCTTGTTTTGCCAGTTTGCCGTTGTGTCTCCGGTTCAAGAGGTCATACTATATTTATATGAGTACATTCATTTGTGCAAATAATGTGTCCTACATACGTGCACAGTATTTTGTATTCAATAATATGGAGATGCAATTTATCGAGATGTATTTGTTCTTCTTTCGTCATTCTTTCGATGTTGTTGCAATTATTATCATTAATTGAATTCTTGTTGTTGCTTCTTTTATTGTAGGAGTAACATTAGTTTCTGTGTTTTCATTACTTTTATTTTAGAACTTTTATTGATATAAGTGTTTGATGAAATTGGCTGGGGAACAATTTTATTTTAAGTATTCTTATATTTTATTTATATTGTTGTCTAAAACTTCTTATTTGAAAAGATTATTTTTAATTTATTATGTAGTTTATAAAGCCTCCATTACCAGGTTGGCTATAGTCGCGGATATAGGTGATCCCATAGCTGTTCCGTTATTATGCTTATAAGACCTTTTCTGAAAAATTATTTTACAGCATTATTTTGTCTGCATCCAAAACATTTTCCACCTCATAATAATAAATAACATTTCAGAACAGAGTTCAAATTAAAAAACTACATATTATAAAGGAATAAAAGTACACCTATAAAAAGTGTACTGTAAACCGAATCACGTGTAAAACATGTTGCTTCTTTCTACTAGTTAACCTTGCAAATATATCTCGGCTCTGGAGTTAGCCCCACATTGTTACGAACTTTCCTAAACATTCCACTGTAATTAAAACGAAAATAACATCGCTTTCAGAATACAGAATATTAATTCATCATTTATGTATTTAAAACCCAAAGCATTTTTGGGCATTTAGATTTTGCTTAGCATATTTATTTAGGGCACTGGAGAATCTATTTTTGCGACACTTTCCAGTATTTATAACCCACGTGTATTTATTATTGTTCACTTGCTCCAACTCATTTCCATATATATATATATATATATGTATGTTCATGTTACGTTCTCAGTTATTTATTCGTATCATTATTTATGTTTCTCTGTTTATATTCATATTAACCATTTTCATTTCAGAATGAATTTTTTCGATATTCGATTGTCAGTTCTTTTTACATTCTGCCTTTATTGCCATATAAGTTGGCGTGGAATACAAGCCTGCCCACGTCTATATAGCTTATATGTAAATTTCCCCTCATTCGCCACGCTTTACCAACTATTTGTCTCATGTTCAATATATGCATAAATCCTGCTTGTTAGATAACTTTTTTCTAATTCGATGTCACAATAACGACTTTGTGACACTGTTTTTAGAAATACTAGTTAGACAAAGTTGAATGTTGTGCAATCGCTTTCAGTGACTTTTCCGGTGAGGTTGGTGGTTGTTGACGTTAGTTGCTAGTAGACTAATGGCACCGGTCACCGAAGAAATCTCATGTTGGCAAAGTAAAAAGGCGTTGACATTGTGGTCTACTTATTCCATGCTGCGAACTTGAATATTTAAAACGAAAATCTGAAAATTCGGTATTTTGAAACTAAAATGTCAAAATATTATGGACGTCAGTCATACACAAACAACGAGATTAAAATTCACTAAATGGTTTTTTTTATACCTTAATATTAAATTAAATATATTAATGAAACTGAAATAAAAAAAATAGCACGTATCGCTCGTTGTACAAGACATCTTGTCGCACTTATTATTTTGGAGCACTTGTCTTGTGAATGTCTTGTGCAACTAGTATTACAATATATTTTTTTTCTTTATATTACTCTTTTTCTTCTTCTTCTCCAGCATGAAGTCTGGCCATGATGCTTTTGCTTACTCTATCAGTTTTTGTTTCTCATTTTCATATTTGTTATTATATTTCTATTGTTTTCAATTTATTTGTTTATAACAGTATACTACGAATTCTCGTGTTTAGGTGTTCTATTGTATTTGTCTTGAACCTACTGATGTTTTAGAACGATTTATTTGTGTATCGTTCTGTATAAATCCCTGAGTTAATAATTGTATTCTTTATATCAAGTCTCAAGGTTTATGGTGTAGTTTTGTAATTTAAACTGAGTTTTGTTCGTTTTACTAGCATTTATATTTAATAAATAAAGCACTAAATTAATTCATTTGTGTTTTCTTTTTTATGACAGCGAAGCTTTTGTATCTAGACACATTTGCGATCGATTTTGAGATTTGTGTTTATTTTATGCGCTTTATTTACAATTCAGTTTAATTAAAAATTAAAACCATAACAATTTCTGTCAGTTCAGAAGTGTTTTTCGCACTAGTTGAGCTGTTATTGTGATATTGATATTGAGCGATGGTTGTTATTGGTAGATGCAACCTGGTTCCCGATTATTTCGATAGACTATTCTAATTGATGCTACGAACTGACGTTTAGGAGTATACCTCATCGATGGAGGAGCAATAAATGGAAGGATAAATAAGTTGTAGGTACGGTTCGAACAGTGCTGAAACAAGGGTGTATGTTACTACAAATTATGGTCGGTATTCATAATCACTAATTACTGTTTGTCTTTCATGTTGCTTGCTGCATAACTTGTTTACCCGAATGCACGCCCATGTGAAAGCATCATACGTTGCTCCGCGGGCATAGTTCAAGAACAGGAGTTTGGTAACGTAAACAAATACTTAACTTGCTTTGGGCTGTGTTACAGCATAAAAATAATAATTAATAGGCGCCACTTATTAAGGGTGCAGTAGGTTTGATCGACATACGTTTTCTAGTATTCTAGATATATTGTGCATTATTTTTTTTATATATCTATTTGCAGTCAGTTCAGTGTTGAATGGATGTTATTAATCATTTCTATTAAATTCTCTTCAGTTACACTTATGCATTAAACTAGTTGAATTCCATACTAAATAAAATATGTGACAATGATGCCTAAACAACAATCGAACGAATTTGCCGAACGGGATATAATCTGTGAGGAGTTTAAATTAGGTGTACATGGTAGATTATAAACAAGAGACAAATAGTCAATAGATATTATGAATACCGACCATTAGTATTAACATACCTGGTGCTCCAGCACCCTTGCTTAAGCGCTCTTCGGATCGTTTCTACACCTTTATCTGTCTCTCCATCGCTCCACCAACGGTGATCTTCGTATACACGTAAACGTCAGTTCGTAGCGTTAAAGGGAATAGTTAATAGACTAATGTCCGGTTTCCCAAACGCTAATCGGCCGTTAACAGCTTGTTAACGAATCGTCAAAAGTTTGACGATTCGTTAATGAGTCTTTAATCAATCGTCAAATATTTGACAATTGATTACCTTGACGAACCGTTAAAAGCAAAATTACCATTGTTTGGATTTCACAAACAATAACGAGTCGTTAAAGGCTTGTTAACTAATTCACCATTTGACAATCGTTTGTGAAACCGGGCAATAGTCAACCAAATAGTCAAGTCACGGACACCGTGCTTGCGTGCTCGCGCCCAATACCTGACCAGAACAAATACAATGGACCACTGGAGGACTTACAGCCAGGTCAAGCGATCACGCGGTTACCTGCGTGCTGCAGTACCGCTAGATTGGTTGCATTTGCATGCCTGCGTACACAAGCTGCCAAGCAAAGAGCTCACGTACCAACAATTCATCAAATTGTGTCATGTGCCACAGTGCGATCCCGCATCGCAACACTGGCAAAAATGCATCACCTCCACTTTCCATGACACAGGCCACGCCGATAACCTTTATACCGGGCACCCAGTTGCATCTAGCAACAACAGCAATAGCCGCAACAACGGCAACAGCAACAAGAGCAACACAGCATCAACAGCAACACCACTGCATTCGGTCTGCAAACTCCACTGGCAATCACTCGGGCAACTGTAACGTACTCAAAATAGTTGTCATTAATACATCTCAATAACCACCCAATAATACTAGTCATTACATACATTGTTCACACCAATGACCATAATACTCTATTCTATTCTATCCGTAAATAACCTCACTGCCAATGCTAATGTGGTCTGTGGGAAAGCAATAAACCTCTACAATGTTTTCATAAATATTCAGCCCTAATATAAGTAAATGCGCGTAAAATATGTAATCTTTGATACAGAATAATATACTTAAATGTCTTAAATAAAACACAACCGTAATAATAAGAACATTATTTCTGATAACTCGTACCGTTTTTGAGATAAAGAAAACGGTGAGTAAATGATCACTTCCAGTTGAGGTATTGTTTTCAAAATAGGACATTTTCTTACGTGCTACGAAAGGATGTTCGGAGGAGGGCACCCAAAGTATACGATATCCTTGTTATGATGATTATGATATTTGTTATGGAATATAATTTAATTCGACACGTTTCGGGTTACTTGAATTAATACCTAAATGCAAGTAAAATCCAGGTTACATTTTGTTTTTAATATGAAAATGTAATAAAATGTAAAATATTATATATAAAAATACGTAGCTAATAACAAAACGCGTTAATAAAAGTACATCTTTATAAGCTTGCCAGGTATGCCTCAAGGGTCATAAATAATAATTATCAACCTTTATTTTGATATACAGGGTGTCATAAACTTTGAGGCCTGATAGTATGGCCCAAACTATGCCGGAAAGTCTTAATGAAGAAGGGTTCGCAAATGGACAGTGTCAAAGATACGATTTTTTTTATTTCCACAATACTCATCTTTTAGACGAGATTCCTTTGAAGTAGATCTATTCACCATAAATCCATGTTGACAGGGTGATAAATAATTCTTTATGATGGGAAATATATGGGAGTAGATACTAAGTTCAAAGATCTTGGCTAGATTGGAAATGATTGCCATCAGGCGGTAGTTACCAATATCAGATGGATTACCACTTTTCGAAATTGGAACAATTTTTGCCATTTTCCACCTATCCGGAAATGTCGAAGATTTTAGTGACAGGTTTAAAAGCTTTGACAGCGGGCCCACTAAGACATTTTTACAATCTTTAACAAGAAAGCTGGGAATAAAGTCACTACCAGAAGTAAGTTTGTTATTAAGTTTAGAAGTAGATTGGAGAATAAAAAAAAAACCTTTATTGGCATGATAATATTAACATAATATAATTTTCCTTCCTTTATTTACATCCCTTTTACCCCATAGTAATGTATCAATGTATTGACCTTTCCCTGATTCCCGGCTGAGTCACCCTCCGCCTCTAGCCTCCATCACTCTTCTCGGACCACTTCGTAACCTGCAACAGTCAATTTTAGATTACAGATCTCGCCTCATTTTCCTCCCCTTTTCTCTCTTTTGGAGAATATCAGATTCAGATAAACAGTTGATGTGCACAAACAGTCCACTATCCTCAATAGGGTCTGTCGGAGCACAAGGAACAGAGGTCGTATAAACACTATTAAAGTATTTCCCAAAGGCATTAACAATTGTGATTGGATCACTACAATTATCGTCACCAATAAACATAAATCCAGGAATTCTACTAGGTTGCTTCTTTTCTTGTATATAAGAACAATATTGTTTAGGTTCGCTTACAAAAAAATTTTCTACTTGTGCCAAATAATTAGCATATGGTTCTTTCGATTGTTGCTTCACTGGTAGCCTCAAATATTTAAATTGCATCAAGTCGAAGTTATTATTGAAGCGTTTAAAATTATGGTGATGCTTGTGTTTCCGTTAAAATGTTCTGGATAAGATCTATAGTGAACCATTTCGGATATTTTTGTGCCTGGCGGCTAAACCTTGGGACACAGCGATCAAAGACTGAGTACAGCGATAAGTAGAACACCTCACATGCCTGACTGACGTCAGCAAGAACATCAAAAAACTCCGGTCGATATGGAGAATAGCTTCATACAACTCTTACACTTGCGGAAATTATAAGATTTAGAGCACTTTTTGGTGAAGTTACAGTAATTTTCAACTACAATGGAAAAGTCAATTGAGGGTGCCGGATGATATCTATCTTCTTTAATTAGCGGCGCATTGTCATGAGAAACTGCACAATGGAATTCCGAGCCGACAAGATCTAGCAGGCGATTGCTAGAGTTTAAAATTTGGTTAAATTGATTCAAATTGCCAACATCCAAAAAAGTACGAACAATCTGTGACCTTGGATTATATATACCACTGTCCACAAAATGGACACAGTTGAAATCGCTAAATATCAAAATATTTTTTAGACCTGTTTGAACTAGATGTTCGAATAGGTCAAAAAAAGATTCAAACTCTGGTACAGATATATCTGACGGAAAGTATAAGACAAAAACATGTAACGATGTGGTATTTAAAGAACATTTACAGCCTATAATATCGACGAGCGGTATATTAGTAACAATATTAGATAGGTCAAGCCTTATTGCAGTAATATTGTTCTTGAAAGCCAGCAAAACTCCTCCACCGCGTTGAGTTTGGTCGAACATGCGATCACCTCGGATTACGGAGTAGACGCTTGGGAAGTATTCCAAGCTCCCGACATCATCGGAGAGCTAAGTTTCACTTAAGCCGACGATGTCATAGGAAGAATGACTAATTGATGAAAAAAAATCATTGACTTTCGTCCTCAAACCACATACATTTTGATAATAGCAACTTAGAGTATTTCTGTTGGACAATGTTAGTTTAAAGGTACGATCTTTTGTACACCCTTAACATATTTTAAACGCACTTGCTCACCTTTGACAATCGTACTTGCAACTCATTTTTCAATTTTCAATTTTAAATTGGTGAATTTGCCGTGGTGTACGATCGATAGAGATACGAATACCCTTGAATTTATCAATCTTCATGACCTTTTTCGCCTTATTGCATCGTGAACTAGTTTCTCGCTACTCAGAGTTAATTTAAACGGTACATTCCGATGGATAACTGCTGCAAGATTTCTTTAGATAAATTCTTGTCTTTAATGCGACGATATGATGAATCCCCACAAAATTGACAAAGTATCACACAGAACACCACACGTGTATGCGCGCACGATGTGTATGATACTTAATATAGACGATGTCGGGTGTTCGAAAAAGAATTGAATGATGTGCGATTTTTTATTTCTGCCTTTGCCTCCGAACTTGTGCTAATCTCCTGTTCCACCTGGGCGACTAGTTGAAGTGCTAGATCCGCTCGGCGATTCTGGGGTATCGCATGGATCGTAAATTTCGGTTCCTGGGTATCAAATGTTATTAGCCTATGTATACTGATTGTAAAATTAAGTACCTTGGTCGCATGCATCCAATATTGAGTTAGTTCGATCGACAGATCGCTCAGAATTGAACATGGTATCAATTTCTTGTGGATGTATACGTCTCCAGCTGTCGTCTGCAACGTAGAAGAGAAGATTTTGTATTGGCGGTTTGTGGATATAATTTACGTATTATCCCACCAGTCGAGTGTGCATTCATCGGAAAGTTTACATATCGTGGGAGATCTGCGTTTAGTAGGGTAGCCATGGAATATTGTGCAGCGGCACCAGCGTCAGCCGTAGGTGAAATGGTGGAGGATCTGAAGATGATCACACCCTTCGATGCGACGCCAAGAAAGCCAGAAAATCTGTCCATTGAATCCCCACTTAGTGAATCGGAAAATAATTTTTCTACGATTCCAGATGGATGTATGTGAGGATGAATCGGCGTTTGTTGCTATCAATAATTCTTTCGAAGAGATGTCGGTATCTTCTGTGTTGCTCAGCAGCGTAATTCGAAATTGAAGGCAACAACGATGGATGTCGGTCAGGTCCTTGTACGTCGGTATCGTCTTGTGCGTCAGTAAATACTTCATAAAAAGCATAGATGTGATCAACAATGTCGGTGCTAAAGTCAGTAAATGTACGGTTTCGAGGTCAGACATTAGTAGAATGTGATTTTAATCTAGAGGATATAATATAATTACCATTCACCAAATAAAAATATACCACCTTGATGAATGAAATGAAATTAAAAATATACTAATTACAAAAAAAAACCTTCACCAATTTTATAATATTTATGCAATTAATATTGTCATTATTTAGTTCATTCATTATCGCGGCAACCGCATCTGTCCGTGTCTGTTATATTTAATATGTAGTAGTGACAGAACATGCACTTCGTGTTTGTTATGGTATGTAAAGCGTATGGTGATACGCCATGTACAATGAAGTTCCGTCTCAATGAATTCGAAAATGTCTTTACGATCCATGACACGAAGTTCGTGTCCATGCATTTGCTGCAAGCAAATGCTGGTGTTCCGTCTGTTAAATTACCTGTTGCATTTCTAGTAAATTATCAAAATACAAATAATTGATATTTATCGTTAAAATGAAAATTGAGGATCAGCTTTAAACCGAAGTCGTCCACGCACTGAGTACCTGTCCAATTGTCTGCCGATTCGTGGGCAGGTGCACAATGCTTGTTTGGTAAAGGCGCCGGCGTCGCACCTAGATTAGTACTGGTCCTTTCAGTTTTCGAACTGCTGCTTTTGTTATTTTTTTCACATTAAACTTAATTTTGTTTAATATCGTCTTTTTCTTGAGGAATTTTAATATTTTTTTGTTAATAATGAATAGTCCTTCAACATAAAGTACATCTCAAATGGTTTTGTTATATATTTTAGGGTGGCCGGTTTTTTGCCTGTCAGTGTATATTATGTAACGTATTTTTTCTTGTTTCTTTTTTCTTGATTTACTGTACTCGAAAATACTGAGTTCGATACTATCCGCGAATCCCGAATACGGAGCTGCTGCTGTAGTATGCATTTTTATTTCATTAATCAATACTAATTAAATTTCATTATTATTCAATAATATGTCTTTTTATAATACTTTAAAGTTCCATTGCAATTTAGATTCTTTTTATGAAACAAGTACTTTCAGCAGTTCATGACAACAGATGGTGCTGTTGCCGCGCTTGCCGTGCAAATGTATGGAAACTGTCAAGAACTACAGATATTACACCTCTATAGCAGTTGGTATGAACCTTGTATCCTTGTATATGTATACCATAGTAAGCCAACCTTTGGTTAAAATTTGACAATCGTTTTTGAAGAGCTTTGGCAGCAACCGCATTAGTGCGCCACCGTCGATTTGGCAGCGATTTTAGGGCCATTGCTTGCCGATATTTCTATCAAGGCGCCACTGGCAAATTTCTACTCAACGTTAAATAACTTAATTAATGGTGTGAATCATTACTATTTACAGATTACTAATGCCATTACGTTATCATGCACTTAATTAATTAATGAATATGAGATATTAAAAAATAATGATAGAATGAAAATTGATGTATAGTTTAAAATAACATTTTCCAACGGTATCATTTACAAATATATAATAAAAATTTTACAAATAACATTTACTGGTGGGGTTTATCATGAATATTTATTTATTTGTTACAATCAAGTGTAAAAATAAGAATTTAATTTTGCTGATTTTACATGTTTAAATTTAAATGCAATTATAAATTTACAGCACTGTTTATATACGTATGTATCATAGTTTGATAACGGGATGACCGATTCTAACTAGCAAAAAATTACCAACTCGACCAAATAAGTTGTGGACTTGTATTGCACTTCAGGCAATACAATTCATTCTTATTTTGTCGTTGCAAATTCGATTGGGCGATTGTTTTTCCGTATTTCGTTTTTGTAGTCTACATTAACCGGTCTCCCGCTTTGACGCCGAAGAATATATTATTACTTCCTCATACTTTATGTATGTAATTATGAAAAATTTCAACCTCGAGATTTTAACTGATATACGCGTTTTGAGGTCCCCTGAATCGATCCTGATTATTTTTGGAATCTATCCCCCGTTTACCTATTAGATGCATCTCCACACAAGTGCGCGAAGTTTGAATAGAAGTTTTCTATTGGTGGAATTTCGCAATCCCAAAACACGCAACTACAAAATCCGGCAATCGTGATTGCGTGCCGGTGCTTTTTTAATTTGTGTCTAGCGTGTGAAACTGGCTGTTGACGCCGAGACCACGCCTTTTCTGCATATGTTCGTTAAACGAGATATAGGATCCAAACCATTGAAGCCACCACTATGAAATGAAACTTAAGATTTGTATACAGCAGGAAAGAAAACGTCATATTTTTAAAGCAATTGCTGAATTGAAAGTGATGGTTTACTCTTATCACATTTTTCGGTATCTCGAAAACGGTATCGGAGTTATAGAAAAAAATGTTCTTATGAAAGTTAATGGTATTGTAATTTTAAACAACTTTCAATTGAAAGGCTTTTTCGGAAAATGGAAAATTTTGAATTTCAAATATTTCGAATTTAAAAATTTGTATAACTGAGTATAAGGAAGTTCAGTGCGGGCCACTGCAGATGTTTTCTGACTGCACTCACGACGATGAAACGATATTATGCATAATTATTTGATTAGTCTAAAAAATTATTTAAATAATTAATTTCTATTGTAAAATTTATATTATTTGCCACTCTTGACACGTATACATAGATGTACTATAGTAAAGTAAGACAACACTTTGAAAGATGTACAATTAAAGACATTTCAAATTTAAAGGAATGGTATTTAACTTCGCCATAATTTTATTTTAAATTGCCAAATGTTACCGTTTGTTAAGCAGAAGAAAAATACGTAGAACATATAGAACGCGATGTATACAACTGTATGTTAATTGTACAAAGTTATTTAAATATTTCAATGCAACTCCAATCTGTGACTCTGAATATAAATATCAAATAATTTTAGTTTTGGTTTAAGTAGCAATTCCATTTACAGACATTAATTTGGAAATTCTAATTTAGTTGTCAACCAAATGCGTCATTAATTCGGGTCATGAGCAAACTATTGGTTTTCCATCTGAGATAAAATAATTATGTAGTTGACCGGTAAATATCACATTAACTATTGGAAAGATGAATAAACAAATTTTTGTAGAGCACTACTTAAATTGCTGTATAACAGTAACATAAGTAATTAATTAGTAATTGCAGTACTAGCTACTGTTGTAATTCGCATTAATAAATCATCAATTATTTGCATATTTCGTAATTAATTCGGAATCAATCTTTCAAGTATTGTGTTATTGTAGTGCCGTTAATTATTCAGAAATATCATTAGGTTGAGCCATTTGAAATATACAATATACGAATTTATCATTTATCGTACTCATTACTCAGCTATGAATAAATTTTTGGAGGGAAAACCATCCACAAATAGTAATGCGTATATTACCGAAGGTTCAAGTCGAAACAATAGTAAATGGTTAGAGGATATAACAAATATACCTGGCAGCAGTTCTGTTTTTAAACATCCGAATTACATTTTGGGGCCTCACATGTAGTTCCTCGACGGAACAGAATAGCATCTTGTTTGCGTGCACGAACAAAACAATTGAAATCAAAAAGGGCTCAGGTGAAAAAGATGAAGAAAAATAAAAGTAGTGAAAGTCAAATATTAAAAACGTCTTCGAATCTGTGCATTTAGAGCTCGCAAAACTCCAAAGCATTCGTACGAATGCAAGTAATGCATAGAAATAGGGGTGCTTGGAAGAAAGATGGGAAAGACTTTGTAATCGCATTATATTATAAGTCACCTGCAGCATACAAACATCTAAGAAAACAAAAGATCATTTTACCGTTGGTATCGACGATAAAGAGCTGGATTGGAATTTGTAAATGTAAACCAGGTTTCAATCTGAGATACTTTCAACAATTAAAATCTAAAGTGGAAACGATGCAATGGGATGAAAGGGTGTGTGTTATCAGCTTTGATGAGATGACACTGAAGAAACGGCTAAAAATTCTAAAGCGATGGACTTGATTGAAGGGTTTGAAGATCTTGGTCGTGGGTCTAGAATAGGTAAACAAGCTTTGGTATTTATGGCAAGAACTTGGAAAGAACCTCTCATGTATTTTATTAGTGAATTTGGCACAAAGCATGAAGAATTAAGGAAATTAATAATGGCAACATTGCATGAAATCCCGAAAATAGGGTAATTGTATGTGACCAGGTGATCGAATAATAGAAGTGCATACAGAGATTTAGGAGTGTCACTGGATATACCATATTTTTACAGCTCCGCGAAAAAAATATTCACTATTTATGATGTTCCATCTATTCAAAACCTTGCGGAATAATATGCTTAATGCAGATCATATCCTTGATGGTGGGAAAATATGTTTTAGTGATATAAAGTGAGCGTAAAGCACCGTCGGTAGTCGGCAACCAATTGCGAAGTCGACGACGGCACATATATGACCATGGACCAAGATGCAGGGGTACAGGTAAACATTTCCACTACGGCATTGTGTGAAGAAACATTACCATCGTCAACGTCTGATACTTCCTCATTGGAACAATGTGCCTTAGTATACCTCGCCGGTTACTTGGTTAAAAAGTGTTTAGATAAGTTCTGCTCAAGTAAAATTGCGATAAATTAATGAAAGGAATACTGATTCTGGTAGATGAAAAGTACCGTCAGATTATGCAAGAACAATTTGCAGTATTTCAATGGACACATTTCAAAAATATTCAGCAAACATATGCATAAAATTAAGTTGAAGGAAAGAATTTTAAATAAAATCAACTAGGAAGTAATTTTTTTAATTACAAATATATAGTGCGTTTCACTTAAGGGTGTAACACCATCATATCTTTTTTATTTTTAGTCCAATTTTAGTATTTTTTTTTCTCAAACGTAGAATACTTATTGCTCTATTTACTCCGAAAAAACCAATTGTCTTCTTTAAATGCAAAGCAACCTACGATGGCAAAGTAAATGGAAAAAATCAAGAAATCATTTTACGGATTTTTTTATCGAAAAATTTTACTAGTAATAATTGTTCAGAATTGCCCAAAACCCTGTTTAAATTTCTATTAGCATTTTTGTTTATTTTCTGTTAATAGTTTACTTTACTTTTTGTTAGTTATTTTGTTTCATGAACAACTTGGTGGGGAGTTCAAACCAAGGAATCTCATGTTTTAAATTGAAGCACATAGTTGTATTTTATTGTGAAATAGAAAATTTTGCAAGGAGCAGGTTGCTCCCGGTGAGTGAATAATCGTTAGTTTAAGATTATGTACCTACTCACAATTTGGTGTCCCTTAAGCTTGTGTGAAGGTGACAATATACCTACATAGGAATAGGAATGCATAATATCCGCCTCGTAATTTTATTGGAATTTTTTCGATAAGCACTAAAGTACCTAGTTTATCTTTTATCTTAAATATTTTCGATCAATACAAATAAAAATCATTTAATATTTACATGCAGGACCTTGTACATTACACACATTTGAGTTTGCCTCCTCAAGTAGCAAACCCACGAGCCGCCACAGCAAATATATATATATATATATATATATATATATATATATATATATATATATATATGTTGGTGCGTACGTTCTGGCGGCTCGATTCGACTCCATTGGTAAATTCGTTCTCGACAACTTTGTTTATATATTTTTTTCACACGAACGACAGTTTTCGCTGCATGTCGAGTTTTGTCGCGCCGGGCGTCCATTGCAATTGTAAGGTAAATCGTTTCCCTAAAATATATCTCAAAATAAGACAAATAAAATATAATTAAATTTATATCACAGATGCAGTTGATAATGTAATCAGATCGTTAATCTAAAATGTCGGACAAAATGTTTTTTCTTAAATTTTTATTTTATTTATTACATTCATATTCATATTTTATTAAAATCAAAAAAAAATATATTGCTTTATATACATAAATCGTTCATAAATCTAAAACACCGAAATTTCCATTCATAATCTAATATCGCCCAGAATACAGTCGTTTTCCTGCGAAGGTCGTCGAATTTCTCGGAAGAAACAAAAAACTAGGGTCGTCCACTAGAAACAAATTCGTACTTGACTCGGTCGAGGTCGTCTAATTTCTAGGAAGCTATAAAACAATTCCACGAAAATCGTATTTGTTTCGTTCATACCGTAATTGCGATCGCGCCCGCTGTGGCGCTTTTTTGTTGGTGTGCAGATGGCGCTTCTCAAAAGCGGGGTCGGGCGCATTTGTTAACGTCGATTCCCGCCGCCGACTCGCACATTAATCGGTATTTACGTACGTATTTAATTTCTTTGATTATTTAATCTTTTTATGTTAATAGATTACGTTACATGTTCATGTATTTCAAAATTTAACGCCGGTGGAAAAGCGGTGCGCTGGTCGTAAAAGTTTGGGAAGCAACGCTTTTATTTTGATTGACATCTCCGACTTCCTTCACTGCGGGATATTTATAGGCTGGTCATTGCACCTATTTTATTCATGAGGTGCGTTTACGTTTACGCGATTTCGACGTTTATTTCGTTATTTGTGTAAAAAAATGATATATTAAAAAAATTAAAATACTTTGTAAAATTTAATTTCATATATTGGTCGAGATAAACGTAATTTGAGAATTCCATTGACAGAAATGCCCCCGCTTTCGTAGGTACGACATCTAATTACTAAAATAACAGAGTATACAAAACTTATGATTAAAAAAAGTATAGGTTACTTAAAAAAAAAAAATATCCGTCGGTGCTCGATATGATTCACACTTTTTGTGAACGGTGTAGGAGAAAAAAATTGTAATAACGACGTCGGCTACAAATCGCTAAAATCGGTACTTTATTGCACTTCTTTAATTATTCCTTTTAAACCATAGACAGGAAAAACTTACAATATGTTACGAAGAAATAATTGCTGATCGTAACAATTTTTTTCGTTAATTCGTTTCTTTGATATAGACCTTCAAACGCAGCCGCTTATTACTTTGGCACCGATAGTAAATTATTATATCGATGCAAAAGCACGGCAAACGATAATAAAATCCTTGTATATATATATATATATATATTAAAAATGTATCTTGTCAATACGTACGTAAATACCGATTAATGTGCGAGTCGGCGGCGGGAATCGACGTTAACAAATGCGCCCGACCCCGCTTTTGAGAAGCGCCATCTGCACACCAACAAAAAAGCGCCACAGCGGGCGCGATCGCAATTACGGTATGAACGAAACAAATACGATTTTCGTGGAATTGTTTTATAGCTTCCTAGAAATTAGACGACCTCGATCGAGTCAAGTACGAATTTGTTTCTAGTGGACGACCTTAGTTTTTTGTTTCTTCCGAGAAATTCGACGACCTTCGCAGGAAAACGACTGTATTCTGGACGATATTAGATTATTAATGAAAATTTCGGTGTTTTAGATTTATGAACGATTTATGTATATAAAGTAATATATATTTTTTTTGATTTTAATAAAATATGAATATGAATGTAATAAATAAAATAAAAATTTAAGAAAAAACATTTTGTCCGACATTTTAGACTAACGATCTGATTACTTTATCAACTGCATCTGTGATATAAATTTAATTATATTTTATTTGTCTTATTTTGAGATATATTTTAGAGAAACGATTTACCTTACAATTGCAATGGACGCCCGGCGCGACAAAACTCGACATGCAGCGAAAACTGTCGTTCGTGTGAAAAAAATATATAAACAAAGTTGTCGAGAACGAATTTACCAATGGAATCGAATCGAGCCGCCAGAACGTACGCACCAACATCTTGGTCCATGGTCATATATGTGCCGTCGTCGACTTCGCAATTGGTTGCCGACTACCGACGGTGCTTTACGCTCACTTTATATCACTAAAACATATTTTCCCACCATCAAGGATATGATCTGCATTAAGCATATTATTCCGCAAGGTTTTGAATAGATGGAACATCATAAATAGTGAATATTTTTTTCGCGGAGCTGTAAAAATATGGTATATCCAGTGACACTCCTAAATCTCTGTATGCACTTCTATTATTCGATCACCTGGTCACATACAATTACCCTATTTTCGGGATTTCATGCAATGTTGCCATTATTAATTTCCTTAATTCTTCATGCTTTGTGCCAAATTCACTAATAAAATACATGAGAGGTTCTTTCCAAGTTCTTGCCATAAATACCAAAGCTTGTTTACCTATTCTAGACCCACGACCAAGATCTTCAAACCCTTCAATCAAGTCCATCGCTTTAGAATTTTTAGCCGTTTCTTCAGTGTCATCTCATCAAAGCTGATAACACACACCCTTTCATCCCATTGCATCGTTTCCACTTTAGATTTTAATTGTTGAAAGTATCTCAGATTGAAACCTGGTTTACATTTACAAATTCCAATCCAGCTCTTTATCGTCGATACCAACGGTAAAATGATCTTTTGTTTTCTTAGATGTTTGTATGCTGCAGGTGACTTATAATATAATGCGATTACAAAGTCTTTCCCATCTTTCTTCCAAGCACCCCTATTTCTATGCATTACTTGCATTCGTACGAATGCTTTGGAGTTTTGCGAGCTCTAAATGCACAGATTCGAAGACGTTTTTAATATTTGACTTTCACTACTTTTATTTTTCTTCATCTTTTTCACCTGAGCCCTTTTTGATTTCAATTGTTTTGTTCGTGCACGCAAACAAGATGCTATTCTGTTCCGTCGAGGAACTACATGTGAGGCCCCAAAATGTAATTCGGATGTTTAAAAACAGAACTGCTGCCAGGTATATTTGTTATATCCTCTAACCATTTACTATTGTTTCGACTTGAACCTTCGGTAATATACGCATTACTATTTGTGGATGGTTTTCCCTCCAAAAATTTATTCATAGCTGAGTAATGAGTACGATAAATGATAAATTCGTATATTGTATATTTCAAATGGCTCAACCTAATGATATTTCTGAATAATTAACGGCACTACAATAACACAATACTTGAAAGATTGATTCCGAATTAATTACGAAATATGCAAATAATTGATGATTTATTAATGCGAATTACAACAGTAGCTAGTACTGCAATTACTAATTAATTACTTATGTTACTGTTATACAGCAATTTAAGTAGTGCTCTACAAAAATTTGTTTATTCATCTTTCCAATAGTTAATGTGATATTTACCGGTCAACTACATAATTATTTTATCTCAGATGGAAAACCAATAGTTTGCTCATGACCCGAATTAATGACGCATTTGGTTGACAACTAAATTAGAATTTCCAAATTAATGTCTGTAAATGGAATTGCTACTTAAACCAAAACTAAAATTATTTGATATTTATATTCAGAGTCACAGATTGGAGTTGCATTGAAATATTTAAATAACTTTGTACAATTAACATACAGTTGTATACATCGCGTTCTATATGTTCTACGTATTTTTCTTCTGCTTAACAAACGGTAACATTTGGCAATTTAAAATAAAATTATGGCGAAGTTAAATACCATTCCTTTAAATTTGAAATGTCTTTAATTGTACATCTTTCAAAGTGTTGTCTTACTTTACTATAGTACATCTATGTATACGTGTCAAGAGTGGCAAATAATATAAATTTTACAATAGAAATTAATTATTTAAATAATTTTTTAGACTAATCAAATAATTATGCATAATATCGTTTCATCGTCGTGAGTGCAGTCAGAAAACATCTGCAGTGGCCCGCACTGAACTTCCTTATACTCAGTTATACAAATTTTTAAATTCGAAATATTTGAAATTCAAAATTTTCCATTTTCCGAAAAAGCCTTTCAATTGAAAGTTGTTTAAAATTACAATACCATTAACTTTCATAAGAACATTTTTTTCTATAACTCCGATACCGTTTTCGAGATACCGAAAAATGTGATAAGAGTAAACCATCACTTTCAATTCAGCAATTGCTTTAAAAATATGACGTTTTCTTTCCTGCTGTATACAAATCTTAAGTTTCATTTCATAGTGGTGGCTTCAATGGTTTGGATCCTATATCTCGTTTAACGAACATATGCAGAAAAGGCGTGGTCTCGGCGTCAACAGCCAGTTTCACACGCTAGACACAAATTAAAAAAGCACCGGCACGCAATCACGATTGCCGGATTTTGTAGTTGCGTGTTTTGGGATTGCGAAATTCCACCAATAGAAAACTTCTATTCAAACTTCGCGCACTTGTGTGGAGATGCATCTAATAGGTAAACGGGGGATAGATTCCAAAAATAATCAGGATCGATTCAGGGGACCTCAAAACGCGTATATCAGTTAAAATCTCGAGGTTGAAATTTTTCATAATTACATACATAAAGTATGAGGAAGTAATAATATATTCTTCGGCGTCAAAGCGGGAGACCGGTTAATGTAGACTACAAAAACGAAATACGGAAAAACAATCGCTGTTATACAGCAATTTAAGTAGTGCTCTACAAAAATTTGTTTATTCATCTTTCCAATAGTTAATGTGATATTTACCGGTCAACTACATAATTATTTTATCTCAGATGGAAAACCAATAGTTTGCTCATGACCCGAATTAATGACGCATTTGGTTGACAACTAAATTAGAATTTCCAAATTAATGTCTGTAAATGGAATTGCTACTTAAACCAAAACTAAAATTATTTGATATTTATATTCAGAGTCACAGATTGGAGTTGCATTGAAATATTTAAATAACTTTGTACAATTAACATACAGTTGTATACATCGCGTTCTATATGTTCTACGTATTTTTCTTCTGCTTAACAAACGGTAACATTTGGCAATTTAAAATAAAATTATGGCGAAGTTAAATACCATTCCTTTAAATTTGAAATGTCTTTAATTGTACATCTTTCAAAGTGTTGTCTTACTTTACTATAGTACATCTATGTATACGTGTCAAGAGTGGCAAATAATATAAATTTTACAATAGAAATTAATTATTTAAATAATTTTTTAGACTAATCAAATAATTATGCATAATATCGTTTCATCGTCGTGAGTGCAGTCAGAAAACATCTGCAGTGGCCCGCACTGAACTTCCTTATACTCAGTTATACAAATTTTTAAATTCGAAATATTTGAAATTCAAAATTTTCCATTTTCCGAAAAAGCCTTTCAATTGAAAGTTGTTTAAAATTACAATACCATTAACTTTCATAAGAACATTTTTTTCTATAACTCCGATACCGTTTTCGAGATACCGAAAAATGTGATAAGAGTAAACCATCACTTTCAATTCAGCAATTGCTTTAAAAATATGACGTTTTCTTTCCTGCTGTATACAAATCTTAAGTTTCATTTCATAGTGGTGGCTTCAATGGTTTGGATCCTATATCTCGTTTAACGAACATATGCAGAAAAGGCGTGGTCTCGGCGTCAACAGCCAGTTTCACACGCTAGACACAAATTAAAAAAGCACCGGCACGCAATCACGATTGCCGGATTTTGTAGTTGCGTGTTTTGGGATTGCGAAATTCCACCAATAGAAAACTTCTATTCAAACTTCGCGCACTTGTGTGGAGATGCATCTAATAGGTAAACGGGGGATAGATTCCAAAAATAATCAGGATCGATTCAGGGGACCTCAAAACGCGTATATCAGTTAAAATCTCGAGGTTGAAATTTTTCATAATTACATACATAAAGTATGAGGAAGTAATAATATATTCTTCGGCGTCAAAGCGGGAGACCGGTTAATGTAGATATCACTACAAAAACGAAATACGGAAAAACAATCGCCCAATCGAATTTGCAACGACAAAATTAAAATGAATTGTATTGCCTGAAGTGCAATACAAGTCCACAACTTATTTGGTCGAGTTGGTAATTTTTTGCTAGTTAGAATCGGTCATCCCGTTATCAAACTATGATATACTCGGAATTGCGAGAAGGTGCGTGCACGTCATCAATTTTTAATGACGTCAAATTTTATATGTTTACATGTTTCTCACACAAAAGATAGTCTTCAAGATCGTATGCAACCAAACAGACAGCGTGTGTATGTATATGTATGTGGTGGTATGCAACCAGATATACCAGATACTACGCCCGTCGATTGATCTACTTATGTAAACGTACTAGAACGTACAGAAACGGTTCGTCGATCTTTACGACATCAAATACCCTAGATTCAAATTCATTTTGTCTTTTTCATGACAAATATAGAAAACTAAGTGATAATAATAATATCTATAACATTGATTCGCATCGCCTTGTAAATAGGCCTGGTTTCACTCCATATTCCAATACAAGAAAATGGCATTTTATAATTTCTACATGTTGGCATTATAAAACAAGCATCGATGACGTGCACGCACCTTCTCATAATTCCTAGTATACATACGTATATAAACAGTGCTGTAAATTTATAATTGCATTTAAATTTAAACATGTAAAATCAGCAAAATTAAATTCTTATTTTTACACTTGATTGTAACAAATAAATAAATATTCACGATAAACCCCACCAGTAAATGTTATTTGTAAAATTTTTATTATATATTTGTAAATGATACTGTTGGAAAATGTTATTTTAAACTATACATCAATTTTCATTCTATCATTATTTTTTAATATCTCATATTCATTAATTAATTAAGTGCATGATAACGTAATGGCATTAGTAATCTGTAAATAGTAAAGATTCACACCATTAATTAAGTTATTTAACGTTGAGTAGAAATTTGCCAGTGGCGCCTTGATAGAAATAACGGCAAGCAATGGCCCTAAAATCGCTGCCAAATCGACGGTGGCGCACTAATGCGGTTGCTGCCAAAGCTCTTCAAAAACGATTGTCAAATTTTAACCAAAGGTTGGCTTACTATTGTATACATATACAAGGGTATGAAGAACGTGTCCGTACCGTGCCGGCACCTACTGGCGAATACCTGAACTGACAAAACCAGAAAGAACGCTGTTAAACTCAAGTTGTTCGTCTACAGTTCTCTAAACATATACTTACGTTGAATATGATCAGTACTCTAATTTGCGAAAGTTTGGGGGAGAGGTACAAGGTAGATCTGCACAAAATGACCGACGATTGAAAGGTTTAATTTTGTTTTTTGTCATTAATATTATTGTATACGCAATGGATATTAAATTTAATTATTTTACATATAAAATTTACAAAGAATCATAAAAGAGTTAGGAACATTAAAGATACCAAATTGATAAACATATCAAATTGTAACAAACGCGACAATATTGGAATTGAATTGAATGATGAAAAATGAAAACACATTTTAAAAAAGGCAAAAACGTTGAAAATCAAATAAAGTAAAAATTTGTAAGTTCCAATAATGGCAATTTGATTTTCCTCAAATTGTTGTTGTATAAATGTGGCTTTTCTCAGTAAGTTTTCTTAATCCACTTGATATTTGACTTATTTATTCAGTAACGGTGGTAAGCTACGCTTACGGCTCACCAGTTCATTAAAATATCATTGAAATAACAATACTGACGTTTACATGACATTGCTAATATCAAGTTTGTTCAAGCAGCCGAAAATTTCGTGTCTACTTTTTTTGCATTTGACTGTATATACCAGATAGAATTTTTACCATTGAATTTTCACTGAATAAGCACCAACTTCTTGTTCCTTACAATGGAATTTTAATATTTAATTGAGAACCTTTATTTTCAGACCAATTTAAAGAATATGTACAATTGTTTTATGTTATGGGGTTATTTTCTTTGATGATTGAACATTGTAACTGATTATCGAACTTGACGATGCTTGCTGATTATTATTTGATTCTAGAGCAATTTTCCAACCAAATAAAGCAAAATTAATTATAGGAGAAAGATATAATACATAAACGAGTTCTTCGAAACATTACAGAAATAGATAGAGAAGAAATAAATTTAATAATAATAATAATAATAGGTGATATGAAGGAAAGAGTAGGAAAGTACAACATAGCATGGAGAAATAATAAAAAATGATAATGGGAACAGATTGATTGAATTATGCTTAGAAAATTATTATATTATTACAATCAAAAAATTCATGCACAAAAACATTAATAAGTATACCAAAGAAGTAACCAGCGATCACTATCTGATGGAAATAGGACTCATGACAAATACACAAGAGGATAAAGAAGCAAACAAAAATAATAAAAATCAAAGCAAAGTGAAAACTATAACAGAAGTAGAAGACAAATGGAAGCAATTGAAAGAATCTATACTAGAAGCAGCAAAATCTAGTTCTGGAGTAACCAGAACTACAAATTCATATACAAAAAAACCTGGTGGACAACATAAATACGAGTACAACAAGTAAAAGACAAGAAAATGAAATTGAAAAAATTCCAGCAAACAGGATCAGAAGAAGACCATAATACATACAAGAAGAAAAGAATTGAGGTAAAACAAATGATTGTAAATGCAAAAAAGCAATCATGTGAAGAATTTGGACAAAAGATTGTTACAGTACAAAAGTAGAGTACAAAAGTAGATTACTAAGAGGAACTAATATCCAACAAATAACAAGAGATGAAAATACAGAAACTATCAAGAAACTGAATACAGGCACCTGTCGAAGACCGAATCACAGTCGATATGCTAAAATACATGGGAGACAAAGCAAACGACGAATTCTGTAATTTGTTGAATGACTAAAAGATTGGAATAATATTACCGATATATAAAAAAAGGAAACATGACAGAATGCGCAATTATAGAAAAATAGGTTAAGAGATATGTTAGAACCTACATTAGAAGAACAACAAAATGGATTCAGAAGAGGTAAAAGTGCCCAAGATCTAATATTCGTTGTTAGAAAAATTCCGTAAAAAGGACGGGAAATATATAAAGGTATATAATTAAAATAATAAGAGCGCTGTACAAAGATAACACAATTAAATTAAAAACACGTAATGAAGAATCAACAGAATTCGAAATATGAATAGGATTAAAACACGACAGTGTACTCAACCAACTATTGTTCTCAATTCGAATAGTTGATGTGATAAAAAGATGAAAAAAATGATGGTGGGTAACTGTGAAATGCAACAAGTAATACTACAGGAAGTAAATTCATAGGAAAAATTACAGCAGAACTTAAATGCGTACCAACAAGAAAAATAAATATGGACAAAAAACATGACATTGGCGATAAATGGAAAGAAACAAAACTCAACAGTCAAAAGCTTCAACTACCTAGGTACAATAAAATAAATTGTGTGTAATTTATAATCCGACACCTAACGGTAAAAATATATTTCATTCAAAATAAAAAATTACAAAATTAGTGCAATTTTTGTTTTGAAATGCAATAAAATATAAAATGTAGGTTACCTATTCAAAAAGAGTATTCTCATACCTTTCTTAGGACATCTTAGGACATCTTCAGCAAGAGACACAATTTTGAAATTCGATCTGTTATTACAATTTGAAGTCACATTGTTAGTTGCAATATTTTTCCGTGTATTTATATTTATTCGTGTACATCCACTACATGAATTGTCAATTTCTAAATATGGTTTTATGAACCCACTATGCGTCCAATTCATTTAGTAATTTGTTGCTCACCAATACCCCTTTTTACTAATTGTATCACTGCTGCTAGTCTACTTGAGTGATTAGTAATTTTACTTCTTCTCACGTCTGGGTGAATTTTCTCTAATCATTGTTTGATATACTTTGATACCTCATTTTTCACGACCGGTATATTTTTTAACTACACTTTGTGAATATTTCAATACCTCCCTGGGTCGGATTTTGTAGAATTTACATTGAAGCCATTATCGCGCATTTTTTAACGAACGTTTTTCTATTCTTTATCTTATTTTTCTCTTGTCTGGCATAGCCTGCAACAGACTTCCTGTGTCATTTCTTCCTGGTTCGGAAAAATTAAACCCAACATGTTTCAAAGGGTCCAATACTCAACTATATTTTTGTTGTACATTTCATTAATAATATTTGCCACACCATTGAACTACTTCTTTGTACATTTCGATGTATTTACTATTTGTATATTTTACTTATATTTATAAAGTTGCGCTCATTGCTTTGTCCTTTTTCTTAAAAAAAAACATTTATCCTTCTATTTTCGTTATTACTTTCCGGTACTGATTTACCTATTACATCATCAATGTGCTCTAATAAAACGCTCCCAAAATTAAAATTAACACAGAACGCAATAAATAAAACCCTCTAAATGAGCCTCCTCGAAAGATGTTTGCTACTTTGCTTATTGAACGAACCTTGGAGATTTGTTATCGCTAGCATTTAGCAAACCATTTAGAAAAAGACATCGCATCGCTATAATGTTTGACATTAATAAATTAATTTACTCGATTAACTTTGCAAGGTTATCGTCAGTCTAAAGCAACATATGCTTTGAAAAATGTCCATGTGGCACTTCCGCAAGCTTCGTTTCCATATACTTTAAATCAGGACAGTGTCGATGATATTTTGCTAAACACGTGTTTTCGAAAAACCTTTTATGATGAAAATAAACTGAATGAATACATTGGTGCCCATCGACTATTTTTTAGGATATTATTCAATGCTGGGCATTACTCAAGAGGATGAAACTTGCGACACTAGCAAATGTGATTGTCGTAAATCATCCGAGTGATGACCATTACTGCGAGTTGCATATTATATTTTCTATTAGGTAGTACAATTAACGCATGATGACGTATGATTTTATCAAGTCGAGGATGACTTCTTTGATTGCCTAACACTTATTATCAAACAGTGAGTAATGAAAATTCTCTTTTGTATCGGTTACAAAATTTTGATTAACGTTTTATTACCCATAGATACTAGGAATAATTTTCGTGACATATGCATTCATTTTGAGAAAACAATAATTAATAAGTACCATTTTAAAGCAAAAAATATTGGTTTTGCCTGAAATAATTGAAGTAACAAAATTGAAATTGTTGTGTTATAGCCCTGTTGTCTTGACAATAATTCACCAACCGGTACAAATATAACAATATTATGTGCATGTACGAAAGAAGCTAAATCGTTAAAATGTTCAAAATAATATTCAAATTAGGAAATAATTACGCAACATGGAACAATATATGATATATCACTAACAATAGTAATGACAGAAAATTGGAAACCTTCATTTTTAAAACCTTGAATAAATTGCATGTATGACAAAATGTTGCTCGTAGCTTCTTTACTTTTACGTTTATGAACGTATATGTAAGTGTAGTGTACACGATTTAAAAGACGTAACAAGACGTACAATTTTGTAAGTGTTAATATTAATTATCGGATAGTTACAGTGAGAATATCAATTTTCATAGCGGCCGATGCAAGTGTTAATAGTTTGTGTAACAAGAGGCAACAGGTGATAATTTGAATTGTGTGATTAATATGTTACTTTTACAATTTTAACACGATGCGGAATTATTAGTTTGCGGGAAAAGATCTGTTATGTAATGCGATTTTATTCTTTTAAAGTTCAACTTGAGTTTTGTGTCGAGATTCGAATGGATTGTTCATTTCAAGATGTACTTTGTATTTAAGGTAAGAAGTTAACGTAAGGGGTATGGAAGGAGTGTAAGGCAAAATGCATAATAATTATTATAAATATAGCAAATAATTTCTGCGAATATGTGGCAAGTTTTGTTTCTAGAACATTTTCATTTTGATTATTTGGATAATAATTCTAAATAAGTTTTGAACATACCTACATAATTAATTTGTGCACGTTTTAAATTAATTATTCTTTGATTCTAAACACATTCCAACTTTAAAAATTTATCAGTAAAAATATTTTTCTATTATGGATAGATGAAAATGATAAATTAATTGACTGATGGAGACATTTCACATGACGACGCATTTAATATAAGTGCATACAAAATTCGTAGAAATATCTTCCCTATATTAGTATGTAATTATATAATAGCAGGAAAATATAATAGACCTGCAATATATCTCATTTGAAAATAATTTCACTGTTTATTAAATTCCAATTCATGGCAGTTTATTCAGTTTCGTATTTAATAGACATGTAATAAAAGCAAGGAACGGAAATAAATTTCGCGAGCATAGTTTAGAAAAAGTGAGTGACTGAGTGTACCAAGTCAAATTTATTCCGCCTTCGCCTTAACAAAGAAAGTATGAATATCGCATTGATGCAGGTAATGTCTTTCTTCCTTTACTGAAACCCACCGATACCTACTCCAGAGATAAACTTCAATCCATGAACAATGCCGATAACTCCTCGACTCGAATCATTCATTTAGTACATTTAGTACATATACATAATGACGTGAAAAAGTATTTGCTAATTGCATCTTTTATTTTATCCAATGTTATCGGATACTGTTAATGGTACTGTTGACGTTTTTGCCAACGGTTTTTTGATTTCAATTAATGTTCATGGAATTCTAATTCAGATGAATTAAAATAGGCAGTGTCCCGCACCAGACTTTCTTATACTTATAAGTTTTCGTCACACTAACGCGAACTTCAATATTATCATTTTTATGCGATCCATTTTTTCCATCGTACTTCTGCCATTTTTTCGATATGGAAGAGTGACAGGACTAAACTGCCACTTCTAGTTAAGATATTGCTTTCAAAGATGTTTCTTCTGGTTACTTCTGAACAAAATAAAGAATTGTTTAACAGCTGAAACAGTATTTATATTTTGCGTTGTTTACCTAATAATCAATTTTAATTAAGAGTGCATTTCATAGTGTTCCCCATTCTGAAACATTCAATTTGATATATAGGTTGCCAAAAATATTTAAGAATGTTGTTTGACTGCGGAACATTGTGGATGAGTATCAACTACCGCAACAGCTGCACCTATCATCGCGAGACAGTTATAAGAAATATTTTTATGTACATGTATAAATAGGTATCCCTCGTATAACACAATATCGTGCGAACAAAGATCGTGGAAATCCCGAGTCCCGTTCACTGCCGATGTGCCTGATGTAACACACAATCACAGTTTCTAGGTACTGAGTGCAGATACGTTGTTTTAAGAATAATATATATTTATTGTAACGCTTCTAATATTTCTAGGTTTGTATTATGTATGTTTGCTATCCTTAAATTATGTCTAATATCAATAACCCTGAACCGCAAAAAGAGAAAGCTTCTTTCTTTAGAATCAAAAATACAAAAATAGGGAAAGATATCACCCCTGTCAAAAAGTTTCAAATGCAATGAGTCAATAATTGAAACATGTATGTTAGTGGGGTATGGATTCGTGTAATTGTTCTATGACAGATGTGGTTAACTGAAAAACAATATTTGAAGCGTAAAGATCAAGATTTAAAAATATTATTTATTCAACCATTAGATCCAGCAGATATTGAAGTAAATAGAATAGTACCTATGTACGAATAACTACAATACATACATGCATGTGCGTCAGAAAGGACGCTTTTTTGGCTGCGAATGGTAGGTAGAGTTGTTATGTCGAATGTTGCGATATAGAAACTTTTCATCAACTTTAAAAGAAAATTTCTTAATTGTTTTTGAAATGTATTTTATTAATATTTTATAAAACACTGATAATTCGTTAAAACAAATTATTGTATGAATTAAGTTTCTTATTCTTATGGTACTGTTTTTAGAATTATAAACATTATGTCATATACAGCGCGTTTTGTTTTCTGTCCGAGAGTACAAGTGTGTGGCGAATGAAAATCCTTTCGAAAAAAGTGAAAGGACTGCAAGAATTAATAAACCGGAACTGGGGGAAGACGACAAATTCGATAAATTGAAATTAATGACAACAGCCTTATCGGAGTACACGAAAAATTTAACAACGTATATAAACCGTAGTAGTAACTGGTCTAGAAATAGAAGAAAATCAGGCCAGTGCTTTAAAAAATGCAATGGGACATTTTTGGATGCTAACATAAAAGTAAAAGTGGAAGTTAAAGCAGCCCAAAAACTTAGATCTGAAATTATTAAAATATGATCCTGGAACAAAAATATGATTGTGGAAGAAACAGGAATCGTGCCTTAAAGTTGCTTTGAAAGGGAAATAAAGAAATATACATTGGATTTAGCAGCAATACAGAAGACCAAACAAGCAAATAATGTAGTAATAGAATTGGAAGGTCATGTATTCTCTAATAGTGGCGCAGTGAGAAGAAAATATATAACGTAGTTTTTTAATAAAAAAGATTTGAAGAATTAACGGAATGTACCGAAAAATACCAATGATAAAATTGTATGCACCTACGGACGACAGAGAAGAAGCAGAACAGTAAGAATTCCATGTGTCCATTAGTCGATATAATGAAAAGAGCATACGATATGAAAATAACAATCAGCGATTTCAACGGAAGGAAGCGTTTTATCAACTGGTAATAGGTAAATACGAGGTTCTTGCATACAGGGACATCATAGGCGGTGCTCATCAAATATCACTACTAAAACTTAACCTCCATCTTTAGTTAACCTAAATTCAAAGTTTCAGTGCGACACGTATATTATTGTAGCTACAGATAATTTTATTTATTTGAACAATGGAACTAAACCAAGAAAATTTCGCCTAGTATTTTTTTACAACTTTCGAAGGCAATTATTTCAACAAGAATGCCTCACCGAATTGGTTTCTGTTTGCGGCAATGAAGCACCACATCCGTCGACGATTTCTCGTTAGTTGGATAATTCAAACGTGGGCGGATGAGTCTTAGCGACGGTCTAATGGCAGGTGCACTAAAAACATCATCCAGAAAAGGTGAATGCTGTGCGCAAGCTTGAGGCATCATTGGGAATTTCAAAGACTACAACACAAAACATTTTGCGTGAAAAATTGTCGTTGGATACCACATCTGTTAACCGAAGAACAGAAAGAAGCTAGGATAAATTGATGTCAAAAAACTCTAGACCGCTCCAACGCAAGAAACTCTACAAACGTGTACAGCATCGTCAGTGGTGATGAATCGTGGATTTACTCATACGGAACCGAAAATACACGTCAGTCGTCTGCTTGGGTGTTCCAGTCGAAGGAAAATTAACACAAGTCATCCGTTCTTGAAGTGTGTCCAGAAAGATGATCGCAACATTTTTCTCAAAGGCAAGTTATGTAGCACCAATTCCTCCACAAGATCAAAAACCTCTTACTGCCGATTGGTATACAACCAGAATTCATCGCTGAACTTCGAAAAACCAACTTCAAACGACGAATCATCCTCCACGAAGACTATGAAATTTTGTTAGACCATCCTCCGTACATTACTGACCTACGTACGTCCCAACGATTTCTTTACCTTTCGGAAAGTCAAGAACTGACTGCGTGGTCAAATGTTTCACTCGCCAGAAGAAGCAGTCGACGCCTTCGAAAACGTCATTTTGGCTGTACCAAAAAACGAGTGGAATAACTGCTTCCAGAATTGGTTCGAGCGCATGAAAATGCATTGAACTTCGTGGAGAATATTTCGAAAAACAATAACGTATTTAAAAGCTATCAACTGTTTTATTCCAGCTCTACATGCAAAAGTGAAAATACAGCCGTAGTATAGTATAAACACTGTAAATAATAATAATAGAGAAAAGTTAATTGAATTTGCCACAGAGAATTGAGAATTATGAGTACATATTTCCCTATAAAAATATTCATAAAGGAACATGGACCTCGCCGGATAGTAAGACAATGAACTAAATAGACCATGTTTTAGTAAACTAGCAGTCAGGTGTCCTCGGTGTTAGATGTAAAGACGTGCATGGGAGCAGACGTAGATTGGGAACATTTCTTAGTGACTAAAAAAAAGCAAGAGAAGTAGCATGTAAAATAGCAGGTACAGTACAGGAATATAGAAAAAGAAAGAAAAATTAAACGCACCTGTTGAGGAAAGGAGAATTAGAAGAGAATTTTCGAAGTAATGAAGCTAGTTATCTAAGCTAGTTTTCTGCTAGGACATAAAGAGAGAAGGTGAAGATGAAGGTTATTTTCTGGAAGTACAAAAAAAAGATAAAGGAAAGTCGGGTAGAATACTTTCAGAAGGTGTTACGTACAAGTGGTAAGTAATAAAATGAATACACACGCTTGAAAGTGAAGTAGGCCAACCCATGTTTGCCAGAAGTGAAGCAAACAATAAAGAAAATGAAATGTAATAAAAGTACCGGGAGAAATAGAATATCATCTGAACTGATAAAGAGCGGAAGCGATGGTAGAATTCGTACGATATGAAAAAAAAATATGAAAAAAAATGACAGTGAGAGAAAGAAATATAGAAGGAAGCAATACTGTTCCCACTACACAAGCAAAGAAACAGCTCATAATGGTTCAATTACAGAGGAATAGCCTTGCTAGATGTAATATGTAATATAAACTGTTGGCTTCATGTATAATGAAGAGACTTCAAAAATGCATGGAAAGAACCGTAGGAGACCATCAGACAGCTCGGTAGTAGACCAATTACATACTTTGAGTCTCTTTAATTTGGGATAATGCAGTACAGAACAAAATAAGGGGGGATTTATAACTTCGAAATAGTATTCAGCTTTAATTACATAGGAGCAGTGGTAAAGCGCGATGGAGGAGATAAAAGCTGCTTAATAAAAGAAGAGGCAGACAGAGATCGAAATGGGAAGATCAAGTAGAAGTTCGTTTAGTAAGGCAATATTGTCGCACTCGTTCTATTGGGGCACTCCTCGCAAGCTCGTCGTGCCCCAAACCACTCGTGGGACAATGCGTTGCCTTACCAAACTTGTATAATAATATACTATTGAATAATTGTATTTCAAAAATGTTCCTAAAACTTTTCTTACATACGTTTCTATGGTACCACAAATTGACAACTAAAAATTATAGTATATTATTACACGTACAACACATGATTTTGGGACTCAATTCTGAGAATTGCAAGTAGCCCCAAAAATAAGAACTTCTGCATCATTCGTTTTGTCAAGTTGGCTGCATTAATAATTTAATGGCCATACTAATATTTTTGCTCAATGTGGATTTTTATCACTTTTTCTATATTTAAACACGGTTATATCTCGGTATACCGTACGGAATATCTCTTTTGTGTCTGAAGCAAAATTATAGATTTGAATAGGAGAAAAAAAGCGTTTTCCCCATTTTTCACCTTTTTTGCTCAATAAGTGGATTACAAATCCACAAATATGCTGTTTTTTTCTTTATAAACTTTATTTTGCATGAAAATAAAAATTCCTATTAATATTACAGCTATTCTTACACCATCCTCGTTTTAAGTTGAGGCTTGTGGTTCTGATGATCTTGTTTTCTTCATATTCATGTTCTGAGGCTGCATCATCATCCGAGTTAGACATAATATTCAAGGGCATATTTTCTTCAGTATGTCCACCAATTTCAGTGTCATCTTCATCTTCGGTGCTTTCATCTTCAAACTGCATAATTTTAGAACTCCACCCACAAACCTCCGCAAGCAATGCATCTAATTTTTTGCCTTTGAATCGCTTTTCCATTGGCATGGTCACCTGGTGGAAACTCTCTTCTTGTTCGTCCGATTCCTGAGGTAATTGTGCCAAAAAGGTATCAAGGTGGAAATGCATGAAATGTAATTTTAACGTCATGCATGCATTGATTTTTTTCAAAATAATACAGCAACTTGTCCACTCGTGTCTGTATGTCATCTCGCTGTACACGGTTCTTTTCTAAAATCCCTTCAATGACTTGTTTCAATGCGTCCCATGCACATAGGTGGTTATAATAGTTCGAAAGCATATTTGTGAAAGATTCGCTTTTCATTAATTTTCGTATATCCAGTCCATTCAGAGTATCTGTTTGAAATAAAAAAAAAGCATTTGCGAAAAAATTATTGGTAATGCGAATACATCGAAGTGAACACATTTAGTTATGACAATATTTAAATACAGACAACGATACGTACCTTTTCTAATTTTAGCTTCACTGAGTTTTGGAAAGATGGATTTCAAACAGTCATAGGCGTCCTCAATATCTTTGTCTACCACTTCAACGAATTTCCCAGCTATTCCTAATTTCATGTGGAGCGATGATGGCAACAAAATATCATCTACATCCTTTATCAAAGGTTCATTAACTTATTTTAATTGTTTCTCGAGCTCTGGAGTTCTTGCTTTGCAATCTTTACATTGATATTGATTCCCTGTGTGTCACGAATCCCAATTACAAAGAAAGAAAATATATTTTGGAAAACCGCCCTTTAATATAATGCTTTGTATTATGTTGGCAACCTTTAGATCACAACAAATCTTCCATTCGTGTACATTGTATTTGATTTGCTCCAAAATTTCACCCAATGTTTCATACGTTTCCTTCATAGTTGTGGTGAATCCCAATGAAATGGACGGTTTTTTGTTTGTTTTGTGCAACAGCACAGCCTTCAAACTTGAAACTGAACCGTCGATGAATAAACGGAAGTCGCCAGCGATATAATCCATTCCCATATTTTTCACTAAACCTGGGATATCATGGCTGTAACGTTATTATTCCGTTTTATCACAGTGATAACGGGTGCAATATTTCCGATAAAAATCAACAAAATACGGTAAGTTGAACTTGATGAGAAACCGGAAAAGATAAAAATAGGTTTCTGGCGCAAAAAATATATTATCGATTTCGTTGTAATCAACCTGAACTCATTATAACTGCCGCGCTCAGAATACTTGCTAATCTATAAATGAATAATCAACGAGCAAACCACGCCGCTGTTATAAATCCCCAAAGTGTTATATATTTCAAAAGCATAAAATACTACACTTTGTACCATAATTCAGTTTCATTTAACGATAATTATTTGACAGATTAGTTCGGCCAGAAAATTTTCTATATCAATAGTTCCCCAAAATCGGCTATTTAAAATTAAAAGTTCTTCGGCAATTGTGCAACTAGGTGCCCCCTTCCCCCGTGTTCGCCAGTGCAACAGCTACGCGCTAAATACAAATGCATTAGTTCTATTTATGTTATTGAGGTTGTTTAACGATGAGTTATGTTGTAGTAGGTAAGGTAAAGCAATTTGAACGATTGCAGTACGCAGAGAATAATAAGTCGTTATGTACCTACTTTGCTAGTCAGTAGCTGAATTCATTGACAGTTATTTCGCGACGGTGTAGTAAGTGACGCCAAGCCAATTGGAATGCACGACTTCGAGGGTTGCGGATTGGAGAATTCTTAGAACGTTTGCAATTTTTTTTGGGCGTAATTTATTCTACAGGGCAATGTTTGAAAATGAAAATACTTCAGGCGTGTTTGTAACATTCTATGGCACGAGCGTTTTACAAGAGTTTAGATCAATACTTCACGTATTATAGTTTTTTAGTTGCGGCACAGTTACTGTGCATCATTTCACATTAATGAGCAATTGCATTTAAAAAATGTTGCAAAATGATAACAGGGTCGTTTCAGAATTTATGTGAAATTTGAGACATAAAATATAAATTAATAGCAATTAGTTGAGAGTTGACGCAAATCAATACGTAATTGATTCAATTCTATAACGATAAAAGCAAAGATAGCACCTTTCTTTTGTTCTAACATTTTATTTTATGGTTTTGGAACTAATTTTATCGACAAATTTGAAAATACCAGAAAGACAGTGGTCCAAACAAGCAATGTTAATGATAGTTAATATGATGATAGTGCGAATGTTACAATTAATTTCTAAGATAAGAGGTTAGTTGAAGGTCATTTAAAGCGATGTAAAAGGATCATAAAGCATATAAATCGATAAAATGTGTATACATTTTCATGTATGTAATTAAGGTTTTAGGTGATTTAATGGAACAAATATGTAAATTTAATTAAAAATTTATGTACAGTACGATTTATGTAAATTGGCGAACATTGAATGTAATATTTTTTTTGCTACGCAATGGGCAATTTTTAGACGTGTATCTAACATCAGTCTACTAGATTTTGGTCTAATTAATGTTGGGCGTTTTTGAGTGCGTGATTACGTTGATCCGTACCACACATAACCTAACGTTAATGAAAGTGTAGTGCCGAGATTAAATTTTGGCATACAAAACCGTAAGTTAAAACCTCTATAAAATTTCACCTTCTCATCAATCACAACTTTTGCTAACAAACTTAATCGTTAAATTTCCCTAATTTTGTTGTGTAAATAAAAATAAAAGTTAATAGCAACTTAATTTGCTTGTAAATGTTCGACAACCAAATAGTTTTTATAACGTAAACACACCGTAATTCCCTTCACATAAATTTAGTGTTTCAATGATTTTAACAATCACACTATTTCGAAATAAAAAAGTTGTTGACAAGTCCCCCTCCCCCCAAATAAGAGTGGTACAAAAGTAAATATTGGACCTTTAAACGTAAGAACATTATTATCCAAATAGAAAGTGCTTGGAACAAGACGACTAGGTGAAAATATTGAAGAATGGAGAAGTGGTATTGTACGTAATTTATCATGTTGGACAAATTAGAAGGCAAACAGGAGTATCATTTTAAAAACAAAATTATAGAATTTAAGGGATTTTCCGATAGAATATCTGTACTGAAGATATAAGTAGCAAAAAAAGATAGCATCGTGATTATGGAAGTCACACACCTACAGATGTCAGCCCAGAAGAAGTAAAAGAAAAATTAGGAAGTTCTGGACGAAGTAGTATCGGTGTACAAAAAAAAATACAAACATGTAATGGGCGACTTTAATGGAAAAATTGGACAGATACAAGAGGGTGAAGAAGAAATAAAACGGTCATATGGGTATGGAATATGAAATGAGGGAGGGACAAAATTAATAGATTTCGCCTTCAGACATAGACTTGTCGAACACGAACAACATGTTAAAAAAAGAAAAGGACATGGATATCACAAAATGTACAATGTGGAAATGAAACAGATTTTATCTCACCAAGCAGGAAACAATGAATCCTCAATACAGAAGTATTGGGTTTTAATTTGATACAGACACCGACTAGTAAGAACAAACATAAAAATTATAAAGAATAATGAAAGAAGCAAATTATTTATGAGAAAAGAAAAGAAAAGCATACGGCGCAATCGGAAAAGGTATAAAATAAGCAGCGGATAACATATCACAAAATGCAGAAGCGCCCACGAAATGTGACAAGATATCACAAGAAAATATGATAAAAGAAAGGGGTGTCTCAAAGGAAATAGAATAGAAAGTGGAAGAGCAAGAATCGAATGCTGTGAACTCAACACTATAACCAAGAGAGCCATATGAAATGCAAGCAATAGCAGATATGGAAACAATAGAATACATCCTAAGAAGAATCCACATAAAATCGTGCCTTATCTAAATGGATACTCAAATTATATGACCCAATTAGTAAGAAAATGGAACGTAGCAGAGAAAAATAATGCAAATTGCAACAAACTACCACAAATAAATCAACGCAAATTAATAAATAGCTAATAAAGAAATTACAGAACAGGAAGATACCACATATTCAAAAATTTGAAATAAGAGAAGCAATAAAGAAATTAAAAAATCAAAAATGCCTGGCAATGACAAACTTTTAAATGAAAGTTAAAGGCGGGATCTGGAAAAATAATATATCAGCTTCATTGCCTATTCAACAAAATAGTGGACCTAGAATATATCCCAAAACAGTGGACGAACTCGGAGGTTATCCTATTACACAAAATTGGAGATACTGACAAAATATCTAACTATCGACCCATAAATCCCATCCCAAATGTATACAAAGTATTTGCATTTATAATAAATACCAGCATTCAGAAGAACATATTCAACTATAGATCATGTTCATAGCATCAACCAAGTGAGAAACATAACGAATATAATATATTCCCCTATTCATAGGATTCGTTGACTACGCCAAGGCTTTTGATTCTCTGAAACACCAACAAGCTTTGAATGGACAAAACGTTGAAAGCAAATATATAAATATAATAAGAAACATCTACGAAAATACAAAAGCATCAATAAGAATGGAAAAATAAGGGACAACATTTCAAATAAAAAAGGAGATTCGGAATGGGGATCCTCTGTCACCAATATTATTATTATTAACACTGAAACAGGTTGTTAGAAAATTGAAAATTAAGATGGAAAAAATGATAAATCAGTTCGATGACAAACGCAAGAAGGTGGGTCTAAAAATTAATTTTACAAAAACAAATATTTTAACAGACATGGTATGAGAAACAATAACAATGAATGGAAAGAAACTAGAACCTACTTCAGAAGCAATCTATTTATGGAATAATAGGAATAGGAAATAGAACGTCGAGTAAGTAAGTAAATTTGGCCGCTCAAACAAGTGTAAACTTATCAGTGAACTTTAAAAAGAAAGTGTAATTCCTACATTGACTTATGGAGCACAAACGTGGGCGATAACTAAATAACTATCAATGACCCAAAATAAAATTCTCTGAAGCATACTAAACCTAAAAGTTACAGATCGTGTAAGACTAGAAGACATAAAAAGACGTGTAGGAAATACAGTGCTACAAAAATCTCAAGCGGAGCTGGATCAGTCATATAGCCAGGATGGAGACAAGGACAACAACTACTAATGGTATCTAAGACTGGGGAAAAGCAGAAGAGGGAGACCAAAGATCAGATGGGAGGATGGTATCAACAGAGAAACAGCGACTGGCACAAGAGAAGACACATTGAAAAGTCAATGGGGAGGCCTTTGCCCGATCGCGGGATGTGTAGAGGCTATTATTTTTATTATTATTATTAATATATATACTACAGAAGAATCCGTAGGAATCATCGAACAAAAGTACAAACCTGCCAAACACCAATCGATCTAATACAACACTGTTTGGCAAACATGCTTCATATACCTACAACGAACAATGGTACAGACAAATAGAGAGAGCACCAATGGGTGGCCCGTTATCCCCCATAATAGCAAACACTTTTTATGGCAGAATTTTAATCTCGAGCACTGCACGCAGCAACGAAGAAATCCAGTGTACAGCTAAGAGATCTTAACGTATTCCAGCTACACGGCAATGAACCATGTTCTTGAAACGTCTCAACAGCCAACACGATCACACATCAAATTAACCATGGAAATCGAGAATAACAGACAACAATCATTTCTAGATGTACTCGTAATAAGAAAGGCCAACGGCAGCTTAGGTCACAGAGTATTGAGAAAGAAGACTCAGACAAACAGATACCTATCACATCATCATCCAGCATAACTACACTCGATTATAAAGACAAGGCGCATACACAAATGGAAATACACACTCTCTGCTTAGCAAGAAACGCTCGACAGCAGAAGATAAAAATTACATATAAATAGAAAATACGTTAAAGGCACAACTAATTAAATAGGAAGGCCACTCATGACACACAGCACCAAGACCGTCTTCACAACGAATCAAAAGATCTCACAAAAAATTAAGAATTCCGGAAGATAGAATCCCACTAGAAAAGTAAAGAATTTATGAAATGCCTTGCGGATCTTGTGAACGGGTATACATCGGGCAATCCAACAGGAGAATAAGTGCCAGGAGAGAAGAAGACAGAAATGCAATCGATCGGAAAGACATCACCTACTAACAACGGGGCACAACATCGACAATTCTGGTTAGAGAAAATTGTTGAAGCGATGGAAATAAAGAAAAAACCTCAGAACATCTTAAACAAAATGGGTGACACACTAATGCCCGGTTTCACAAACGATTGTCAAATGGTGAATTAAAAGTTAACAAGCCTTTTTAAAGACTCGATATTGTTTGTGAAATCCAAAACAATGGTAATTTTGCTTTTAACGGTTCGCCAAGGTAATCAATTGTCAAATATTTGACGATTGATTAAAGACTCGGTAACGAATCGTCAAACTATTGACGATTCGTTAACAAGCTGTTAACGACCGATTAGCGTTTGTGAAACCGGCCATTAGATTACCAAACAAACAAACACAAATCGAACTAATCGGCAGTTTGACGGTAATTCCCATATACTTATGGGTTATCAACTTGCCGACACGGACAGGCCCCGTTACACGTTCATGAAGACATCGCCTATAAAACTCCAGCGCAGAAAAATAGAACCAGACAATGAAACGTGAAGACCACCAGATTATGGCAATAAGGAGTTTGTCGAAAGCTTGTGAAATTTTCGTCCTCATAAGAACGCAAACACAATACGGACCAAATACGCTACCAACGCAAACATAATTTTTGCAATGTAACCAGATACAGTTGTTAATGTTGATTAATTTATCATTAATTTTATTAGGCTGTTGTTAACATGCTAAAACAAGATATTTTTGAAAAAGCAGTGTGCAGTAACAAATGAAAATTATGAAATGTGTAGTATTTAAAAATATTTTTAAGTCAATTAAAGAATCCTTGTTGAAAGCGAATAAACATACAAATCTTAAGTTCAGATTGATGCAAGTAGAAGTTCTTTTATCTAGCTTTCTAATAATACCAAGTTTCATAGTTTCGCCATTTTTCATTATCGACAAAATTTTAATAGTCATTATATTTTAAACGATGAAGATAAGTAGAATTTTACACCAAGTAAATGATATTAGAAATTAAAGTTTTTAAGGGATTTTGGGTTGCATCGTGCTAGTATATATTGAGCAGCACCTGCAATCAATTTTGCTCGTACATATTTAAGTATCAACTGTTTGTTGCACCCAAACGTATTTTAAAATTGATATACAAAAGTGGCAATGATGTGCAACATATTAATAATGCAATTGACCAAATATATAATAAAGTCATTCAAGAATCCATAAACTAAATAACTTAAGCTCAAAGCTCTTTTGTATCTTAGTCATTAGTTTTAGATCGAAAATATTGAACCTATTCAAGTTCATTTGTAGATATAACTTCGGGTATATTAAGTATGGTTGCTTGAAATTGTTCTAATTTAGTTCATTTAACGTCTTCAATCTATATAAAATATTTTTCTGGCTAATGGAACGGAGTATGAAAATGGCAATAAAAAATTGATGATATTGAAAGTAAGTCATACCAGGACTATGTGAAGTGACCCTGGCAGCAAAAGATATATGACTGAATGTGAAGTCGTACGTAGAAAGAAACGTTTTCGATAATGATCTAGAAAATATGTCGAAAATAGAGCGATAATGTGTGGTGTTCGATTGTAGATTAAACCTGCGGACAGGAAACACCTTGTGATCGATTTACGTTGTCCATACCTCAAAATACCCAATAAACTACTGGTTGAAATACTAAGTTGATGATCGGCAAATTATACCGATAAGTACATCGAAACTTCAAGATAAAAATTGTACCACTAGTTCACTCAAATGTTAACCATCAGATAATGAGAAACATATGGTACCACTTTTTACAGCTTGTTTTATATATATAAACATACGACGGGAAGCCGACTAACTGGAACTTCTTGGAAACTTTACACATTAATCATTAGCTATTTAGGTGGCGTAATTGTAAATGGCTATGCAAATTTACGAACGCTACATTTTAATTTACGCACAAATGGCCTGTCAACGCCACCGTAGGAAGCCAGCAATAAAAAGCGTTTACGTGCCTCTTATTTACTGCCAACCAAATTTGGACAAATTCGTCGGATTACCCGTACGCATCGGGCAAGTGGGCACTTGCGACGATTTGTATGCAAAGAATCGACATTCGTAAGTATAAATACCTGCCCATAAAAGATCATAGAAATGAGAGACACGTAGCGACCGCTTCCGCCAGGCGAATGAAGATGTGCAAAGCATTGATTGCAACAAAACAATGTCCAGATATGACTCGCCGGTGAGGTAGCCGCGACCAACTTGGAATACTAATTGGCGAGGTGTTAAACTTCGAGGAGCCGCCCACGAAACCGTCTAGTGTTTCGTTAAATTAGTCAAACAAACTAATCTGATGCTGTACCAGTATTTCACCGGTGTTCGGTTCATTTCATTAATTTTGTGTATAATTTTTGTAGATCTAAGCGTAATTGTAATAATAGAAAGAAAATTATTTTTTTCCTGTTTAGCACCGAAATTAATCAGCGCATTTAAAATTTGTTGCTGATATGTAAACAAATATTGTAAATGCAAGGCGCAAGTAACGCCAGAAGAAATACAATACGTAATAAATTGTCGGCAAGTAAATACATACTTTAAAAATTGGAATAAAAAAATCAAATTATACACAACACACAAAATAAAAATACTCGTGTCGTAAACCTTTGCGGAATACAAAACGCACATGCACGCGATATTACGATAAATCGTTAGTAGAATGATTAAATTAAATTATTATAAAAACACTAATTGTATGATTTTTACCCACAAACAAATGTGACTTTTCGCAGTAATAAGGTACATTTTTTATGTATATTGTGTAATAATCGTTTAATATTTCAGAGCATGTTTGTACGGAGACACACAGGTATACGTACATATATACATCTATATGTATATAATATACCCTCATATTTTAAATAAATGTTTCATTCACATGTTGCTTCCGTTAGTTACAACGGTACACACCTGCATATTAATTTACATATCGTGATACAAATTTTGTAGTGTATTATTTAGTAAAACAGTGTTTCATCAAAATGATGGACATATTCATATATATTATTAAAATCCACAGGCGTATGTTTGATGTTCAAAACTCCCCTCTATAATTTTCGAATAACTCATCAAATACCGAGGTGTCAATATAGATTAAATAAAGGAACATAATTACCAAGTTCTAAATTCTGCTATAGCGAGTGTTCGTTTGTTACGAAGCAACCATGACCGGAATATAAAAATTATCCAATCAAGAAATATAAAATAAATTATAAAACATTAAATTGTACCTGTTTATGTTTTTTAATGTTTTTTATATTTTTATGTCTGTTGAAACAAAACTTTTTGCACGAAATGATATTTCTGATATACCTATTTCAAAATCTAGAACTCGTATTTCCATTACATTGATTGAAAAATCATTTACACTTACACATTACGTCTCATTTATTTATTTAAAAGTTATTCACGTTTATTATTAAAGGAAGCAAAAGTAAATATTAATATTAGTTATATAATCCTAACATATTTTTCTGCATACAGAGCAGGAGCAAATAAACAACAGCACCCCCTAACAAACGCAATTAGTTTTTAAAATTAATTTGTTTTACAATTACAATTACTTTATAGTGTTTTACTTCATTTTTCATTTTGCAGCCTTCAGCTTTTTTATAGTTATTAAAACTGTATTATATCTTTTAGATTTGTTTGTTAGTTTTGTGCAGATATTAGTAGACTGTGGTGGTGGCACGGCAATTTTTGTAAAGATGTGAGCTCACTTCGTTAGTGGTGCTAATCGTGGAACTTTATTCGGGCATGTAGAATAATGTGCCACATGGATAATACAATGGCATCAAATAAATTTCGGACAACAAATTTCCTGTTATTTTAAAAAATAAAATGTGGTTTAGGCTTTAATGTCATAATTTAATATGTATGTTTTAGAAAGAAGATAATAAACCTCGAATGAAGAATTGGAAAACTAAACATGCTTTCCTCAACAAAAATAACAACTAAAATTTAAGAAAAGATTAATTCTTATATCTACATTAATTATGTATATTCAATATTTTTGACTTCTACATTAAAATTAAAAATAAAATCAATATTTCGTCATAGCCCCATTTGCTGCTATCACATTTTCCAACCTTCTAGGCATTGAGAGACATATATTTCGGAAATAGTCTTGAGGTATTGTATGCCATTCTTCCATAATTGCAGTCAACAGCTTCTCCCTATTGTGAAAAATTACCATTCTGCTTTGTAATTTCTTTTGCAATAGTCCCCACAGATTCTACTAGAACATTTATGTTTTGGACTGGAGCCCGCTTCGTTCTGTACTTGCGATGTCGCTTTCATATCGAGAATTTCTGGGTCTATACACCTGATGTGGCCATTGTGAGAAGATTGAAATACCTTCTCATCTGAAAATACAACTCGCCTCCAGTCATCATCACGAGCCAAATGATCCAAAGCAAATCTACACGCGCTTCCTTATGTTGAGGTGTTAATACAACTTTTTTTGCGGCGGCATAGTTTTTTACATTACTATTGAACCAGGAAAGTTACTAATTATTCTTGCATTAACGGCATTCTTGAAAGGGTCATTCAGTAACACATCAACCAAGGCTTCATCTTGTTCAACAGTTGAAATTCGAGATCTTGCGGACCCTGGCCGACGTTCTATTATTTGAGTTTGTCTCCATTTCTGTATAATGTAGTGAATAGTGCTTTGGGTATACCTAACATTTCTTGAATCTGCCTGCATGATCTACCGGTCTGCATTAGATCTATTACTCTAGATTTGTTAAATTCAGATACTGATCGCATGTTCAGATTTCAGTTAATCTGACGTTACTTTGAAGTATTGAGAAAATAATTTCAATATGCCAGACATTATGATATTAAAGCCTAAACCACATTTTATTTTTAAAAATGAGAGGAAATTTGATGTCCGTAATTTATTTGATGCCATTGTACAACATTGCATTGGCCATTATCGTTTGGCAAGTAATACAATATAATCAATCATACCTATGGGATATTTAGGTATCAAGAAGGCAGACTTTTCGCTGACATTTTTAAACGCCCTGCACACAAAGGTCAAAAGTGTATGAGTGGATCAAGATGGTATATCTGTAAATATGAAATTACGAAACGAATTTACGGTAAGCTTTAAGGTGCAATTAATGAGGAAGGATGAATGATCGAGTGGGAGGAGGAAAGGTTGTATTGCCGACAGGAATAAGGCAATAATTGACGCAGCTGGTAAGGTTGTGGAGACATGAGAAAATTAAATTGCTAATTAATGAGCTAAAGTTGGGAAATAAAGGGAACTGGAGCTAAACTAGAAATGAAAACAGGTCAACGATTGAAGCGTTGTTTGGCATTGAAAGAAACGAACATAATTAATTCTAGTGGGAAAAGTTCGATTCAAGAAGGTCAATTATTATATGCGGGGCCTATTTCACTAATAAATAAAATTAACACGAATTGTTTTCTTATATCAATACTTCGTCACCTGACGAAGCCACAGTGTTGGCAAAACATATGTAACGGCTAAAGTACAATCCCGTCAAACTACCAACGCTGACCTCTGATTTGAAATTCCAGAGGCAAGCCAGAAAATTAGGCAACATTCCTCTTACAAGGAAGTTAGGCCAAGCTCTATACCAGTTAGTCAAGTTTGGTTACTATGCCGAAAATTTGTTTTGTAGCTGAGAGTATAGAAAATCATCAAATAGTATTATTATGCTCCTCATATCTGTTGTATAAAAATAAATAGGAGGCAAATCAGATTGACCCTCGTAGATATTTAGTGTACAATGGTTCTTGGGTATTAAATTCTTGATACTTTGTTGGCAGATTTTTCAATATTGTCTGTTTTCCCCAAAATTAATTTGGCTATTTTTTTTATTTCCTTGTGGGTCTTCACATACACACAGAAAGTATAAGTAAAAATTGCTCACGCGGGTAGAGATTTTGCTCTAATGAGCGGTCATTATTGAGGCAAACGCATATATTGGAGAAATCGTCCCAATCAGAAGGAATCCAAAAGTTATAAAAACGTTAGACTAAGTGTATCGAGCTAAAACTTAAAGTTTTCAGAAAGATGGTATGTAAGAAAAGTTGTGGGAAAATTTTTCGTATTATTTTTTTCCTATTAAAAATATAAACTTACCATTGGGTATTGAGAATCTATCAAGTTTCTCCTGCAGTTTGACAATACATTTGTGTTTACAAAGTTTTACAAAATGTCCTACCAGTCAGAATTGCGGAAAGGTATTTACAACTTGGTTGGCCACATGCCCAAACGTGTCGCCATTTACCGAAACCAAAATATTTCTAAGACAACAATTTTCTTCGTCATTAATGGATGTGAGGAAGGTTTGCCATGTATGAATCTGCCCTCGAGTTCTGAATCATACAAGACTTGAGAACTTTAGTGAATCGGCAAGAAGTAGAAAAGAGGGAAATTAGCAGAAATAATTTAAAATATAGAAAGCGGCAAAAATATCAAAAATACACGGCTGCATCCAGAAACAATGCCACAATAATTTTAGACGACTCAAAATATTTTACATTATCTAACACCGAAATAAAAGGAATTGGCGACTTTTATACAGACAACATTGAGGACGTTCCTAATGACGTAAGGTATAAGAAAAAAGCGAAATTTAAGGACAAGGTACCAGTGTGGTGCGCCACTTGGGAAGCTAGTTTTCCAATACCTTATGTTGCAAGAGTTAGGGGCGAAGCTATAAATGCAGACATATATATTCGAAGATGCCTCCCCAAATTAATAAATTTTATTCAAACGGAACACATTAATGATAATATTAAGTTATGGTCGGATGTGGCATCGTACCATTATGCGAGAACAAACCAAGATTGATTAAGGCAACAAAATATGCCACGTAGCAAAAAAAGCAAAAGTTTTGACAAGTGATAACCTGAAAAATTTACTTAAGGACGCAGAGGATGATCAATTTTTAACGTGCTAGGTAGAAATAAGTCAATGTCTAAATACATGCCAGACGTTTAACGTTGTTTTTAGGTAGTTGCCATTTTTGGGTTATTTGGGCAAGGTAGAAATAAGTCAATGTCTAAAATACATGCCAGACGTTTAACGTTGTTTTTAGGTAGTGGCCATTTTTGGGTTATTTGGGGCTATTCGATGCAATGAAATCTACAATTTGCCTGTGAATGGTGATAGAAGTGGGGAAATGTTCTTATAGTGACATTTAATCAAACGAAAATTTACAAATCCCGAATGTTTACTGTCGTCTAGCAATTGTTATAGAAGACGTTGGTGTTAGCACTCATACTGAAATTGCAATGGGGCCGCCGAAGAAATCGCCAATGCTTTTATTTCGGGGTGTTCTTATTGCACGGTGAACATAAATAATACTAGTATGGAAAGCAGAATTAGGTTCTTAGGTTGGTTGAGACCTTTACTATGTGGTAGTCCACTTGACAATGACCGTAAAAGGTCGAAACTTAAGTCGTGTAGTGTTTGTTTGGATATATGTTCATTAGTAATGTATATTTTTAACAATCAATTATTAGGTTCTTATTGTTAGATTTTGTTTAATTTTGTAACTTAAAATTTTCATAAAGGTTTATTAAATACCTTCTTTTCCTATATTGTAAAAATATTACAGTACTCTTATTACATTACCCATATGTCATTTTACATTACCGATACATTATAAGATACATAATAAACTAACTTTTGTGAATGTTACGGACCTTTTTATATCTTTAAACCGATAAAAAAAGTTATTGTCGGCTACGTATTTGGAAAACAACCTATTTGCCTTACATGAAATTTTCGTTTTCAATTCGGCAGGTACTTTATACTATACAAAATATTAAAAATAAGCGTTCCTTTCACTCTTTTTACATTTATACAATTATTATAAAATCCTTTTTGCTTCTAATGTTGTTAATTAGAATTACAAAATCTGCTTTGGGAACTACAAAAGTTTAAAACAAAATCTATCAACTATATACTTGATAGTGTCAACGGCAGTTGTCGTCGGTTTAAAGGTATAAAATATGCAATATCTGCTACGACAGACCACACATAGAGTATTTCCATGAAAGTAGAAGACATCTGTCGAACATGTACTGTCAGTACGAAGGGAGTACTGAAAATATATTTCACCGTCTGTTAGAAATTTGAGAACGACTCTGGCAGGAATCGAAGCAACTTTATACGAGATTTTATATTTGCTTTAATTTGGAGAACTGCTTTGCACAAATGCGCCAACTCGGAGATAGGAAGGTAAATCCTATCTGTTCTGCATTCAAAATAAATTAATTTTAAAACCTTATTGATTAATCACTTTTCTCTTTAAAATTACGATCAAGAGCTTGTGTACTATGCTTCCAATGAAATTGAGGTGGAAGAGCGGAATGAAGTGGAAAATGTTTAAAAATATATATATCCGTGGGGATAATTTCAATTATATTGATAAAATTAATTTTGGGTATGCTAGCGGATTCATATCCAAAAAGACTATTAAAATCTGCGCTCATTACAAAAGCAATATAACTATACAAATTTGATTATACTCATAGAATATTGACTTCACGGTTAACTAAACTGTAAATAAGCTGCTATATGGTGGTACCAGCGCCATTTTGATTTTTATCAAATAACAGATTAAAGCTTCTATTTCGTAAAATGCATTGTAAAATATCAACGTTCAAGAAATTTATACATCATGGCAAAAATAATTTGGCCACCGCGTGTATTAAAAAAATTAAATAATTTTAAAACAGCAAACTTGTATTAAAAATTCTTTTTTTTATTGTAATACCTCTCATAAGTGTCCATCACTTTTCTGCACTGCTTGGGGAGAAAAACCTTCATACAAGAGATTCATATTCCGCTATAGTTCGATATATGGTCCTAGATGTGCTTGATATATCTTGGTTCCAAAATATATGTGCTATTTCACCTTGAGCGAAATTGTAAATCATTTTCCTAATTTCATACATATCCATATAAAGCCACTAAAAAAGGAAACCCCAACAATAACGACAAATGCATTGCTCGGGAACTATTAAGCAAATGCAGTTTAAAAGACAGATGCACGAACGTGTGAATAGAAAAACATAAAATACTAAGTATAAGTCATGGTGGGATTATTGTCAAAAGTGTACCACAAGGATCAATATTGAGTCCACTGTTATCTATTTTATATACAAAGGATCTACCAAACGGTCAGTCAAGCTTACAGCTACAGCCTAGGGTATTGTTTACCCACGACACCTCGGTGGTAATCAATGCAACAAGTTTACAATAGTAAAAGAAGAGACTGTTGACGAACTTCGGGCACCTAATTTCAAAAATAGCCCCCTTCAGCTATGACTAAGGACAATTGCATACGTCCATAAATCAAGAAGCTTACGTAAATGCTCGTTTGGGTTGTGGAATATTTTTTTGGGGAAATAGTGTTGACGTTCATAGAACAATCGTTCTACAAAAACGTTGCATATGGGCACTCTTCCACCTGCAAATTAGAGAACCGTGTAAAAACATATTTATTACAAAAGAATACATACCTTGACAGGACTCTATGTATTGGAATGTACACTATTCGCAAAACCTCACTATAAAGACTGTCTTCAACAGCACGAAATCATTCACCATTATTACACACGTGAGACATACCTGAACCATCCAAGGTATCAGTAATGAAGATAAAATGGTGACGCAAGTTATAAAAAATTACAATTTACTGCCGGTTGAAATGAAAAACTTAAGTTACAAACATTATAAACAAGCTGTTGTCTTTCACTATTTTAAATTTTTAAATACTTTATTATTACTTATGTTCCATGCATTCAATCCATGTGACTTGTTCCACTCCCGTAAGAGCACACCATGGAAATGTTTTATTACTGTATTAACTTATGGGAGCAATCAATTTATTATTATTATTATTATTATCATCTCAAATTCAAACCTAGGAAGGGGACATACGTTCGTTTCCAAAGCAATATCGATTCCATAGGTGTCTCATTGAGCCTACTAAATTTTTTTGAAAATACTTAGCAAATATATTATTAACCTTTTGACTGCGGGGTAAAATATTGGCCTTCCAAACGCAAAAAAATATTGCTGTAACCGTTGTAATTATTACAAAAAGTTGTTATGCAACTACTCGCATATCAGAACATATTTTGCAATCAAATGTTGACGACATTCGTGGCGTCGTCTATTAACGATAGCCGTAGTTGCGAAAATCATGTGCAATTAAAACAAAATGTGCGTTTACCTGAAGTCAATTCATTCACACTTTGATCGACGTACCGGATATTGCAAGCATATTTATTAAATTTTTGGTAAAAATTAAATAACGAATTATGGAGCTTTCTTTCACATATTGATTAAAAAATTTATGAAACTCTTATTTTACACTTATTCACGTTTTTGCAGTCATTAATTACATTTTTCTAGTTTAAAAATTACGACCAGTTTCCAAAAGTAATTATTGGGGTTGTTAAAGATGGTGCACCGCACATACAGTGGATATGGTCACAAAACTGCCGCGCTTATCTAATGTTGCACGCTACGATTTTGCCCTTGTTATATTTAAACAAAAAACGTAACGAAGCATAAAAATATGAACATTTGACATTGATTTTTCCAGATCAAACAAACAAAAAATACAGTTTAATTTGGTGTCCTTAAACTTAAATGGTGGGGACAATTCTCAGAAAGAAGGCAATAGAAATATACCACCCAATCAAAATTAAATTAAAGTGCATTATGAATCAGGGTTACAGTGCAGTAAAGTAATTTAATAGCTTCCAGGAAAACTCGAATTGATTTTTATGCGATTGCAAACTTTATATATTCTATAAAATTTAAAATTATAGTTCGCGTCGTTCATGTTAAGATTATTAAAGTGGAATGCTATAATAGCAAAGAACTGCACTGAACTGTATCATCTATCGGGATAGGTTCTCATACAAAATCAAATCTAATGACTAATCGACTTATGTTTCAATAAAATATTACGAATAAGTTAAACACATAAAGTTAATACAAAACTCTTTCTGCAGGTTTAATTAACTGAAATATTAAGATATTGAAAAAAGACAAACATGTGTCAATAATTATGAATTTCTACATTTCATGATTGTTGGGTAAAAGAAAACCTATTTATTTTTCGATGCTCTCATGTGTTCGTCACTAGCATCTCTTTTCAAAGACCAACCGTACTCAGGCAATGCACATCCCAATGCCCTTGTACCGAGTTCCGATTATTTTAATGTCTTTGTGAAACAGCTAACCTTGTTCTTCATTCCATTTCAGGAAACTAATCAATATGGCTGTTGAGAAAATGTACCTTAACACTAGATTCAGATTTCTAAAATGTAACGTTGTAACTTCTCTGACTTGGACATCGACTGAGGAAAAGTCTCATCTTGCATAAGATGACGAATCTGGAGCCCCTCAAAAATACCTGCTGCTATCTTCAGGTTTCTGTGGGAACTTAACACGAAATCACTGTCCTTATTCATAATTTGATACGGAGAGGTGAAACAAGGATATTAGATGGAGAAATCAATGGTTCACACTTCACATTTTTTATCCATAAAATGCCCCTGTGTGGCCCTCTGTTCCAGTCACGAATGAAGGAGGACTATGTAATAAATCCTAGAAGAATAAAAATTACTTTTATATCTCCACAAACACTAATTTATTTTCCACATATCTCACATCCTCTAGCAAAAGACACTTTGTGCTTTGTAATGCTTTTAAATTAAAAAATGACCTACTCGAACAGAAAGTAGTAAATTTCCATTGTACAACAGAACCGCCTGTAAACTTATAGTAGTAGAAATTACTGGCACTGGCACTTTTTTTTCGTTATGCTAGCAATGTTGCAGAAACAAAAGTAGCCATCTGTAATGTGGTCTTCAGGTTCACGCCACTGCCTCATATTTTCGGTACACGAAGAATACATATTTCTTCTCTGTTTTGTATAGTGTAGTTACCAGCAAAACGAATCTGAACTATATACTCGCCGAGGTCGATTAGACTTTTTTCACGAGCACATTGAATCTAACTGGAATTCACAACTCCACTGACCGTCGACAGACCATTTACAAACAAAAATATATCTTACGAATTAAGTTTTACGACGAAAATATTCTCTCTCTTTAGTTGCTGAGAACAAAGTGAAAGTACCTGACACTTATAGAGACTCGGATGGGTAATCCCCTGACCACAATTACATACTGTAACAAGAAATAAAATCGAGGGGTGGGAAGGCAACAAAGAGAAGCTTTAATAGATAAGATTATAATTATTATTTATTGACACATATTTATCTTTTTTGATATATTCATTAATATTTCAATTGATGAAACCAGCAGAAATAATTTCGCCCAAACCGTCACCTATCTTCGTAGAACCACTGCAAGAAATATTTTAATGTTGAATAATTATATTATATTATATGCAACGTACTTTATTTCAGACTTATCAATTAATTGTAGTTTACATATTTTGCACTACTTTTACGTTAATTTACTAATTATATTTTAGGCTACCCGTTAAGTCAGTTAAATATACTAATAACAAAAACCCACAAGTTCAATTTAACGGATTTGTTTGCAGATTTATAAATTATATTTCATTGAACCCACTTTTCAGCGCAGAATGTAAACGGTAAATAAGACAGGAGAATACAATATTACCAGATATTGATGACGAAAACTTCCTCATCAATGTCTCGTTACATCTATTTTATGTTATGTTATTTGAAATTTTAAGGAAGAAGACTAATTTTCATTCTATTGAAGTGTATTCACTTGAATGACGAAATCCTGCTGTTGAATATTCTCAAAAATATTTTAAACTTCTTATATAACCTTAAATTATGAAGTAATAGGGGATACTATGTGCAGATTGGATATCCTTTAAAGGCGAGTATCAAAAATAAGTTATCAAAGATCACCAATAGTGCAATAAAGTAGCGGACAGTTCAAATAAAGAATTGAGATCTTAAGCATCGTCCCATCATGTTGAAATCGTCGTTATTTATTTATTTAGTAACGTGAATTACTTCTAACACCTGTAATATTTATTTTTTCAATTAGAATATTTTTTCTCCTACCCGTCGTAGGTGGGGGTCATTACTATGGGTATCACGGTGAAGACGTCAAAACTGGCGGCATTCATGGTAAAGCACGTGCCTTTGAAGGAAGTGATTTTGTTGGGGCTCTAAAGGGACATTCTTTGCAGGTGGAAGACCAGTGTCAGTGCAACAGTCATCGATAATGAAACGCACTAGAATTTTTGCCAAGATCGTTTTCTGAGTGACCTTATTTGTGCTATGTATAGTTGCTTCGCGGGTAATTTTCACATGGATACGAAATGATGTCAGTAAGCCGATGCCGCGGTTTCAAAATATCGCAACGTTTGTATAAATATTTGTTCAAGTCAAAACGGTGTGTTGCGCGGTGTTTGTGTTCAAATTACTTGTCAAACAGAGAAGGCAAGATGTCGGCATAGCTGAAAGTATTTGAATAACGGCTATGTCGCATCAAGCCAGCTTATGTTTCTCAAAATCTACAGTTTTGAAAATTATATTGGACACAGCACATTTAATACTTTCACAGAAAATTTGTAAGTATATGTTTTAGTATATTTGTATGAATTGTAAGTTTTGCGAATTCGCCTTCAGCACTTATGTATAAAATGTATATCATCTGTTTATTCTTTCTGTCTTATATAATCACGACCTGTGTTGTATGTTTATTTATTTAATTATATTTCTTGGAACATATCTTAATGTGGCAAGCATTGATATAATAGTTTTATTACCAATGTTTAATTTATTAAGTATTTGGTAATTTGATGAATATGATATTTAATTTAAATAGCAGTAGATTAATTCAAGTTTCAAAAACTATTCGATTACCGTTATCAGTAGAATTTTATCGACAATTCGATATAAAGTGTGTCAAGTTTTGGGGAAAAATAAATTCTTTAAAATAAGTATAACGTAATTTATTTAAAGGACCTCTTTATTTTATTTATCTTATATCCATGTTAATCAAATGTACACCTAAAATGGTCTTAAATGGTCTTCAATGATACGCAATGTCTGCCTAATTTGTTGCATCATGTTTGTATAAATTTCTCTTATCTTTCGATATATCTTACGTTTTAGTTGCGCTTCATTTTGAGCTTCCCACCTTGTATCTATTTTCGGTCAATGTGTATATGAGCCTGTGGTACATTTGGTGGATTGTCAGCTTTTGGCACAAAATGTATGTTGTGAGATGCTTGTCGTTCTTACATAATGGCAACTTTCTAGTGTGGCCAAAACATTAATTCATCACGTGAATGGTTATAAATTGGAGAAACTCGCTATAAATGTTGGCATTACCTGCTTCACCCTTCACGTCCCCAATATATGGTCTTGAAATATGGCTTTGTATTTTGTATTTAATATTATCTGAACAATTATCGGTATAAAAACCCATCATTGTCTTTCATTTCTGAGTGAGAGAATGAGAAATATTTTTCATCGTCCATTGTGATCACTTTATTGTTTAGAAGATGATTTTGGCGTAATCTACGACAACACATTGGAATTCTTCATAGCGTGGACATTTTTTTCTGAAATTCCCTTCTTACAGTTTCCTGAAAAACATTAAACTTCTTGGATAACGTCTAATTTACAAAAAGTAAATTTCATAATTGTAAAGTTTTATAAAAGGGGTATGGTATCCATTTAAACTGCTTGACCCAATTAGTGGCCCAGTTTATTTACGAACCATATATGAACGAAATGATTCATCTATTCGTTGTTCCATCTTTGGGAAGACCTATTATATCTACGTGTCGCTTTGTTTTCAATTTATAGTCTGTTTTAGTTAAATTATTTCTTATTAATATTGTTGCTATTTTATTGCCCTCTCTTCCGCCATCTCTTATTTTCTCAAAATAGTCTATCGTTATTGTTCGTTCATCCGAATCCCCAAGGACTGTGTTATATTATTTTGTCTTCCATTACATTTATTTGTTCTGCTTCTTCTTCGTGATAAATTATTTGTTCCTTTATTATATTGTCTTCAATCTTTAATTCTTCCACTCTATTGAAACTTTGTTGTAGTAGGACTGTGTTATATTTTTTCTCTTCCATTACATTTATTTGTTCTGCTTCTTCTTCGTGATAAATTATTTGTTCCTTTATTATATTGTCTTCACTCTTTAATTCTTCCACTCTATTGGAACTTTGTTGTAGTAATTTAAATAAATTAGACTCCCCAGCACCCTACGTTCTATATAGTTTTTATACAGGTTGTCTCTAATTTTTTGGATATATAATTATGAGTGCAACGAGGACTCGCTCTGGGAGATAAATAAATAAGAGAAAGTGGGGAATTTAATATCCCACAAACTTCTTTCAAACTTCTATTTTAGGTTGCAGGAATTAAGTGGTTGGCAATTAACAAATTATCAAACGCATTTAATGTTTGTATTTTTTCTCTAGCATCTAAGTAATTTTTAAAATTATATAATATATGGATTTTATTGTAAATTATTGGACTAGGTGTAATGTGACAAAGACACCACAATTGCATTAAATTAAAATTTGTCTACCTTTGAGCTTGTTAGTTAGAATTGCACGTAAACATGGTTGCAATATTAATCTTCACTCAGTTATGTGCGTTCGTTTGTACACTCATCATTACTCTATTATGGTTGGGTGGAAACAGAAACGTATATTGTCAATATATTGATGGACCAATACAATCCTACATACAAGATGAACTTTTAATAGGTAGTTATTAAATCTTAGTTCACTGTCATTACAAAATAATAAATTAAGGTAATAAATTATCACACGGTTGAGAGGATTATGTGGAGGATAACTTAAGGCGTTGCGAATATGTTATATATTCACATAAACGTTTTTGATATTTCATGTTCTACATTAAATGTATGAATTATATATTTGTTTATATGATCTATAAGACCATCAAACAAAAATATATGTCATATGATTTTTTTAAAACAATAATATGCAATTCATTTACTTACTGGCTTGTTCGCCATTGATATTCTTTCGTAAGTTTGTCTAAATTCTTATATTTTTATTACTTTGAGCAATTATAACATTGAAAAGGGCATTTTAAAAATAACATTCATTCGACAAAAATTATATAAAACAAAAACTAGTGAAATATAAACATAGACATTTTAAAATATAAAGTTTGTAACATACTTTAGCAATATTGTGCATTGAAATTTCTTACCTGTTTGTACACCGAATAATTAATTGGGGGATAAATGTCCCAAATCACTGCCTTTTCATTCCACATTACACTTGCTTTATCGTATAAATTCTGATATTCAAAAATTGCCACCTCTTTTATATGTTCTTATTTGTAATATATTTCTCCTAATGTTTGAAAAAAACTTACCATTACCACACAGTAAATTTATTTGCCCACCACAGTCTCCATTTACTATTATATTTCTCCTAGTTTCATTGCTTGATTTTTTTTCCTTTAATTTCATCACTTTGCTTTTCCCCACATTTATTATTCGAACATACTCGGCGCTTCTTGCATTTCCTTACTATTTCATCCATGTACACTATGAAAATTAGTGGGCTTAGACTTGCCTCCTGTTTCAGTCCTCTTTCCATTTCAAATTCTATTGTGTTCTGTCCCTCCATTCTGTTCAGGATATGCTTCCTATCACATTCATAATTTCGTCCGATTTTTTCAATGATACGGTGTTGTACTTGCCCACCCTCCTAGTAAGCTGGTTGCTCCTGCTGTAGTTCTTTCCTTAGCCTCCTCTCAATTATTCTTGTGAATACTTTGAACCCTATTGACAATAGTTTTCCCTTTACGCCGTTGTACCGTTTCCATTCAGCGGTGTTGTCACATTTCTTGCCCAGTCCTATGGTATGGTTTCTTCTATGGAGAAGCCAAAGTAATGAAATGGGGTGAAAATGGATATGAATCATATATAAGGAAACAATGAACTTCCTTACATATGGATTCATATCCAGATTTGACACCGATAATATTCTTCGTTTATTCGCTTCGATTACAATATTTGTGTCGATTGCTTTCCCTGGTAAACTTTAATTAATTACATTTTCAGTGATGATATTTTTAGATGTATTCCCAATGTTTGGGCATATTATGTTCCAAAAATAAAACTAATTTGAGCGACAAGAACCAGCACGTTAGGAATGAAGACAATCATCATCACCCAATTTCTGTACCACTCAGTATCATCAGATTGCACATATGGCCTAATAAATCCAAACTCCTTTTAGTTATTATATTCAGTACCTCACAAACTGAACAACATTTAATACACAGCAAGTTTTTTTATATTGTTTGACTATTTCATTTCATCAGTAATAAATTGGCGGAGATTGTGGTTTTCAAATATGAAAACTTACAAATAAAAATTTATAAATTTAACACACTTGATTTTAATAAATTTATATACGTATTTCGGCAACTAAGTTGCCATCTTCAGTAGAAATCTGAAAAAGAAAAGCGTTAAACTTATTTCTGGCTAAGATGTTACCTGTGAAAATATTCGCTTCACTAGATTACCAATGGGATAACATTAAAGTTGAAATTAAAAAGTACCTTAATTTATACTTGTACTGTAACGTTCACATAATCAGTGTTGTAGAACTAATCTAATATAAATTAAATAATTCAAATGAACTACGTTGAGGTCAATTGTCAGAATTCATTAAATTATTTTTATTTCTTTGTATGAAAATACTTTCGTAACTATCTAATTCTCTACAGTTTTGCACATCTTTAATTAATTTAACACAATTTGGTGGTAATGCATGGCCAGTTTCAAAAAGATGTTGAGCTACGTTTAATTTTTCCTGTATGTTGAGCCATGTGCTTTCTATGGCGGGTTTTAATTGAACTTTCGTTTGCCCGATATATTTTTGATTACAAACAATTTATCTCATATATTCCAGCTTTCTGATCTACCTCAATTGTATGTTTGGCATTCCCTACGAGGGGGGTTTGAAACACTAGATTTAAACACGACCTGAGGTTCATGATTTTGAAAATATTATTAACAACATAAACAAATTTATTACCTTGATGTCTTTGAGGTAGTAGTGGAAATTGAAATTGCTCCTACGTTTGTGTTTTTTAATAAGGTTAGGTATTTCCGTGCCGAAACCATTGCGAATGGCAATGTGTTTGGTTAGACTGAGTTCGATGTTATATCTATCTCTTGTTAGTGGAAAACTGAACTAACGATGGATAAGAAAATTGAAAGATGATATTTTCTGCCGGAAACTGAAGCATGAATGGGCGGTTATAAATGTATTCACATCGGTTTCTTTCCAGAAAATATCCATTTTTATATGGCTGTTATTCCTAATTACTAGTGTCTAAAAATTAGTAAACGTTCATGTGTTTCCTTTTCTATTGTAAATTTAATGGTTTTGAAAGTGAAATTTAATTGGCTCAAAAGTGCGTCTAAATTACATTTATTTGTATCAAAAAACACGAAAGTATCATCAACGTAAGGTACGTACTTACTTTAGGGAAATATGTAATATTTCTTTTCAAATCGGTTCCAAAATTGGCTATAAACGGAGATAAAGAGTTACCCATAGCAGTTCCTTGTAGTTGTTCATAGAAGTTAACTTCAAATTGGGTTTCAGTCATGGATAGAGCTGTCAACTTCAAGTATTCATTTACTTTGCCGATTCAATCTTATTTTTCTGAAGCGAGTAAGATATTTCAAAGTTTCAGGAATAGGTACCGAAGATAACAAAGATGTTACATCAAATGAGACCAAAATGTCACCTTTATCCTGCCCGTAATCTTTAATTTTTTGAAACGAATTCCAACGAATTATGAATTGATAAATTATCTGCCCAAATTCTTGAAATCATTTACTAACCAGTTAGAAAGTAAGTCGGTTATTTAATACCTGAAACAATAGGTCTCAATGAGTTATATGGCTTATGTATTTTACGTGAGTTCCAAGTTAAGATTATTGACAACTATTTATCGGATCATCATCAGCAAATCGTCGAGTTAATATTAATGAAGAAAGCAGAGCCACAGTGTACTAAACAGAGATGTTACTCGAAATACAATATGCGTAAATTTTACATGTTAGTGGAGAGTGATCTTCGTGATGAGGAATGGGATAAAAAAAATGCAAATGTAGATACATTATATACGGTGTTAGAAAGGATACTTATAAGGAGTTTCTATGAAGAAAACTAATAACGGTATACAAAATAAAAATAATTTCCTTGAAAATGCACAACATGTTCAAAATGTTATGCTAAATGGTGGTGATAAATAAAGGTATTAACAGTACATAAAATGAGCGGTATATCTTCCTGCGTAAGTTTTATAAGAAATTTGTAAAAAATGCCAAGAAAAGTCATAACGACGAAAGAATCATACAGTCCACAAACATTAGCAGAACATGTTGGAATATAATTAACGAGGAAAGAAACAATCACCCCCCAAAGGAGATTATAATAACATAGTCATGGCCGTACTGCCCAAGAATGTCCCAGATTTGTTAAGCAAGTATTTTGCAGATTTTGCCACCGATTGCTCGACAACACACAACACACGTAGTAGTGGATTTTCCATTAATTCCGTGTACGGCCCTACAATCGGCTTTGTACATAATTACTAACTTGTTCCTTTGTCTGCTTTTAAATAAAACAGTTTTTGTTCCGAAATTTTTAATAATCTTCCATTTTTATTATTTTGTATGTATTTGTGCTGCTGTAAGTTTTGCCAGATTTGATTCTTGCAAGCCTCCCTGATAAAAAATTTTTGAAGTGTCTTCAAATTTTATATAATCTTCTCAATAGGCGTTTTACGCCATGGCGAACAAAACTTTAAACCTTCGTTTAATAAATTTAATTCGTCAATATTATATCTCAGAAATCCATGACTCTTTCATAGAACGATCGTTATTTAATTTATCCTCTTGGGCACAAAATTGTCGAAATTTTGCGTTTAAATCGCAAACTTTGTTCTTAAATTTTTAATTTGTGACTTCTGCGAACTTCCTATAAAAAGTGACACCAATCCTCAAATTAAAAATCACTTAAGTTTTTAATTAAATGTAAATACAATTTATGATTCTAATTCTAACTGACTTCTTTTACTATACCGGTAATTAATTTCTGAACTGAGCCAATTACTCTTTTGCGAAGAAAATAACTTTTCGACTAACTTTGCAATTTGAGGAGACATCTACTTTCATAAACTTATGAAAACCTTTGTGACTTTGCATCGTTTTTGTATCAGCATTTAATCATTTTATCTTACAGCTTATGAAACCTACTACATTCCTTAGACCAGGAAGATATAATACTAGACTGTAGTTTTTAAATATGAAAATAACTTATACAAACAAAAATTAAAAATGTAACAAAACTCTACCACACTTGATTTTAACAAATCAAGTTATTACGACTGAAACCTTCGTGTACATTACTCATTGCAAAGTTCTTAATTGTTTAGATATTTTGTTTAATTCGATTATAAATAAATTTATTTTTTTCAAGTTATTATGTTCGATAGGAGCAAAAGTATGTTATTTATAAATATTTGTGAATGTGGTGTGTGGTGTGGTGCGTCATTTTAGTGATTAAAAAACTGAAATGAACAATTAAACTCCAAAAAGATTTACAGCGTTTTGTATTACCGAAACCAGACATTGATTATGCATAAAACAATCACACATAACACATCTGTTGTCAGTCGTCGAGCAGATATTGAACTTCGTACCATGTGATCAAACAGACCAATGCAGATCTTTCGGAGCCCACTGGCGGCGGTAAGTAAATTTGTAGGTATCTGCTATTGTCCCACATTAGATATCACGGTAAGGCATTGTTTAGGGACAACTATATTAGGCACTAGCGCAACCAAATTATCAGACAACAAGACTATGCATCGAACTAAACAAAATAAAAACTGAACTTTTATTTTATCTTCAAGGCAAACGGGCTCGACAGAATCGATCCGGATAACGATTGACACATTGAAGGAATGTTCAAGGTTTGAATTTAACGATATTTCTAACGTTTAATATTTTTTACCGGATTATCTGTGATATTTGTAAATTAATTTCCCACGTTCAGTTTGATTTTTGCGTAAGTAAATCTGGAAGAAATTTTTTAATAATTCGCATCCCCGTTTTAATTTGTTATACTGTGCTCGAGCACACAAATAAATAATCACACAACATTCATGAAACATTTCCACAATAATCGAAAAACAAAGTTTCAAATATGTATAACTATAATTTGGTACCGCACGTTGATTCGGTCATACTTTCAACTAATTTGCATTAAAAGTTTAACATACATTTGGTCACAACACGTAGGAATGTGTTATCCTGGAAGTCTCGCTCATTTCGTCGGTGAAATGGCAAATTTCTTATGTACATACTAAATTGTCCACGTGACATGTACTGGTGTTATATTTTTTAAGACATGGGAGTACTCTACGGACTAAAATAAATATTACTCGCCACAGCGAGCTCAACATGTTTGTAATTAACCTTACTTTTTTTAATTACAGGTCTGCAAGTAACTTATCGGAGAGAAAATTACGCAGTAGGTGACGAAGAATATGCCCATATTTCTGTTCCATTAGATGGAATGTTTAAAAATTTTAAAATGGCAGAAAACTATTAGAATAGACACCTAGGTGAGCGACCTGTAATAAAATGTATAAATGGATTGTAAGAATTGTAGAACACGAGAAATGGGCAGCAAGTATAAAATAAATGATATGGTGGCGTGATTTAAAAATAATGCATGAAGTAAGTATGCAAAGGATACGGGTTCCTTTCTTTGTTATCAATTTATTGTTTTGAATTACATTTCAATTTATTTTTTGTAGTATCCATCAACTGGCTTCCTTTTTTATATTTTGTGTAATAGCCTTCAAAATTAGATTTGTGGTAGACATTCATATACTCTCATCGTTATTAAACCACGTAATAATGTAACCGTGAATACTACAATAAAACACCGTCATCGTAATAAATACGTAAAGCCATAAATAAAAAACAACAGAATGAATAATAATTTATTCGTATAACAATTTTTATAAACTCGAAATATTGCAAAATATAAGTGCACCACTTGTGCTAGTAGAAATTAACGACGTAATGTAAAAATTGGTGTCCTACGTCTCATCACAATAGTCACTTAAATATCAAAAAGCAAATTAATTAGTGTACAGTCTTCTTCAAATAAAACACACAAAGGCAGCTACACCGTAACTGTTGCTAAGTATTACTTCAGCGGACGAAGTTCTAATTAAATAACAGTATAGAGTAACCTGGCTTTTGTGCTAATGAATTGTACAAACTTTTAACCAGTAAACAATTAAAGTTGGGGCAAACAAGAAAATAGATATCACGAAATAAACCTAAATCAGTTGTACACATATTTGGAAAAGTTCGACAAATTGCATAACGCATTCAATGCTGTGTTTAATTAGTGGAAATGCATTCATCATTATTTGACAGTATTCTAGATAAAATATTTGGCGTATTACTATATCAGCATGTATCGACAAAATAATTATTTAATCGAATTTATCAGTCCAATTGGTAGGTTTTTAAATAACGCATACGTACTTCATATTTACAAACTTCTTGCGTAACATTACGACAATTTAACAAAGTTTCATCAATCGTTAATCTACTCTGCAGTCAGCAAATATTTATTTTGCCAGCCGTGTTGAAATTGAAAGTGCTGGTCACGGGTATATTCATTTCATATTTGTAGTTTTAATTTTCCATTAAAGAAAAAAAAAATGTATTCATTTTATGAATTACTAATATTCGAAAACAATTTATGTTTTAAATTCATTTGAAATAATAGTTTACGTCAATTAATCATAGTCTCAGTGATTTTTTAATCTAGCTGACAATAAAAGTCGCCCAAACGGCCTCTGTCACAAAATTTTCATTTCTTTTTTCTTATGAGCTGATTATAAACTGCAGTAAAGTCCACCGTTCATTGTAATTCCGTTGTATGATATATGAGTACCTATGATGATGTAATCTGTGATATGGTGAAAGTAAATGACATTTTCAACTGACTTCTGACTTTGTAGCGGCAAATTAGTGCGAAAGTGGCAAGGTATTTATGTGCAAAAAGCCCCAACGCATAAATTATTTCACTTTTTATTGAAAATAAATTTCAACGAATGTATTAAGGTGATGTCAGCTATTTCGATATATCGTGAACTCATCAGAGCACCACATATACATCCGGTGAATATGCATCAAGCCATGCAAGCATTACTACTACGCAATTGCAGTGCCGACGCCTGCAAAGTTGCTGCAAGTCTGTACGGTACCAACTAAGTCGGTCGATAAAGACCTCTGCAATTACGTAGCAGTAAAAATGCGGGGTATCGACGTCTAGATGCCACTTGATTAAAACAATATCCATATTTTCTTAATATGCATAAGGTCATCGTTTGTTGACGAATTTGTTTTTTATAAATTTAGTATAACTTAGTCGCTATATTAGTTGCTATGCTTGTAGTAAATGTGGTTTTCTTTCTCTTTGACTATTTTGAACGCTGTACAGATGTAGGCTATAATTTGATATTTTAGGGTTCTATTTGTTTGACTATTTGCCCAACCTCTGTATTTTGTTGCCTCTTCTTTAATTGCTTCCAATGATTCTTGTTACATCTGCCTCTTCTCCTCTTTTGACCTTATGTCATATCATTCTGAATACCTAACCCAGTCCTCTAATTTTCTTGGACCTGATGATGACCATAATTTTCCACGATTTATGTGTAACTTCTTTCGTTTACATTACCTACTTTCTGATTTAATCCCTCGGTATGGTTTGCGTCAAATTTTACGTAATTTTACTAATTTACTTTTGCTTTTTTAATATTTCTATTTTTATCTGTATTCTTGTTTAGCATCCATGTTTCACAACCGTACAACACAACTGGTAGTGTGGCTGTCCGATGGACACATTTGCGGTTCCGGATGTTCCCTTGATTAATCTTCATTCTATTTCTTACAGTGAATTGTCCCTGGAATCCAAAGTATAGGACTCAATATGTTTTCTTTGGGTTTATGGTTTCAATTTTGACTCGTAAATGTTTCTAAATGTCGAGAATCTGTGAGCCCATTCCATATCTCCAAGTCTGTACTTATACATTACTTCTTTTGTTCCTTCTATCATTCTTACTATCAATGCTGGCTAAATTACATGATGCTCTTAAGTATTTTCTGCATTATCTCAACACCCTTCCACTAATCCAGGAGTACGTTTACCCCCCCCCCCTCCCGTATTCTTGTTTTCATGTTTCACAACCGTATAACACAACTGGTATTGTGGCTGTCCCATGAACACTTTTGCGGTTTTTTGATGTTCTCTTGATTAATCTTCATTCTATTTCTTGCAGTTAATTGTCCTTGGCATCCAAAGTATAGGACTCAATATGCTTCCTTTGGGTTTATGGTTTCGATTTTGACTCGTAAATGTTTTTAAATGTTGAGAATCTGTGAGCCCATTCCAGATTTCCATGTCTGTACTTTTACATTTGTCTTCATTTCTTCCTTCTGCCATTCTTACTATCAATGCTGGTTAAATTAATGACGCTTTTAAATATTTTCTCCATTATCTCAACGCCCTTCCTCTAATCCAGGAATATGGTTGCTCCCTATCCCGTCATCCCCCGTTCACTTTCTGACTTCGTCAAATTACCTACGATTCCAGTTTCCCAAAGGAATTATCCACCTGACTATGAAGAAGGAATCAAAAACAATTTTTTGTTCGTAGTTTAAAGTGTCAGAAAATTGTGTATCTATTTTCATTCACTTGGTTTTATTACTATCGGAATGACTGTTTCCTGCTAAATTTGATGATCGTTCTAATCATCGCATAAAAAGAATATAATAGAACTAATAAAGAAAGGATGATAGGATGTCTGCTATGGTTTACAGCGATTCTTCGCCTTCTTATAGAACTGTAAGATTGTGATCTAAATAATTTAAGTGAGGTCTTTACAAGAAGTCCACCACGGCGCCCAAAATCCATTACCCCAAAAAATCTCGAAACAAATAAAAAATCAATGAATTTTTCGATAAATTTAGCATACAGTTGGCATTTTCAATTATAGTGGAGGCAGAGTTTCCACATAATTCATGAACACTTAGGGATGTCAAAGGCGCGCGCAAGATATCTCGAGTGCTACCTCCCCTTACTAATCAACTTACACACGATATTGAAAGTTTTATTGGGTCAATTGTAACGAAGGATAAAACTTAGGTCCATCTTAATTGGCTATGGCATGCCTATACCTGAGCACACATTACAATGACGAATCAACATCGCACAATTCACATTCACACATCATGTGATTATTTTCCGTTTATGAATTAGAGAAAAAAAACTCCATGAACTTTTGTGACGATGAATATTGGATAAAAGTGAGTTTTTATTTTCATTCGTTCCAAAATGTAAGAACTACACCCAGATCACATTTCAGTCACGTACTGTATAGAGCAAATAGCCCTACAACTACCCTACACAAACAAACATGAATAACGAATAAGGTATTCGTTTATTTCAGAAAGTACTTTGTAAGGCTGGAAGAAACCATTGCATTGTCAAAAGAGAAATATTCGCTGTGGTAATACATTTCCCATATCCATCTATGTATTTTTGTGTGAATAATTTCTTTTCTTCGAGGATATCACATGCCTATGTTGTAATGTAATTCACCGATCACGAATGCTAAGTTGCACGTGTGTTATAGTGTCTACAATAATCCATACAGATCTTGGGATCAATCATAGAAACATTTCTGTTATTTATTCCAATGCTAGCCAGACTGGTATTATTAGAAGTTATGGAATGGAAAAATGCTGGAGATTAACAGCTAGATTCTCTTAACCAATAAACGTCATATTATATATTGGAATTTATGAAAGTTTCGATGCAGAAGAACGCATATTAGTGTTGCTGACACCACGTTATCATGTTGCTCATTGAGATTCACATGCACTGTATACAGTCATTTGGTGTTCCTGTGCTGCACTCATCAGTAACAAAAGCACGACACTTATACAATTTAATTGAACACAGCGACATTTGTTGGCATAATATGAAAATATTTCGTCTTGAATTGATGTGCGATGAAATAACAAAATCTACGTCACTAAATTCAAATGTCGAACTGAATAAACAGGAATCGAATTATATTTACGACTGAATTAGGGCAGATACCACATAAAGACAAATTCTGCTTCTGCAACCCATGACGAATGGATGGACGTCAAGAATTATGTCGGGAGATTATAAGATGAGGGCCAGACCACTGCAATGATACTTATAGTTTTACCCAGAAAACCAACGCGAAGTATTAGTAGAAAGCAGAGAGTTCGTCTGAACATAAAACCACTTTAACCAAAAATATTTACATAATTAAAACAATATTTTTGCCATGGCGCCATCATTCCAGCGTTCCAAAAACCATTTGCCATCTTTATAAAGGCGATTCTGCGAAAACGACTCGTGCAAAATAATGTATGCGTGCCATAATCGAAAGACTGAATCTTAATATGCAAGGCTGAATAATTTAAGGAGCGTAAGTGAAATAATCGTACAATTAGAATATCGTAAATCGTTTTATTAATACTATTCGCTGAAATATTGTGCGTGGTTAGAATGTTGATTCTTGTTTGTGTCATTTTCATAAAAATTAAAGATTGCAACTAATATTCTTAAATGATTTTGTGAACATTCATATTGATTGTAGCACGAACGCAATAGATAAGTAAATGTAGAAAATAGAAGTGAAATAATGAATATATTGATAGAGACAAGCATAATCCTACATAAGAATAAGATAGGACCAGAATGCAAGGACTGCGTGTGCAAAATACAGCGATACAGATTTGTGCTTATGAGGCCCATAGATAAGATTTCTCCTTTAAGAAAGACCACCACACTTAAAATGACAATGTTGTACCATTATGCTTTTTTGTATTACATTATTATATTAAAAAGTTATAGTTGCTGGCTGCAAGAGTAGATTACTGTGTCCAAATCTAGACAACATAATTAACAACACTGATATGTTTAAAAGCTCTAATTGCTAGATATATATTTGGATTAAAAATTATTTCAAATACGCATAATTTTAGATTTTAAGCAATTACTAATTGACTACGTTTAGATTAAGTCAGGTCTCTATTCAGTACCATAGTATATTATAAATGAGCAATTTCGTCGTACGTAACGAAACAAACTTATAATTATCATATTTGTAAACCATGCACATTTAATAACGAAAATACGACAAACTCGATATACTTATTGTGATTTCTCAGCACGAGTTAGTTCCCATTGAATATGTCGATGGAATGTTACTAGTATAATGGATTGTCACGCACGTGAATTCTATTTGGTCGGCTTTCATTTGAGCGCACCCAGCGAACGAACGAGCCTACCTTCGCTTTGTCGCTAATTAAAATGCGCGTCAGGTTTATTTTAAGGAAACGCTACATAAAAATCCCAATAAAAATATTATCAAACTGTACAATCACGAAAGTTATTAAACGGAAACGCATCCTTTTGTAAAACGCTCTTTGAATATATTGCGTTGGTGAGCATTCATAATTGGATTAAAAAATCGTAATAACAATTTCTTTTTGAACATGGAACGCGATCATCTTAAAGAAAATTGCAATTGCAGAAACGAATGAATAAAATATTTATGTTGAATTGAAAAGCTTGTGCTGCCTCAAAAGCGACAGGTGTGGGTGGGCTTTAATGACTGTAGATATGGTAATTTGCGTAGGCGAAGTTAAAAGCACTCAGACCAATTTCTTTATTTAAATTAAATTTTAAGCAAATTAGGATTCGAAAAAGCTGCTGAAATTCACGTGTGCATCAGTTTATTTTCCCCTGAAGTATATAAAATGATTAAAAGTTTGGGATAAAATCGAACATTTTACATTTTCTCTCAAAGTTCTATTCTTGCAGAATTCATTTACAGTAGAACCCCGATTATCCGTGTGCGCTTAATCCGGGCGGCGGATTTTCCCTGCGGCATTTTAAATTGATCATGCGTTGCTGACGGCCTGAGGTTGGCACATGAAACACCGTGCAGACGTTCGTCTCGGAATCCCCAAGTTCGGCTCGGGAAATCCCCCATTTATGTGTTTACTTATTATTTTCGCCAACTGCCGACCTACTCGTTAGTGAAAATGCAACGTACCGGTGCTAATGAAAAGCGTAAACGCAATGTTTTAACTATTGAACAAAAAATGGAAATTTTAAAACAATTTAAAAATAACATAAGTGTTGCTGTGTTGGCTAAAGCATAACATTGGAAGACAAACAGTTCGTGACATTGTGAAAAAGAAATCCGAATAACAGAGCTTTGTAGCTCAAGCTCAAGCAGGAAATCTCTAAAAGGGTCTACTTTTGAAGAGCTTTATGATGCTATGATCAGGTGGTTCTCGCAAAAAAGATCGGAAGTGGTCCCAATATCAGGACATATGTGCTAGGCAAGCCCAAAAGTTTCACGAGCAGTTGAAAATCAAAGGAAACTTCTCGGCATCTTCCGGTTGGCTTTACAGGTTTTAAAAACGTCATGGAATAGGAGAATTAGCTGTTCAAGGGGAGAAATTAAGTGCTGATGATGTAGGTATGCTGCAATTTTGCTATGATTTGGAAAATCTTATAAAGGAGCAGGACGTAAAACCTGAACAACTGTATAATGGAGACGAAACTGGACTTTATTGGAAAGCAGTGCCGAAAATAACACTTGCTGCACGCTCAGAAACTAGTGCACCAGGTTAGCTTTACATAAATATTTTTACGTATATGTACAGTGTTTTTTTTTAAATATTTTTTTATGTTTCAAAGTAAGCAAAGGCCGTGTAACAGTGTTATGCTGTGCTAATGCATCAGGAACCCATAAGCTTAGGTTAGCCGTCATTGGAAAATCCAAAAATCGGAGAGCTTTTAAAAATGTAAAAACACTGTCCGTTGATTATTATAATCAAAAGGCAGCTTGGATGGATAATTAATTTTTAAAAAGTGGTTTTTCGAAAAATTTTTACTCCAAATTAGAGCTTATCTGCAAGAAAATAATCTTGCACCCAAGGCTGTACTGTTACTGGCTAACGCCATCAGATCCTGATGTTGAGCAACTAAAGTCAGCAGATGGGAACATATTAGTAGCATATTTTCCTCCGAATGTAACATCTATTGCCCAGCTAATGGACCAAGGTGTTATAGAGACCATGAAGAGGCTTTACAGAAAGCACCTTATGCTTCAACTGTTGCGAGAATGTGACTTTATGAGGTTTTGGAAACATCTATATTTGAAAGAAGCAGTGTATGCTGTAGCTCGCGCTTGGAGTGAAAGCGACTAACATTAAAAAAGCATTTTATAAAATAATGACCTTAGAAGATACATCTGTAGAGAAGGTACTGTAGACGATAATCACTTAAATGAAGGTGAGTTATCGATCAGAAACATAACGTCTCTAGCCTCGCAAATCAAAGGTTTGGCAGAAATGAACAACGAAAAAATACAGGAATCGGTAGAATGTGATCACGAAGAAAAAGGGTATCTGATTATGGATGACTACTATTTAGATAACCAGACATCTGCAGAAAATTCTGACAAAAGTAGTGATGACGATGAGAATAATTGCGTCATCAAAACAAGTCATCGAGAAGCAGGGGATGCAGTAAATGTACTTATCCAATATTTTGAAGAACACCCTGGAACTGATGACATTCATGTGCTTCAGCTTACAAAAAGGAAGGAAATTATAAAGTGTAGAAGTTACGAAGTCCAAAAACAAACAAAAATTAGTGATTTTTTACGTTGTACATACATTTGTATCTTGTTTACTGTACATTATGTATAAATAATAAAACTGTTATTTTTTGTTACATGTCACGTTTCTTTTCTCCGCCTGACACATTTATTTTTCTGAATAAATTATTAAAAAAATAAAATGAGGTCTTTGGATCATTCGTGTTTTCGATTATCCGGCGAAAGCTCGAGGTTCTACTGTACTTTGTATTAAGTAAGTTTTAGGAATTTTATTCAGATTGGAAATTCATACTGAAAATATAGCAACATCTTATGGGATCCAGCCTAATATTTGTCTTACTTCTTTAATCATTTATTTGTCACATTTTTTGCTTATTAGATGATAACTTAATCCACCCCCATCTCCCACATAAGAGAGGTGCAAATAGGTTTAATATCAACCAACAATATACACAAAGTGCATTTATAAAAAATTGTAACACCCTTATGCCGTAAACAAGAAACTATACACGGTATAGATGCAAGAAACGTTTACTGCAGACAACTTCTATGAAAGTCCATGTTAGGTGAGTATTTGAATGTAAGCTAGAGGTGCGTAACTAATGATTTGGCCATTGATACGCAACATTTGCGATATATGCTACTTTATAAAAAAGAATTTACCTCAAAGCGTTTTGGTAGCTTATGCAGATTCGTCTTGACCCTTGTATTTAAAGACAAGATAGAAATGGTGATTGGTGAAACCATTTTTTTAAGTTTAATTATTGCAGTTTTGAATCTGATACGATTTGTATTACATACCCAGAAAATATCTTCGCAGGGTTGTGAGCAATTTGTACCATCGTTTATATTAGTTTTTACAACTTATTTAAGCTATTAATGTCATGGATGAGCATAATATGTAATACATATTATATTTATCCATGATTTATTTTACTTGTTCGATTAGGTGTTTGCAAGATGATGGAAATAAACAGGACTATTCTAAAAGTGTAAAAACATAAAACTTGATTAACCCAGATAATTTTTAGTTATTATTAAATGCATTAAGTCATCGAAAAATTGAAAAGAGCATCATTGCGATTGTGAAATCAATTGCACTTTTAGATTAGTTCAAATCAAATTCCCTACAGTTAGCAGAAATGTGATAAACGTAGTTTTGAAGATCACGTTGAAAAGAAGAGAGAACTTTTTGCATTAATTTGCATTTGCATTTTTTATTTGTAAAAAAATGTCGACAGTTTTCTTATAACCCTCATTGTATCACAAATTTTGCTGTTGGTCAGCTATTATTATTGCACTGCATTGTAGAAATAATCTATTGTTCTCTCTTGTTATATTACATGCATTTGCATAAAATATTCGAATTATATGTAATCTGATAACTCATTGTGTATATAATTTATAACATATGTATTATACTTTAACATTATTAGCAACAACCTTTCAACTCTTTGTGTAATATTCCCCACAGATAATTTTGATATAAATATATAATTTGTAGTATTTTCATTATAAATGCTCCATTACAAATTGGCACATATTGTAAATATTTGCCAGTAAAATTTATATATCAAACTAAAATATGTCATAGTTATTTTAGGCACTAAGATCTAATGAATAGTTTCATTAACTAAGAGCTTTAAAACTTTTGCAACAACTTTTACAGCTACAATATTATTAAATTGCATAATATTATAACAGTTCATCTATTTTAGGATGGAATAGAACTTTAAAACTATAATACCAATGATTGGTTAAAATTATTGAAAATTATAATTTTAAATGTTCATTAACCATATTATATAATCGTAAATAATTAGGATTATAGAAATAAAATTAACATCAGTTAAAAAGGATTGTTAATGGTAACTAAAAGTAACTAAAAGTAAAATAAAACAAAATTTATAATTAAATTCTCAGTAATAATATACAACTAAATAACAAATCTAACTGTAACAAAAATCACAACTAAAGGAAACAATGTGTAAAAACAAATAGAAACTGCCGAGAATTCCAATGATTTTTATTTATCTTACTAAAGAATCCACGATTCGTATGAAGCTGTCCATGATGACACCGCTGTCCATGTAGGAAATTGATCAATAAATTTCTTAAAGTCGGCGGAATTCTTCGACGGTCCGAAAAAGTAATGGCCTATGACAGCTATGTCCACAACAGCATCATTATGATCCTTAGGAATCTAAAAACGATATATTTGCAGCATGTCTGTATATTACAATTTAACAAATTATATAATAACATGAATTAATGAGTTTATGATCATATTCTTACTCTAAAATCCATCGAGAACTTTAAAGGCACAGGATCTTTACCATAACCGTAAAACACAAAGTAGGTTTTTCGATTATTCCAAGGTATTGATGCCAATAACGGTTTACTTTCTAAACTCCAACCATCGAGTTCGACTCCTGATACAGGAGAAAGCATAACACCCATGTGTGTGGGTCCTGCAAAAATTAAATTAGAATGTAAGTTCCATCACGATCAATCTATTTACCATCAATCTGTATGGTGATTCTCTCTCCTATGGGTATCTTATCTCTACCCAGAATTTGCATTTTAACAGGAACATCAAAATAGGGTGACGGGGCAGGTATCCAATGTGTCTTCCAAATCATACTTAATACTGGTACAAGGTATGGAAGACCACAATATAAGTGATCCACGCAGTCTTTTTCAACAAGTTGTGCATTTATTACCTCAGGTACATAACGATCAACAGTATGTGGACTATTAATGTCTAAATCGACTATCCAGAAACCTGTCGATTCACCCGTTATGGTTCCTGAGGTGTCATGGAATGTTCTTTTCGTATGCTACAATACAATTTAAATTAATTTTCGTTGAATAGCCCAAATTATTCGGATAACTTACACATAACATAAATCGTTGAGGAGCTATCGAAGTTGGGTCTCCAGAGTATGGAAAACCCAGTGGGGTAAGTAGCAGAACACCGACTGATATTAAAAATAATCCTAACAACAAACTAAATACTCTGTAAACATCTTGCACAAGTAGAATTAATGGAACAGCAAAACTGATCAGAAGAACAAATAGAAAACTGACCATAAATGATATTAGTAACTCTGAATTATTTCCTGCTCCCGCCCTTCCCATAATTGGTATGAATAAATATAGAGCACCTATTAGTAAATAAAAAGCTTGCACAAATGGTAAACCCATGACGGCGATGTGTAGTAACAACCATTTTCCATCTGAAAATACAACAGTGAAATTTCAAATTGTATGGTTAGTTTGTCTTTACCTCTCCAGTGTTTAAACACTTTTGACTTAAGTAAATTTCCCGTGGTTGCGAACATTATCCACAGCAATGCTATAAAACTTGAGCGTATACGTAATATAATACCGAAGATCAAAACGACAGTCCATATTAATTGATATGCATCATAATATATTTGAAATATTGTCCAAGGCCAAACATCAATATCCTGTAATAATAAGCATTTTTTTACAAAATGGTAGGGTGGAAAATCTAATCAAAAATTTCATGATTCATAAACAGCAATAACACCAATTAAACAAAGATAAGCTTACACAAACTTATTGTAAAAATTCTCGATTGTAAAATACATTTGCAGATATGTATCTCGTGAGTTGGTGAATGTGGCACTTTTAACACCATTAAAGTTTATTGCAATAAACTTAAATATCGCTAAAAAGCCAATGATCTATAAATATATTATCAATCTTTATTAGGACAGTATTGTTTAATAATTTTCAGTAGCCATATACCTTATTATTATATTTGGCATGTAATAGTATAACAGCCATTGAGACTAGAAGCGTGGGTACCATATATAAGAAAAACACCCACAATGGTCTTCCATACCATGCCATTGTACGGCCCAAAACATTTAACAGTATTGCGATGAACAAGGCGAAAAAGATTGATGCAAACCATGTCCCAACAACAGCTCCCATTGAATTAAGTACTTTTTTAAAATAAACTTTTCTGTTGACAACTGAAATTACACAAGGCATTAATATCGGACATGACAATCGGTCATAGCAATACCTTTACTGTTTTCTTTAGAATTTTCTAAAATGGAATAAATGGAAAGTATCACAGTCAAAGAATTAATTATATCAGACATCAACATCGGCCATCGAACGACGAATGCGCCCAGAAAATCGAAGAACACCAAATTTCCTGCTCTGTGACTGTCGATGTTGGCCAACTGGTGACCTTGCGCCATTCCACGAGCCAACGCCAGAATGTTATCACCAGTTCTTTGCAACGATCCTTGTGGAATTTGTTCGACTGTATCAAACTTTGTATGGTACACGTATCCATTTGACGACCACGCAAAATCTAAACCTGCAAAATTAGGTTTGTAAATTTCCAGTGACTTGATTCAATGATGTTACCGGAAAGGTTTCCAAAATCTCTGAAAATCCGATAGTCGGTGTCTCCTGGTATCACTCCACTTTGGAATATTTCTTGAGCAAGTGACGATGCATACGGATAAGGCACTTCTTCAGAGTACGTTTCAAGAATCCAAGGATGGTTGGGACCAGCTTGAAAAAGTATTTCACGGCCACCTGCACCGCAGGCTTCCAAATTTATAAATGCTCTGACCTAAAATCAAATGAAAAGAGGAAAGATTACATATATATTACAGAAAGAATTAAGGAAATTGAATAGGTAATAAGGAGAATTGTTATACACATATTTCAGTGAAATCTAGATATCAATATTGTTGAATTGGACTATTTGGAGGTAAATTGAATAAACCTGAACTAATCTTAATGCATTTTCATTTTCTCATATGTATGAAGATGCAAGGTGCTCATTTATATTTTATTGTATTGATTCAATGCATGGTTTATTTATCGAATTAATCATTATGAAAATACACACCTGTATTTACATAATGATTATTTATATTGAGCCTTCATTATCGATGTTACAAAATCGTTTATTTTAGCTTATCAACAAGAAATAATTGCATGTTGCAATTTTATAGACAGAAAAAGTTTAAAACTAGAAGAACATGCATGTTATTTAAAAGCTATTTTTTATTACATGTTGTTGTTGACTGTTCTATGTTTTGAACCAATTGCAAGGCATCGAGGGTTTGTTTACTTTTAACTTTTTACAGAAATTAAAGGTTGACTTTCTTTTCAAATGACAATTATGTAGTAGTGTCGGTAGAGAAATGATTATAATGTGTTTATTCTGCACTTTTTTATTATTGTTTACCTTTACCACCACACCACAAACAATATTGTGTCTATTTCTGAGAATGATGATTTCAAGGATCGTTCGGCGTACGATTCATTCCATACTCAAATTATAAAAAAAAAAATACTGCAGGTGTCCCTCTAGTCATTTAGCCACTATTATTGTTTCACTAAATGCTATACTACTACTTTTTCTACGAAGTTAAATCCAATACAAATTTGGTATGTACTTCAGTTACACGCGAGCACTGCACACTTTGGCTCTAAAATTCTTCTCGTCATAATTTTCGTGAGCCCTTTCTCATTCGTATTTTATTTTCACCTATTGATTTTTGTTGTTTTGTCTTCCAACCACTATATTTCATCACACTCTATAAACCAGTGGTTCTATTTATTGTCCGCTTCTCTATGTACACCACTCGTTTCTTTCATATAGTTCCTGTTTCCCTTTCTTCACTTCCATATCTTGTCAACTGCTTTGTTCATATTTGATCACTTTCTCTTTCACATTCAGTCCTGCGCTTTCATACATTCTTCGTCTGCAGATGTCGGTATTCGCCTTGCTGCTGTCTTTCGGAACCATTCGCGTCATCTCGTTTGCCACATTTGCTATTATCTCATTATTCTCAACACACAAAATCACCACCAAAGACTCCACAAATCAACCACGATCTTCTTTCGTGGTTCTAAATTCTTCCTGCAGCCATTGTCTTCCTGCATATCTTGCAGATATTATATAATTTCACACCTTCAATTCTTTCTCCATTCGTTTTAAAAGCACCCCACTTTTTTTCGACGTACTATGCATATTCAATTTGTGGACGTTTCTTCTAAACTTTTTTCTTGAAGAAACAATTCTCGCCTCTTTCATACATACTGCTTTTTCTTCAAACTAATTTATATGTTAACACCTGATCAGAAACGTTCTAGAATATTGCATTCTGAAGCCAGTTTGGCAAAGTTTAAAGCAGATCCAGATGAATTTCTTTCTCGATTCATCACTGTTGATGAAACGTGGGTTCACCACGTTGCCATCCGCTGGTAAAGTTATTTCCATAATTTTTTGGAACGCATGACTGATTTTTTGAAACGTGCACATACAATAACAGACACCTACTATGCCAACTTAATTTCAAGATTGCGCGATTGTGTCAAGGAAAAAAGGCGGGGAAAATTGAGCAAAGGAATTCTGTTTCATCAAGACAACGCTCCTGTCCACAAAAGCTATGTTGCCATGAGCGCTATTCTGAACGCAGGATTTGCATTGTTTGAAGGTCCCGCATATTCACCAGACCTGTATTAGTGATTTCTTTTTGATTCAAAATTTTAAAAAATCTTCGGGGGACCAGACATAACGACGATAATGATGATAAGTGATGACGGCCGTAAACGACTGGTTGGAAAAGCAACTGGAAGAATTTTTTTTCCAGATGAATCAAAGGTTTGGAGCATCGTTGGACCAAATGCATCGACGTTCAGGGAGAAAAATAAACGTTTGATATTTCTACAATTCGTTTCCTTCTATGTTAGGGACCGTAAATACTGATCTCCTACCGTATGTCACATACATTTTAGTAAAATAAATGGAAATGCCGTATTAAACTTGAGGTCAATGTTAAAGATTTCGTAAATATGTACTAACCAATAACCAAGAAATAATTATTAAATAATAACATTTAATGCCCATGGTCTTTCAGAATTTCCTTGTAACTCGTCTCATAAGTTGCTGGGCAATTATAATGTCTAGGTACATATATAACAAATGTTTTCACAAAAAAGTAATGGCAAATAACGATAATGTTTCTTGTATTAAAAGTAGATCCCCACCCGTGTCCTTCAGGCGCGGCTCACCCAATATTTGTAGGAACTTTGTAGTTGCCAGATTTATAACAATGGCTGGGAAGGTTAAAACGAAGAAGAAATGCGACATAGAATCAATATTTAAAATATTTATTTTTGGGTAAATCTTTAAATTCCGCGAGCGGCATGTTTTCCATTTTTATTTATTTAATATTATTATGATTATTATTATAATGATTACACATACAGTGTGTCCCACTTAAAAGTGTAATACCCTCATATCTTTTTTCTTTTTAGTCCAATTTTAGTAATTTTTTTCCAAACGTAGAATATTTATTGCTTTATTTGCCGCCAAAAAACAAATTGTCTTCTTTAAATGCAAAGCAACATGCGATGGCATAAATCAAGAAATCACTTTAACGATTTTTGATTGAAAAATTTTACTAGTAATAATTGTTCAGAATTGCTCAAAAACCCTAAATGCAAAATTTCATGAAAATTAAAAAAATAAAATAAAAAATTTCTTCAAAAGTAATTCCAATTCCGTAAATATTATTTGCACAGGTGGCTGCGCTTAAACAACAACAACTTTAAACAACTTTGACAGTTCAGGTGTTATTTCAAACAAAATTTTCACAACATACTTTTTTCGGAGAATCTAATAATAAGTATTTACGGACTTTATGGAAAATTTTAACATTTTTTAATTTTTATGAAATTTTGGGTTTAGGGCTTTTGGGCAATTCTTAACAATTATTACTAGTAAAATTTTTGGATAAAAAATCTCTAAAGTGATTTCTTGATATTTGCCATCGCAGCTTTGCATTAAAAGAAGACAATTAATTTTTTTGGCGGTAAATAGAGCAATAAGTATTCTATGTTTGAAAAAAAATACTAAAATTAGACTAAAAATAAAAATGATATGAAGGTGTTACACTCTTAAGTGGAACACACTGTATATAAAAAAAAATATCACATTTCCATATAGCTTGCGTTGATATTTGGGACAAATACTTTTAAGAATCCCAACACAACTACAACTGCAAATAAGCGAAGTAACGAAGTAAAATGCCATATACTTTGAATGAAAATATTTCAAACAAACTTAAACAATACCGACTTGCAATATATGTAAAGACACCTGTTTATAAAAAAGAATTGCAAAGTACATGTTTAGATATGTCAATTGTATTCGAACAACACAATGCATTTGGAAATGGAACGGAAAGATACTAAAATAAACGAACGACCACAATTCATCGGTGACTTGGCGACCTCTAAATAAGTTCAATCAACCAATAATCGTCGCAACAATTTAGGTCGATGCATAGTTTATTAATCTAAAATTATATCACTCTATTTCCATCTAAACCAATACAAGCCAACTTTATTTAAACACCAGTTATAAATAATATTTGGCATATTTGATCAAAATATCTTGAATACCCACTCTGGCTATCTTTTAAAATAACCTGTGCGATAATTTCTCAACTCAACTACATAGTAGTAGTATTGCGCGGCGTTCACTTTGTGGAAATTAGTCATGCTTACTTGATATTCGTAATAATTTTGTTTTGAAAAAGTATTATTTTAAGTAGTATTTTTTTGTGATAATTGATAAAACTTGTTATGCGAGCACCTGTCAAGTAAACTAAAATTACATCAATAATCTATTTATATCTAAACAAACATACGTGGATATTGATTTAGGAGATTATATTTGGCGTACGAATTCCATAAATTATGTTACCTCTTTGGCCCATTTGTGCTGTGTTATAAACCCATGCGACGCTGGCAAGAAGTTCTCCTCTCCGCCGTTGAAGAGAAAAATTATATTATGGCGAAGGATTCGTTCCGATTGTGAAATTACCCTAAGCATTTCTAACATAACGGCGCATCCGGCGCCATCATCACTGCCACCTGAAATTGTACAGTTAATTTATTCACGAGCAACTTTAGATTTCACTAATTAGCTACTTTAAATATAACTACAAATACGATCGAATTATTCCATGTCGATATATTTTGTTTGCAAATTTTATTTATTTAGTATTGGAACATGGAGATTCATAGCAAAACGCCTTTTTGATGCATCTCCCAGGCAATACACACCCAGAGAACAATATTTCTTATACAGGGTGTTAAAAAAGTGTCACAAACTTTGAGAGTTGATAGTATGGCCCAGAATATGCCGAAAAGTCATAATGAACATGGGTCCGCAAATTGACGGTTTCGGAGATACGAAACATTTTGCGTTTACACCACTTACACCACATCTCCGTGGCATGGACCTTCGTTTGTGATTTTTTTAACACCCTGTATAAATGTGATTTCGTATTAGATACCCTTTTCTCGAACATCGGTTTTAAACTATCAGTTTGGATGTTATTGAAAGAAAGCAACAATACGAAACATTATAAATTTGTTGAACTATCTCTTGCTTATTTGACTTGCCGCCATACTAGTTATTCTTAGAAATTTCAAATATTCTGTGAATTATTTGTTCTTTCTAATAGAACGATTTCATCATTTGCAAGTAAATATATTTTTTGTATGCTTAAGGGGGGATCCTGCTTTAGAAGACTCAAAAATCGATTTTTATTGCTCAAATCTATGCATAATATATCTAAGAATATGTATAAAAAGTTATAGCGGCTAATTCGCAATATTTTCAAAGATACAGCACTAAACACAGTGAGGTGTCCAGCAAAAATATACGAACGCACGAACGCACGGACAAACGAAGCTCGCGCCCCTCCCCGCAGTCACATAGTACCGAACTATGTACTGAAAAAAGTTCAATCGGTCGTTCGAAACAATAATATTTTGAATTCGTAAGAGCTATAGTAGGATTATAACGAGATATTCCGTAAGTAATCGAAAATTAACATTTTTCCTAATCGTAAACTTTAGAGCGCGTTTTCTCGAGTTTTCGTTTTTACGTTTTTTCTAAACTGGTGGGCGTGATTGCGAGAAAACTAGACAAGCAATCAAAACGAAACAAAACTTTTGTTAGCTTCAGTAGCATTCTATTTGATTTGAACTAAAAAGATTGATTTATTTTCAAACCTGAGAAAAATCTTGAATTTTTTTTTTTAGTTCACATAGAAGAAAATATATGAGGATTACAAATTTCTTTGGTTTTTTTTTGTTTCAGACAAAAATTACGAGCTACATCTTTCCCACCGATTGTAGACTGCAATTGAAAGGTGTTGCACAAATGTGCATAAAAATCGGTTCCGTTTAAATATTTTTCTCTCGAAATATTTTTTTTAATGCTCAAATATGCAATAAAATGCTCTAAAAAGTTCACCAGACTTGCTCATTTTTTCTGTCCTAAAAAAATTCCCCCAAAAACGCTATTTTAAGGCCTCCTAAAGCAGGATCCCCCCCTTAATGGAAAACAGCCATTTTATTGTGTAGAAAATAATAAAGTAATGTGCCATTTTACTCGTTAGCAACTCATATTATTTGTGATTTTACCATGCTCGCCTAAAATGACTCCAGTCGCTTCGCTACGCTCGCTCGTGAATTCATTTACACTCGCTGTTAAACTAGCACTTTTCTTAACTTGTATAACAATCTACTATTATTTTACTTAATTACTTATTCTTAGTTATGATTAGAAATGAACCATATGAAATTTACTACAGTTTTCTATACATGTAAATAATTTCTTGCTTTTTAGGAATAATAAAATTATATCAAGAAATTAAACTTTTCTAATCAACAACAATGCAATTAGATGATTAAACAGGACACCTAACATAACGCAGGCTACTTGACTTATCTCCTAGGTATTCGCATTTGTTTGTGGAAATGAATATTCCGTATAAATGTAAATTGCATATTAGAGTACGTTTTTGAAAATACAATTACATTATATTACTTGTTAAATTATTGTTTGTACTTTATTTGCTCTACAAAACATTATGGTTTGGCGGCAAGAAAACATATTTCTCTTACTATGACCAATTAAAGTTTACATTGAACACGTAATATATATATTAATTAAGTTGTTACTTGTTCGAAATAATTTTGAAATGAGTGAACTTGAATTTCAATTACTATAACCTGACGTGTGTTATTTCACATATAAATGATAACATAATTCACAAATGACCGTTTTATTAAGTGGTGACTTGCGGAATGTGCACTGAAACCTACACGGTCGACCACAGGTTATCACTAATTAGGACATTTACTCGTATTCCGAGTAATACGAGTAAATAAAATAAACACTTATCAACAATTAATATTACAATAAATAGCTCCATCTACGAGTATATTTAGTTTTTGTTATTATTTCAATTTTACACACATAGTTTGTACTAGTTCGTATTAATCTTTATTAATTCCAGAATTGCACGCGAAAAATTGAGTTAACTTCCTACGATTTCACAGAATATTACTGATGGTACAATTCTTAGTATATTGGTCGTATGTACGGGACAACACAAAAATAGTACAACTGGCTTAGATTTATACTGTTGAATTTTGAATTTATTGAATGCGCTTATTCAATTGTAAAAGGGGGTACTTTTTTAAAAGTTGACATTTGGGGTACCTTTCTCTTATAGGAAACATTGTAGGTACAATAAGGATCAAATATTTCGAGACTAATCCGGGTGACAACCGCATGCACGCCAGATATCAAGCCTGTCCCGTTTGCATCGTTCCATTTCGGTCCCACTCATCATAAGATTGACGAGTTTGCAAATATGAGCACGACCCTCTGAAATGCCGGACATAATCGTTATTTAAAAACTTATAAAAAACAAGGACTACCCGTTAACATTAAAAGTGCATGAAAAATATTTCGTTGAAATAAATAAAATTTATAAAAACATTAAAACATCTTGATGGAAAAGGTATAGTACGGATAATAAGTGCTTCAACTGTGAAAATCTGATTAGTGTTCATGATATTCGTCGAATCTGACCTGCTGTGACTGCACACTCCAACTGAAATAACTGAAAATTTACTCTGGTCAGTTGGACGAACAAATGAACTTCTAGGGATCGAAGAAAAAGTATTGATATGAAGGTGTGTCACATTGGTATATATATATATATATATATATATATATATATATATATATATATATATATATATTTCGGGACGACGAAGCCTAATTAGACGTCACAACATGCACTCGTCAGTTGAAGTTCGTCAGAAGGTTGTAACTCTTTTCGCGCAAGGAGTTGCTGTTAGCGACATAATGCAGCAGGTCGATTTACCTGTAAGTATTTTTTCTTATTCAATTATTCAATGCAGAAATGCTCGTGTGCCGACACAAAACTGTGTCAGCAATTGTTCTTCCACTGCAACTTATTCGCCTGTTTATTATTACTTCTTTAATAATTTTATAAAATGTTAGTGTACAGAGGATATACGAATGGATCAAGCGGCATAGAGAAGCCGATCAGGAGGAACATCCACTACACACGGTTGGTAGAAGTGGTTGTCCCAAAGCAATGACGTAGCAATGACGTTGCTTATTGTATTAAGTCACATTAAAAATGCGCGCTACAACAAACGTCACAATAAGCAAACAATCGTAAGCATATTTGTAAGCACTAAGACAAAATACTAATCAACATAAACGGAGTATCGAATAACTTAAGGGGTAAAACCACTCTAGAGGCAGGAAAAAAGAGCTAAATTTATCAATTTATTTTTGAGGATGACAAGCGGAATAGAAATTCCTTTCAGAGGATTCATTAAGCACGTATTGAAATACAAAAAACATTTTTTTATTGTCATTTTCATTACAAATTGCGGCGATAGAACCCGTCGTCGAGAACACCTATTTTAAAAACACCGAAACGGGAGGACGGATTTTCCGGTTTGTATTAGTCCCGGTGCAAAAAAGTAAATAAATTTATAATCTATGTACAATGGCATCAAATAAATTTCGGACATCAAATTTCCTGTCATTTTTAAAAATAAAATGTGGTTTAGGCTTTAATGTCATAATTTTATATACAGTCGAATGCAAAAAAATAGACACGAAATTTTCGGCTGCTTGAACAAACTAGATATTAGCAATGTCATGTAAACGTCAGTATTGTCATTTCAGTGACATTTTAATGAACTGGTGAGCCGTAAGCCGTAGGTACCCCGAACTAGAGCCCCGAACCACCTCTACTGAATAAATAAGTCAAATATCACGTGGATTAAGAAAACTCACTGAGAAAATTCAAGTTTTATTGGAATAAAGAAACTTCGTTTTAAAATAAATGTCAACTTTGAAAGGTTGTCAAATTTTGAAAGAAAAGAGGATTTTAAAAAGGCACATTTATACAACAACAATTTGAGGAAAATCAATTACAGGAACCTGTTTTTGTCTACTTTTTTGCATTCGACTGTATATGTTTAAGAAAGAAGATAATAAACCTCGAATGAAGAATTGGAAAACTAAACATGCTTTCCTCAACAAAAATAACAACTAAAATTTAGGAAAAGATTAATTCTTATTTCTACATAAATTATATATATTCAATATTTTTGACTTCTACATTAAAATTAAAAATAAAATCAATATTTCGTCATAGCCCCATTTGCTGCTATCACATTTTCCAACTTTCTAGGCATTGAGAGACATATATTTCGGAAATAGTCCTGAGGTATTGTATGCCATTCTTCCATAATTGCAGTCCTCCCTATTGTGAAAAATTACCATTCTGCTTTGTACAATTATCATGTTGGCAAATAAAATTGTCATTACGATACTCTTACCGATTAAAGCATGATGTGCTCCAGGATCCTAACATAAACATCACTGTTTAAACGATTTTCAACGTTTACTGTTACACCAGGACTAACCGCAGAAATCCAGCCCCATAAATTAACTGAAAATCTTCCGCTTCGTTCTGTACTTGAGATGTATCTTTCATGATATCGAGAATTTCTGGGTCGTGGCCGTTGTGAGAATATTGAAATACCTTCTCATCTGAAAATACAACTCGCCTCCAGAAGTCATCGTCAAGAGCCAAATGCTACACGCGCTTCCTTATGTTGAGGTGTTAATCCAACTTTTTTTGCGGCGGCATAGTTTTTTACATTACTAACCCTTATACGATTCCGCTCAGTCGAAATTGAACAAGGAAAGTTACTAATTATTACTAATTATTATTGCGTCTTGAAAGGGTGATTCAGTAACACATCAACCAAGGCTTCATCAACAGTTGAAATTCGAGATCTTCCAGACCCTGGCCGACGTTCTATTATTTGAGTTTGTCTCCATTTCTGTATAATGCAGTGAATAGTGCTTTTGGGTATACCTAACATTTCTTGAACCTGCTTGCATGATCTACCGGTCTACATGAGAGCTATTACTCTAGATTTGTTAAATTCAGATACTGATGGCATGTTCAGATTTCAGTTAATCTGACGTTACTTTGAAGTATTGAGGAAATAATTTCAATATGCCAGAAATTATGACATTAAAGCCTAAACCCCATTTTATTTTTTAAAATGACAGGCTTTGGAAGTACGTAGGGTTTTTCGTTTTTATCAATTTTTGTGGAAGTTGTGCACTTTTTACGGAATGAATCGATATTTTACCGTAAAATTGTTCATGAAAAAAAGTTTACATCCAATTTACATACTTCCAAAGAGAATACTATTGTGAAGCTACAGTGAAAATTTTAAATGGATCCATGCAATAGTATCCGACAAATCTGTCCTCCCAGTTTGGAGAAATGTAGTTTAGAGAAAAGAACGCGTTTAAAGTTTCATAAACACTTTAATCGTTGGAAATTTTGTTTACTTCTAATCTGCGATGCCTGCACAGGGTTGTGATTTTGGGACGAATTATTGTAATTTTCTTGAGTGTCAAAATCTGTTAAATCATTGTGCTGAAATTTTCTAATCGTACGCAGTTTTTGGATTATGGCTCTCACCAAACAGCATAAAATTTACATGATTGAAGCCTATTTTCGAACGGGGGTGCTAGTTAATGGAACTTGGGAATACAGTCAACGTCTGTGTTTGGACAATATTACCGGACAATTTTTATGCGTGCCTTACAAATTGTATTAAAGTGTTTCGCGAAACTGGTTCTATGACTCTTAGCAGACCAAGAGGATGGCAGCATAAGAAGGCGCGTAAACTTGTGCATTGAAGAAAACGGGGGAGATTTCCAACAATTACTGTAATTTAGTTTTTCTTGTTAATAAAAACGTTATTAGTATTTCATAACTTGTAGTTCATTACTATTTTACAGCTGAAATACGTAGGTAAAACATTTGTAATATTGATGATGTCAGTGTAGCTTGACAATGACTTATTTCAAAAGGATGATTTAAAGCTAAGACAACCGTTTTACATTCCACGGTAACCTTCGACCAAGATCATTTTTGATATCACGGTATAGCAAGAATACTACATTTGCTTCATATTGGCAAATTATACTCAGTGACATATAAACTGCACCACCTAGAAGGGGTGTGAATTTTTGGACCAAATTTGGCAGAAACACTGGACTAGTCTAAGGTAATAATTGATTAAAATTTGATAAAGAAAACACTTCATCTTTTTGATTTTTCTTTAATAATGTGTTGGTCCGCCCCTATTTCTGATACACTCATTGACCCGCCTTGGCATTGATTCCAGCAGGTGATCAATGTCTTCTTGGGGTATGGCATCCCAAGCAGCCTGTACTTCATGCCGTAGAGCTTCTATTGTCAACGGTGGGTTCGGTAGATTCCTCAATCTTCTACCCATCATGTCCCACACGTACTCAATGGGCGACAAATCGGGAGATCTTGGCGGCCAAGGCAAAAGATTAACATTGGCCTCTTCAAAGAAGTCAAGAGGTCGTGCATTATCTTGCTGGAACAGTGGGTCTTCCAGCCCTCGAAGATATGGAAGAACATGTAATTCTACCACTTTGTCAATGTAGCGTCGGGCGGTCATACTGCCCCGAATAAAGAGCAAGGGTGACCTACTGCCGTAAGCAATAGCACCCCACACCTTCAACCCCACAGTTCGGTAAACATGCCTCGCAATCGAAAAATCAGGATTGCGCCTTTCTCCACGTCTTCGTCTAACAGTCATCCGACCATCATGCATTCCTAAACAAAATCGCGATTCGTCACTAAAGACAATTCGATGCCACTCCAAGTTCCATTGAAGTCTTTCCGTGCACCAGGCAAACGTTCCTGGCTATGTTGACCAGTGAGGGGTAGCACAAGATATGGGCGGTAAGACAGCAAACCAAAGGTTCTTATTCGACGATAAACTGTTCGCAAGCCTATCGGACGACCTTGTTCACCTAACCATTGATCAGCTATTGATCTAGTTGTAGAGAATCGGTCTCTCAAGGCCATTAGTCTTAAGCGGCGATCTTGACGTTCATTGGTTCGTCTTTGAGCCCCAGTGCCTCTTCTCCGACGTTCAACCCCATGTTCAGACCACGCTTGATAAACACGCATTATTGTTGAGTGGTGCCGTCCCAAACGGTTGCCGATTTCTCTAAACGAAAAACCTGCTTCTCATAAACCAGCAATCCGTCCTCGGTCAAAGTCACTCAACTGCTGGTAAACTTGAGGTCTCCTTCCTGTAGGCATCGTTAAACACTTTAAACTAAAAAACGGGATCTGAAAAAGTGGAACAAATACAAAAAATGACTCGATAATTGCTTGTCTATCACCACCTCTAAAAAATGACACAAACGTCAAAAATCCCATGACTACTTGATGATTGGGTTTCAAATTTTAATCAACTATTTCCCTGGACTAGTCTACTATTCCTGCCAAACTTGGTCCAAAAACTCCCACCCCTTCTAGGTGGTGCAGTTTATATGTCACTGAGTATATATTTCAAAACAATTCACAAAATATCTACAGTATTATAACCCCAAACGATTACGAGTTCGTACCTGAACTGTCCAATCGAATAAGATGAATATGAGTTAAATAGGGCGATGCAAGTTTATTGACAGTTAAACGATATAAGCGTATCTTAGGAATAAATGATTAAAATTTCATCATAACCAGCGAACTTTTTGTTTGTTTTTTGTCTCGTGTAAAATTTATTAAGGTACATTTTTTGTTCTCGTGTGTAAGGCAAACTGAATGATTAGTGACAGTTTAGACGTTGATTCCCTTACTTGTGACATTGTCATGCCCCGCGTTCGTCGTAATCAACATTACAATCAATTAACTCTTTTTGAAAGGGGTCGAATTGGGGGAATGCATGAGGCCGGATTACCCTTTCGCGAAATTGCTAGAAGATTGGGTCGAAGTGATTTTACAATCATTCGAGCATGGCGAGCTTGGTCCAACGAAGGCTCAGAAATACGTAGGAGATTTTCACACACACACGCACACGCGCACGCGGGAAGACGGGAGAAATCGTGGAATGAGATACCTGTTAACTTAACTGACAGTACGTGACTAAAGCCGAATTGATGTTTTGATTTAAATTTTGTTAATTTAGCCGACACATTTTCTAACGTATTTGCTAAAATTAATTATTAAAATTAAATCCTCGAAATTGTTCGACTGCAAAGCACGTGGGATTAAAACTAGTTACGGGCACAAATCTCACAGTGAAAATGCTAGTCTTCACAGCATTTCGTATGACTGTGTTACCAAAACCAACGTACCTACAATACATATTTTTTTGAAATTTCCACTCTGGTATAATAATAAACTTCACCACCTTTAATGCATTTGATTAAGCCCTTTAGGGCGTTTCAGCATACTTAGTTTTCAACATAAATTTTAAAGTTACATGAACGTCCAGTAGTTAAATATTTGATATCATTGTTATTCCTCTATTGACCAACATATTACTATATTCGTTCATTATAAATATTTCTTGCCCATTTAATGCCTATTTAGTGAACAAAGGCCTCCGCCAGTATTACAAATTTCCTGATTCATAAGTTCCCCGTTGTTTGTACCAAATATTTTTAAATTGCCTTTTAATTTTTCTGGTGTGTTACGTTGGACACATCAATGAAATTTCTTGCACCACCACTTTATCTAGAGACTATCTAAATAAATCTACAGACTTGAAAAACGTTCTGCTTTGTTAGTCGTGATTTCTGAGCATGTAATATAATATGCTTTGCGCTTCAAGGTTGATTACGTTTCAATGAACATTGCTCTCTTGGTGACCATATGCGACAGACCTTAGTCATCAACTCCTTTGTTACTTGCAAGAGTGTAACTATTAGACTTTGTTGTGTTATTTCACGTAGAAGTAGCCAAATGAGCGCTATCAGAATCTATGCGTCACGATGCTTATGTTAACACCAGTCGACTTATTTCTAGAGACTTTTCGTTCATATTTCGGACTCGGCAATTTATCCAACTGTGTATCTCTTCAAATAATAAATGAATTATCTTTTATTTTAGATATGTTAATAACACAAACCCAATTTTAAAGTATATAATCGAATTTAATTAGGCAGACAATTTAATACATATATAGCAATAAATAGCGCGTGCGCTATAAATGACACCGTTTATGTATTTTTCCATTTGTGCAAAATAAAACACTTAAGTTGAGTCGTAAATGGCAAGAAATGAACCATATTCGTATATCGAATAAACAAACGCCAAACGTGCACGCCAAACGAAAGCGGATGCGGCGTAGTAACGCAAGATGTTTGCCTAACTGACCCTAGGAGAGCTACTGCCTAAGGGGGGATCCTGCTTTAGGAGGCCTTAAAATAGCGTTTTTGAGGGATTTTTTTTAGGACGGAAAAAAATGAGCAAGTCTAGTGAACTTTTTAGAGCATTTTATTGCATATTTGAGCATTAAAAAAATATTTCGAGAGAAAAATATTTAAACGGAACCGATTTTTATGCACATTTGTGCAACACCTTTCAATTGCAATTTACAATCGGTGGGAAAGATGTAGCCCGTAATTTTTGTCTGAAACAGAAAAAACCACAGAAAATTGTAATTCTCATATATTTTCTTCTAGGTGAACTAAAAAAAACCCAAAATCTTGAAATTCAAGATTTTTCTCAGGTTTGAAAATAAATGTGCTCTTTGCAGGAAGAGAAAATCATTTCAACTTGCTAAAAAAGTTGTTTAGAATTTTTTTTCATTAACCTTTTTAGTTCAAATCGAATAGAATGCTACTGAAGCCAACAAAACTTTTGTTTCGTTTTGATTGCTTGTCTAGTTTTCTCGCAATCACGCCCACCAGTTTAGAAAAATCGTAAAAACGAAAACTCGAGAAAACGCGCTCTAAAGTTTACGATCAGGAAAAATGTTAATTTTCGATTACTTACGGAATATCTCGTTATAATCCTACTATAGCTCTTACGAATTCAAAATATTATTGTTTCGAACGACCGATTGAACTTTTTTCAGTACATAGTTCGGTGTTGTGTGACTGCGGGGAGGGGCGCGCGCTTCGTTTGTCCGAGCGTTCGTGCCTTCGTATATTTTTTGCTCGACATCTCACTGTGTTTAGTGCTGTATCTTTCAAAATATTGCGAATTAGCCGCTATAACTTTTTATACATATTCTTAGATATATTAAATCGATTTTTTGAGCCTTCTAAAGCAGGATCCCCCCTTAAGATTGCAAATACAGACGCCAATCGGATGAAGGGGGCTTTCTTGTTCACCCCAGAGTTGAGATTTACGAGTTAGTCCGAGGGGGAGATAGCAGCAACAAATAATTATTTTCACTGATATTACAGATACGAATCCAGAAGCGTGCTATTTGAGTTTTGAAGCGTATTGAATAGCTGTTATGATATGAAACAGGGATAAAAAAGTTTACGATGAGAAATGGTAACGGCAAATGTAGAATTGCCAAAAGCAAGAAGACATCACTACTGGAAAGGAAAAAATAAATTATCCATATAATTTAAGATTCATTTAGTTTCATTACCAATGGTTCCTGGATGGTTCGGATTGAATTCGAATTTAACTTGGTTGCAGTTAAGTACATAAAGAGTAGATATATTTTTGACGAGCATAAAATTTATGAATATGTATTTTATTCATAATTTATATAAAGTAAATAAATAAAATCTTTACATTCACATTGTTCATTTGTGCCCGAGATAATATAAATGTGTGTGTTTCAATTATAGGGCATCGTTCTTTTTCCGAATATGTCCACCACAAAGGGAACTAGATATCCCAAGTAGGTAACACAGAGAAAATGTAATGAACCACAACACTACGTCCACCTATAGTAGTCGGTTGAATTAGAAATTTTAATATAGTATTATGATGAATAGATATCAAATTATCATAACATTAAGATTAGTGTACCAAACAGTGGCAGTAATTAGTAATATTTTATGAGAACAAACAATACCGACAAATCAAGGTCATATCTACCATTCCTGCTGGCAATGAACTTAAATAGCTATATCTTAGTCATCATGAAAATATTACCAACAATTATGGATATCAGGATTGAAATTCAACAAATTAGAAATTGCTTCGTTAATGTAGAAGGTGCCAAGGCTATTTGTATACTTGAAAATAATGCACCAAAGAAAGATCACATAATGATTCCAGCTAAATGCCAAAAAAAACAAAATAAAAATACGATGATATGTTCACTATAATGGAAAACATGCTGTAACTTGTAGAGAATGTATGCTAGGCAAATAATAATTATAATATAATAAAAAAAACATTTAAGGACAACGAATAACAGACCCCTCCCCACATGACTAAATGTGTATAAAGTACAATCTCTGAATGCCATAACAGCAAATATTTTACACAACGAATGGTAAAAGTATAAAGCTAATGAAATATAAGCCACTGCAAAGGAATAGCTTTTGGAACCAATTGGAAAAACAAAAATCGCCTTCTATATATCAGAAAAGATAAATGGTGGGATGAATTGGGTAGGAGAATAGAAGAATCGAAAAGATTGGAGAATAAACATGGAAGAAGACGGACAGGGACTAGATATATTAGCCAAAATAAACGGGAAGGAGGAGAGCAGAAAAAGGTGGGTAATGGAACAACAGGAGGAAGAAAGAACCAAGGAAAAGAGAATGGGGCGGCAGGAGGAGGTGGAAAGAGAAAGGTACGGAGACGAAGACAGTTTTAAATGATACGTCGAATATGAACATGCCAATGCAGAATTTTTACATTTTTTTAATTTCAGAAAATATACCTGCAACCTTCTCGCAAATAGAAGAGTAATGCGATATGTTGTCGAACCTACCACTTAGTGAAAATGTCCTTAAAAAGAGAAAAACACTAATACAACAAATAAGGAAAGCTCCACACGCTATCTTGAAAAAAATAACCCCACAGTACAAGAAACCCAATAAGCGGCATGGTAAAACACTCCTATAATTAATGAATTATCCAAAAGGCGTTAGTGGTTAAGCAGAAAAAAGAAAGCTAAGACTAAATTTGCAACAACAAAACGAGAAATTAAAACGCAAATTAAAAATAGCATTGGTTAACTATTACATCAAACGCTTAACAAACGACACCAATTTTCCTTGTGATAAGCTACAGAATGTAGCTATTTCCAAGAATAATGGCAATTAGGTCTATTAGAGAATAAGATGGAAGCTGGGAAAGAATCAAGAAATTAATAAAAAGCTGAGATTCACTAGAGAATAACAAACGAAAAATAATAATATAAGAGAAACCTGCCGTTAAAAAGTGAGCACCATGATTAAAGAAAATAGTTAGAACATCTTGGAAAGAAATCTACAATAGTAAAATCAACCTGTTAAATGTTTTAATTAAAATATGTCCCCGCGTTGTAGAAAGTAGATACTATTATAATTTTTGAACCTGGAAAACGACCAAATGAATTTTGTCTTAATTGCATTTCTACTTGAAATACAGCGACTTTGATAAAATTTGATTTAAAAGATTAAAACTGACGAGAAAACATAAATCGCATAGAATTATGATGGGCTGCACTAAATAGTATAAAAATGACATCATCAGAAGATTTGAAAATTAAATTCTAACTAATTCTCTGTTAGATATAGTGGCTACCACTAGTGTATTGAAATTGTGATTAGCGAAATTAAGAAATATCATAAGTCAAGAAAAGACACTTCATAATCACGTGAATATCGAGGGAATTCGGATTCTTGACAACACTAAGTTAGTGAGCAGACTCAAAAGGATTAAACCCTTAGTGTTAGTATGTGCAAAGTTACACTAACGCTCATAGCTAGTAAATTATGTAATTATGTAGTAATCAAAAAGGACACGAGGAGCAGGAAATCAAAGTCAGAATTGCGAAACGTAACAAGAAAACGTAATGGTGAAAAGACTAATGAAATCAAAGAATGCGTCAAGAAGAACGAAGATAAGAATTTATAAAACCGTGATAAGGCCAACTGTGACATATGCCTATGAGGCATGGTCACTAAAGAGCGCAGATGAGGATGCACTTGATAGATGGGAAAGAAAAAATATTAAGAGCTACATATGGTGGAATAGACACAGAAGACGGCTGGCGAAGAAGAACAAGCAAGGAAATACACAAAAATAGACAGAAAAATGTTTGTAATTTCTTTTCTAGTTTTAGGAAAATAATGAAATCTTGTAAGCTGGTGATATTATGATTTATTTAACATAACATATCGACAAAAAATACAACTAACAAAAAACAAATTAATCAAGAGTTTCTGGAACCACAGGTCTGTTTCGGAGCTTCCGATCCAGCTCGTCCCACAAATGATTGATCGGATTGAAATCTGGGGTGAGAGCTGGCCAGTCCATAACTGGGATTTGATGTCCTTCCAGGTATTGTCTTATCTGACCTGCTACATTTGGTCTTGCATTATCATGCTGGAACGGAAATCTAGGGCCTATAAGAGCTCCAGCAGATCCCATATGATTTGTAAGAATATTCTCAACATATAAGCATGCTACAACAACGAGATCTGTAGAATATGGAATGACATTCCAGCCCACACCGGGTCGGATCTCATTCCAAACTTGTCCAGTTCCTGAACCAGTTCTTCGCGATGAGGACTGATGACCACGGCTCCATCCTACAATATGCAACCGTGGCTTTCGGACTGATCTTCTTGACTTTAGGTTATGTTCTCGTAACCTTTTTCTTACAGTTTCCGTACAAATTTGGATTCCAGTTGCAGTCCGAAGATCATTCTGCAGGTCTCTAGAAGTAGATGTGCGTCGTCTAAGTGCACAATTTCGCAAAAATCTGTCTTGCCAAGAGATTTTCGCACGTTTCCGACAATGACCAGCATTTCTACCATAACTTCCTGTCTCCAGCTGCCGATTCCAAACTCTGGATATGACAGAAAGGCTTACATAAAATTGCCTTGCAACGTGACGTAAGCTGTAACCTTCTTCCATTAGCGATATGGGTCTTGCAACTTGAACTTGACTTAGATGCCTCATGATACACGGTTTTAGTAACAAGCACTAATAATAAATAAATTGACAGTCACTTTGTGAATCTGGAGCAATCGAATTTTCCCTAAACTGTTTCCCATGTTTTGTTGTTGTTGTTTGTTGTTTTGGGATAATAAGGTTGGAATAATCAAATTGAATGCATCTTATGGTAAATAAATTATAATATCACCAGCTTATGAGATTTCATTACTTTCATAAAACTAGAAAGGACATTACAACTATTTTTCTTAATGTTCCTCTAATTTATTGGCGCCGCGTATATTACAAAAAATGGTCCCTAACAGAGCCCCAATTCGAAACAGGAGAAATCGTAGACCACGAAGAGATGGCTGGAAATGTACATCAAGATCAAAAAAGTAAGAAGATCCAAAATTGGAAAGAAAAGGCGAGAAACAGAAAAGAATTAAATGAAATAAGTGTTCGAAATAACGCCTACCTAAAAATGTAACACTAAAGGCATTTAGATTCGTAGAATCGATTCATCCGCATTATTCTTGGAAATCCAAATATTAAAACACCGATATGTGCTTACACGTAAATACTATTGGACTACTTTTGTCATTTTCTCAAACAAACACGATGCCCGAGCCGCTTATCCACAAAATTTCATCATTACGTTTAATCACTCATCTTCTAAATATAGTTATAAATTCCTATTATATTATCTGACCATATCAGGCGCAGCTATATCAATCTTTGACGCTTGCGTTTCGTTATTAAATGTTTTAATAACAAACCGAATTATATCTAACCGAAGTTTGAAAAGTCAAACTGTTTGTAGTAGCAAGGAAAATAATGACATAGTAATAAATATGATTACATCTAATATTTATTCAATTCCGTCGATCAAACATTCGAAGGTTTCGATACGTTTGCTGTCGATAAAGACATTACTATACTCGGATAAGTTATAATTTAACTCAAACCTGACATTTCTGTGTATACACAAAACCAATACACCAATTGATTAATATACATAAGTTTGCAATTAATGCTATCAAGACGGACCATTCCTGCCTTGAGTGAACTGATTTTGCTAAGTCATCCAAGTAATAACCAAACAAAAAGCAATTTATTTGACCTTAGTTATAGTTAATATGTAAACAACAATATTATCGTAAGTATTTAAATAAAACGTAATAGGCCAGCAATTTACGTATTTAAGACCATCCGTCGCGTCATATCGTAGGTTTTATAACAATTATGTTTTATTAAGTAATCAAAGGGTCGTGTTTTCTGAAAATACCCAACCCACAAATACTTATGAAATTTTGATTCAAATCTGTATGCAAATGCACATAATCAAGTAATGGCTTAGATTGCTTAAAAATTGATTACTCCTGGATATGAAATAGATGATAACCACCAAGCCACGGCGGACAGCAACACTCTACTATATTTGATTTTACCAAAAGATTAAATTATGAATATTACATCATTGATCAAATTAGGCCTCGAATTAAAAAATCTAAATTTGTACACATTTGTATCTAATCTATAATTCCATTTCATTTATCTTAATTGATATAGTAAAAGCAAACAGTTGGTCACAAGTGCTGCTGCGGTGATAAATTGGTCACAAAGTGACGCTTGATATTAATAATAATAATAATAATAATATACCAATGTAGTCTTGTATTAACGTAATACCTTCGCTATCAAGTTTAACTTCTAAAGCAATCAATTTAGAGAGATATATAATGCAGTCTAATAAATCAATATTGCAGAAGACGAATTATTTATTTGCATGTTATTTATGGAAGTACAAGGTTACCACCGACGCGACGTTTTCAATATGCATACTTTATTCTCCACTGGAAACCAGTTCCTTTAATAATTTTAAAATGAGATTATCTGCACATCCCGTTTTAGCGTTTTCAGTAGTCGACTTCGTCGAAATATAAAGTCCGATTTATATAAATATATAAATAATAATAATATAAATTTATAACCAACTGCACGGAAATATTTATAACATATGAACCTAATACATTTTTCGACACATTTGATGAGCTGTTTTGAAAAATCTACAAGAAATTTAATATGACAAATAATATTTTGTGTTATTATTGTATAATTTATGAATTCCAGTTAAAATACAATTTCCTTAATAATTTATCAATTTGTAAAAATATAGTATGCATAATTTATAAATTAAAAAGAAAATAATAGCGTTATTTATTTCTGTTGACAGTAAACGTGAATTCGTATTTTAAGTTGTTCAATGTCGAATTTAACATATGTATAGCATTTAAGATAGACTTCTGGTTTCACTTCGCTGGATGTTTATGTTAACTTTTACTTAGCAGTTTGTGACGGCGTTGGTCAAATTATTTGCTTAATTTTTAAGTCAAAGTCCAACTCGAAGACCGAACTTTGAAGTAAGGTTCACGCTCCATTACTTTTTGGCTGGTGTTTAGTTTTATGTGTATGTATGCATTTTTAGACAGGAGTAAATATATAAATACGTAGTGATTCAAAATTTACGATTTGATTTCATAAATCTTGTTCATCTCGGACGCAGTAATTTGAAGTTGATTTGTATTTTGAACATTATCTGCCCAGGTTTATTTTGGTGCTTGCACCATTTGCATCATTTTTATGGTGTTTGAATTAATTATACGACCTTATATTGATCATTTGTGCGGCCACTTTCATTGCTGAGAAGTGAATTTTTACTTTCTCATATTTAATAGATTTAATAGATAGATAGATTTCATCATAAATGTACAATACATATTGTTACAGTGTGTGACAAGTCAAGTGGTCGTTAAATCATCGACGTACAAAATGAATTAAATTAATTATCTGCTAATATTCCATTATTTACAATAAAATATTCATTCAAATTATAAAATTCCCTATTGGTGTAAAAATCAAAACAAAGTCTTTTAAATTTTTTATGATCTGTCACATTTCATATTTCTGCAGGCAAATTATTGAAACATTTCGGCCCCATATACTCCACCGCATGCTGTGAAAATGTTAGTCTGTAAAAATCTTGTCTAACTAGGTTCCCTCCCCTTGTATTATACCCATGAATGTCTTTGTTTTTGTTAAAACTCTTTCCAAAAGTATGAAGCACCAATTTATACGCATAAAGTGAAAATATTGTCATTATTTTATGCTTTTTGAATAGCCCCTTGCAGCTAGTTCCTGGATCCACTCCTTCTATGGAAGGATTATGATCCGTATTATTTTTTTTTGCATTATTAACACCTTATGTGAATGAATAGAACTCCCCCAGAAAATAAGTCCGTAGCCTATCACCGATTGCACAAGTCCAAAATACATCATTTTTAATACTTTAGATGATACCGTCGCACGCATTGTCCGCATCAAGAGCACTACCGAACTAAGTTTTGTAGTCAATTGCACTACTTGGTCTTCCCATGTAAGTTTACAATCCATAGTGACACCTAAGAACTTTACCAATTCTGATTGCGGTAACGATGTTTTGTTCACTTTTAGCAAGGTCATTTAATCAACTTTTTCATTTATAGGATGGAATTCCACTGCTTGCGTTTTTGAAATGTTTAATAGTATCCCATTGCTTTTGCACCATTTCTGCAGCTGTTTTATTACATCATCGGCAGTTGTGATCAACTTTTCTATTGTCGGTTGGACAACTAGCATACTAGTATCATCTGCATATAATCCTATTTTGGATGCAGCAGCACATTTCACCGGGAGATCATCTATCATAACTAGAAACAGTAGGGGTCCTAAAATAGTTCCTTGAGGTACCCCTATGTTTATCGATCTTAGTTCCGATGTAGTGTCGTTCACAAATACACGCTGGGATCTACCGGAAAGGTATGAACAGATCCATTGGTTTGCTACCCCTCTAATTCCTTTCCGAAGGAGTTTGTAGACCAATAAATTGTGATCTACTGAGTCGAATACTCTTGTCATGTCGAAAAACAGACCAGCTATTTTCTGTTTTCTTTCAAACGCGTTGCAAATGGTTTTTACTATATCTTCTATGGCTGTGATGGTCGATTTCGATTTTCTATATCCATGTTGCGCTTGATCTATTTGTTTGAATTTCTCCAGGAATGAGTACAGTCTTGTTTGAAAGCAGTGTTCGAAAATCTTCGAAGTATGATTTTGTATCGATACAGGTCTGTAGTTGCCAACATCGAGGGGACTGCCCTTATTTTTAAAAATTGGTACGGTTTTTGATATTTTTAATCTGTCCGGATAAACTCCATATTCAAACGATTTATTTATAATGTATGTGAGTGGTTCACTTATATCTTCTTTTACGTACGTCAACACATTGCCAGGTATGCCATCAATGCCAGAAGAAATCTTCTTGCAACATTTCTGAATTGTTCTTTCAACTTCTGATTTTGAAACTGGATTGAGATACATGCTGTTTAACATGCTATTCAACATGCCTGTCTCCGCTTCTCTGTCTTCTCACTTTTACTTCCGCCATTTCGCACAGCAGCTTAGACAACCTTTTTAGCTCGGGCGTCATCCATTTGTTGACTTGTTTGCTAATATTCCTCTCAATCCGTGTCAAGGGAAACGCTTCATTGAATTTTCCCATTATTGAGTTCTCGAACAAATTATAAAGCGTATCTACGTCGTTACTATCCCGATTCCAATTGAAGTCCTTATTTATCTCAGCAATCAATAAATTGCGAAATTTATCCATATTCTTGTTCGTGTACTGCCTCTTTATAATACTACGTTCTTCGATCGGTTCACTCGTTACGTCAATTACAGCTATTTGGTGCGTATGATCCGATAAATAGTTATGTTCTACAGTAATGCTACAATCAGATATTGTTGTGAAGAATACATCGATCTCCGATTGAGAATCGCCTATTACTCTCGTGGGCACGTGTATCTTATTGGGCATGTTGTACTCTTTAAACAAGTTTGTGAGATTTCTTTGCGTTGTTCCTATTTTTTTTTTTTATTCTATGTATAAGGAAGTATATATAGTGATCCTGATAATTTTCGAACTTGAGATTTTAACGAAAATTCACATTTTGACCTTCCCAAACAATATTCTTACTATTTTCGGAATGACGTCTGTGCATAAGTCTGTGAAGTTATGGTAAAAGAGCTGTTCAGCGTCGGAAACGAGCGACAACCACTCGGCAAGTCAGATTTTTGCGAAATTGTGCACTTAGACGACGCACATCTACTTCTAGAGACTTGTAAAATGACCTTAGGATTAGAACTGGAATTTGTATGGCAACTGTAAGAATAAGGTTGCGAGAACATAACCTAAGGTCAAGGAGACTAGTCCGAAAGATCACAAAATAAACAGATCTCAATCCGATCGAGCATTTGTGGGACAAGCTGAATCGGAAGCTCAGAAACACACCTATGGTCCCAGAAACTCTTCAACAGCTTCAGGAAGAATGGGTCAGCATACCCCAGGAGGATATCCAGTGATTGATTGAAAGTATGCCACGATGTCAGGCCGCTATTCAGTCTCGTGGAGGACGTACGTGTTATTAGACATCCTTTAAAGTTTATTTTTCTCTAGTTACATAATTGTATTCTTTCCGTGTTTGATTTTTTTGGATTGAAATTTATGCTTATTGTGATAAGTAAACGATAATATAACCAGCTTACAAGATTTCGTTACTTTCATAAAACTAGAAAAGAAATTACAAATATTTTACTTAGTGTTCCCCTAATTTATTGGCGCAGTGTATGAATTCAATTTTTCTTGTTTACAATTATATTGTATTAAATTATAATAAATATTGGTCGAACAGTCTAAGTTAGTTTACACAATGGTTTTTCCTAACTTATACAGTAAATGCTGGAGTATCCATAACGTGACCATGAGACTATTAGACTTATTGAATATCATTAATCGTATTTATATTTCTAGCTTGGTAAATATTTATGAAATAATACAAATAGAATGTTGCAATAAATTAAATATTAGTCCTATGATGACTAATTAGGGATAACATAAATATCGTACGAGTAAGGTTGCGCAGTTAGATATAAATTTGCAGCATTGCATTTTAATTAAGTAAGATCATTAATTAAAAATAATTATATTTTCTCGCAACTAATTGTAATTACCATCAACAAAACAAATTTTTATTTAAATGAAAAATGTCGTTTTAATGTTTGTTAACAACTCGCAAAAATTGTCTTGCTTACATGTGACGTTCTGCGTTTTCTTAAAGCAGATAGATCGATACATTCACTATTTATAGAGATGGTAAATAACTAAGTGACTAAATTAGTTGTTACGCTCTGTATTTGAATATTGTGATAAATAAAGAATCGGGTTGAGAAAACTGTTCCAGGGATATAAATTTGATGCATAATATACGTTCCGGGCAAGATTTCGAAGCTAGAACGAAAATATATTGAAACATCTATGTTTAAGGTTAGATTGACGAGCGTCATATTTATGAAAAAGGCTTGTGTAATTTATGAGGTCATAAAGGCATAGGAAGCGATAAAAAATATAGTTCAAACAGATCCAGGCGGGGAAGGTTATAAAAGAAACGTCAGAAAACGATGACAGTAGAATCAATTTAGCCGTTATTGTCCACGACGGTGGACACCAACGGCTATATTCAGAATATAAATACAACGTTATTAACCCTTCAGCGCACGGGGTGGCCTGTGAGTCCAGCCAATATATAAAATGTAACGCAGTTGTAACGCTTTCAACCTCTATATACCTCTCAGATAACCTCGATTTAAAAAACACTGGTTCTAAGTCTAAGCGGGGGGGGCATAAAAGCATTCATTGTTTATAAAGGGAACAACCCTAACGACGAATTTACCAAAAGGCGCAGGTTGTTTATAAAAGAATTGGAAATTCATTTACTCACAGAAAGTATGAAAGACATCGCGAATCGGCTAAACGATTATCGGGAATTCCAACCACAAAAGATGAACCCGAATATACTCCAAATAAAAAAGGCTACTGCAAATATTGCTAAAGGAGGAAACACGATACTTTTGTAAGTTTTGTAAAAGTTGGCTGTGTATGGAAGATATTGTAGCATGTTGTAGGGACTGTACTGATGGAAATTAGAGTCAACTTTACAACCCCATATCTTTTGAAATTTTGTTTTCTTATTTTTTTTTATTAGTTCCATATGTCCGTTGTAGGGAAAACATCAATTAGTGCTTTTTATTTCGTTACTTTTTTAAATATTATATAAATAAAAAACAGCTTTTTTAATTTATGGAGCCCAAAAATAGAAATATTTTGTTTTACAATTCCAATTATGCACAATAAAACAAAAATAAATGTACTTTGAAATAATCACACGTAGGTTACTTGAATATTTAAGCAAAATATTTTTACAGTCTATTTAAAAATGTAAAAATAGGCCCCACCCGTGCGCTGGTGTGACAACTAAGTACCAGTTCACTGGAGAGTTAAGTAACGTTATGTTTATACGAAAATCAAATTCTCGGTGTTAAATATAAAAGAAGTGAAATGTCGTTATTAAGTACTAAAATTGAATGAGATAATAAATAAGAAAAGGGCAGTGACTTGCGTAATTGACATAACACCAGGAAAAAATTCAAAACAAATCAAAACAATGTTAAATCAAGTTGACCACGTCCACCTGTACATTCAACGGATCTAAAATAAATTTCAATAACGAAATCCAAAGTAATCTTAAATATCTTTTAAATTAAGTTATATTATTCACCACACGAACCCACGCGATAGTTATAATATTTAAAAGAAACCCTGAGACAAAATTTAAATTCAATTAAAATATTGGCCGCAATTTTTTGTAAAATTGAAATATATAACTCTAATATAGAAAATTAACAACTTAAGAATTAATAGTAAAATGTCTGAAATTATTTTGATTCCTAGTTTGGATAATCGGCAGAGATGTGTGAATAATATACACGTATACGTAGAGGGAAATATACGTAATTTGTCGTTACAAATAAAAAGTCTCTGCTTGATGATTAATTTGAACTCACGCTTCACCTCGTACATACGTAAATACTATCGTTCAAAAATCATATGTTGCTTTGTTTGTACGTTAATAGGCATGTGTTAAGTAGGAAATTACGTACGTTATTGTGTGATTCAATTATTCTTTCCTGATTTAATTACTGTGATGTTATTTGAAGGCCTTGCTTAGATGTTAATACATAGTCGAGAGATCCAAATTGTGCAAAATACAATTATGCCAGTGTATCATATTTCTTAACTCTGCTACAGTGGTTGAATGTGAATAATAGAAGAAAATTAGATTTTGCATGTTTTGTTCATCGAATATTGTCATCAACTAGTCATCACTTCATCACCGTCGTATTATCTGGTCCCGCGAAGACATTCTTTTAATTTTGGTAATAAAAAGAAAAAACTAGCGACCAGGGCTGGTGAATCTGCGAGATTTTCAAACAATTTGTGGAATTCCTTTGTTCAATTTTCCCCGTCTTTTTTCCTTGACACAATCGCGGAATCTTGAAATTAAGTTGGCATAGTAGGAGCCTGTTATTGTAGTCCGTCCGTCCGCGTCCCAAAAATTCACGGCCATGTCACTACATTCTCAGGATCAAAGTGGTGAACCCAATCATCACGTTTCATCAACAGTGACGAATCGAGAAAGAAATTCATCCGGATCTATTTTCAACTTTGCCAAACTGGCTTCAGAATGCAATGATTTAGAACGTTTCTGACCAAGTGATACAACATTCGTGGCACCCAACGTACAGAGAACTTTTTTAGCCCCAAAATATGTGTTAACATATTTTCTTTAGTACCATAGGAAAAATTCGTAATTTCAGCTATCCGGCGAATGGTCAGTCGTCTGTCTATCTGTTATTATCGTATCGTGTATACGATTAACATTTTCTTGGATAGTGACAGTCACTGGTCATCCAGCACCCTTCGCATGTTCACATGTTTGTCTTCCCAGTTTAAATTCTCGAGACATATTTTTCACCACTTGGTAAGAAACAGCACCCTCACTTAATACATCTACCATATCTTGATGAATTTCTTTTGGCAACAACCCTTTCCTTTGCAAGTATTTTATAACTGCACGAACCTCCATTTTTAGAATTTCTCTAAATTTGTTTACTTAAATTATCTGAACAGGAGGTAACAAGTGACAAAACCAAAATTGAACCAATGTATTAACAAATAATTAATACTAATGTGACAAATTGATTCAACGTCACTCAACGCCTACTATGTCAGGGACGATAAATAATGATCACCCCTCGTATATCATCGAGGTTATAGGTTGGATTGGTGAACGACGGGCATTTACCAGCAATAAATAAAAAATCATTTCAAATAGTTTTTCGAGATTGGCGACGAGATAGATGTCTAACCACGTAGCTGAAATTTCAAGTGTGCGTCCCACAACACGATTGTTGGCCTTTTCATTAATATTTTACAATTCTTTTCCATTCAATTTTATTACGTTATAAATCAAATTAATATAGTTTTGTCACATTTCGTACGAACAGACGCAGTTGCTGGCGTCAAAACTTTGCTTCGCGACTGTACGTCTGTTAGCATTGATAACCAATTATGAACCGGCATTTTTCAATTATAGAAATTGTAACTATTAAAGCACGTACATTTGGAATGGGCCTAAACGTTATCGAAACTTAAATATTTATCCAGACAGGGCTTACTACTATAAGTATTTATACGGTTTATTAGCAAAGGGTTTATCCTCTGCCAACAGAGATATAATGTTATTTATGGTTAACACCGGCGCATTCTGTTTTAACTGTTTTATTGATACATACATCCTACATCAACACTCTTCGATTATTTTTGAGTTCTTAAAAACACTGGCACTGTTAATAGATACAGTGAGTCACAAAATTATTCATACGCTATACAAAACATGTTTTCTAAATTATCTAATAACATATCAATTCTTTTAATTGTTTTAAGAAATAAAAATTTTAATACTAAAAATTTGAATATCAGATACAAAATAATAACAACATTATTCGCACCCTCAGGGTCAAACTTATTTGTAACCAGCCCGGATATTAAAAATATGATCCCATGATAACTATAACTTCGTTTATTTCTGATGTACCACCACGTTGTCTGACATGTGGTCTTGCATTATCATGATGGAACAGAAATCTAGGGCCTATAAGAGCTCCAGCAGGTACCATATGATTTGTAAGAATGTTTTCAATATGTAAGGCAGCATTCATTCGGCCAGCTACAGCAACGGAATTTGTACGAGTCCTTCACAATGGCGTTCACTTGACAGCCATTAAAACACGAAGACAGCCATTAAAACACGCCAACTGACGATCGCTGATCCATCCCCCAATTTGCATGTTGTTGAGCGAACGCCAATCGGTTTCTTTTGTGATCTTTCGGATTGGTCTCCTTGACCTTAGATTATGTTCTGGCAACCTTTTTCTTACAAATTTGGATTCCAGTTGCAATCCAAAGGTCATTTGCAGGTCACGTGCAGGTCTCTAGAAGTAGATGTGCGTCGTCTAAGTGCACAATTTCGCAAAAATCTGCCCTGCCCAGTCGTTGTCGCACTTTTCCGACCCTGGCCAGCTCTTCTACCATAACTTCCTGTCTCCAGGTTCCGATTCCAAACTCTGGACATGACAGAAGGCCTTACATAACATTGTATTGCGTGACGCTGTAAACTTCTTCGATTAATGTTGTGGCTCTTGCAACTTAAACTTGACTACGATGCCTTATAATACACGTTTTAGTAAATAAATAAGACGCCCACTCGATTCTTTAGGAATCTGGAGCTATCGAATTAACAAATATACTTTTTCCATAAACTGTTTCCCATGTTTTATCTTTTTTTAGATAATAAGGTTGAAATAATCAAATTGAATGCATCTTATGGTAAATAAATTATAATATGACCAGATTATGATATTCCATTACGTTGATAAAAGTAGAAAAGAAATTACAACTATTTTTCTTAGTGTTCCTCTAATTTATTGGCGCAGTGTGTAAAGAACCATACATTGCAGTAACTATAAAAGGTTAGAGCTCAGGTGGTTGGGCCACATTACAAAGATGCAAGAACAGAGAATACCTAAACAGTTATATTATTAGATACTAGTATAGGAGGAAGGGAAAGACGAGCTAAACCAAAATCAAAGTGGAATTCAATCGCCTTATCCAATCGATAGTTTGTGGCAACAAAACACTGTTATGGCCGGAAAATTTCAACATAAGTAAATTATTACATGGACATAAGAGGACAAATTTAGGGTAGCTGATAATTGTTTGAAAAATCAATGTACGATTGTAATTATATTTCAGAAAAATTAGTTCAAATATCTCAATTTTAAATTCATGTTTAATTATGCATAACTTTGTTTCCGCCAACGATCGTCAAAGCGAAATCTAGCATCAATTATTGTTCCTTAAACATTTACGATAAGTAAATTCCAGCTGCGGAAACCTGCGGTTTTTGTGTCGGGATAATTTAACTAAAAAGTTGTTTACTTTTGGAAATTTGGGTAACATAACAAAATACAACAATTCATCGAATTTGGTAAGTAAGGCTTTTCCATGCAGTATAAAATTTCGAAATTAACCTAGGTACGTACAATTATATACGTTTAAAAGTAACGAGTAATCATGAAAAAAAAATACTGAAGTCTCTACAAAAGAACGTGACATCTAATTGCAGTCAATTTTGAATTGTGCATTGCACAAAGTTTTGTATATGTTTCAAATTCAGTATTAATATAGTTATGAAAAATTGCTGACGATGTATTCTATTTTTCATTAAGTTCGTTTAATACGACATTCACATAAACAACGAACACTTTCTGATGTCACACACGCCTGTATCAATTCAATATTAATACAAAATAGTAGGTAAACATGCTACACGTCAGCGTAACACGTCATGTCACAGGAACAAATATGTTAATAACGTGGCCGTTTACCCGTGGTGAGCAAACGGTTCAATTTCAAGTAGCAACTAACATTTATTATTATTGGAACTTTAAGTGCCATACAATTGTAAATTTTTATGCATATATTTTTATGAATTCTAGTTATCGAAACGTCGCATTATCAGTCGCTTGTGTTAGGAAATTTAACGGAATGATAGTATAAAACACCAGCTTTAAGGGGGGATCCTGCTTTAGAAGGTTCAAAAAATCGATTTGTTTTTTATTGCTCAAATCTATGCCTAATATATCTAAGAATATGTATAAAAAGTTACAGCGGCTAATTCGCAATATTTTGAAAGATACAGCACTAAACACAGTGAGGTGTCGAGCAAAAAATATACGAACGCATGAACGCTCGGACAAACGAAACGCGCGCCCCTCCCCTCAGTAGCATAACACCGAACTATGTACTGAAAAAGTTCAATCGGTCGTTCGAAACAATAATATTTTGAGTTCGTAAGAGCTATAGTAGGATTATAACGAAGATATATATAAGTAATCGAAAATTAACATTTTTCCTGATCGTAAACTTTAGAGCGCGTTTTCTCGAGTTTTCGTTTTTACGATTTTTCTAAAGTGGTGGGCGTGATTGCGAGAAAACTAGACAAGCAATCAAAACGAAACAAAACTTTTGTTGGCTTCAGTGGCATTCTATTCTATTTGAACTAAAAAGATTAATGAAAAAAACAACTTTTTTAGCAAGTTGAAATGATTTTCTCTTCCTGCAAAGAGCACATTTATTTTCAAACCTGAGGAAAATCTTGAAGTTTTTTTTAGTTCACATAGAAGAAAATATATGAGAATTACTTTGGTTTTTTTTTGTTTCAGACAAAAATTACGGGCTACATCTTTCCCACCGATTGTAAATTGCAATTGAAAGGTGTTGCACAAATTTGCGTAAAAATCTGTTCCGTTTAAATATTTTTCTCTCGACATATTTTTTTTAATATTCAAATATGCAATAAAATGCTCTGAAAAGTTCACTAGACTCATTTTTTTCTGCCCTAAAAAAATTCCCCCAAAAACGCTATTTTAAGGCCTCCTAAAGCAGGATCCCTCCTTAAGCACATATTCGAATCTTAAAACAGATTTTTCCAAATAAGAATGGGATATAAATATAAATAAATATACTAGATTAGAAAAAGGTATACGTTTCACTTACACTTCACATACAATATAATAATTTGAATTAATAAAAAAAAATAATATTCGCGAGTATACAATAGCTTGCAAAGAAAATAGCCACCAAAAATTTAAAATTTATTTGCAATGAAATTAAAAAATTTGAATGCAAACAAAATGCGTAAAATAAGCAAAAAAAGCATTATTAAAACGCTGTGGAAAAATCTAATAATACACGAGTGCACATTAGGGGATTGTTATTCTAAAAACTTCTGCACTTTTATCGGAAAGGGAAGGCTCCATTTACTCGCTAAGTAGACTGCAAATGCAAATGTCCTATTTTGAGTGTCTACATATCTGTGTCCACAACTTTGATTGTTTTTAATGCACTCATTTAAATATAACAATATTGAATATTGATCCTTGCAAAATGATGCAATATAATATGTAGCACAGCTATTTTTATATTCTCTAAAATTCATACGAATATACACAGCTTTGTGCGTCTAAGAATTGAGTCATATGCAGATAAGTATATTTTAGGTAGTTATATAGAGTGCAGTGGGTAGTTAACAAGTGCGAGTTGTCCCGTATTGTGATGAGGCATATCGTGGAGAGCAATATTATGACAAATGTTGGCAAAGTTGGGAAGACAGTATTGACTATCTCATGTTGATGCATTATTTGGTACATATTATATTGTTACATGCATTGTTGTACGGCTGTCAACTTTGTAGTGTCTGACAACTTGGTGCTACTCCCCGTCCGTTGATCGCCACTGTGACGTGGTGCTTGGCTGATTTTAGTCCGAATCGAATAGCATACTATTGTTCTTGGTGGACAAGATTAGTTTTCCTATCTCCGCAGAAACAGTCATAGGACTGGTAAAGAGTCCAGCGAGATATGTTCACTTGCTCACCTGAACAGCAGGATCAGGACGACCGTGAGCATGAACGCAAGAAAATGACCGGAGAGTTATAGATGTTAAACAAAATAGTTCTTTTATGTCCGCTGTTCAAGCATTAAGACTGACACAAATTTTCCATCTTACGTGTCGCTTACCGACAAATTAGAAATTTTAAATGAAATAAAAACAAATTTAAAAAAATAGTCGGCTGCCACAAAAATTAGCCTTACTACCGGATACAAGGAGGCAAGAGTGGGTTGTGATTTGAAATACTTGACATAATAATTTCTGGACACAACTTGACTTTAGTGATGAAGAAGTTTTTTCAGTCATCGCACCCTGGCATATATAAAGTATATAGCCTGTGAAATATGATAAGAAAATTGTACCTACTATAGGTGCCAAAGTAATAGGGGGTCTATATCAAATAAACTTGACGAAAAAAAAGTTCAATCAATAAGGAAGTATCCGATTTTAGGGTTTTAGCATTGCTAGCCGATGATCGATTTTGCAATTTTCTTCTCCTACACCACTCAATAACAAATGTGAAACTCCTACTGGACGTAGGCATACCGAGCATCGACGGATATATTTTATGTACTTTTTTTAGAATCTTGAATTTTTGTATACTCTGTTATCTCAGTAATTAGTTATCACAGGAAAACGGGCACAGTTCAATATAATTCTCAAACTGTGTTTATCTCGACCAATATATCAAAACTAAATTTTACCAAGTACTTAATTTTTGCAGCGAGCTATATCCTACGCGCATGTTTCTCCGCGAGGGGTAAGGCGTACCAGCGACAAGTGTTATTACGCCAGGGCCGTACTAAAACTTTTCTGGATTATTTTCCCTGCTTCATTTATTCTATTTTTGTAACAGGCGTAAATAATAATTTAATTGGGTCATAATGTTAATGTAATATTTATTGTTATAAATAATTATAATAGTCATATAAATAACTCTATTCATTTGATACAAATCACATATTTGTTGATTTACTGTTTCCTTTTTTAGCAACAGTGTATGCACTAACGAATACTGTCCAAATCGGCGTATTTATAATGTAATTGTAAATGAAATATTTGTAATTTATTTCGGTATTAAGTCTCTGACCGTAGTACTTGTTTGAATTGGTTCTGGACCTACGGTAACATTAGTATTGTCTGTAAACCTGAATGGCGTTGAATATATTATCCAGATATTGAACAGGGTTGGTTATGCCAGAGGATTCAGCAGTGATGAAATTGTTAGCAGTACTATTACCGTGCGTATCATCTCCTATAATGCAATGAGGAAAGTGAGTATCCTCAATTCAACAGCACTGTTCGTCATAATTCCGTTATACTCATCACCATCGTCATGTTCTTCTAAGTTAACAATAAATGGTTCCATAATTTCGACCATAAAGTGTTTTCTTTCTATGTAGATTTTTTCAATTGTCTTGCAATGCTCAACGTAATTTTTTCGTATCTCCCTTGGAACATTGTTCAAAGCTTCCTGACATAAATTCAATACATATCACTTTATTTTTCACATAAGTCCACATTAATTCAATAGCATTAAACTCGCAATGAGCTACAGGCAGCAATAGTAATTTCACATCGTCTCCTCTTACTTTTACCTTTTCATAACGATGTGGTTTAGATAATAGTAACAGCGTGATTTAGTTAATTTCGAAAAATGAGTAATTCCATCTGGGAGTGCCACCTCTTTTTTCAGTAACCACGCAATCATGCCATCTTTCTTCCAAGCTGATGTAGGGTTCCTATAACCAGGACCTAGCATTGTATGATAAGGGGCTTCATCTACCAAAATAATAAATGTTGCTGGTATTACTGACAATACGTGCCCGCATTTTTCCTTGAACTGTTGTTAATTCATTTCGTGGTGATATTCTTTTTTTGCTTTCTTTTTCGCCTACAGAGTACGGCATCCCAATGTGTAAAATAATTACCCATTGTCCTGCACCTGATGGCTGACCATCGGCTAGAAATCGCTAAAATCGGGTACTTTTTTGCACTCCTTTAATTATTGCTTTTAAACGTAGGGACAGAAAAAAATGTACTTGCAATATATTACGAAGAAAGGATTTTTGGTTGTAACAATGTTTATTTAATTATTTTGTTAAGCCGTTTCTTTGATATAGGCCCTTGATCACAGCCGCGTATTACTTTGGCACCGATAGTAGAGGCATATTTTCGATCAATTTGTGGGCCTGAATATCACAAAGGAGTTAATGCTACAAATTGAGGAACGTTTAAAAAAGTTTATAACAGGATTCTGGAAAATATGTGATCAGTGAGCCAGGTTTATTTGTCAGCAGAATAAGTACCCCACACTGCATGTTTAACAATTTGGTTTGTTTCCTGTACCATTGTTAAACTTTTAATATTTTCTTCCTAGCACTTAATGAAATTCTGCCCACAAAAGGTCAGTTTATTTTATTGTCAAACTGTCAAATAGATGTCTTGTAATGCCCCCAGTTCGACGTCGACGAAATTTTGCCCATATCAATGAGTTTGATAGGGGCCGAATTATCGGTATGAAAGAGGCGGGTCTCTCATTTCGAGAGATTGGGAGAAGGCTAAATCGGGACCACACAACACAACAGGTGCTCGGATATTGTCTTTATGGTCCGAAGAAGGTATTCAGAGGCGCCGTCCTGCTGGAAGACCAGCCCGAAGAAGCAACGCACGTGAAGACCAAGTCCGGATGGCTACCAGGGATCGATTTCAAACAACAAGGTCGATTGCTGTGGATTGGACGAGAGCTTTGAACCGACACTTGTCGATGGCAACTGTTTACAGAAGAATTTCTTCCTTTGAGCTTCATTCATACCGTCCTTACCTTCGGCTTCCATTAACACCTCCCGATAAAGCAGGCAGACTTGCATGGTGTCAAGAACGGCAAGGGTGGGTTCATCAATGGAATGACATCGTCTTCAGTGATGAATCAAGGTTTTGTTTATGGGTGAATGATGGTTGTAGAAAGGTGCGGCGACATCGAGGGGAAAGACGGAATTTTGAGTTCGTTCAAAGACGACACAGCCTTAACACCTGAGGTTTTGGTTTGGCGGGCGATATGTGCTGGACGAAGGTCACCCCTTACGTTCATTCCAGGCACATTAAACGCAAGTCGTTATATCGACAACGTTCTGGAACCGGTGTTAGTACCTTTCATGCAGACGTTGCATAATGCCACTTTCCAACAGGATAATGCAAGACCCAATACTACTGTGGTTACGTGAAGGTTCCTGGAGCAGGTTGGATTGCAAATTTTGCACCGGACTTGTCGCCGATTGAACATGTCTGGGATATGATGGGTCGGCGACTAAGACATCATCCTGAGAATCTGGATGAACGACACCATCTAGAGGTCTCGTGGAAAGAGATACCCCAGGAGGACATCGGCCACTTAATACAGAGCATGGTTAGAAGAGTTAATGCATCCATAGCTACGCGTGGGGATGCAACCCACTACTAGCTTTTTCTTGAAAAATATTAATTTTTGTTTCGCCTTTTTCAACTAAACTTTCATCGTTTCTTAATTGATAACAAAGCATTATTTTACCGAAGATTCAAAATTGTAGTCTAATTCTTAGTGTGTGGTGTATTTCATATGAAAGTGAACATATATTAAAACATGAGATTGACGAACATTTATAGATAATAACTAGTTACCATACGAAGATATGTTAAAGGTATTCAAAAATGATAACACGACAGATTCCAGGAAAGCTACCAAATGCAACGATGTAGCGGACCCCCGAAATGGATCGCTAAAGCAAACTCTTTGACTGTATTATAAAATGTGCTATTTACACACCGTTCACCTTGTTTTGGAATAATAGGAGACCATGGAAATTTTGAAGTTGGAAGTAAAGCCAGGTTATGTAGGTTATGTCTAAATTTGAGATTATACATACGCGTCAATGTCTGGTGCATTGTTGTAAGTTTTACCAGTTTGCTGTAGAAAAATTCTCACAGACGTTTAATCTAATTTAACACACGCCTTGCCCAAAACAGGAACAACCCGATGAATCTCCATGTTCTAATAATTCTTTGTCTATTTTAAAATATAAAATATAATATATAATATAAACAGGGAACACAACATTAGAAAAAAATAAATCGTTGCCTCTTATTATGCCAAAACAACGTGAACAGTATCGCTTTTGGAGCTTGCTATTTGGCGATAAACGATAAGTTGCCAATTATTCTGCTACATCACTTGATTACCTATTAATATAAATTAAGTAAGCTACATAATAATAGATTTTTAATAATCCATAATAAGTATTGCCCACGTTGCCATCGAAAACAGGTTCAGAAAAAATTATTTTTCTTTTTATAACGAAGCCTTGCAACAAATTAGAAGCACAATGGGAAATAAAAATAGTTGGTCTAGCGTAAACGAGACAACCTACGCATATGGAATCTACATGACTAATTTATTGGAGTACAGTATTTCCTCGATCTACACGGTTACTGTTTCGATATTGCGCGGTTTAGTACTTGCGACAAATATTTCGGAAAGCGCGGTAACAATTTCGTTTTGTAAAATGTTCAATGATTTCTTTTAATATTATTAATATTAAATTGTTCACGCTAAACTAAAACTAAAATATCACAATAATTACGTAATTAAGTGACAACAATTTTGTTTTTATTGATATAAATGAAAGAGTTGAACCTGCATGCAAGAAATTACGAAATTGGTTTCTGGGCGTTACAAACAATAGAACTACAAAGCTTCAAATGTGCATTCCTTTATATCTGTATATCATTAAAAAATTTTAAGTAGTGCATTTCTGCTGGAAATAAAAATCTGCAATGGTCCGCACTGAACTTTCTTATACTTAGTTACACTACATTTTTCGAAAAAAACTTTTCAAATGAAAGTTGTTTAAAATTTCAATATCTTTAACTTATATAAGAACATTTTTTTAGATAACACGTACCGTTTTCGAGATAAGGAAAACGGTACAAAACAGTACCCAAAACAAGCAAGTATGAGATAACTTAGCATTAATATATTAAAAGCGCAAAAAATAATTTAGGTGCTCTGAGATTACTGGCTATGATATATTTCTATGCATAATGATCTTGGTTTATTAGAAAAGATAGAAAAGTTAATTTGAATAAGTTGTAGTATTTATTATAACTGCTTTGCCTGCAGAATGTCTTAAAATGCAGATTTGTTCACCTGTACTAAAGTACGTAAAAATCTCATAAGTAAAAATACAATTTTCTTTCCACCGCTAATAATAACTAAATGCATTCCAAATTCCCAACTTCACTCCCAATTAGAAAATATATACTTGAGTGTGAGAGTGGGTAGATTATAAAGATCAAATAAATTTATATAAATTTATTTGTAATTCCCAAATAAAAATCTGTATGATTTGGTTTGCGTAAATTGTATATTCACAAAACTTTTTATAAAAATGTATCAAAAATTTAAATTTGGACATGTTTAACTTAAAAAATAAGGTAAAAGTACTCACCTGGGCTATCAACGACGGTATCGAAATGGCAATTAATCAACAAACTATGCGGCGACTTAATATGCGAACCAACTTTAACAACGACATTTTGTAAGCCACTATAAACATTTGTCATTCCATCCAAAAATTCCAGAGCAAACGAACCGCTGACTTTTTGAACGTCAAGTTCTATAACATTATTATCTTTGGCATCATTAATTATTGTTTTGATTTCCGTTTGTAATAAATTCACAGCTAATACTTCATTGGTATGACTTCCGGCGATGCGTGAGCCTAAGCTAGTTAAGTTTCGCAGATGATTATACGCTCTTTCTGCAATGAATCTATTTGGGTATTTATGTTCTTCGCTTATTTTTAAAGCCGGTGGTAACTGCTTTTCTATCACTATTACTGCTGTGAATACTATTAATATTAATCCTAGTAATGCTAAGAAGTAATTTGTTGGTAAAGGCAGATGAATTTTTGTTCTTTCGTTTTTGATGTCATTGTAATTTTTCGTGGTACTTCTCTTATCCTTGAACCTCTGACGTATATTTTGCTCACTCTGAAATAACGAAAATATTGAAAACATATCACATCAATTGACAACAATGACAAATTAAATTCCGAACTGATAACTGACAAAATATAACCTAAAATTTCGATGCGATTCATTTATTTTTTGCAATAAATAATCAATTAATGCAGAAATGATCTTGTTACAGAGAACGATTTATTTATCACTTACCTTGGACATTCTAAACTTGCCGGCAAGTCAATGTTTGGTGAATTAAACGTACGCTAGGACGAACAAGTCGAACAATTGGAGCACATTTTCAGTCACTGCATTTCTGTAATCTGAAATCCGTAAGATAAAACGAAGACCAACGAAAGGGTTGCCGCAGTACTACTGATTTTTGTGATTTGCGCATGTTGACCACTATTATCTCGTTGCTATAACAACGAGTTATGATTTGATGAATGCCACAATTTCTGTGAGAATTAGCAGCTGCATATGCAACAATGAACGCAGAAGTGCAATAAGAAATTTTAATTCATTCTGTAATGCACAATGCACTAGGTAAATGCAGATTTCTGTTTGAACCGATAATAATTCATCTCTAATGAAAAAGAAATTATGCAGTATTTGTGAATATTATATTATAAATAAATAACTAAAAAATAGTGGCTGACGTGTATATAAGGCTGCATAACTAAACGGATCAACTAAAAATATATCAATGAAAAATGAACGTAATAGAAATTTTTGAACGCACTGCCTCCAAAATGACTTTTTTCTATTTTGCGTCGTTAGTATACTCTGTTTTTAAACTAGGAGGAGTGATTTAAATTGCTAAAACTTACACCTGTAATTGGCCAAAACCGAGTCTCTTTTATATAATGCAATAAGCGGTTGCATTTCAGTTAACAGCTTTGTGCTCGTAATTTCTTTTTCCATAATTCCAAAAGCAAATAAATCGGTTTATCGGTTTTTCAGACCTATGCTTTACCAGGCTAGTGTATTTTATTTTTCTGGTGTTGGTGGCATTGTCGTTCATCCATATTTTAATTTTGGGTTTACGTCAAATGTCAAGCTGCGACTACTCTTATGTAAAAAAAGGAATTATGAAGTGCAAAATAGAAAAAAAACTATAAGAGTCGTTCAGAAAGCTGTTCCAGCACTTGTCCCTACACTCGTCGTTAGGCGGCTCATTTTGGAATTTCAAACCATGGCTTACTATTATTACCATAAGTCTATTTCACTGAACTAAAAGTTGATTCTGTGACGTATCGCCAGCTAGTGCCATCTATGATATATATTTGATGAAAACCCGCCAAATACGAATATAAAAAAAGCAAGTTAGCTCAAATCACCTAAAAAAATATTTTCTTCCAGTTTTCATAATTCAGTCATTATGGTAAAAAAATGTATAATTTGCGGCAAAGAGAATAGGCCTCTATTTGAAATTCATACTGTAATACAACTTCGTAGTGAATGGTTAGCGATTCTTCAACATTTTTTGCGTATATTTGGCTAATAATGCACTTTTTTTGTAAACATTTTGTCACTTATTGCTAGAATATTCACATATCAAAATATATTTACAAATAATTTTTACGATAGATTTCTAATGATGTGAATAATTGGGAATTCCCAATTTCTAACTCAAAAAATATTCAGGTAGATTTAATTTCATTTAATGAGATTAGAAATTTATAGTATCACGACAAAATTCTTAGTTTTAAATATTCAAAAAGTTTACTAAGAATCAAAAATTTAGAGGATGCAGACAGAAAAAATGCTGAGAAAGTAAGAAAAAGTGATGAAATTTTTGAAGATGCAGAGCAAGCTGTTTTTCTTACCGATCTAATTAAAAATTATGTAAAAAAACCTAATGGCCTTCGTTGGTCAGAAATATCTGTTCGTATGTGCATTGTTTGGAGGTTTCGATCACCAAATGGTTACGAACATTTTCGTCATCATCTACTCCCTGTACCTTCAAAATCAACACTGTTAAGATATGTTTGCATGTGTCATGGACCCGGTGACTTGTGCAGACAACGTTTACTTGTTGAAGCTGCAGTTGAATGTGTGTGTGTTGAATGTGTGAAACAAATTACTATGTTACGCGGTGCAGGGTTTATCAACGAAATACGTCATTCCAGCTGAATATTTCTTTCATTCAACTTTAACAGCGGATACCTTTTTTTCATTAACTCTCCACATTTTAAAGTTTAACGGAACGTGGCTTCATTGTTTTACGATTGGTAACTGATAATCATCCTTCTAACGTTGGATTATTTGGAAAACACTCTGGAGGCGATCTAAGAAATTTTATTGATCATCCAGTTCCTGTCTTAAGACCGATTCCGTTTTTCCTGAGTTTCGATTATTGTCATGCATTGAAAAACGCAAAAAGCATATTTTTTAATCATGACATGCAATCTTCAGGTCTTATTTACGCAATTTTTTTTATTCTTATAAAATTTACAAAACGGAATGCCTATCAAAACGGTACGATATTTGACGAAGAATTTGTACCCAACAAATTTTGATAAAATGAACGTCCTACGTATGTACCATCCAAATATTTTCACCAACTGTAACAGCTTCGTTGCTCTTCTTAAAAGAAAACGGAAATAAGGATTTTCACAATATTGATGGAACTGTACATTACATGCAGATGATGTACCACTTTTTTCAAGTACGTAACACCAAGAATAAGACACATCATTACAGTTCTTGGAATAGTACTGTAGCACCCTTTGTTGATGTCTCTGATGAACGGCTTCAATGGCTTGACGAGATATTGAGGCTTGTTTATGCATCAGATTTCAGCTTCAGCAAGTTGGATTTTACTTTGTGCTCACTAGTTCATTCAGTTCGGATGCCGTTCAAGCTATGTTTTCCCACATTCGTTTAAAAGGTGGTTCTAACGACACTACAGACGCTAGAAGTGCAGAATATGCACTACGCCAAATTCAACGCTGTGGAATTGTTAAATCGACGGACTCTGCAAATATTGTGAAACCTGTCGAGTACACGAACACAGCAAAACTTACTCCATCTCAGACCTACAGTATTGGTAAACAGGAACTGTTGTTGCCAATTGAACTTGAATTCAAAATTCAAAATTTAAAGCTTGAAACCGTTCCTGAAACCGTTCCGGACATTTACAATTCATTCTGTGTTTGGAAAAATTACTTTCTTTAGAAATTCCTGGACCATTAATGCAAATTATATTATTCCAAGACCGTGGGAACTTAATATATCCAAATGCCAAATTTGTCGCGATGGTTAAGCAGATAGCTGATATCACATGGGAAATACTGCAATTTTTACATCATTCCAAGCCTTGTGACTATTTAGTAAATTTTCTCCTTCCGCCTTTCCAACTGAACACACTATTTACCTGCTTCTACCATAGATAAGAAATCTGTGAAATCATCTTGAAAGTGGTAATTACCTGTTATTGATAACTTGGGTGCGAAGAAAACGGATCTACTGAAAAGGAAATTAATAGACTACAAGCAAACAAGTAGAAAAATTCTAAAGTTGTAAATTTGTTCTATTTGCCTTTTCAGTAGTTTACTTTTTCATTGTTCTTTCTTTATTTGTGTTCCTTTGCTATTATTGCACCATTACAACAGTTTTAGTTGTTGTAATCAACATCACCAACTTTTAATTGTCAGTTTGACAAGAAATGTCATCAAATATAGTTACAACATATGCCATAGAGGTCTCAGCCTGGAGATCTGTCAGAAAATCAATTTCAACAATGCAAAAGCTTCCAGTGAAAATAGCCATGGAAGATTGGATTGACCATTTGGCAAGCGCCATCTATTGACTTTTCTAGACTTTACGTTGAACGAAGATTTAGGCTAAACATAACTTCTAAAAAGTCAATAGATAGCCAAAGTACCAATCAAATTTATCTTAACTCCTTCCTCATTGGCATTATTTTCAGGATGTCCTAGTGCCAGTGCTTTTTAGATAATTTCTCGCATTAGTGCCTGAAATCAACGTTCGCGGTTGACTATTGAAGGCACTGAGTAAAAAAATATTTATAGTATACAGTGACCGCCATAAAAAGCGATGCACCAAGAAAGAAAGGTTGCAGAATTTAAAAAATCTTAATATTAGCTTAAGCTCAAGAAAAACGTGATTAAAATTTGATTCACAAACATTCCTCTCTTGCTTTGATAAATTCTTCAGGTATCTTTTTTCCTGAAATCGTTCTATTCGGAGATAATTAATGGTAACAAATTGTTTATCAAAAAGTTTGCAATAACTCGTGTGCCAATAGAGTAACCATGCATACCGTATATCGAAGGGTTCGTTCTCTTGGGTGGATATCTAACCTGTATTTCGCATAATCCAGCGACTTCTTTAACGGCAGCTCATGGACCTGCTTGGTGAGCAATAGATAGCAGTCGTATATACATTCGAAGACAGAGACGGCAGAGGTTAATTTAAACTTTGCTTTAGGACGACTTTCATCTTTCAGTCCTCGCAGATAACCTACAGCAACTCCGTAAAGAATTTTCGATAGCAAGGGAGGAGATTCCTCAACAGGACAGCAATTTCCAGCACGCCACGAAAATTTAAATGAATAAATTCCTATCATTATTAATATTTCTTCTTTCTTTTGTATATTTTCAACAGATTTTGTTTTTTAAATGTTAATAAAACATATGTACCTAAAGAAGATAACCCACCGAATGTTCCACAGGCACGTCTTATAGAAGGTTTTGGGCTTTACCAGGTAGAAAAGTTTACGACGGTGGGCGGGAAACCGAAAATTAAGAAGAGTTACGACGAAGAATCTACCAAAAGATTCGAGAGTTTAGCCTACTTACCATGCAAATGATGAGAGGCATTCGCACCAAATTTTGAACCACTGAAACCCATAGACTTTTACCTTTAATGTGATACATTATAATTATTGTTAAAACTTCACTTTATCGTTTTCTACCAAATTAAATAAAACAATGACACTTTGTTACATATGTTATTGCAAAAATTTTAAGTATTTTTTGTTTTCTCTTCAAAGGTAATGGTGTGTGGCGCAAAAATTCAATTTCTTCTTGAATTTTCTCAGTAATTTGTTTCGGTATATATAACAGTAGTTTTAGTTTATTGTCTCAGATAAATAGTTCTGTGATTCTTGTATTTTTGGTGATTTGCGGCGGTTTGTATCGAACAGCAATAAACGCTATGAGTGTACAGATGAAGAAAGTAGACCAGTAACGACACGACTGTGAAAAGGCGAAAATATCCTATATGATGACAGTTATTTGGAGTTTGGCTTTGTGTCGACAGAAATTAATGGTGAATGTGTACTGTACATGCTATCAAGTTCAAACGCCATTTAGAAAGCAGCCACCACTACATGGTTGGCATAACCCTTGAAAGAGGAAGTTGAAAGAAATAAAACAGCAAAAAAGTACGTTCTGCAAGAATACTTTAACGACAAACAATGCTTCGCTGGCATGTTACAAGGTGTTTTATATGTAGAATTGCGAAATGTAAAAAGACCCATACCATTGCAGAATAACTTACGCTACCGGCAGCTGTAGATATGGTGAACATTTTTGGTGCATCTGTTGGGATACCCTGCCAATATACAATCAATCGCAGAATAGGACATATGACGGAGGACCATAATTGAAAAAGTCAAGGGAAATGTCTTTGGATTACAGCTGGATGAGGTTACGGATGATCATTTTGTATACAATGTATAGTTCATAGACGACATTGCATAAGAGATTTTTTGTGAAAATATCACTGCAAGTCCGTTAAGTTGCATCAAAATAGTCCTGCACCAAACCAGGTCACTACAATATAGTGAATGTAGTGAATTTTGTAAAGACTCGTCCATTGAACAAAACTATGTGAAGATATAGGAGCCGAACACTCTTTGTTGCTGTACAGCAGTGCACGATGGCTCTCTCGTGGTAATATTGTATTACATACGTTTGAAAGACGACAGGAAATTTATATTTGCACTAAGAAATTCTGAATATTTTGCCCATACAGAATTTGTAATAAAACTAGCAAAGTTATGCGATATTTTTCAAAGCTGCCTGCATTGAATCTTTCCTTGCAGGGAAAAATGTGCACCTACTGAAGTCGAGAGAACATTTCCACTTTTATAAAAAGGAACTCAAGCTAAGGAAAATCAAAAATGAACGTAAGTGCGGGCAAGGATTGTTTCTTCACATTGCAGCAGTTTAGGACCTCAGATGAACTTATTTTTCTCAAGTTGTGAAATCCATTTCTGAAGAATTTGTTAACAATAATGTTAATGCAATAAACTACTTGTTCGTTGTTTGACGGAGTGACAGAATAATTGTTTTCGTCGTCGTTCTCATTCGTATGCTATCGCTTGATGATTCGAAGAAATGCAACTTATACACCGTGCACTCAGCGTTTTGTACAGTATGAACGAATAAAAAATTAGTCCAAGTTGACCATGAGCAAAAAAACGTCCTTCATTTCCTAAAATTATTTGCGAGTGTCACTCTGACGTATATTGACATGAGAAAATGTTGAAATGTTGAAATGAAAATCAAAGCTTTTCTTTTAGTATCATAATTTAGAAATGGAATCAAGTTGGAAAACGGTGAATGGCAAAATTCGTATGTTGCCCGTAATGAAGAGTTTCAGGAGCAGCCGAAGCAGCCAATCATTCGTATGACGATGTTTATCAACAAGACTGTGGAACTATTTAGAGAAAATCGAAGTGTTCAAAGAAAAACAGGTAGTGAAGACCAAGAAAACGAACAGCTGAGGTGGTGAATAATGCGAGGGAAATCATGGAAGCAACTCCATCTACATCCATTCGAAGACTAGGTCAACAATTAAATTTATCATTTGGTACTACACAGCTAATATTAAACAAGGATTTACAAATGTATCCGTATAAAGTTCAAGTCTACTGTCAGATTCGCCTCCTTTAATTAAAATACTGTTTTAATTGTATGACTTTCTTTATTCTAAAAATTATAACTTGAAGTTTGACTTGTCAGTGTCAATAATTATTTTCAAATTTACGAACTACGAAAAGACATACTTTGACTAATTGTTTTCCGATCTCGCTGCACATTGTCCGTGTTATTTCGTAACTGAAGGAATATTACAACTGTAAGTAATAATAATAATAATAATAATAATATTCCTTTATTGGACTAGGACCAGCCACGGGCTGTTCTTTCCTAGCCTAAAATAGATAAGTACATGTTATACAAAGTCATTCCCTATTCTAACATATAACCGAATGAAAAATACAACCAATGATTATAATTAAAATTAAATTTACAATTCAAAAGCCAGCCACAGAAGACATCCCCAAAGTACACTCGCCAATGCTACAGGCAGTAAACGACAAACGAATAAGAGATAAAATTCAAACTATAAAGTAAAATGGAAGTTTCGGACTTCGTATTTGAAGCGGGGAGTAGAAAGAGACTTTAATTTTTCCGGCAAGGTATTGTACAATTTAGGAGCAGACACAGAGTGCGATGTGCAAGTGATGTTTTATTTGTGCAATTACGTGGTATAAGTAATTATGTAACGGATTTTCAGATTTAAGACTTTGTTCGGGATTTTGAAAAGTCTAAGGGATATCAACCTAAGAAGGCGAAAACATTTGAGCAGAAAGAAGTGTCAAAATTTATAAACGAAGCTTCTGATGATATTTATCTATTTATGAAGATGGTTGTTCTAATGGGAAAATCTACACAGCAACCCGTAGGTATAAATACTCTGTCAAAAATACCTAAATTGGTGGCAAGTTATCTGAATTTGAAGGATGCCCATTTATATACAGGACATTGTTTTCGACGAACATCAGCAACATTATTGGCTAATGCCTCTGCCGACATTCTTACCCTTAAAAGACATGGGGGCTGGCGTTCTTCTTCTATTGCCGAGACGTTAGTGTCTCTGTGGGAACTACTGACTAAGTACTGTGTTGAAATAACTAATATTTTGTATTGTGACCAAAACAATTTTATTGGCATATTTGGCATAATCTGGTTATTATGATTATTATTATTAATATTTAAAATATTACACGCCTGCGAAATAATTGGTTGTATACCTTTTTTGAGAAACTAAATTAAAAATTGCTGTCTGCTATCGGTTGCTTTACAAGGTAAAAACATTGAAAAATTGTAAAAATTGCGGAACACGTCAAAACGTTGCGTCTCAAACAATTAATATTAAAATATTCTAAAAAATCCAAGAGTGACAAAGTGAACTGTACAAAATGCTACAAAATGTCTGATACAAATACAAGAAGAGTCGATGTGCAAATTGGAAACATGCTCAAAATTGTTCGACAATTACAAATGTAGATAAAATTCCGAAGAAACTTAAATTATTAAATATTTAAGTATTGTCAAAATAATTAAATATTAAATTTACACCGTCGTCATAACATCAACTAGTGAACAAATTGTCAAAAACGTGAAAATGGCCATATATGCTGAAAACCCGTGAACATATTCGAAAAGTCAATACTATTAATTTTTCACATAAAGTATAAAGACTTTTAACGTTTTTTCCTTTTTAAGAATCAAAATGTTTTAACAAAACACAATCGAACATTTATTCGGGTGATTCACGCAATGTTGCCAGCATTCGTCCAAAAATATTGTACACATGTTCACAACAATGTCGAGATCAATCGATCTCCACGACCTAATCCGAAGACGGAACGAAGCGAACCGGCGCGTAAAAAAGTTTCAATTTTTTGCAAGAAATACCTTAGATAATTGTTGCGAACGATTTGATAAATAGTTCGCTGACGCATCTCAGTCTTGTGCGATGACCTTCACGTGCGGGTGGCGTCGCCGTCGTCTCGGTTTGATCAATTTCTTTTAATTTCACTTTATTACCTGCGAATTTAAAGTGTGCTTTACGCGGAGTGGAACATCGCGTTTTTCACATGTGATTTGAGGCGAGAGTTTCGGGATTTGTTATAAACTTTTGGACGGACGTCGCGACGAAGGACTACGGGAAAAGATGCCCTGGCGAATGTAAGTGGATTTTAATACTTTCGTGCTTTACTTTTCGATTAAATCGTAGACTGTGTTACTTCGCGAAAGCGATTGAAAGCTTCGCTAACTGTGATGCAACAAAATCGCCGCCTTTATCTCTGAACTATCTTTAAATGACGATATTTCGTCGAGCGTAACCAACTACGGCACTGACTTCTCAAAGACGAGCCATTTTCTGGTAAATTGATCGCGTGTGTGTAGTAAAAAATATTTATCAATGTTAATAAAATCTCTATGCAATTCATTTAAATGCAAAATTGTTTAAAAACTATTCGCGTTATTTTTTTTAATAAAAATTGATGATGAAATAAAACAATTGACTACGTTTACACCACGGAAAATGTATTGTAATAAATATATATATTACTAATGAATATATTCGTATAGCGATACAAACAATCCACGACTTAAGTTTCGACTTTTAAGGATCATTGTCAAGTAAGAACAAACAAAAAAAAAGTGAGGGGCTAAATAAGGCGCATATGTTCTATTAAAAAAGTGGTGATATATATTGCGATAAGTCCTTTTATTCATTCAACAGCTTAATGTGAGGTATATATTGGTTTTTGTGAATTTCGGCCGTTTCCAGCAGATTAATCTTAGTGCCTTTTTTACAGTTGTGTAACACTTTTAGTTTATTATTTTCATGAAAGGTATGATTGCAATTTATAATATGATTTACAAAAGTACTCGTATAGTAATTTAACCTAAGCGCTTTAAAATGTTCGTATATCGCCTTCCGAAACTTCGGCCGGTTTCATAAACACCAGATTTCTTTAAGGGTTTGATTTTATCTTTAGCATTAAATAAAATATTTGATATTTCCAACTTGGTCTGAACGTGATTTGTCGATTTTGTTTTCGAAGTATGTGCGTTACGGTTTTGATGGTTTTTCCAAAATAGGTTAATGTTGTGGATTGATTTTTATTTAAATTTGAAATTTTTGGATAAATGTGAGAAATTGAATGAAAACCCATTCATTTGTCATAGATATAATTTTATTCGGTTCCACATTAAGACTTTGATGTGACAATGGAATTGGAAACGCTCTGTTGGTAGGTTTTCTGAATATATTGAAAAAATGTCGAAGTAGAAAAGTTTCATGATTATTATAGTTATGCATAAAGTATACGAGTGGAGATCAGTATTTACGGTACTTAACATACATAACAGTAAGAAACAAATTAAAGAAATATCAAAGGTTTATTTTTTTACATAATGTTCCGTTGGACCAAATGCATCGAGATTTGGTCCAACCATGCTCCAAACCCACTGGAACGGCTGGAAAAAAATCTTTCGGTCGTTCCTCCAATCAGTCGTTTACGGCAGTAATCACTTTATTATCATCGTAATATCTGTTCCTCCGAGGGTATTCATTTAATTTTGAAAATAAAAAGAAATCACTAGGGTCAAGGTCTGGTGACTATGCGGGATGTTCAAACAATTCAAATCCTGCGTTCAGAATAGCGCTTATGGCAACATGGCTTTTGTGGACAGGAGCGTTGTCTTGATGAAACAGAATTCCTTTGCTCAATTTTCCCCGTCTTTTTTTCTTGACACAATCGCGCAATCTTGAAATTAAGTTGGCATTGTAGGAGCCTGTTATTGTATGTCCACGTTCCAAAAATCATCAAAATTCCGTCTGCGTCCCAAATTATTGAGGCCATAACTTTATCAGCTGATGGCAAAATACGAAATTTGCGAACTGGTGGAGAACCTCGGCGATGCCACCTCATACTGTTGCTTCGACTCAAGATCTAAGTGGTGGACCTACGTTTCATCAACAGTGATGAATCGAGAAAGAAATTCATCAGGATCTGCTTTAAACTTTGACAAACTGGCTTTAGAATGCAATACTCTACAACATTTCTGTTTAGGTGACAACATTCGTGGGACCCAACGCGCAGACAACTTTTTACCCCAAAATATTTAAAATATTTTCTATACTACCATAAGTAAAATTCGTACTTTCAGCTATCTGCCGAATGGTTAGTCGCTTACCTGTGATTACCATATCGTGTATAAGATTAACATTTTCTTGGGTAGTGACAGTTACTGGTCGTCGATCACCCTTCGCATGTTCACGTGTTTGTCTTCCCAGTTTAAATTCTCGAGGCATATTTGTCACCACTTGGTAAGAAACAGCACCCTCACCTAATACATCCACCATGTCTTTATCAATTTCTTTTGGGGACAACCCTTTCTTTTGCAAGTTTTTATAACTGCAAGAACCTCTTTTTCATTTTTATAATTTCTCTAAACTTGTCTACTAAATTGTAAATTATTTGAACAGGTAACAAGTGACAACACTACAATTGAACAAACGTAACAACCAATGATTAATACTTTAATGTGTCAAATTGATTCACTCAACGTCTACTATGTTAGGGACGCTAAATAATGATCTCCCCTATAAGAAAGTAATAATTCAAATACAGTTTCACTTTTTCGTATCCTGCATTACAACACGGAATTCACAATCATTTAGAGATAATATTTCTACAAGTGCATACGCATTTTACGACTTTCTATATGAACCCGAAAAGTAACACACAATTAATATATTATGTCGCGGAATGAAATAAAACAATTAAGTTTAATTAACAATTATAACGTTTACTTACCGTAATCGCCAACGCTATTTGGCTGTCATTCAAGCATGTTATTTTAAATAACCATTGAATATTTCTGGCCTCTTGTGGTCTCTTACAATTTTTTATTACCAATGCCGCAAACCGAGTGCGAAGCGAAATTATACATGACTTGGAAGGTAAATTCTCAGTTAAACGTTTTTTTTTTTTCAAATTATTGGCAACACCCTCGTTTAAATTTCCATGTAAGCGATTATAAAAATCCTCAATAATGACTCGTATTGTACGTATCGGTTCTACAATCAAAGGTCTGTCAAGCGGGCACCGCCACAAACTCAAAATCCAAATTCGACTATGCAGAAATTATGTGTTCTTTATGTGCTAATTATGTGCCGCAACCGCGATTTTTGTGCTCGAAGCGGTCATAGAAAAAAATCGAATTTGAAAAGTGGGGGTGCTAACTTGATGTCAAGCTACCACCCACCCATCTGAAAAATTGGAAAGGAGAGATCTGGTTATCGCTACAATTATGTGCTATTTATGTGCTTTCCAAATACCCTGGAGAGAACTTGATAACTCCATACCTTTGGCGAAAAATTCACCCCAAATCTGTAAATTTTGAAATTATGTTTTCTTTTAAGTATTTTTAAATTTGGTCTTATGATAATTGCATTATTTGACAACGTCGCCTTTTTACCACATTAATGTTACTTTTCCGAAATCAACACTTTATTTGGATAGGGTTGGTTTTGGAAAATGTGCTCTTCTATTCGTATAAAGACAAAAGCCAACCCAACAATACTTGAGAGAATGAATAATTTCTAGTAATTAATTTTCCTTTTCCAAAACCAATAGTTAACTTGGCTTGGGCTTACTTTTGAAATTATGCTATTCTTTTATTCATAAAGCCCAAGATTTGGGCAAACATTTTCACGTCGAGTAATTAATTTTACTTTTTCAAAACCAACACTTAACGTGGATTGGATTTGTTTTTGAAAAATGCGCTCCTGTTCTATTCGTACAGAATCAAGATGATATAATTTTTCTGTGGACTTGAGCAAAACGCTTTGGGTCGATTAATTACCCACAACAGTTAACCGTGATTGGATTCGTTGTTGGAAAATCAATTCGTATACAAACAAACCAAGCCTAACAATACTTAAGACAATATTAGAATTTTTCTGTGGATCTGGACGAAACGTTTTGGGCTAACTAATTAATTTAACTTTTCCGAAGTCAACACACTTAACTTGGGTTGTCCCATTAAAATATCCATGTCAAAATTGCACTAAAAATTAAACTTTTTCAAATTATCGAAATTATTATTGAGAAAAATGGCAGACATGCTGCAAAGAAATTCCCAAAAAGTAAAACTAAATTAAAAAAATTGACAAAAATATAATATATAAGTCAACAAAAAAAATTGCCAATTAAAAAAACAAAAAAATATTTCTAACTTTCTGAAAAAAACTGAAATCAGTGTAAATTTAAATAATAGAAAAATAAAAACGTCAACATATATTCACAAAAATTCACCAACAGTAAGAGGCACAAGAGGTAAAATCTACACTGAACCAGCACAAAAATCCTAGCCAATACTGAAACGTTGCAATAATTATGTGCTCTCAGGAAATCATACTCCCGATTTTTGTGCTCGCACCCTTGTCCGAAAAATTCACCCCTAACTGTTGTGTTGTGTTTAAGCCACAAGAGGTATAATCTATACTGAACGAGCACAACAATTTGAACCGAAACATTGTAATAATTATGTAGATTCGAGATATCATATTCGCTATTTTTGCGCTCTCACCCTCTCGTACTCCAATATTTTAAGAGAAGTATATAATTTGATGGAGTGAATACATAACACTGCAGCGTATAAAATCGTATTTTATTGTGTTCAGTAATATATATATATATATATATATATATATATATATATATATATATATATATATATATATATATATATATATATTAGGGCGGGTCAAATTGTATGGAACGATTTTTTTTGAGGAAGCGTATAGCAAAAACGTAATCTATAGGTGATTCTGAGAAATTTTGACCATAGCTCTAAGTCGGATTTGGAGCCCCCCAAAATTTCAAAATAGAAATTTTTCCATATATACATAGAACAATTTAATTAAATTCGTCAAAAAATCGGATAGAATTATAGTAGATTTCTCAATCTGGGCTTGTTTGAAAGGTATTTTTATCACCTTTCAGAATCTGTATTGATACCTGTAGAATAAGTCGTCAATGGCAGCATTGTTCAATTGAACAACTTTGTAACACTGAATAATGACGTTATGGATAATCAAGAACCATCAACATCGTCTGCGGTGTCTTCGCAAATGGAAGCAACAACATCAACAAGTTTTGACTCTAGATTGACTAACATGCCTCATCAAGATATTGTTGTTTTTGGTTTATCAAGTGATTTAAATGATCTTAGTTTGCCTTCTAAATGTGACGTTTTAAAATATTATTTTTTTTTAAGTGATCGTGCTAAATTTGAAAACAAAATGTTCTCGTATAAAACTTTTACTCCTCATGTAACAGATAAATTGATCCAAATTTGGTGTAAATTAAATATTGAAATCATTAATAGAAAGAGTGTTTTAAAAAAATTAACTGGTTTGCTTGATAATACCAGAAACATGTACAACATAGAAACAAAATAAATGAATTTAAAGCATTTGTTGATTCAATAAACGAATTATTTTATATTGGCAAATGTAATTGCAAATTAAAAACAACAGAATGCTCGTGTGGATTGATTCCAGAACATATAAAAGAATTTATGATGGACCAGCATAATGATAGAAAATTTACAATACCTGAATATACGGAAGACGTTGAAGAAGTAGCTACAACAATACCAACACTTACAATTGGTACCGATGATCCAAGTTACGAACCACCTGAATTACACATGGATGAAGATGAAAATGAAGCAACAACAGAAGTTCCAGAAGCAACTGTTCAAATTAGACGAGGTCATTATACTCAAAGATACGATGCCTTAAATTTTGCTATGATGTGTGATAGATTCGGTGTTTCATATAGAGTCGCTTCATGTTTAGCAACAGCTTTATTCGAAGATATATATTTTATGTTCATGGTAATCTTGTTATTATGGATAAATCAAAAGTGGCTAGAGAAAAAGTTAAATCTAGAGATGCAGTGCTTCGTACACGACATACAAATTCTTCCATAACTGCATTCTCTTTCGATGGTAGAAAAAATGGCTCATTAACTACAGAGAAAATTAATGACAAATTTCATACCACTATGGTAAAAGAACCGCATTTAGTTGTTCTGAAAGAGCCCTATAATGAGTTACTTGGATATGTACATTTGGGTAGTCAAGAAGATGCAAAAACCAAACACAGAAAACTGAATGAATTTATCAACAATAAAACATTAACAGTTTATTAATTGGCATATGCAGTGATGGTGAGCCAGCAAATACTGGAACAGAAAATGGTGGTTTACGATTATTTGAAAAACAGTTAAATAGACCAATTCACTGGTTTATATGTCTGCTATTTATATGTTTATATTTCAATGAACTGCCATTTCGTCATTTATATGAAGCATTGGACAAAACAGTCACCAGTGGACCACGAGCAGCAAGTGGAAAGTTATTCAAAGCTATTCAAGAATGTGAGAAATTGCAGGTATGTAACACTTTATTTTATTTAATATCATCATTTATTATCATTATTTATTGTCATTATTTTACTTTTTCGATTGGGATAAAGTTAAAATAAAATAATTGCATTTTAATTGATCTAAACATTTCATTTTTCAGGTAGTAGCTGATTTTGATCCAATACCACTGGAGAATATGCCTGCAATGATGGATCATCAACATGAGCTCGAACTATCAACAGATGTTAAATATTTATATCAAATAGCTAAAGCAATTTCGAATGGTGTTGTTCCAGTTGATTTAGCTAACATTAAACCAGGACCAATTGCACCATCGACCAATTTAAAAACTTTGGCAGTTTATATTATTACAGTTTATGTGCCAATGTACTTCAATGTGAAGTTTTATAACTCTGTTGTGTACGGCAGTGCACTTTTATTAAAATTTATACGTTGGACTCGAAAAAAATCGAAGAAAATTCAGAATTTATTAGTTAAAAGTTCATTTTAGGCTATTTTTCGACAAAAAATTCCTAATATCTCTACTAAAAATAAAAAAAAAATATTCGTATCAATACAGATTCTGAAAGGTGATAAAAATACCTTTCAAACAAGCCCAGATTGAGAACTCTACTATAATGCTATCCGATTTTATGACGAATTTAATTAAATTATTCTATGTATATATGGAAAAATATATATTTTGAAATTTTGGGGGGCTCCAAATCCGACTTAGAGCTATGGTCTCTTGAGCAAAATTTCTCAGAATCACCTATAGATTACGTTTTTGCTATACGCTTCATCAAAAAAAAATTAATAATAATATATATATATACATATATACATACATACACGTGCGCGTGCGCGCACACACATGCATTCCGTCACATGGGGTGTTACTTTGTAGTCGACGTTCCTACGTTTCCCTCCATCGTCCAAATCGTCGTACTCTACCCACGATCCGTTTTTTCGGAGTGATAGCGCGATGTAATGCCCCATGCCTTCACGAGAAAATCGTCTCGTGATCGGTGGTGGTCGAAAATTAACGACGCCGACCAACTGGTATGATTTCGGAATGAAGCTAAGTTTCAGGTTTTGAGGAAAATCGGCGAGTTTGAAATTCCTATCGACTCCATCATATGTAAAACCTTCTAGTATGAAGAATTTGCCTAATCGATGCAAAATACATAAAAAAACATGAGATGCAGGTACAATAATACAATGCCTATTTTCGAAATAACCATCGTTTCGAAACCGTTGTGCTTCTCGTAAAACTGTATTCTTTTCGATGGACGAGGTGAAGGATTCTGGATCCAGTAACGTCGACTCGTCGGTTTGAATATATAATATATTTTTTCGGCGCGCTGCGCATCCATTGTTGCAAGTTGGCGTTTCTTCAATGCTGGGGTTGAAACGAAGAGTCTCTTGCACATATCTGCGGCCGTGACTTGACAATCCAAGAGTACACAATCATTTGGCAATTTCGACGTCTTGAAATTTCTGCGAGAATTTTAGCCCTATGTACGTATGAGCCGTGGTTCAAAGAACAGCTGGAATAGACTGTCGATCGCGCACGTATTAGTGTGTCACGTTGTTTTCTTGCACTTTAATTGATTTCAGGCTAACAGAATTGCCATTTCTTATGACCGGCAGTTTCGATATTTTATCATGGACCATGAACTCGTTATCTAGGTAATCATTGCGCATATAACGTCCGGTCTTTTGCTTCTTCTGAACGAGGCCACCCCAGTTCTCTGTCACTCTCGAAGAAATGATAGTGGCGATCTTCTTCTTCGATACGTACGAACACTCGTTACAGACGCGTTTTTCTCTGTGCCCTTCTTGCTCGCCCGGTACAGGTGCCGAGCACCGTCCAGGGTCGTAATCCGCCCTGTGTGAAAAGGCAACGCAGCCTGAGATAAATGTTAAAAAAAATATTTGAACAATGTTGAAACTAACCTCTTCTTTTAATAAGATCGGTTTCTTTTGTTCCCTATCACACATACTGTTTATTTTCACATGGTCGTTTTTCGATGGCGTTTGAGGGTGTTGCACGAGCATGTATTTTGTTGTTAAGCGGTTTTAAATTTTTATTTTATTATTCACTCAGCCTTAGTTTGAACATTGGTCAAATTAGAACCTAATATTTAAGCGATCTGACCAATTATTAACTCTTTGTGGAGCTTGTCTTTAAGATTGGCATGTGATTCTCTTTTGGTGCATGCCGGTGTTCAATTTTGCGTCCTCATTTTTGATGGCCTGGTCCAGTTTTTGAGTTAATCATTCACATTAGTTAAAGATTTGATTTGTATTTTTTAAAACGTCTGACCAATGTTGAATACATTTTGAAACAATTTTAGAGATATGTTTTTTTATTACTATGAATTGAACATTGGTCATTTCAGTAGATGTTGGTTAATGGTTTTCTTAGCTAGACTTTTCACAATGGAAGTTTTGTGGCTTTGACATTAATTTTTTATTATTGATTTATTTTAATATTGAATTAATGTTAAGAATCACAAAATTCCAAGTGCCTAATGTTTGATTCATTACAATACAATTTTTGATAATTGCTTTTCCATTTGCGAGGGCGCGAGCACAAAAAACGGGAGTATGATTTCTTGAGAGCACATAATTATTGCATTATTGCACATTTTACAAATGTGTATGTAAAAGTTTTGGGAAAATTTTTGAAACTATAGTTATTTTATTTAATTTGGTAGTACCGAAAACGATTCAATGAAGCTTTAACTATAATTATAATGTATCACATAGAAGCTATGAGGGCAATGGGTTCCAAAGGTTCGCAATTTGGTGCGAATTACTCTCATCAGCTTTTGGACTGTGAGTGGGTTAAACTCTCGTATCTTTTGGTAGATTTTTCTCTGTAGTTCGTCTTCATTTTGCGCTTCCCAGCCACCGACGTAAACTTTTCTACCGAGTAAAGCCCAAAACTCTTCTATAAGACGTTCTTGGGTTCTTTTCGCATAATGGCACTTTGCCAGATCCGGCCAGAACATAATATTATCATTAACATGATACATTTGTATAAAATTCACTAATTTGGTGAGGCATCTTCGAATAATAATAATAACATTTATTTACCCATCTTCAGACAGTACATAGGTTCTTTTCGCATAATGGCACTTTGCCAGATCCGGCCAGAACATAATATTATCATTAACATGATACATTTGTATAAAATTCACTAATTTGGTGAGGAATCTTCGAATAATAATAATAATAATAACATTTATTTACCCATCTTCAGACAGTACATAGTATTCATTTACAATAAATATCCTTGAGTATAATTACTTATAGTACTTTAACATGAAATATCTTAAAATACACAAAAATTACACAACATAATTTCCTCCATTGAATAAAAAGCATGCTCAATAAGTACTTTTTTAATATTTTTTCTAAATAAATTTAAAGACGGATGTTCACGTATGGTGATTGGAAGCCGATTGTAAAGCGCCACACCCATATAAAATATGGAGTTCTTATACAATGCAAATACCGGTTTTCCTATATTTAAGGGCTTGTTATGTCTTGTGTCATGTCCGTGTATTTCATTTTTCTGTACTAATTTGTTTCTATGTTTGTGAACAATTGATAATACCTCCAAAACGAAAAGTGAGTATAACGTTAGAATATTATGCTCCTTGAATAAGGGGTGGCAATGCTCTTTCCCAGATTTTCCACAAACAAAACGTATTGCCCTTTTTTTGTATCTTAAATAAAGAATTCATATTTTGCACCCCTGAAAATCCCCAAAAAGCTATACCATACCTAAGACGTGACTCAAACATCGAATAATAAACACATTTTGCAGTGTTTTTACTGATATGTTGTTTAACAGTACGTATAGCATAACAGACCGATGAAAGTTTTTTAGCTAGGCAATTAATGTGCTCTGTCCATTTCAAACCGTTGTCAATACTCAATCCCAAAAATTTTACATTTTTTACGTTATTTAATATATAGTGTTTTCCAATGTAATATTAAAATTAAAATTATTTTTATAAGTTAAAAACTGAGTCTTACTTAAATTCAGACAAATTTTATTTGCATCAAACCAGGTTTTTATTTTTTTAATGTCGTTATTTATAATGTTCTGTAGTTCAGTGACGTTGTTGTGGTGCCACGTAAAAGACGTATCATCTGCAAAAAGTGTGATTGCTGCATTTATATTTATATTAGCAAGGTCATTTATAAATAAAAGAAATAGTGTTGGTCGCAGGATTGCGCCTTGGGGTACGCCTGTATGCAAGTCTCCAATCTCAGAACGCACACGCACACGTTGCTCACACGTACGAATTGTCTGCGACCGCCGAGGTATGACCCGAACCACTCATTCGCTCGACCCCGAAACCCATACAGTTCCAGCTTTCGTAAAAGAATTGAATGAGACACGCAATCAAATGCCTTGGTTAGGTCACAGAATAATGTGATGGTAAATTCTTTATTATTTAAGTGTTCGTACACTGCTTTTAGGTGGGTATAAATTGCATCCGCAGTGCTTGTACGCATTCTGAAACCGAACTGAGTCACTGCAAGTATTTTTCGTAAGCTAATGAAATCAGTTATTCGTTTGGCGACTAGTTTTTCGATTATTTTAGATATAGTTGATAATAAAGCAATTGGTCTAAAATTGGATGGGTGGTAATTGTCATCTCCTTTATGAAGAGGAATCACTTTTGCTATTTTCATACAAGTCGGAAATATTCCCTCTACGAAAGAACAATTTATTATTTCACTAAGAGATTCTATAGCTCTTAAGGGTAAATAGTTTATATCTTTCAAGGGAATATCGTCAGCTCCAGTTGAGCTTTTGTTTTTTAAACATTCAATCACTGACAAAACTTCTTGAGCATCAGTTGGCCTAATGAAAAAAGATTTATAGTTTAAATTTTTAACATATCGGGTGGGGTCTACATTGCAATTTATATTTTGCGTAATGGTGTCAGCTATTGAACAAAAGTAGTTATTTAATATCGATGAGACTTTGCCCGGATTGTGTATCACACAGTCATTTTGAATTAGGTAAATTTTGCCTTTATCCCTGTCTTTAACACCTGATATCTCATTTACTACTTTCCAAGTCGTCTTTGGTATATTTGAAGAACTGATAATTCTTTCTTCAAACACTGATTTCTTCCGTAAATTTAGTACCTTTTTCAAAATTTTACTGTACGTTTTAAAGTATTCCTCAAACCATATTTCATCAGCAATTTTAGATAAGGCACGCTTATTTTTTATTGACACCTTAATACCCACCGTTAACCAATCCTTATTCCTTCTAGATTTGATGGTTTCAACTGGAAATACCCTTTCAAAGGTTTTAATTGGGATATCCATAAATGACTCAAATTTGCTATCTACATCTAATGTCTTACATATTTGCCAATCCACATTGCTGCACTGTTCACAAAATTTTAAAAAGTTTCTACGTGTATATCTTCGTCCTAGTTTGGATTCAATGAATTTACACTCATTATTTCGCGAAAGAAATTTGCAATACACGGCCTCATGATCAGAAAACCCCACTGACAACGTTTGCACTGACATGAAAATCACCCCTAAATTAGTACACACGTAGTCTAGTATTGTCTGGGTCGTTTTTGTTAGTCTAGTCGGGTTATTTACGTGCATTTGTAAGTTGTAACTCGATAATAGGCGCTCAATCTCCAATCGCTGATTTACATATGAGGATTTTTTCGCAAAGTCTACATTAAAATCACCGGTTAAAATTAATTTGTAGCAAGGATTGAAGCGAGACAAGAGTAGCTCCAGATGTTTAATAAATACTTCAAAACTTCCCTGTGGCGACCTATACACACAAATTACACACACTTTATATTCTATGATATACACACAAGAAAATTCAAATAAATGTCTGCATTTACAGCTTCGTCCTAACTCGCTCAACATAGGGTCTTGAAAAACCAGCTTCCGAAATGTCGTACCACATTTGTACATACCTTGTCCTCAAATTTCACTTTTTTCTTATGTCTTAAGTCGTTAGGAACGTCATCAATGTTGTCTGTATGAATGCGTTCATTTCCTTTTATATCAAAGTTATATAATGTAAAATATTTTTTATCGTCTAAAATTATCGTATTGTTTCTGAAATGTTCTAATCTTAATTGTATTCAGCATATTGGAATTCTCTGTAATTGAGCAGTTGTGTATTTTGGACATTTTTGTCGCTTACTATATTTTAAATTATTTCTGCTAATTTCCCTCTTGTCATATGAGAAATGTGAAATCTTCGGCCTAATCTGCTCGTTGAAACTCCTTTTCTATTTCTTGCAGATTCAATGTTCAGAATGATTCAAAACTTGAGGGCGACCCGTCTTGGGAAGATTCATACGCGGCAAATTTTACCTCACATTCCTTAATGACTGTGAATTGTTGTCTTAAAATATTGTTGTTTCTATAAATGGCGACAATGTCACGTTTGGGCACTTGGCGAACCAAATTGTAAATACCTTTCCACAATTCTAACTTGTGGGATATTTTGTAAACCTTTGTAAACACAAATGTATTGTCAAACTGCAGAAGAAACTTGACAGATTCTCAATATGAATGCGATGCAATACGAATGGTAAGTTTATTGCTTTATTAAGTGGATTGTTTTATTTGTAATAGGAAAAATAATACGAAAAACTTTTCTTACATACGTTAGCATAAAAGTGGCAAGTATACTTTTTACATATCCATAAACTATATTTGGAACAATTTATGAAAATGTTTGTGGGGATCTAAATGGCAAGTCATAATTAATATGTATAATAAAATATAATCATATAGAGAAATAACTAAATAAAACACATTGGTTTACATTCTACATGGTATGTAGAAGGTAAATTAGATATTTATGTTTATTTTCTATGTATCATTCTTATAAAAACTACATTGTTCCTATACTATTTCTACATAATATATATGTACATATAATAAATTAGTCTAGCAATAAATATGTAAAAAAATAATATCATTAAAAAATACTAAAATATAAAAATGTGAACATCAACTACATTAAAAATTGTCACGTTTAAAGTGCATTCATCTCGACGAAAATTTTACATCGCTAGTGTAGTCGTAGTTGTATGAAGCGAGTCAGAAGTTTCTTTCATCTCAAATGCACTTATAATAACATTCGTGACAACTATCAGTACATTTAAAAACAGCACAACGTTGTTAGCAAGTTTTGCGCTGTTTTGATGTGTCTCCTTGTTTATATTTACCGAACTCCCAAGGAATATACATCCTGCCACTTGGATGAGCTGACGTCAAAATCATAGAAAAACAAAAAAAAAAGAAATTAAACAAAATAATCCAAATAAATAATAACAAAAATAAAACAATAATCAAATAACCCCCAAGTAATAAATCACAAAACCAAAATTACAGAAATCGGCAATTATTGTTACTGCGTAGTCGTAACGTTCACGGCAATAGCGGGGTCCAAACCGAAATTCATTTTTATAATATCACAGAACAATGCTCCCGTCACTAAACCTAATGCAACGTGATTTAAAATTGTGGCTATCATGTTCTGTTTTCTATCTTCGCCTATTCTCAGTGTAGCTATGAAAACTGAGAGTACTGCAGCGCATACCTGTACAAAAATATCACTAATTAGTATATATTGGTGTGTCAATGATTCATAAATGATTTTTTTGTACGTCCGTGTTTCGTTCATTGATTAACTTTAGGGGGTTATTTGAATATTCGATGCCAAAACCGGAAATGATGATATTTACAATAGAGATGATAAATATGAAAATGAGGATGACGTCGTTTAATATCTGAGCAGCAACGTGGTCTTTTTCCTTGTTTATGTTCAATCCACCGATTATTACGAACAGGATGGCGACCATGAGCTATTAAACAAAACTACTTTAATAATGAAAATAAACACTTCAGAACATATTTACGAGTACAATGCAATGGGTTATAATCTAGTGCAAAACATGTATGCTGTGTATATTAGATATAGAGTTGCTTTGTATTTGACAAGGAGATAATTTGGGAAACGTGTTGAATATATTTATTAAAATGCAATATGTATCCTGAAATTTAATACGTAATTCTACAAAGTAATTAATTGGTCGAAGTTATCAATTATCGCCTAGAAAGTGTTGAATGATCTTTTTCAAGTCAAATCATTAAAGGCATTCTATACTGAAAATAATGATGTTGGGTACAATTTAGTAGAAAAAAATGTTTGTAAATGAAAAATTGAAACTAAAAAATTAGATGACATCAAATCTGTTACAACAATATTACACCGGGTCAATAATAAAATATTAAAAGGGAAGAAGAAGGAGAATCGGTGAAAATATATATTGTCAGTTCCAACAGGATGTAACAATCCAGAGGTTGCCAACACTATGTGAAATTTCAAGGAGTTCACTCCAGTTTCGTGGTATAAGCAATTTAAGAAACCAAAACTACTCCTCACTCAGCATGACCAACTTTTTTATAGGCGTTATATTATATTTTGTCATCATAAAAGATCTGCATTTTTCTGATTTATGTTACATGCCACCAACATATATTCTATTATTTCATTTTTCTAATATTTGCAAAAAATGCTACTGATTAATCATTTAAATTAAATTTAGAACATTTGCTGAATTTAAATTTACTGCATTAATAAGTAGATCCCAAAGTGGAGAATAGAATTTTTTATAAGAAGCCACATTTTGAAGCTGTTAATTGGGGACGAAAATTAGTGTCTCTAAAAAGCCCTGAACGTATGCAATGTAGGATAATCGTAATATAATTATAACTAGGAAATTTCTTGAACTTGACTCCGTTACTAGCAAATTCTATATCCTCTATATCTTAATTTTAGTTTTGTGATTTACAACCCTTTGTCCAAAACATCGGGAGCTTCAAACACGGCATATTTGGCTATTGTGGGGTCAAAACATGAAATAACCAAATTCAAAACTGTAATAATAAAAGCGCACGCCGTCGTGAAGTGATTCAAAACTTTTGCAGAGCGACGATACTCTTCCAAATGAAAGTGGGCGTCTCTCAATAGGATTAATGCAAGGCACAGGAGGCCGACTATTACCTAAAATTATATTATTTGTCATCACGAATACAACGTAATAAAAAATATACCAGTTTAATTCTGATTTACTCAGTGCAAATTTTAACTGTATCGTTCTACATTTGAGTATAGATATTGCTGAATTCATGAGAGTTGGCATGGACGACATGAAAACTTGATCTGCTACCTTCTCATAAATCGCACGTTTCAAATCACGTAATATGTTATCTAAATAATATGTACAAAACACCGAAATTGAATGGCAATCACAATATGTGAAAACAAGTTTGATAATTGTTGCGATATGGAAGCATTTTGCAATTCATTATTTACTAACCTGTAAAATTATAGATACAATAATCAACGATAACATCAGCGTGTAAAATTCATGACTCTCTCCGACTTGCAATACGTATTTTAGTTGAGAAGCATTTGCTGTTAATAATGCGACGTCTAGAAGTCCTTGTGCAATTGTTTTCTTCGTTGCGTAGGTGTTGGCATCCAACGATTTCTGAAAAAAAACTTGTTAAAAAATACTTGAATGCGAAAATTTGAAATATATTGTTCAAATTCTTGATTATGCGCAATAATATTTACAATTTTTATTTGTCAAAGAAAATGTTGTTTCATTATGTAATTGCTTTAAAAGACAAAATCCTCATTATACCAGCACAACTTAACAAATTTTCATTTACATTTACATCCAAACCAAATTTACACTCACTTTAAGAGCAGCTATAATGTTCCCATCCGCATCCGTTCGAATATTCTCCGGATTAACTTCTGCTTTACCCATCGCGAAATTAATAACACAACTTTCCGCTAACAGATTGACCGACCGAATGGAACGCTGGTGATTATTTCCGGCGACTATAAATGCGGACGTTAAAGTGGAGGACAACGAAAACAAACTATGAACGATTGTTTATCTTTTTGATTTATCAATTCTTATCACTATCAATAAAAGTTGCAGTGCGGTAAAATTAATCATTTTCTATTTTTTAACAAAATCAGTTGTAATTTGAAAGGGTATCAGTTTTGAATTTGTTTTTGTTGATTAATTTCGATACAATAAACATATTTCAAAATGTACGTTATGATAAAATTCGACGTTTCTCTTTGTTATGACGCGCGTTATCAGGATAGTAATTTAATTTGTTATACGTCGAAAAATTGAGAATTACATTAACTACCGTTCGTTATTTATAATCAACGATAAGCTTGGTGATACGTATGTAGATGTTTGATGTAAACTCACATTACAACACATTGCGCAAAATGTCTTTGAGTATTTCGCTCGTATTGTATTTATTTTATTGTATTGTATTGTATGGAAAAGGAAGAAGATTTTTAAGAAATAATAGAAGAAGTAACAGAATTTATAAATAAATTGAAGATACGCAAGGCGCCGAGAATAGATAACATAACGTCAAATTTGATTAAGAACATCGGAATGAAACGATGGAAACCGACTTAGTAAAGGAAATAACGAGATTAAGAATAAATCCAGAAGAATGGAATACGGGAGTAATAATTCCCATATACAAGAAAGGCGACAAGAGGAGCTGCGATGACTACAGAGTAATAACCTGAAATAGTATAACAGGGAAGATCATGGCTGGAATACTGGAAAAAAGAATAAGAGGCAACGTAGAAAATACGATTGAAGACAATCAATGTGGATTTAGAAAAGAAAGAAGCACCTAGGACCTGATCTTCATATTAAGACAAGGCAGTAAGGAAATAATAATCAATAGAAGGGAAGCACATATATGCTATAGATGTAGATCTAGAAAAGGCCTTCGATAGGATCAAAAGAGAGCATCTGGGGTGTATTAAGAAACGAAAAAACGGATTCAAGATTGAAATAGGAAATAAACAGGCAAGCATACTTAGCCCACTCTTATTCAATTTAATACTAGATGAAGCAGTGAAAGGTGCAAAAAAGAAAATGAAAACATTAAAACACTAGGAATCTGAGAAATGGTGCAGATACAAATAAGTGAGGGAATGTTCCCAGACGATATGGCAACATTACCTGAGTCGGAAGCGGACCTACAACATATATATATATATATATATATATATATATATATATATATATATATATATATATATATATATATAATAGTCAAAGAACTAAAGAAAACTAATAAGAAAATAAATATATAAAAATAATGATAATGCTTGGGGAGGATAGAAAACATCGAATAACAATCCAGGGAAAGGAAATCGAACAAGTTGAAAAATTTTAATATTTGGGATCAATAAGCGAAAGTAATCGAAGATTAGATAAAAAAATACATTAGAGGATAGGAAATACTAGGAAATTTTTTAAGCTGATGAAGAACAGCATTTTTGGAAAGCAGTAAATACCCAAGGAGATACAAACGGACAGAAACGGAAGAAAGTTCATTACATATAGTTGCGAAACATGGACAATGACGGATAAACAAAAGACAAGAATAAACGCAATAAAAATGAGATTTCTAAGAAAAACAAATATAGCAAACAAAAGCTATATGAAAAAACTACCCGGGAAAGCCAAGAACGATAATGTTAAGGATCAAGTGGGGAAGATGGCATCAAGTGGAACAGAATCACGACAATAACACAGGACTTGAAGAAACGGAGACTTACTTAACGCATGTAACAAATGTTTTGGGCAAATTTTTCGTATTAATTGTTTCTTATTAAAAATAAAGCAATCAACTTGCCATTGGATATTAAGAATCTGTCAAGTTTCTCCTGCAGTTTGACAATACATTAGTGTTTACAAAGTTTTACAAAATGTCCTACAAGTTGGAATTGCAAATGCCCTAACGTGACATTGTCGCTATTTATAGAAACCAAAATATTTCTAAGACAACAATTTACTGAGCCATTAACGAATGTGAGGAAGATTTGCCGTTGATGAATCTTCTTGTTTCTATTTCTGTAAGAAATAGAAAATATGTTGCAACGAGAAGATTAGGCAGGACGTTTCACATTTCCCATATGATAGCCAAGAGCAAAATTAGCAGAAATAATTTAAAATATAGAAAGCGACAAAAGTGTCCACGGCTACTCAATTAGAGAGGATTCCAAAATGCTGCAGATTTTAATTAAGATTAGAACATTTCAGAAACAAAGCAACGATAATTATAGACGACAAAAATATTTTACATTATCCTACTTAATGACCTAAGGTATAAGAAAAATTGCGAAATTTGAGGGCAAGGCACTGGTGTGGTGCGTCATTTTGGAAGCTGGTTTTTCAGGACCTTATGTTGGGCGAGTTAGGGGCGAAGCTGTAAATGCAGACATTTATAGTCGAACATGCCTTCCCAAATTAGTGAATTTTATTCAAACGCACAATATTAATGATAATATTTTGTTCTGACCGGATCTGGCGTCGTGCCTTTATACGAGAAGAACCCAAGATTGGTTAACACAACAAAGTATCCAATGTGTAGCTAAACAGGGTAACCCCCGAATGTTCCACAGACACCTACTATAGAAGTATTTTGGGCTTTACTCGGTAGAAAAGTTTACGACGGTGGGGGAAAGCCCAAAATGAAGAAGAACTACGACGAAGAATCTATCAAAAGATTCCAGAGCTTAACCCACTTAGTGAATCATCTTCTGTACTACCAAATTAAACAAAACAATTATAGTTTAAATAATTATATTTCAAAAATTTTCCTGAAACTTTTGCTACAAACGTTATGAAGAAATAAATAAATATTGTATGGAGAGTATAAAAATGTTATGTACGACGTAGAACTTTCGATTTATATCTGAAGTCAACTCTATTATAAGATGCTATTGAAAATGGGAACAAAATCCGAAAGCTAAAAGCGGTACCAGTGGACTCCCACAAAAGCAAGAATATTATTCATACTTCAAGGAATTATGGGTTTCCATTTATCCTCATTCGACATTTGGAAACATGAGCATGAGTTTATTTTGCTATGTAACTTGCTAATAAGTGTTGATCGACTTTGTCATATTTTGAATCACCCTAACTGCCACTAATCATCTAAGCCAGCTGCAAGGCATATGTTAATGTGTAATTGTGTTTATTTTATTAAATCAATTTTACGCAACTAATCACATTGTTAATTTCTTTTACGCATTAAGCAGTTTTTTGATTTGGATATATTGTTATTCATTACATCGATTATATATGTAAAATAATTTAGCCCTGCTGCAGCGATATTTACAGAATTACATTTTGCTGAACTTATCCCGTTAAAAACTGTCCATTGGAACACAATTCATAAACAATTTAGAACTTTAAAAAAGTAAATGTTTCATGCTTTATGCTAAGCAGTATTTTAATGTAAAATTCACAACACGTCCCAGATGTCATTGCTTGCTATTTGCAGATCATGCCAAAATCAAAACATGTTTGCAAGATCTCTCTTTCAACTTTTCTTAGTTCTCAGTTTAAAAATACAACTTAAGAAAGAAGTTTCCGGCAGTTTTTGCGTTGAGTTAGGTTGGGTTGAGATGGGTTGGTCAACCCAACCAAACATCAAAGTTTTGACTAAATTAGGAGCATTCGCAAGACAGACTTCATATAGAATTTCAGTTTTCGATTTCATTTACAAGATCTCCGATTCTAATAAATAAAGATCTTGAAGTAAGTCTACAACTCAAAAAGATGTTGAAAATGATATGGTTTCTGTTAGATGCCACATTAGCACATTCAGTGAAAGTTTTTGTGTTCTGTCAATAAAACTGGACCAAATTAAATTTTACATATTAATTAATCAAAGATGATTGCATTTCGAATAAACAATGTTAAGTGATTTAGAAATAAATTCTTCAAAATAAGTAATAACAAAATTAGAAAGATAAATTTTATTTCCAACCCACAGTATCCTTCTGCGAGCACTAGCGAGAGTATCTCCCGATTCAAAATATAAATTAGGCGCCCCTTTTATGTGCAAGTTAAATTAAAATATTTTACGGTATTTTAGTAGCTTACTATCAAAAATTGTCCAGCCTCGAATTATTTTCAACGTTCTCAACCCATTCCAATAATTTCCTGAGTGAATTTCATTGGTTTAGTGGTAACAAGAAGGAATTGATGTGAAAAATTCACCCAGAGAGAATTTTGTTTAGTGATTGTCCCTCTTATTAAACGTTTGAGATAGCATGAAGACTTTAAGGTATTATTCGTGCCCTTTTTAATATAACAACTTTTGCTTTAAAATATATACATTTTAAACAAAATTACGTGAATAACATCCAATAAATTAATGAAAATCAATAGTAATATCGAATTTACCCAATGACAAAGTTATAACGTTCTGACAATAACCTTAACTTCAATTTTAAGATACTGTATTTAGTTTGTTTACTTTTAATCATTGGTAACTTAATTTCTACTTAGAAGTATCTGACTTTATTCAAATTAAACATAGGCACTTTAAAACAATTAAATCCCCGCCACCGAGGCTTGGCGAATAAGTTGTTACGTCCGTTTTAGGTAATCTAGTGAATTCTTAGATTGCCTATTTTCTTTTTATAAGGGTTACATTGATTAATGATAATTATCACCCCAGTGCTACTGTCCTATTTAATTTCACGTTACAATTTGTATTCGAATAAATCAATCATCCTAATTTTACTTACTTATACTTATCTATCTACATTTAAATATTGAGGTATTTCATGAATATCAACGAATATGAAACAAAAAAGTGTAATATTATCAATTGACAATTACGTGCACCTGCATGTTTTGTGACGAAGCAGATACATAAAATAATTCGATAAACTACGCGCAATCTTTGATTTAGGAAGCAGAAACTCGATTAATTGAATGGTACTCGTTATTATGATAAAGAAAAGTAAGCATACAAAGACAAAGACTATACACATACACATACACGTGCATTATTCATGTAATTAGGGTGACGCAAATTTTAGAGATAAGGCAAACAATAATTTTTCTATTAAATTTAATTCTAGTACTGATAACGATTAAAATCGTATAAAGCAATTACTGCACATTTATCTATTTTGGTGGCACACCCAATGCAATTCTCTTTGTATGTTTTCGTATTGTTTAGTGGAATTCCTTTGTCATTTAATGAATTGAAGCATTTCGGGATATTCGCAGTAAAAATTATCAAAGCGATGTTAGTTACATTTTGTTATTAATATTAGAAATTTAATAAAGGGAAACATATATCAGGTACATTTATAACAACATAGCAATTTTTAAGATAATATTTTTGACCAGATGTATAAATACGTAAACATGTTACGCGTTTTGCAAACTATAAATAGTGTACAATTTAGAAAGTGGAATACAACGCTAATTAAGTACGAATTAAGGCACGTTTCAATTTTGCAATAGATTGCACTAAAAATTTACAGTTTCGAACGCGATTGCGCGATCGAATTTTATTCTGTTGTTAATATAAAAAGTAGAGTTTTTATTGATAATATTTTATTATTTGTTGTGATTTTTCATAATAATCACTCGTTATACAAAACTATCTACTAAAACTGTCGATAATAAACTCCTCACGCTATTAAATATGAAACTCTAAGTTTGTTTAAGAAGGTTGACACTCAGAGATGTAATTATTTGCTTCAATGAATAATCCAAGGATATTTATTTATTAATACAAAACAAATATTATTTCACGTTATATATCACAGTATATCGTTGTATCAAAAATTAAAAATTAAATAAAAATGTTTTCACATTTTATTGACTGGCGCTGAGCAACTTAGTTTTCAGATCACCAATGTATTAGTATTTGATTAAGAGTTATCCAACAATTATGCAGTTGACTGAAAATTGTAAGTGTAGGAATTTTATTGGAACCTCAACTGTAAAGTAAAGGGGGGTTATAGTCTAACTTAAACTGAAGCAACAACCAATAGCAATTCAAACAAATGAAATTCAATTTAAAAAATAAAATATTAAGTAGTTAGAGAGTTCCTGCATAGAAGAATATCTTTCGAAATAAATGTTGATAATGGAGGACTCAGTAACTGCCTGACACTGGTAAGAGAATGGTGCGTCTAAATTTTGTTAGCGTGAGTAAATCTAATTATAAGTTAGTTAAGTGAAGGTTTTTTTGACTGACTAATAGTTATTTATTATATAAGACGATAAAATTGTACTTTATCTTTGAGAGCGTTTTTTAGCGTCGAGACGTTAGTCGAGACGCTAATTACGGTCGAGAATTAGCCGTTACAATGGATTACTCTGTCATTCCAACGTCTCTTATCATTTTATCTACCCCTGCTGTTAAAGTGTTACTTTAGCTACCCTTGCGATTAAAATGCTACTTTATCTACTCAAAATAGTTGATAAAAAATACATTTTTCGATTGCAAAATAAAAATACAAAAAATTAAAATTAAAGCATAAATTACATTTACATAAGTGACATTTTTTACATATTTTTACATGGTTTAAAATTAAATGAGGGCATGTTGACTTCTTGAATTTTATGCAAAATGGTAACGGAACAATTGGTGTAAACAGAAATTCCAACCGTTACTCGAAACAAAAGTTATTTTGACTGGAAATTTTGAGATTGAAAGATTGAAAGAAAAGACAAGGTATTACAAATTATTCTACCCTGTATTCAGATTCGAATTATTGCGGAATCGTAAAATTTTAATATAAATAATTTAGAGCATTAGCATTTAGAGTATTAGTACTCACAATATACTTAAAATAATATTTTAGTACCTAGAATTATGTGTACTTCAACCATTGTGATTTAGTGAAGCAAACTTTGTCTGTCTATATAAATGTAAAGTAAATATTGCAAAAATAGATATTGCTAACAAAGAATCTTACCGTATTAGAAGAGGTGTTATCTGGTGACACAGACATTGTTCTAAATTCTTTCACCAACGTAAACTATTGATTCAACAACTTTGTTTGTATTGTTAAAATTTCAAAATGTCCCTACTCCAAAGATAACCCACGTATCAGTGATAATACTCGATAAATAATATTGCTTTAATTTGATGCAATTAAACTTAATACTGATTTCGTACATGTATGTTGCAACTACCTTGGCATTTTAGTACTGCGGTGTAAAGATAGTTAGTTGATGCATGTAACTAGTTGGTTGGTATCGATTTTGTACCTTCCTATGAATCATGTTCGTTCTATTGAAAGTGAGCGCCAATAATTGGGTCGTATTGTAGTGGTGATGACCTCATTAATTTAACTCAAACCGGAACAAGTTTAGACACTTTTTAATAATTGACTCATAATTTTTACAAATTACATAAAGTACATTCATTCCATGAAGATTTCAATGTACATATAACAATCGATTTTTCAATTGCACGCTACCGATTATTGATTATTGATTTATTAACTAGGTATATAAGTATTTATAAAGAATTGTTGCTCTATAAAAGCAAATCGCTTTCTCGTAAATCTCTAGAAAATTGAACATTACAAACGTACGATAACATAACATTCAAACTAAATTTTTATTTTAAAAGACTTCATGCGTGTGTTATGTTATGTTAAGTTATAATATACGTAAATATTATATAAAAAGGAATGGCCCATGAGGGGATCGAACCCGCGACCTTCGCGTTATTAGCACGACGCTCTAACCAACTGAGCTAATGGGCCACATGCTTTTGTTTTAATTATACCTATTATGAGAAGCTAGAAATATTTCTTCAATATATTTATTTAGTTAAATAATGAAGATTATTTAAGAAAATTGATTTATTAATTAGTAGTAGTGGAAGTAAAATCCTCGATAGTTATTGATATAGCTTTTATCTATTTTTTTGGTTTTTTGGTTCTCCTGCTCCATCCTTCTGTCGCTCATTGTCTAATATTGATAATTTACAATTAACTCAGAAATTTCACCATGCATTTCCTTTCTACTATATTTCAGTCTTTTTCTGAAGTTTTCTAATTAAATTATCGATGGACGCTTGATAGTTTTAATGTTCGTAATTATTGCAATTTTTCGTATGTTCGCAATTTTATCCACTTGGCTTTTTTTTATTCTTACACATTGATGGAACAGTTTCTTATGATTTTATTTCCATTATTTGGCGATATTTCACAGTTTTGTTTTATCAATTTTATTACTTTTCTTGCATTTGGTATTTATGTTATTGCTGATTTTTGTTTAAAATTATTTTTTGGCGTTTCGTCGTCATTTCTGATTTATATATTGCATTGTGGTTTTTTTTTTCAAATTTGAAGCCTAGCTCCGGCTTTTTTATTTTACCATTTATTTTCCTTCATTGTTCCCACCACTAAGTAAGTAATAGTTGTAAAGAACTTTGCAATGGGGTTGATGATTCGATCGGCGACTAAAACACCTGTACCTCGGAAAAGTTTTTTTTATAGAAGAACATAGTTGTTGGATGTAGGATATGCTATGGTATATCTTTTCAACTGGCTGTATGACTTGTGGTTGTTGTTGTGGAGGGCGTTGATTGGACAAAAGCAATTTTTTTAAAAGTAAGGAATGATATTTGTAATTTAAAAGTATATTGTAAAGTAAATTTAAATTAACATTATGAAAGTCAGGATGAGCAATGTGTAAAATTCTGTGCTTAAGGCCAAGGACTACATTAAGTTTGTGTTGCATTGGACTGTAGGAGTCAAAATGCAGATATATACCTGAATTGGTAGGTTTTTGATACCAATTTAATTTGATGACATCACCCTCGTTTCTCATCAACAAGGTGTCCAAGAAAGGAATTTTGTTATCGGTTTCCATTTCAATAGTAAATTGAAGACGTTCATGGAAAGAATTGAATGCCTGTGGCACTTTTTCTTTGGAGTTAACCGAAATGGTACAGATGATATCATCAACATATTGATGTAGAAAGGGAAATTGAAAAGATAATTTATTAATGGCAAATTTAATCAAAGTATTCATAACAATTTCAGCAATTATGGGGGAAAGGGATGAACCCACAGGAGTTCCGAAAATTTATGCATAGAATTGATTGTTAAATGAAAAGTAAGTTGATTTAAAGATAAATTTGATTGTAGTAAGAAAGGTTGGACGTGGCAAACAACTATGTGGTTGGATGAGGTCCCAATTGTCAGTGATTATGTCACCAAATAAATCTACGGGGATGTTAGAGAATATTGAGACTACGTCTAAAGAAGCAAGTACAAAGCCTTCAGGAATTTGAAAGTTATTATTAAGTTCAGAGAACGTGAAACTATCTTTGATGCGATAACAATTGAAATCTTGAAAAGCTAATGAAAGAATATTGGCAATAAATCTAGAAAGAAATTTAGTAGGACCTTGTATTGAGGATACAATAGGCCTAAGGGGGATGTCAGGTTTGTGAATTTTTGGAAGTCCATAGAGTTTAGGAGCGAATGAGTTATGAATAATCAAGGCCCTCTTTTTAAATGAAGCAATTAAATCATTGTTTGACTTTTTATAAGTCAACGTAGGGTCATTGGCTCTGTGTTGTGCTTCTGCAATGTTTCAATTTTCCTATAATCTTCTACATTTTTCGTGTAAGTACTTACTAGAAATTTGTTTTTACATTAAAATTATTTTTGTTTATTGTTACCTTATAGGCTTTGATAAACGAGGCGAAACGTTAGCCAAAAAAAATTGAAGTGATTTATATTCCAAATCGTTCAACACCCGAATTCTGTTTTTAATATACAGTAACAAAACTTCGTAATATATATATATATATATATATATATATATATATATATATATATATATATATATATATATTGTCATTTAAAGTTGGGGCAAATCAAACGTCTATATATATATATATATATATATAGACGTTTGATTTGCCCCAACTTTAAATGACAATTTCATAGCGTTTGGGTCAATAAGACGTTTCCACTACCACTACTTTTTAAGTCGTCTGAAGGCACAACTTGTTGAAACAGCGAAGTGAGAGGATTACTTGCAGCGAAAGTGCTAGGCTGAATCAGTTTAAAAATATTTTTCTTCTACGTGTTCTTGAAATCCACCAAATAAAGTTGCCATATTTTGTGAATTCTTACTAAATTGAATATAAATAAAAAGAGCTATTGGCCCATGAGGGGATCGAACCCGCGACCTTCGCGTTATTAGCACGACGCTCTAACCAACTGAGCTAATGGGCCAGTTGTTTGCCAAGTTTCCATGATGCTGATTCAAAATTACTCATTAGATTATCCATCCATTTACAATATGTTAGGAAAATTTTGTGATAATTAAAATAATGGCAGTGGTGAAGTCAACGATGTAGCCAACTGCACCTCCGATCCCAAGACCGAGGTACCTTATCTTAATTTTATTATATCATTGTACCACTACATCACCATTTATTTACCACAATTCGATCACGTTAATGATACATTTGTTAATTGATTAGAATGTTATGGTTCTTGTTGTTTCAGTTAGAAACTTATTTTCAAATTTATTTCTGCAGTGAAAAAAATGGAAAGGAGAGAACAAGCTGAAAGTTAAAATCCTTGAAGGTGGCATGAATTAGAAAGAAAAGGTTGAAGACATCTACAAAAATTAGTAATCATTATTTCTGATTTTACGACTAAATTGCCAGTTGCTTGTACAAATTCTTTGAGAACTGTATGCACATTAATGATTTAAGCTAAAAATAGATTTGGCCCATGAGGGGATCGAACCCGCGACCTTCGCGTTATTAGCACGACGCTCTAACCAACTGAGCTAATGGGCCAGTTGTTTTTTCATGTTTCCATGATGCTCATTCAGAATTACCCATCAGATTATCTATCCGTTTACAACACATTAAGAAAATTATGTGGTAATTAAAATAGTGGCAGTGGCGAAGTCAACGATGTAGCCAATCGCACATCTGATCCTTGTACAATTCGATCACATTAATGACACATTTGGAAACTAATTGATTAGAGCGTGTTACGGTTCTTCTTGTTCCAGTTAGAAAATTACTTTCAAATTTATTTCGGCGTTGAAAAAAAATCGAAAGGAGAGAACAATGTGCACAGTTGAAATCCTTGAAAGAGGGATGAATTGGAAAAGGTTGAAGACATGTACAAAAGTAAGTCATCAATATGTGTGATTTTCCCACTAACTTGCCAGATGGTTGTGCAAATTCTTCATGAACTGCATGTACATTTGATTTGATTTAAACTAAAAATACACATGGCCCATGAGGGGATCGAACCCGCGACCTTCGCGTTATTAGCACGACGCTCTAACCAACTGAGCTAATGGGCCAGTTATTTCTGGAGTTTTCGTACTGCGTATCCAAACTAAACATTTTTTGTATCTATATAATACTACGCCAATAAATTAGGGGAGCACTAAGAAAAATAGTTGTAATTTCTTTTCTAATTTTATGAAAGTAATGATATCTGCTGGTGCTATTATCATTTATTTACCATAAGATGCATTCAGGTTGATTATTTCAACCTTATTGTCCAAAAAAAAAGATAAAACATGGCAAACGGTTTAGGGAAAAAGTCTATTTGTCAATTCGATAGCTCCAGATTCACAAAGAATCGATCGGGGGACTCTCAATTTATTTATTATTAGTGCTTGTTACTAGAAACGTGTATCATGAGCCATCAAGTTCAATTTGCAAGAGGCATAACATCGAAGAAAGATACAGCTTACGTCACGTTGCAAGACGTATAAGCCCTTCTGTAATGTCCAGAGTTTGGAAAATCGGTACCTGGAGACAGAAAGTTATGGCAGAAGAGCTGGCCAGAGTCGGAAACGTGCGACAACCGCTCGGCAAGACAGGTTTTTGCAAAATTGTGCACTGAGACGATGCACACCTACTTCTACAGACCTGCGAAATGACCTTAAGATTGCAACGGGAATCAAAATTGTACGGAAACTGTAAGAAAAAGGTTGCGAGAACATAACTTAAAGTCAAGGAGACCAGCCCGAAAGCCTGAAAGGCACGGCTGATCACAAAAGAAACGGACTGGCGTTCGCTCAATTACATGCAGATTGCGGAATGGAGCACAGGTCCTCAGTGCTTTTCAGCGATGAGTCCAGATTTCGACAGACTGGTTCAGGAAGTGAACAAGTTTGGAATGGGATCCGACAAGGTGTGAACTGGAATCTCAATCCATACTCGTACAGATCTCGTTGCTATAGCTGGCCGAATGAATGCTGCCCTATATATTGAAAACATTCTTACAAATCATGTAGTACCTGCTGGAGGTCTTATGTTTCTGTTCCAGCATGATAACGCAATACCACATGTAGCAGGTTAGATAAGACAATTCCTGGCAGAGCTTCAAATCCCAGTTATGGACTGGCCAGCTCTCAGCCCAGATCTCAATCCGATCGAGAATTTGTTGGACAAGCTGGATCGGAAGCTCAGAATCAGACCTATGGCTCGAGTAACTCTTCAAGAACAAATGGTAGCTGTTCAGGAAGAACGGGTCAACATAGCCCAAGACGAAATCCAGACGTTGATTGAAAGTATGTCTCGTGTAGGACATAAGTGTTGATAAATATCATTTAAAGTTTATTTTTCTCTGGTTACTTAAGCCTAATTCGCAAATTTATGAATTTATTTTTTGTTGTTAGTTCTATTTTATGCCGTGTTTGATTTTTTTATTGAAATGAGTGCGTGTTATGATAAATAAACTATCATATAACCAGCTCACAAGATATCAATATTTTCATTAAACTAGAAAAGAATATTTTTCTTAGTATTTCTCTAATTTATTGGCGCAGTGTATTATTAAATACCAATAACCTTTCATTTTACGTAAATAATATAAAAGTTATAGCTGGTGTAGTCAAAGTTTCATCAATCATGGATACCTCAATAAGGATGTGTTTTCTCTCTTAACTTCATTGAATCACTGTTTTTACATTAGCTGCCTAGACTATTTGTTTCAAATAACTGGTGTTTTTCTAAATTTGGCGTCGAAGTTGACCATGAATGTTTAACTGTGAACGAACCACAATTTTGTACATGCACTCAAACGTCACTTAAGTCACAACTTTTGACAATTAAAAGTGAGGTTACACCGGTTAAACATAGGTTAAGATGTCAAATTAATAATGATGGCTCGTTCGCAGTTAAACATTCACGGCCAGCTTTGACGTCAAATTTTAAAAAACACCCGTTAATATAGTCTCATGGTCTCAGTGGATACTTCATTTTGAATATGCAACTCGTGAATTTAAGAGAAATTCGGCCCATTAGCTCAGTTGGTTAGAGCGTCGTGCTAATAACGCGAAGGTCGCGGATTCGATCCCCTCATGGGCCAAATATCTATTTTTAGCTTAAATCATTAATGTGCATACAGTTCTCAAAGAATTTGTACAACCAACTGGCAATTTAGTTGTAAAATCAGAAATAATGATTACTAATTTTTGTAGATGTCTTCAACCTTTTCTTTCTAATTCATGCCACCTTCAAGGATTTTAACTTGTTCCCTCCTTTCCAATTTTTTCACTGCAGATATAAATATGAAAGTAATTTTCTAACTAAAACAACAAGAACCATAACATTCTAATCAATTAATTTCCAAATGTATCATTAACATGATCGTATTGTGGTAAATAAAAGGTGATGTAGTGGTACAATGATATAATAAAATTAAGATAAGTTACCTCGGTCGTGGGATCGGAGGTGCAGTTGGCTACATCGTTGACTTCACCACTGCCACTATTTTAATTATCACACAATTTTCCTAACATGTTGTAAATGGATGGATAATCTAATGAGTAATTTTGAATCAGCATCATGGAAATTTGGCAAACAACTGGCCCATTAGCTCAGTTGGTTAGAGCGTCGTGCTAATAACGCGAAGGTCGCGGGTTCGATCCCCTCATGGGCCAAATAGCTCTTTTTGGATAAGACTTTTTCATTTACACACAATTTACAATGAATTCGCACGGCGCCATTGGTGGACGCCGGGATTACGGAGATGATGAATTTTATTAAATTAATTCAAAATGTAGATAATATATTATTATTATTTTATTAACGTAGACATAACAAACAGCTGAGGATTTTTTCTTATCATTTTAGTTCGTATTTCTAATGTCGCAGAATATGAAATATGAAAGACTGCGCTGTACATACATAGATATACATTGCTATAGAATAAAGCGCCTGAATTGCGCTAAACTAATTGTAAATGGCTGGAGCTTTAATTGGTCAAAAAGCTTATCATATAGTGAAAATATGGAATCATGATGGGAATGCTTAATTATACCTATTGAGGATCAGCAGCGAACTTAACTGGTGATCAAAGTAAATGTCTGAAGGAGAACGCAAAAATCATAAGATGTTAGAGGAGAAAATACAATAAATTCACGTAATCTCCAAAACGGTGAAACATAAAAATGCAATTCTGTATACAGCATAGCATGTCAGCAGACGTAAAAATGAAAATGGAAGGGAAAATCAGATGGTTTGTGTACGAGTATGTTCAAGTATGCATTCAGGGTTTTCTTCAGGACCATATCATCTAAATACGTGAGTTCTGATATTGATACTTCCTAACACTACTGCCTGGGAAGTGGGCTCAGTACACATCCTTGTTTCACCCCTGTTATCAGTTTAAATATATGTGATATCTGTTTTACTCTAACGTAGTTTCATGTTCGCGAATACATACATTTTATCCAACGAATCGTTCCCCAGTCCACTTCCCTCCCATCCAAGACTTTCCATATATCACCTGGTTTTTCTCGAAAGCCTTTTCCAGACCAACACAAATCCATCTACTCTGACTTCACTATCGCTTACTCTGCGATTTGTCTCCGTATGAAGTTAGCATCCGTCAGTCTTTGACTCCTCGTGTATAATTAGTGGTGGCGAGTAGTGCGATTCCTCTTATTTTTTTATGCATTGGAACTATTAACCCTATTTGCCTGTCTTCTGGCGCTTCATCTGCCTCCAGCACTTTTTTTATCGTTCCTTTTAACTCAGTTAATTAAGTTATTTTACCAAACTATATGGCCCTAACCTTAGTCAATCTTCCTGTACCTGAGTTATTGTAATATATTCCTTTGTTGATTTTCTTCCTTGCGATCATTTAAGTGTTTCCTCTGGCTACCGAGCTAACGAGCGAACTTAAGTAAATAAGGAAGAGAACAGGAAACGAAAAGGAAATGATAGAAACACGGAAGGAGAATCCCGAAGTCTAATAGGAAATGCTAGAACTAAAACAAATAGGGTAGAAAAAAGTATAATAGAATCGTCAAAGAAAGCGAGAAGAAAGGGAAGGTAAGGAAATAACGACAATGACTAGGAATTAGAAAATGCAAGAAAAGACACGTATACAAGAATATGAAAGAGAGTCACATTAAACATATAAGTGGAAATACATGAAATCTGGAGAATGAAGTATGAAGATTAAAATCACTGGAGAACAAGCAAGCTAAAAGGGCAATAAACTTACCAAAAAAAGAACAAGGCGTGAATACATTTTGGAATTGAAAAAGAGAAACAAACATGTGATAGTTGATGGTAGAAGGAATATCGTGAGTGTGCGGAACAAAAAATTAAAGGATGTCGAAAGTGGGGATGATGACAACCGCGATCAAATCAGTAAATGAAAAGATATGAGGAAATAAAAGAAGAAAAATAAACGCAGAAAGGAAATATGACTCAGAACCTGGAAAGCAAAGACCATGTTAGCAGCGGTAACAATTAAAGGAACAGCTATAGCAAAGAAAAATATAGAATTCTAACGCTGGATTACAAAGATGGTACGAATATGTACAGGGAAGGGCAGTTAAAAGAAGCATTACAGAGTAGAACCCAAGTGGAGTGTGAGCAAGAAGAATTTCGAAAAATTCTGGTGGGAAGGCCAAGTAGTAAAATATATTGATATTGATATTGAAATGGTGCAGGAGAAACACATGCCCGTAGGACGTAAAGTATGAACATGTTGGTAAGTTATTTATTGATGGAAAAAGACTATGTTGCAGAATGTGAGCACGACAATAAAAAAAGTTACAATAGTTAACCTATGACGTTTTAATGAGAGGAGCCGATAGCATAATACAATTAAATAAATTAATGTGACGAACGAAAATTAACTTCAAACAGTTACAATTGTTACTAGAACATTACCTAATTATGCACAAATGAAACAACTAGTATTGAACAAAAGCAATTAAATGAAACGAACAAATGTAAGGTGTTAGACATTTCCCGAAGTTATCTCGGAATTTCGACTACTTGAGATGCGTTCCACAAAACAAATGGAGTATTTGATGTTTTCCGCTTATATTTTATTATCATTTATAAGCAGTTTCCTGATTTTTACATTGATTTATTTTTTGTTTTTCGAATCAATTTCATTAGTTTAATTGCTAAACAAATAAAATGTTTGATATCTCGTTAATAGTATCAACACCCATTCTAATATTATTTCAGATTTTTGTGCAATCGGGATAACTAGTCATTGATCTGATGTTTTCCAAGCTCATGCCCATTAGGAATGAGTTTAAAAACCTCTATTGGCATAACCCTACTACTCACTCCGGCTTGCCCCTTTCTTCTCCCGGTTCTTCCGGCCCTCTTTTCCTCTCTCCCTTGATGTCCTCTCCTGCCTGCATATCCCTCACCCTCCTCCTGTTCTCCTCCTTTCATTCCTTTACCTTCAGTGCTCCCTTTTATCTTCTCGAAGAAACGAGTTTATTGATCATATATCTTAAACACCACAAGCTGGTAAGGAAACGAATTCTATTACAAATTGTTTTGGGCATTTAACACATGACGTGTTTGACGGTGCAGGTGCGCCTAGAGGATGCACGAACGCAGCCTATGACATTGGAGTTTTTAAAAGAAACAACAGACAATACATATGAAAATCAAATTAACTCAAAACAAGCAATCAATGCAAATGGCCAATAATAACAACTTAACATAAAACATCTAAGATATCTGTGATTCATCTTCAGAAGTTATGTCGGATTTTCGACCGTTTTAAATAAACTGGCGCCATGCTGTCAACGTTTTCCAACAACCTTATCCATTTTACCTTAGCTTAAGCTTTCATGTCTTCTGCATGAAACCGTTTCGTGGACTTTTAGTTTGACATCTTCGTTGGATATTTTCGTAATATTATTTCAATTTGTTCATTTATTTATGTTTTATTTATTTCATGTATGATTGTTTCATATTTTATGCCATGTCACTCTTATTAGTGGATATTAGTGCAAGAAAAAGAGGGTGCGCGAAAGCTGTCATTTCTAAGTTTGCTGTCAACAATATTTCAAATATTTTGGGTTTAGGAATTTAAATTGTCTTTGTCTTTATATGTAGAATCAGGGGAAGTCTCAAATGAAATAAACGTTCGTTCAATATGATCCTTTTACATTTAAATGACTCCCTGAATAAACAGTAATTTTAATGTTAACTTGAAGTAACAAGCAAGCGACGACTTTAATTGATGAGATTTTTTCGAAAGTACAATTAAAATTTTGTAAACTCGAATTCCTAATTGCTACTATCATTTAATCATCATTTTCCTGGACGAAAAGATTTTATATCTTTCTGCATTTTGCAAGCATGTATTTTTTTTGTTCTTTAACGAAAATGGTCATTATAATACGATTTTAATTAGCTCTTAGTAAGATTGAAACCACGATTGCGCTCATGCCATTGTGTCTAATTGAAATAAACGAATTTTATGTAATTACTTGCTGTTGCAATTGGGTTTGACAAATTAAAAAAAGAATTGCTAAACACGAGAACGAATGTCAACACGATTCTTAATGATAGTGGTATAAATTAGAAAGAAAAAGCGTAAAAATTCAATCTCGCTAGCATAATGGGCAAAATGCAGTTGCGAGTCGTGCTGGTATTGCTCCTTTCATTCCACTTGGTCAAATGTCAACGTGCTGTTCCATATATAGAAAGGCAGATTATGTGTGCGTTAGATAGGGCACCGTGTGATGTTTTAGGAAGACAAATCAAAGGTAATTTATTACATATTTAATCGTTTATAGAGAAAATAATTTTGATACGAATAATTTTGTATTACTGAAACTAAACCTTATATGTCGACCTTCAAATGTATAAACGTTTTTGAAATACTCATAATGGCAAATTAAACGTGAACGTTCATATTGGATATTTTTAATAATATTAATATTATAAATTTAAATGGAACCGAATTAATTGTCTTGTCTTACTAAATTTTTCTGCAGACATCTTACCCGAAATTATTGGGAATAACTGCGAGAATTGTACTCGAAACCAGGTAAACAACGCTAACCGAATAGCACGTTTTGTCCAGGGAACGTATCCTCAAGCATGGGGCGCCCTTGTGGAGAAATATTCACGGAAAAATTAAATGGATTTTAAATGTTGGTTTTATGTATAAGTTATTTGTTTATATATTCATTTAATATATTCACATACATGTATTTTATAAATATTTAATATATCCATTATAATAAATTATTAAAATAAAAACTTGTATTATTTTAGTAAAAATTGAAATATATCCAAGGCCATCCCCACGGTAATAAGAAATGTTTTTGTTTTCCATTTACATTTATCCTAAACGTATCGAGAGATTTTATATTTTTAACAACAATTTTATCACCGAAGGAATTTGATAAAAATGATCCGGTTTGATCTCTTTTTAGACGAATTAATTAAATTGCATTTAAGTGTTCTTAGATTCATATAAAATGAGCTCGAAAAATAATCTACTTAATTGGTTGTTGTAAAGTTAAATGATTGGTGGTTAAATAAAAACAACTTGTATTAATTATTGTATGGTCAATACTGAAACTGAAACTGCAACAGAAAATGCAACTGAAATATTTCTAAGTCAGCAAAATGAAAATTGAAAGTGTTATTTTTTATTTTCAATTAAAAAAGCCAATGGTGACAAACTCCACCACATTCTAGAATTATTTTATGTTGCGATTATGCGATTTAATCGATCCCATTCCAAGAAACCAGTGTTTTTTTGCAATCCGAAATAATTTGTGCACATGAAATTCCAAAATTCTTGAAAATTGAACAATAAGCTCCCTATTTAAGTTAAATTCCTTATGAAAATTCACAAGGACCTATAAATCTATTATATCCAGCTGAATTATTAGCCATAAAACCTCAACCCAAGCAAATTGTTTTATGTTGTTGGATTCAGATAAAAGGAAAGTTTTAGTAGTCATTGTTGTTGCCAGATAGCGCAGATAGTTAAACATTTTAGTTCATTTTATTTGGGTTATTAATCCGGTTTTGAACTCATCATGGGATAGGATTTCATGGAAGATTTCATTTTGGTGCTCGTTCAAGATTACTAAAATTTTCTATCAATTTTGTCATTTTGACTGACACTGAGGATTATTTTACCTGTCAGTGTTCATTAAAAATATAATAGTTGTTATAAAGTTATTTATTTATTTACTCATAAGTCATTTTAGACACACATGACGCATGACTTTCTTTTACTTATACTTATTTTGTTTAAATATCCGTCTCTGTTTCTTACAGTCTTGTGTTATTGTCTTGATTCTATTCCACTTGATTATTTTCTTTTCTACTTCCTCCCTTAACATTATCGTTCCATATTTTTCATGGGCCTCCCCGAATAGGTTGTGGCTTTTGTTTCATGTACATTTATTGTCAATCTGTCTTCATTCAGTATATATGCCCCAATCATCGTAATTGTCCTTATCCGTAATTTTTTCTATTATAGGTTCAATATTTAGTTCTGGTCTCTTGTTTATTCTTGTATTTTGTTTATCTGTAATTGTCCATGTTTCGCAAATATATAATGGTGGGTCCTATAACTTTCTTCACTATGTCCTTTTGTATATCCTTTGGAATTTTCTGCTTTCCAAAAAAGCTGTTCTTCAGCATATGAAATAACATCCCAGTCTTTCATATCCTCTCATTTATTCCATTGTCTAGTCTTCCTTTACTTTAGATTATTGATACCAAATATTGGAAGTTTTCAACTGGTTCGATTTCCTTCCCTGGATTGTTATTCGATGCTTTCTATCCTCCCCAGTTATTATCATTGTTTTTGTTTTTTTTATATTTATTTTCATATAGGCTTTCGCTGGTCCTTTCACTATTACTTCTACATTATTTTGTATTTTGTTTACAACTCAGCCATATCGTCAGCGAACTGTGCTTCTCCTATTTGGATCTGCTCTAGTTTTCAGTATCCTAGTTTTGATGTTTTTATTTTCTTTTTCGCCGATTTTACTGCTGCAGCTAGTACTAAATTGAATAAGAGTGGGCTAATTGAATTCTTTAGATTCTTCATTATTTGTTCGAACAACATTCTTATTGTTTGTGTACATACCTTTTATTAATTAATTCAATTGTTGTCCTATTTGTTTTTCATTTTCTTAATACATCCCAGACATGCTGCCTCTTGATCCCATCAAATGCATTTTATAGATACATGTATATATAGCCTATATGTGCTTCCCTTCTTTTATTTGTTATTTTCTCACTGACTCATCTAAATCCACATTGAGCGTCTTCAATCTTGTGTATGAGAATTATTACTACCTTATTCCGTTCTTCTGGGATTATTGTTGTTATCGTTATTTCCTTTATTATGTCGGTTAATTGTTTTCTTCCCTCCATCCCCACGTACTTAATCATTTCTGATGTTATCTTATCTTTTCCAGGCGCCTTCCCTATCTCCAATTTATTTATAGCTTCTGTTACACTCTTCTATCCTTATTTCTTCAAGATCCTTATCTTCTTTCTTTTATTGAGATTCTGACTCTATCCCTATGTACTTCTCGCGTTTACACGTCTGCTGCTGTTAGTTCTTCAAAATATTGTCCAAACATTTCTATTATTTTTTCTTCAGTAGTGATTATATTGCCTTCTTCATCGTTTATATTCATCATGTTGATTGAAATCGTGCTTTCTTCTTATGCTAGAAAGTTAAAAGTAGTCATTGGTAAGTTTAGCGCTATTTTTTATTTAATTAGAAACCCATATTGAGTTTGATATTAATATTATAAAGAAACTTGGTTAGGACAGAAAAACTGAAAAAATTAGTTTCATGTTTCATTTCACAAGTAAGTTTTGCCATACTGGGCAAATTATGCCCACTTGTGAAAATGTAGTGTGTTTTATTGATGATAGTTCAATAAAAAAACAATTTTATTTTAATTTTGTTTCATATAGCATTTCTTCGGCAGTAGCCATGGTAAAAAGTCGTAAGCTATAATAGAGGGAAATGTTGCGAAACAATTTGTTTGACAGATTTATTTGAACGTACTTCAAAAATCATTCACATCATGCTTATTTGAACCCACCTTAGATTCTTGATACTCGTTGAAATAAGAATAGTGAAACGATATAGTCCAGCGAACGAGGAGCGTTCGTTTTGCAACATCTATGCTATTTTAACCTGGATACGATCGCATTCGAAATCTGCATTGTCTGGCCTAATGAGTTTTATTTCTTTACTACAAATTTTGGTTGTCGTAAATTGGGAACTATTGCAACCCCAGAAGCCAAAACTCCAAACGTAAAACTACTTTCGTATTTCATGCATTTTTCTATAATAACCTTTCAGTTAAACTATTTGTTTCTTCCACCAATATGATTTGATATAAAGAATATTATAGTACTTATATTTTAACGGGTACGCCAATCAAGGGCTCTGAACATAAGAACCTTGAACATGAACATGAATCGCAGGAACTAATCTATTTAGGTCCAAGATCTTTTTTTCATTTAATAACCCATGAATAACACCCTTAATTTTCCGAAAATCTTAAGAACCATCTTGAATACTTTAATATACGTATCCTAAAAAAACAACTAAACCATTTTAGACTTTCAGATGTTCTGATTATTAAATTATCTACTTAATTGAAAATTCTTTGGGGCTGCTAAATGTTGCAGTCGCGTATCCTTCTAAACAGAACAATTAAAAAAAAACCTTTATTGGCATTAATTTACAAATATTTTCCATATTTACAATTTCATGTGCCTGTTCCCTTCCTTCCCCCTGTATCTCTTCGCCGGTCCTGTTCTCTTTTTTCCTCCGTCAATCTCTTTATTGTCTTCATTATCTCTAATCCCTCTCCTGTCGCATCCAAAATCTTTTTCCAGTTTCTTCCCTTTATTTTCTCCTCCTTATTCCATTCTATCCCCTCACAATCCTCTATCCAATGCTTCCACTCATCTTTCCCCCCGTCGCAGAACTTACACTTTCTATATTCTTCGTCCATCCAATATTTGTTTTTTTTTCTCCTCACTTCCGCACCTGAATCTCGCGATCATTCTTTCAAATATTCCGGTCTATCCCCATATGTACACATTTCTTTATATCTTCTATTATATGTCGCCTTCCTCATTCTCCCCTCTCTTCCTTGGGCTTCTACCTGTTTCCATCTTTCCAATATATTTCCCTCCATCTGCTTCCCTTCTCCCCTTAACCTTAGTGCCCCCTGCCATGTGACGCCTGCTTTTTCGTAAAGGATCTTCCTATGTCTCTCCCATTTTGATAATTCAGTAGTTCAGAGCAATTATTATCCAGCAGTACACACAGAGCATGTGAAGAAATATTAATTCTTGCAACATTTCAAATCAACTTACAACTTTCTGGTAATAGAAAATGAAAATTTCTCTAATTGTTTCATTATAATATAATATAAAGTTTTCATCTAATGATAGTCATTTGAATATTGTAAACTAGATAATAGTAAGTTTCTACAGTAAACACTGCAACACATTGGTATCTCACATGGCACACTACCATTTATGAGATATAAATCTTATTAAAGATTTGATCATAATAAAATCATATGAAAACCACGAGTGAAGTAAAATGAAAGGCATGCTGTTTAAGTTCAAGAAAATGTATTATTTAAATTGCGATAATAACACATACTATAAGTATCTACTACAAGAACGAAACAACTAAAACAAAATTAAATAGCAATAGATTTAATCCAACATTTCATTGCACAAATGAGCATAATTTAACATTTCACATCAACAAACTTATCAATTAATTAATTAAATGAAAACAAAAACGAAACTTAAAAGTACTCGAAAGAACGACTAATGCAGAGACTTTAATCCCTAAATTGGTTTTCGTATTTTTGTCTGTAGTCACCGCTGGGATCATATTTCTTCGTCAGTCTGTTCCAGTCGTTACTTCTATTTTTGATCAGATGTTTGATAACCTTCTCGGACGTGGCCTTTTGTTTTGCGCTGCATTTTGTGCAACCACTAGCTAAGGCATCTGGTAAAGTTTCTGAAACAAAAAAATGGAAATTGTTTAACATCATATTTGCTTAGAAAAAATATTACTTTACTATGTTTTACCAGAATAATGGCTGTATAATAATCTGTTTAAATGGGAATTTTCAGGAAAGTATATTAAAAAGAACAGAACAGAAGGATAAAAGCATGGAGATTAAAGAAATATGCTGTTGCCTTTGGAAAGATGGACAGAATTAGAGGGCAGAGAATATGGAGAAACAAAGATAACGGCAGAGAAACAAATAATGAAGGGATAATTCTGTTGTAACTAAAACTGTATAATAACCTTATTAAGTTATGCAGAAATCGTAGTGATCACGCATCTTAATTTAATTTAATCGCTTCTATGTACATTTATATAAATGTCTATCTTTACTGTCAGATTTATAAATTGACTTAACGAACCGTAAACAGTTCGTGGCTACAGCAACACATAATTTGATAATCTATTAAGAAAAGAAGATAAATTCATTAGCCAATCCTTGACACATATTATTAATTTAAGTCTAATTCTGAACAATCAAGTTTATTACTTGAAATAAGAATAATGAAAACAATGGAACTTAATGGAACAGGTGAAGTACTAATGAAAGGTGGAGTAAAGGACATAGTACCAGGTCGAGTAAAGGAATACCTCTTTTTTCAAAAATTAACCTCATGTATGGACTAGATGTCTACCATGCATAAATGATATTAACAATGATTGATGGGGCATCTATGTACAAGAGAAATATTGCACAATAAAAAATCTCATATGAAACTATTTGGTATAAGCGTAAATTAGATTAGAAGTTGTTTTAACTGAACTAGAAGAAAACTAGAACAAGCAATGTATGGAAATTGAGCTCAAAGTTCAGTGATAGTGATGTAAATGAATGAAGAATCAAGATAGTAAAGCCGAATCGTGAAGTACCAATCTTCGTTAAAGAAAATTGGTGCATTTGGTGCAAAAACATGCAATTTTGTATTATAAGACTACAAATAATGTAAAACGAAACCAACTAAAGGATATATATGTCAACAACGATAATGAATTATGTATTTTAATTACAGAACGGAGGAAAAGAAGTACAAACATGATGCAAGGATAAAAAAGGAAACGTTCAAGATACATGCGGACATAAGTAGCTACCTTTATATAGTTAGAATGAGAAATAAAGAAAGCAAAAGAAGAAAAGATAAAAATAAAGGTGATAAAGGGATGATAATATTATATAAACTGAAAAATATGGAAACCTCGCATACGCTCTCCGGTATATTCGACAAAAGCTATACGAACCGAAAGTAAAAATAGAAATATTAGAAACCATTTAAAACAGTATGAAACAACAATGGAAAACAATGGAAATGTTGTTGACGAACATGATTGAATAAGGAGAATCAAAACTAGCAGGAAATAAAAAGGAAAGGTAGCAGGAATACGTAAATAGCGGAAATATCATAAATAGATACAAAGAATAAAGGCAAAGTGTAACAGAAATGATAAAAGAAAGTAAATGATTTGAATGAGCAGATTTTTTAGGGAAGATACTAATTGTGGAAAAAACATGAAAATGTTCTTCGAGCTTTTAGGAGAGGACATGTGGCAGAGGGGAGGTAAAAGGTGGAAATATATACTGATAAAATATCGACATCGAAAGTGCTGTTCAAAAAATACAAATCATGGGAAATTAGAACTTTACTTTCATTTATTTCTATTGTTGATACTTTTGGTTGCAGTCGTCGAGAAATTTGTTCTCAGTGCATTTAATTGCATTTTTTATTACTTTACTTTACTATGAATTTCGTTTCAGTTAATTTTCAAATCATTTCATTAATTGAAATTCAATTACTTTTGTTCATATTTAATTAAATGAATTTGGTTTTGTTTTAATTTGATTTTGCAAGTTAGTGTATTTAATTTTAGTTCGTTGTAATTGCATTACTTTCACTTCAATATATTTTCAGTTATATGTGGTCTTCGTGATTTTTGAATATTCTTTAAATAAATGGATGTTGTTTCAGACTAATTCGACAGGTTATATTTTATTTTCAATTTGCAATTATTTTTCTATTTTGGGTTGCTTTAATAAAGAAATGGGAGGAACACAAATGGGAAACAAATTAATAAAAATAACATAAATGGAAATACCAAAAACTAAAAAGTTAAACTAAAAAACTAAATTAATAATAACTAAAGCAATAGAAAGCAAAACAGTGACACAAAATATTGAAAACGAATAACAACAAATATCAAAGTAAGAAATGGGAATCAACCCGATGAACAACAACAGAAATATAGTAAACAATAAATAAAAATATTTGCAAATTAAATAATTGTGTAGGCTTGGGTTGGTTTGGGTTGTAAGCAAATTGTGTTGTATTCAAGATGAACCCAACTCAACTAAAATGAAACAATTAGAAGCAGCATTGTCAAAAATACAAAATTAATTGCCGCTATGTGAAAAATGGCACACCTGGTTTAGTTTGGGTTAGCAGTTTCTATCATTTCATATTACGTTAAATTACATATAACTATAATCACGACCCATCCAACCAAATGTATTAGAAGATTGAGGAATAAGGTGGAACAACATAAAATATTTACACGCCAGTTTTCCAGCAGTACTTATTTGGTTCGGGTTCTGCTTGTGTTATAATTTTTTAATGGATCAATTTACATTACTATTGTAAATACACAAAAAAGTTGCGACATTTTTTACAAAATCATTAAGACAACTAAATATCGAGTAAAATGCAAGATTGTCAAAAATTGTTCAAGCGTTTCCATCATCGTCGTAGAAAATTAAAATTTTTCTTCAATTTGAATTTCAATTATTTTTACATTCTTCTTTGCATTATTTTGAAGAACGTAGTTAATTTTTAAGTAACTTGTTCAATTTTGTTTTGACTCTCGATTCGTTTTTGGTTAACTTCAATGCATTTCCTGATGTTCAGTTCTTTCCGTTCATCAACCCAACCCTTCATAATCAAATATAATCAAATCCCAATTAATGCAATAACATTGTAGTAAATCGCTATAGACTTTTACCATGTCTTTACAAACTATGTTTTGAATTTGTCTTCACGTCACCCAACTTACTTAAAGAGCTGCAATGTGATAAAAAAAATCTGCAGTGGTCCACACTGAACTTCCTCATACTTAGTTACACTCCATTCTTCGAAATAACTTTTCACACGAAAGTAGTGAAAGTAGCTGAAATTCAGCAGAAACTATTTAAATCAAATACAAAAGAAAAGTATTAGATATGACATAAAGATACGAAATATATTGAAATCAAATATTATAAAATATTTAATATTTAACGAAAGATATAAAGTGAACATATTGATGGGTGGAATGGATGGAATACTCTGTAGATATAAAAATGTTATTGAACGTTTTGAATCCTAAAGGCAACAGAAATTAATTTTAGGACAATATAAAATATTTATAAAGACACAAAAAGTTGTGCAAGCTCAAAACAATCCTCTAGGAGAGGATATGCAATTTGAAGCTAATTATAATAATCCTAATTCTCCTTAACTGGATTCTGATGATAAAGAAGATCATATACTCCCTTGAGTTAGAGAGTTGGAAAGAAGAAAAAGAGGCCTAAAATGGGAAAGACGAGCAGGTAGCAGGCAAAGGTATAAAGGAAAAACCAAGTAGTTTAAGATTACAAACCTGTTACCACGACCAATGTACCAGTAAAACTAATATTCTTACAGTTTGTGTGGAAAAAGTATGTACGTATGAAAACTATGGTTATACTAAGTATATATAATGAACGAAATATCAAAGAAGTTGCCTGCCTTTGTACATTTCTACATTTTGTTTTAAAAGGACCGTTCACTGATATAGTCGAGATATTTTAAGATTCATTGTTAATCTAATTTTGGGTTGTGTATTTTCTTTTAATTTCTCAATTTCAACAGCCGATTGTGAGTCATATTAAGAAATATATATTATGACAAAAGGAAATAGTTTGGATATTTGTTGAAATATTTTAGGGATTCTCATTAATTACTCAACTATATAACAAATATAATCAATATTAAGTTTGTTAAACTTTTATCGAACGATCATATAAATAGCCACCAACCCAACCTAAAATAGGTTGGGTCCTGACAGATTTTTCTTCGGGAATTTCAAATGTAAATATAGTTCATAGTTTACTGACTTTACTTTCTCCCAAATACACAACAAATATGTGAGCATTCACACGCCTCAAACGCATTATAAGTTTTTCATTTGGTTGGGTAAACAAATGTACGGGCACAACATTGCTCAATTGCCTTCTGCCCATAATAAGATTTCTAATTAGATTTATTGACAGTTTAATCATACATAGTTTGGGTAGTTAAAACGAAATAAAATTATAATTCAAATCAGGGCAATTGTGGTCATTATAAAGTATAAAAAGTAATCATCAAAGGCAATTTAATTACAAGGAAATTCGCAAGTTATTAAATTTTATATGGAGTTTGACTCCTTATACAATTTAATGTATCATGCATTGGCCATCAAAAATTAAGTAATAGCGATTCATGACAGGAGAACTTAGTAATTACAAAATAAATACGTCCGAATATGGTCAGCAGTTGTGCAAGTGATAAAAATTACGCAAGTGAAAGTTGATATACAGAGAAAGTTCGATTAATAAAGTCACAGTTTGTGCATGTTCACTAAAATTGAAAGATTATGTAATAATTAAAAAAAAAAACTCAATCAAACAACATGTACATAAACGAGTACAATCATTCCCATAGACGTGTGTTTAAATTCTCAAGTAACTAATAGTAATATTTCACATCGGTACCACAGACACGTTTGGAAATAATTATATATATAATTACGACAAGTATTAAATTGAAAATAGAGATTGTAATTTCGTCGTCGCCAAGATTGTGGTTAAATAAAAAGTATAAAAATTTATTGGCCAATACACAGCTCGTAATAACACAAAATACTTCGTAGTATACAATTGAAAAGAGCAGGTTATTAAAAACTAAAAATTTAGACGTTACTAACAAATAAATGTCGACAGAAGTAAATATTTGAGTAATGTTCAGTAATGTTATTGCCAAGCTGTCCACAGCAATTTCACACATATTTATTCAGTAAACTAAGTAAAATGTAAACTCAGTAATTTGAAATTTGGAAATATCCTCGTTTAGATAACTACACCACAATTGTATAGATAGATATAATATGTACTTACTTTTAAGTTCCTTTCCTTCGGATGTGCACGGTCCTTCCTCCATCAAACATTTTATGTAGTTAGTCAAAACCCTCTGATTTGACAATATTCTGTCAACGTCTATATTGTCGTATTTACTTGTGTATTTATTCTGTGCGTCCACGAGAACCACCGCGGCGATGCACAACACAAAAATCGAACTGTGGTACTTCATTGTCGGATGTCGAAGAAGTGTGTCAAAGAACTTTACTTCTTCTTTATTATAAGACGCCGGGTGTTATGAGGAAAGTAACAGTCCACGTGATCCGAATGGGAAACGTTGACAAGAGGCGCATTTCGATATTATCGTGTAATGACCCACATTTTATGGCGAGAATATCCCATAGATGGTGATCGTGTCGATCAACGAAGGATGCAGTTGACGTGTTCTGTAATTATACATGAATTATGTCGTTTGGCCATTGATAAAGGTGCACGCGTCTGTAATGTCCCAGGCATGATATTGAAACGTTGTTTGCATGAAAATTTATTTTTATATATTTATTCTATTGTTTGTTTGTGCAGAGTATGCGAAGGTTTATTGATTCATTGGAAATGGTTTCGCGTTATGGTAATGTTTCGTTAAATGCTTGTCACAAATAAGGATTTCAGAGTTGTAATCATTTATTTCTACTGATAATTTAAAATAGCCTTTTGGGTAGCTGACAACAAATTGCGCACAATTCGCGCTGTAAATTTTACTCAGAAATATTATCTTGATAAAAACGCAATAGAAATACAAACTAATTATTTGTTTAATGGTTTCCTAATTTTTATTTGTATTTTAGTTTTTGTGTTAATTCAATATGCTTACTTTGATATGAATTCGTTAGCATGTTGTTCTTTATTCTGGAGTTATTCCCATAATTTGTGTTTCTTTTCCTTTCAGTTTTAACCTTCTTTCAAGTTTCCTGGTAAATTTCTTTATAATTCACGATATGATATATAATGCATTTAGTTATAATAATAATATTATTAATATTTCTTTCCATAGTTCATAAACATAATTCACTACTCACTTTAAAAGAGGTCGATTAGCATATAATTAGGGAATCAATAACCTTCATCCTCTTTTGGAAATCTTTTTGGAATTTTACGAACATTAGAAAACCAACGAAACTGAAAAAATTTAACCAAAAACAAACAAAACCTTAATTTTTGATGATACAAGTTAATGGTTTATCAGAATAGAGCATTGAAAACATCCTACAGATTAGAATTAAGGTACAAAATATTAGGTGCGTGGCAAAAATATATAAAATTATTTTCGAATTGGTACAACAAACGACTTGGAAACATACAAGAACTGTATTTTTGCAAAAATTGATAAACATAAAAGCTTTGAAAAAATATTTTGGAATTTTGGAAAACACATCGTAACAACCCGACCCTACTTTGACGAAATGGAATAGCACAGAATAACTAGGAGGAAATGTGCGAAAATATATTGTAAATGATAAAAGACCAAATATTCTGGATACAACGAACAAACTTAATCATAGGTTAGATGGGTTGGGTTGGGTTGTGTTGGGTTGTGTTGGGTTGTACATGTTGTGATGTATTGGGTTGTGTTGTGTTGTGTAGGGTTGTACATGTTGTGATGTATTGGGTTGTGTTGTGTTGTACATGTTGTGATGTATTGGGTTGTGTTGTGTTGGATTGTATTGGGATGGCCTGTGTTGGGTTGGGTTAAATTGGGTTGGATTGCAAATGCCATCATATGACGTTCATTCTTTTCGATCCGAACATTCTTCTTAGATCGAGTCGACTGGATACACCACAATATGGTTTAAGGTGTATTTCGCCAACTTTGTGCTTCAGTTTAGCTGTTAATTTCTTTTGTTGTAGCTCACATTTGCTTCGCTGCGCCATAGCTCTATTATGCTGTATTCTCTTTAAATAAAATAACTGATTGAGTTATGGTATTGGTTGTAATATCAAATTTGATGTAATCGTGAATTGGCTCATCCAAGATTTTTTTAAGCTACTATTATTACTACTATTACTACTACTATTACTACTACTATTACAACTATTCATTTGTTGTAATGCCTAAACAAATACATTTGGTTCGCAATTATGCAACCCTTTTGTCTTTTGGCAAAATTCTTCACCTTGTATCCAATTATTTGATTGAAATTCAAAATATTATAAGTTTGGTAAAGGAAAAAATTGGAGATCTTTCTTTTTAAATTGTTTATCACTGGAATGAGTAAATCTGTAAATTTTTCACAGATATTCATTCTAGTGAATGCAAATATGATAATCGTCCTTACGAAGACAGTCAAAATTATGATTTTTACCATTCGAAATATATTTGTTATATATTTGTTATATATTTGTTATATAATTGCATTGAAAATGTATATAGTTAACATAATCCTGGCATCTGAAATCTAGTGCATTTTTTCATATAATGCAGGTGCTGATGGATTTTCCTTAGATTAATTAATGGCTTCATGTAAACATACCTGAAAAATTAGTGCTACTCGTCTATAATCGGCATTTCTTTAAAGATTATTTAATTTATTGTTAATCTTGGGAAATACCAATAGACAACGACAATTGATAATGTCATTTATTTTTTATGAAACATGTTTCAACGGATCTCTTCATGAGTAAATTGAGGTAAATACTCGTAGAATGAATTATCTTGTGTTTTATGATTTTATCTACCTGCATTATTTATATTTTCATGTGAAATTTTGTTTAGCATGATGTTTTAATAAAAAAATCTACAGTGGCACGTTCTGAACTTTCTTCAGAGGCAAGCTGCAGACGCAGAGGCAAAGATTAGATTACTTGTAGTCCATCGACTGAGAATAAACATCTGCGTAAGTGCTCCGCCTAAGTGCTTCTGAGTATCAATTTCAATTTTTTCATTCCTAATGAACTTTTTGATCAGTAACTCCCAGTCTTTTTATACATTGGTATTACTGACGGACAAGGGGAGACAAGTTTTATATATTGAGAAATTGAATGTACATGAGAATACGTTTGATTAGGGACAAAACTATTCCAATCACTCCGTTAATAAAAGACACAGAAACTTTACATAAATTACGCGCACACATCAAATTTTACTACCAGACACCACCACATATGAAACTGTTTCGCAAATTCCTTCACAATGTCCTAGTGTAACGTGGCGAGAATCCTATCAAACGTCGAATAAAATGAGCACGACAAATGAAGCTAGCTTCCTGAAAATATACTTGGTGTTATTTTCTACAATTTTCCAGTTCTTCTATGAGACTGAGGAATTAACTTAACTTAAGGATTAACAGCTGTTAATACCCTAAACCAAGAGAATTCATCTCCAAAAATTTTATTAAAATTTTTTTTCAAGTAGAATATATAAAATAATTAATTTAAAACCATAGCCTTCTAAAACAGTTAAAAGAACTTCGAATACTTTCATTTGTTCACTTAACATTATTTACGTATTAAATATTTAATACGTTGGAGACTTGGGAAATTGTAAATTAAATTCATTTAAATATAAATGTATATTTTAATTTTTAAGAACATTTGTGTATAATTATATATCAGATATGTGAATAGTAAACTTAAAATACAATCAACTTAGCCACACCATTTCAGTAAATTATATTGTGGTCAAAATAGATTTGCTACGACATAATGTTTATCTGAAACGATTAGAATGACGTAAATTTTGGAAGCTCGAAGGACAAGGCTGGTGAAACAGTTAAAGATCAGACAATGGAATAACTGACATTTGAAAAGAAAATTGTTAATGTACTAGTGGTTAAAATATGAGCTAGCTGATAAGAAATTTGATAATTATCTGCATTTTATCGATAGCTGCGAGGGATGTTCAAATTTAATTTATTTATAAAACTTATAAAACTTACTACAATATTACAACGATGAAAACCGTATTACTTTTCGACGTAATCTTCCTGCTTAGCGATGCACTTGCGCCAACGATCTTGATACTTTTTAATACCTTGCTGAAAGAAGCCTTTGGGTTGCATGCTCATCTACTCCTGAAAAGCTCCTATAACGTCATTATTTGACTGAAATCTTTTCCCAGCTAAGAACACTTTTAATGAGCTAAACAAATAAATATCATAGGGAGCAAGATCAGGACTGTATGCAGGACGCGGAAGTTTGTTCATGGTTTCAATTGTTCTTACAGCAATATGAGGACGAGCATTGTCTTAGAGAACCCAAACAGAACTCTGTGTTGCCCTTCGTTTATTCCTGGCCACCTGCTTAATTTTATCGCGCAAAAGTGTCAAATAATGGATTGCATTAATTGTACGATTTCTGTAAGGAAATCAACGAAGATCACCTTAAGAATCCTAAAAAATTGTTGCCATCATTTTACCAGGTGACAACACAGTTGTTGTTTTCATTGGCTTTGGAGATGTGGTGTGACACCACTGCATGCTTTCACGTTTTGACTCGGGAGTAAAACAGTGCACCTAAGTTTCATCTGTTGCCACAAATTCAAAAGCGATTTGGAAACGATTTAACTTGTTCTCTTCAATCAACAAGGCATCCACCTGGCACTCACCTTACGATATTTTCGCTAGTTTTTTCTTCAACACTTCCGACACTCATTTGAAAATTTTAAGAAATTTAACAAACTGCTACCCGTATGTCTTTCTAAACAAGTGCATTAACTTTTTGTTTATTTTCACAATTAACCGAAGTTGCAGCTGGCCGTGCATGAGCCTCATTTGCTACATGCGTTCTCCAGTCTCTAAAGGATTTTGACCACTCAAACACTCGACTTTTTATTGATCACCATATTATGCTCGCAGTTTTGTAAAAATTTCACTGAATTTACGCCTTCATTCGTTAAAATTTTTATTATTATACGTTGTTCCACGCTACAATGAACAGAACTTTCAGACATTGTAACTGTAACAAATAATATTGTACCGAAACAATTGCCATGTTAACAAGAATCACGGTTAACCATTAAATAATTTAATTTTTAGAGTTGTCTTCAGATAGGGTTTTAATTTGAACACTCCTGTTTAAATTTGAACACCGTATTTCGAAAAAAGGCAAAATTTCATCAAATGTTTCAAAAATGTCTAAATTAATATCTTTAATTTTCATTTGAAAAACAATTAGGCCATATTTTGGTCAGTTAAAGGTTTAATTAAATAATTTAAAAATTGAACGCAAAATTACTATATTTGTTTGTGTTGTACAAAATACACATTTTGAATATCCAATTCAAATAAAGTTCATTGAATAATGGGATTAACAACAACAGAGTAAAAAAATGTTACATCACCTTATGATGCAGTTAGGACATGTCTGTTTTCTTTTTCAAAATTTATTCAGCTTAGTCTGTAATTGTCTTCTCAGAAGACTCGCATTTTATATTTCTATATGTTTATGCAAATAAATGCCGCAAATGACGTGCACCAACGATTTCATAAGCGTTAACTCGCTACTCGGAAGTTACTCTTGGTTTTTCCGAAAGAAAGTTTAAATTGTGGTTACATAATGGAAATGTACACGAGTTTTTATAAACACGCAATTAAATCAACGCCATATATCATCGGTGCTTTCTCCTTAAAATCAAACGCGTTATTAAGTGGTTTTTGATATATGTGTGATAAAAATTTGGCATTATTAGATTATTTGTAATGAGTATATATTCGTTAATTTTCTAGTTATTAATGTCATAACAAAATTTTCTTATATATTTGGTGTTGATTTATTTCAAGAAGTTCTGACGTCAATTGGAGATGTGCCCCAAAATAAAACATTAAAACTAATATGTGTACCAAATTTATTAGTGGCACATATAGTTTGCAAGGCCGCAATATTCCAGAAATATTAAATTTGTTCGATAATTTTTTTAAAACATATATTCATATGCACGCCGGTTGCTGAATTTCAGCAGTATCTTAAAAAAGGAAGAGTTTTCCACCTGGTTGAAAATTTGGTTGAAATCATATTCAACCTCTTAATACCTGAATTAATTAATTTAAATTTAAAAATATTTGCTTTCATGAAAACAAATAAGTAAGTATGTAAATAGATATTATGACAACTTTATTTTTCACTGCCCGCAGCTGGGGTAAAATTTTTGGGGTTTGTGTCAAATTAAACACAATCGTTATTTAATCAACATCTTTATTTAATACATTCAATTATTCCTAGTTCATATGAAATTTTTGAAAACAATTATTATTTTTGTTTAGGCATAAATTTACTTTACATTTGTCAGAAAATACATTTTTGGGCAACCGTACGCGAAGCGAATATTTCGCGTATGCAAGTCAGGCCGCGAAATTCAACTTCGCGGCCTATTTAAATACCCATAAGGTACTTAATATTAAATAATTGGTTGTAAACAATAAACTACTTTACTTATGAGATCCTGTATTGTTTGCTCCATTCCCTACAATCCCTCCACGAGGGAAGAAATATCGTTTCATCGGTGTGTATGATTAAATTAGTTTTTAAATAATAATAATTACGTATGCTTATAAAACCCCTTCTAGTTTTCCTAAAGATGAATCATTGAAGAATACATGGATAAAAGTTTGCCAAATCGAAGAAATATTTAAAAAAGTAAAAGATGCAGTTATTTGTTCTCAACAATTTCAATTATCTGATTACTATCAAACACCATTACCTCAGAAAATTCTATTGAAAGAATCTGTTCCATCACAAATGTTAACTTTAAATAAAATATCAGATAATCTCCCGAATCTCAAAAATACAAACTTCCATATCCCAGGTAATAATACAGACACTGCAAATTTGTGCAATTCTCATTACCTTTTTTCATGTGTAGAAAACGATCCTCATTGTAGTTCAGGACAATATAAATTAAGTGTGCAAGCAGATGCGAGGTACATTGGTGATTTACAACCACACAATTTCAATAGTCCTCGTAAAGCTAAGCGTCATATAAATATGATAAGGACATGAACAAAAACAGCAAATGAAAAAGTTAAAAACTGAAAACACCAAATTAATAATAAAAATAAATAATATAAAAAATTTGATAGAGCACCTTGTTAAAAAAAATTATTAGCTGAAGAAAGTCAAAAAACTGTAATGGTACAAATTGCTTAATAACCTTTTTTTAACAAAATTTCTAAATTGTTATATTTAAATTTTAGGACTCTGTACCAGACGCCATAACAACAATTGGCTTCAAAAAATGTTAAATTTACGCCAGAACTCAGGACATTTGCTCTAACTCTAAATTTTTATTCGCCTAGGGCATACAGTTATGTGAGATCTACCTTTAGTAATCTTTCACCACATCCTGCTACCATTAATAAATTGTATTCAGCAGTAAATTGTGACCCATGATTTACAGAAGAAGCTTTTGAAGCTATTAAACGGAGAGTTGCTAATTGTAATGATTCAAAAACAATTAGGGATTCCAGGATGGTTCCTCAGAATTATCATTCAAGTGTGAATAATATTGTATGTCTCCCATCCATATCTATTTATGATATATGCAATCTCACTCAACACAAGTATTGCTTGCTCAATGCATACGTTCCAAAAAATGCTTCAGTTCTATTCAAATTGAGTATCTAGTTTAGATTTTGTTGTGTAGAATATAAATTAATTTGTTAACCAATGTGATCTAAAAATACATTGACAAAAGTAGGAAACTATCCAACTGGCGTTTTCAGTTCCTTCGCCTCAGGAATATTGCCCAATCAATGGCATAATCCTAACATTTTCGTTTCTGGTCACATTTTTCCATAATGGTTTGTTCCAGAGTCTAACAGACTTTTGTCTATGAATACTTGCACCCTTCACCATTTCTTCTTCACTTATCTCATTTTCTGATTCTTCTTTACTAGCCCATTTTTTTAATTTTTTGTTATTTACTTCCAAAAATATCCTTGCAGCATTACTTTTGAAAACTAATTGGTAATACTCTTCATCACTTAAACAACAGCATTCGCTTTCCTCTGATATCTGACTACTTTGCAAGGAATCATGCTTCTTTTTCCAAAAACTGTCGAAAGATTCATAACCTAAGAAGAATTAGAAATATAAATATAATTGTCCTAACATGTTTTTCATATATCACCGTACCTATCGTCTTATGTTACCAATCAACAATACTCAATAAATTGCCTCTATTGCCACATGTTAGCGACATTGCAAATAACCTCTAAAATCCTTGTAAAAATACTCATAATCAACTAACCAAAAAAACACTAGTCACTTCTGAATTTACAGAACAAAATACTGAAAATATCAATGTGTCGTGTCATGGAAAACTTGCACATTAACTGTGTCAACTACGTACTGTTAACTTTTCTTATTACACTAACAGTTAACTTGGTTATGTTTTAAGATGCGAAGGTACTAAATATACTACACCCGACCATCGGGGATTCAGTGGGTGGAATCCATCAAGTTGACGCTACTATATGATGATAAACATCCAGCCTCATTTAATAATCACAGGTAGCATAGTGGATTCAACCCGGATATATTGTTTGCAAGTGAGAGAATAGTAAAAATCGTCCATTCGCCCATACCACAGAAAATAACATTCCCGCGAAGATATAACTTCCGGAAAGCCAACTGGCCCCTATAGCAGGAAATATTGGATGACGTAGTCATAACACAGACGCCTCAATGTAACGAAATAAGTTTCGGGTTTATCACCTGATCAACAACTAATTGCTTCCTTACCATGAAAATATAAAGAAGATGAAAATCTGGACTATCCCCGCCCCCCCAACCATGTACAAGGCATGCTATAGAAATTCGTAATACACAATTGGAAATTTATATAACGTCAAGTATTAACACCAATATATATTATATATCGAAAACACTACGTAATATTGTACAAGAAAAATTAGGATTACCAAAATGATATGAAAATAGCGAAGGAAGAATTATATTAGAAAAAAAGGTCTTGCGAGAGAAGTGAAACATAGCGACCCAGTCTCATCACTAAATTTCAATCAGTACTGGAATAATCGCTGGTGAAAAATTCTTTGTAGTAGTGAAACGAATGACATTTCAGTACACTGGTAAAATCCAATATGTGGTTAAACTCCTTGCAATTGAAAATAAAACGTTAAACATAATCAAAAATGCAAAGTCGTTATAATTCTAGAAAAGTACATACATCGTTGAAAATCGTTAAACTCGAAAACAACACTATAACTAATATATAATAATATAAAAATGAAACATATAAAAAAGTGGTTAAAAATCGAACAAATCGTTGTAAATTGAAAAAAAGTACGTCGAAAAATTTCCAAAACCGTATGTCGAAAATATGTTGTATTTGAAAAAATTAAAAAAATATATATTAAAAATCTCATATAAAAATAATAAATAATTATAAATATTTATAAATTATAAATTGTTAAAAATCAAATAAATGAAATTGAAATTTTAAAAATACAAAAATTAAAAAAAAGAAAAAACTTTGTAAATTGTAAAAAATCAATCGAAAGTAACAAATATTAATCTTTAAAGATCTAAACATCACTGTATCATTAAAAATCGAACTATACAAATTGTTAAATGATAATAATTGAAAAATCATTGTAATACTTAAGATTGTGTAGATCATTGAGGATCGAAAAAGTTAGAAAAAGTGCAAGAATTTAAAAGGGCGAAAAATTAAAAAAAAATATAAATTGTTATCAAAATCGCGATATCAAACGTACAAATGCAAATATCTTTATAGATTGTAAAAGCAATCGAACACGTTGAAAAATTGTAAAGAATTCTGACTATTGTTAAAATAGTTGAAAATGAAGGCAACTTAACAAAAGCACTGGAAATTATAACAAAGTAAATGGAAAAATTGGAAAAAATCATAAATATTGCACTAATTACAAATCGAATTGTTTCGAAAAATATTGTAAAAATCGAAAAAGTCAGATAAATCGTTGAAAATTATCATAAAACTCATTATAATTGGTAACACCGTTAAATGTTAAAATATTTATTGTTTTCTTATATAATAGTACATTGGAGACTGTGGTTTGCAAATAAATTGAAACAATTAGTTACATTTTCGTTATATTTTATAGGTACTTTTTAGATCCAATTGAAATTGAGATGATAATATTCAAACCATATTTCTTGAGGGTAATTTGATCTGAACTAACCTTCTATCGATGAGCACGCTCAACAGCTACCTAACAAAAAACCTAGATTACTAGGACTATTCATAACGAAAGAATTATCCAGCGTAATATTTTTGGCATTACAATTAATGGATGACCACTTTTGTTATATGAGTAGAAAGTGAAACGAAAGTAATTCAAAGGAATTTAATAATTACATTTACTAAATCAATTGCCATGATAACGTCAATACAAAAGGTGAACGTCTTATTAGACATTAATCATACTAATCGGGAATGTTTCGATTTCCAGCTCTTATTGGAACAATTAATAATTTGTGTGTCAAATTTCCTCGTGTTGTGGTTATGCTTGAGACTAAATTAGTTTAGTTTAGTTAAACAATTTAAAAATGTTAAAATTTAAAGCTCGACACACTGCGTTCCGTATCATGTTCAGGAACTGCTTCATCCTCCAATTATTGCATGCAATTTTACATAAGGAAACAATACTAATTATTAATTGTTTGACATGTAGAGTATCTCGCACATCTGTACTCTGCTCTTAATGAAATACAATATGTAACCTATTAAGGGGGGATCCTGCTTTAGAAGGCTCAAAAAATCGATTTGTTTTTATTGCTCAAATCTATGCCTAATATATCTAAGAATATGTATAAAAAGTTATAGCGGCTAATTCGCAATATTTTGAGAGATACAGCACTAAACACAGTGAGGTGTCGAGCAAAAAATATACGAACGCATGAACGCTCGGACAAACGAAACGCGCGCCCCTCCCCGCAGTAACATAACACCGAACTATGTACTGAAAATAGTTCAATCGGTCGTTCGAAACAATAATATTTTGAGTTCGTAAGAGCTATAGTAGGATTACAACGAGATATTCCGTAAGTAATCGAAAATTAACATTTTTCCTGATCGTTTTCTCTAGTTTTCGTTTTTACGATTTTTCTAAACTGGTGGGCGTGATTGCGAGAAAACTAGACAAGCAATCAAAACGAAACAAAACTTTTGTTGGCTTCAGTAGTATTCTAGTCTATTTGAACTAAAAAGATTAATGAAAAAAAAATTCTATACAACTTTTTTAGCAAGTTGAAATGATTTTCTCTTCCTGCAAAGAGCACATTTATTTTCAAACCTGAGAAAAATCTTGAATTTCAAGCTTTTGGGTTTTTTTAGTTCACATAGAAGAAAATATATGAGAATTACAATTTTCTTTGGTTTTTTTTGTTTCAGACAAAAATTACGAGCTACATCTTTCCCACCGATTGTAGACTGCAATTGAAAGGTGTTGCACAAACGTGCATAAAAATCGGTCCCGTTTAAATATTTAACTCTCGAAATATTTTTTCTTTAATGCTCAAATATGTAATAAAATGCTCTAAACAGTTCATTAGACTTGCTCATTTTTTTCTGTCCTAAAAAAATTCCCCCAAAACCGATATTTTAAGTCCTCCTAAAGCATGATCCCCCTTAAAACATATCATTAACACTTTGGCCCAATCCGTGACTGAACTGGTCAATAAAGGATAGTACTTAAAACTATATATAATTCACAAAATTATATATAATTTTATAATGGTGTTCAAAACAGACCAATATCAGCCTAGTCAGTGTGTATGACTTGTTCAAATAAACGTCCAAACCATTTCAACTTCGAGTTTAAAACGGTTATGTCTACCCCTGATGATCTGCAATCATCATTACAAACATATATATAAACAACTTCATGTAGATAGTTTGGTCTGATCAATTTATTTTATCCAGTTTTATTTATATTTATATACACGTATTCATATAATACGGCACATTAATGTGCCTGTTTCAAATTGGATTTTTTGTAAAAGTATTAGGGCAGCAGCATCAATATTCCTTGCATATAAATATAAATATTAAATATTCGTTGACAAAAATATATCTACATTTAATTCGATTAATAACAAATGTTTCTGGACTTATGACCAAAATGGATGTAATTAGCGAGAAACCCAATCTGATGTATTTTAGCATGAAATTGGGGACGTAATACTTTTGATTTGATAATAAATTCGATTAGATTTTTACTTGTCTACCCTAACAAAAATAGTATGACATATGTGGAACCATCTTTCTTACATGTATCGATGTCGATTATTTAGGTTTGCGTCCAGCTACTTGTATTGCAATTAATTAATATAAGGAATAATTAAGTTATCATCTAATTTGTATAGTACATAGCTACTTCCAGATGACGTAATGATGTTAGTAATATCGAAAAATAGAGATGCATTCTTTAACAAAAAAATTTACTTACACTTACACTTACTTAAAAATATATAAACTGGCGATACACATCGATAGTGTCAAAGATAAATAAAAGTTGAGTATGCTTATCATGTAAGACATGGCTTACCTTGGATCGTTCGTCACATATAAAGCACTACCTGAACAAAATTTATTTCCCTATTAGAAAATTATAGTATTCAAGATGTGATTAAAATAAAACATCAGGCAAACAATTTATTGGGTTCAGTTAAAAAGAAAAGGAGCAATACTTTATACCTTTATTATACTATATTGGCGTAGTTCAAATTTCTAAATGTAAAGACATCCTCATATATTGTTAGAATTGTTTGGCAGTTGGAATGCAATATCTTCAGTTATTATTGTAGGTGTAGTTGTATCGGAAGTGATAAGGAGGAGGGTGGAGCAGATATGCTGTGAAACGTGGTATAGGGTAAGAGTGGGAAACGAGATGTTAGAGAGGTTTAGAAGAAGGAGAGGGGTGAGATAGGGTTCTCCACTGAGCCAACATCTCTGAAACATACACATTGCGGAATTGGAGAAAACGTTAATGAAGGGGCAGTATTGGGAAAGGCTAAAATATAGTAGCTGGTATTCGCAGACGACGTAGTCATTCTAGCGGAGACAGAGCATGGGTTTCAAGAAATGGCAAAAAGTCTAGAAGGATTCCTGTACATAGGAGGGTTGGTGTTTAGAAAAAGAGGGGGGAAGAGGACGGAAGTACAGGTGAACATAAAGGGGAAATAATATAACACGTGAAGGAATAGATGTATATATGGTATGTAGTGAGTGATAACAATAGCGGCGAGGGGCACATGAAACATATGGGGAGAAAAGCGAAGGTAGCGGAGGAAGGATTGAGGAAGATCCTGTGCGGAAAGGGGAAATGGAAATTCTACGAAACAATGTATGGAACGAATGTGTTGGGATGGAATGAACAAAAAATGACAGAAATTATACACAAAGGTCAATTAAAAAGGGCACTCAACCTGGATAAGTTAACGCCATATTACATAGTGAGGCAGGAGGCAGAGAGCGAAAGGAAGAATAAGAGAAGTGGCATATCTAAACGGGAAGAAAGTAGGATTCAAATTTATGAAGTGCAAGGTTATCAGTGGGAGAGAAAATAAGAAGAAGTGAGGGGAAACAGATGGAGATGGGGGTAGTAGAAATATGGGGCAGGTAGAAGCACAGGAATGGTAATGTAAAATCGGAAATACGAAGTACAACAATATAAAATACAAAAGAATTAAAAGACGGGAGGTCAAGATACTTAAGTGCAGGGAGGTCGACAGAAGAAGAAAAATGTTTAGCAATGTTCACGTGTGGAGACGGCTAACAAATATTGAATGGAAGAGTAATATAGGAAGTGCGAGTTCTGTGGAAACGCTGGGGATGAATGAGAACATTGGTTGTGAAATTCTGAAGAGATAACTTTGAAAAAAGACGAAAATAAGAAAAGACTGGAGAAAGAGCTTGGGGACAACGACTGGGGGTTAGAAATCTTAAACAAAATAAAAGGGATGAAGACGAAAGAGCCGAAGGGAGATGTTAGAGCAATATGATATAAAGAAATGTTACAAAGTGAATAAGGTTTTTTTATTGTAGTTAATATTGCTATGAATCAACTGATCGTTTTCGTTTAATTATTATTTAATTGGTTAATTCATAAATTTAAATAATCGTTAACTTATTATGTTGCAATGTATGAAATTACCCAATTAACCATACCCATGCATATGTTATTTATATTTGCACTTTGTATAATATATATATTATTTATTATTACATTTTACCTAATAGATTTTTAAGTAATTAATCCGAATAGTCCCTTAAAACCTTGTTCCCGTCTAAACAGTTTATTTAAAAAAGTATACCACAAAGCAAAAACAGTTATGAAGGCCATATATTTCATTTAGTGGCATCTGAATCAATACAATTGAAAATTTTCCCAGTTGGATTGTTGCAAATCATGTGTATCATCGTTCCATTATCAAAATGGCTTCGAATCCATGAAATATTTTCAGAGCCGCATGACCTAGAAATTCACTTTTCATTCCTTCACGTGCAATTTTACTAATGACCCTGTTCAACTCTTCAAACATAAGCGTTCACCATCGGTGCTATTGTAAAATGTATACCACAAAGCAAATAACGCCTTTTTTGCGGCGTGCATTTGGAGTGTTTAGATTTTCACGTATGTGCAGTTAAATTGAATTAACAATAAAAAATAAAATAAATACATCATATCTGATTGATTTCGGCCCATTTTAGGTTATTTAATAGCGAGTATTTTGAAAATACAATAAAGTACTACTTACAATATAATAAGAATCGTATTGAATGCAATAAAACCGTATATCGAATAAAAGAATTTATTATATAATAGGATACATATATTTGCCTTAATTTAACACCAATTTTTATAATGATATGATAATATAATGATTATTAATAATGACTAGATAATGAGCAATAAAGAAAAATAAATTCCTCATTATATTAATATCCTTAAGAATAACATATTGGTTATTATGTACAGCAACATATCTGAACAATACAACAATTTCAAAACGCAAAATATCAAATATTTACATCAAAATTCTGCAAAAACACAATGGAAATGAGATATTAAACAATTTAAAAAATATTTCTATTATTGGGCTGCAGGTTCATCCTAGAAATCTTATTATGAAATATCGATTCAACACTAAAAAGACTAAGTCTCTTGCATCGAATGAGATTTAGTTTAGTCTGCCATTGTAAAAGAAAGAGCAAAATAAGTACATATCGTTCAGATTTTACTTGAATAAGAGTTCAATGAAAACCCAATCAACCACGCTATGAAATTTAACAAAACTGTAAAATAATACTCGTAATAATTTAACGTATTAACAGGTATTATTATTGTTATTAACGGTATATATTTATATACCAATTAAACAATTAATCAGCATTCGTTCGCATCACAACTATTTATGAAGATGCAAATCTTTCTAAGTAGGTGCGTTTATCACATATACAGGTGAACATTACACAGCACAGAACAATTAAGTATCAAGACATGACATAAATAACACAATGTGCATTTTTATGTATTCGGGCAATGCGTACATAACACAATAATAATATGTAGTACATGACGTTTGTGGCTTCTTATACTTTATATTATATATACATGCATTTGAAAGCTTTCAATATTCTAATTGACACCCAATGTATTCACTATTTATAACTTTCATATTTATATTTCGAAAATGCAATCTTATAAGGACCCTTGCATGACTTTGAAAAGCAAACGAGTAAAAGCTTCAGCCTATAAAACGTGGCTTAAAATTATAATTGGCAACACAAAACTACATATCTTCACCCCTGCACAAGGGATCTATTGTAAACGAAAGTTTTTTTATAGAAGTAATTGATTTATCTAAAATGCAAATGGAGGTTTAGATGAACAAGAATAGAGGTTATTTCATTCATACATTATTGCACCACCAGATTATCAATTTAATACCACCTGTAAACGTGGTATTTAAAGAATTATATGATACATAAGGCATAAGAGTGAACGAAAATATACACTGATGTGAAGTGTAAATTTAAAATATTTGGCCCATTTCTTGTGCAGGATTACGTCTATGTTTAGTGCGTACATGCTTATATAATAATACCACTGGTAATAAATATTGCAATTGTATGATAAATGTTTGTAGTAATATAACTTAGGTTGCATTAATTTATATAAATTCCTATACGAAAATATTAATAAAATTATTATCGTTATCTATAATAATAATTTTACGAATAATATAGCATATAATTTTCACTAGTAATATTACGTAATTATGTTAATCTAAGCGAGTAAACATGATGGCAATTTCCTGTTGTCAAAATTTAAGAAATGCAAAAATTACTGTAGTAAAATAATAATAATATTTTATAATGAACTATTTTCATATTTTTTATTCGTTTTTAAAACAGTTTCAGTTAATTAATATATCTTTGTAAGAACGTACTTATGGAATGTTTTATTTGCATTACTCAATTGCTACAGCTAAACTATAAGAATGTGATTAGGTGTTATTTTAAACAACAGGAAACGTACCTTTCGCTGCATAACTAGTTTTAATTGAATCATAAGATAATATACGTATAGTGCGCACAGACGTAATTTACACCTATCCGCTAAGCACATTTTGTACGGTATTGAATACCACACCCGCAGTGGATATCACTTTGTTGCCAATCACGTCAAATAGTGCTTTTGGATTGGGTACCACCAAATTCGGTCCGATGGAATTGAAAGGGCGGGCGAACTTCTTCCTCATTGTAGTTTTACGTTGGACTGTTGTCGACTGTGGCTGATTTGTTGTTACCTGCTGTTTAACTGTGCTCGATGATACCAGAATGTTCAAGGTGGTGCTTCCGAAAGTCGACGACGGTAGCTTGGTCGTTGTAGGTGCAATTTCTTCCCCGTTTCCAAATCGATCGAACAACTCCACTGGCGGGGATCTTTGGGGATTCGGTTTGTTGGACGATTGTTCCAATCTTTGGACGTATTCGCCTGTGGGATCCCAGTTCGCGGCCAGCTGCGCCCACACGTCGGGGTATTCCTTTCTTAGACGGCGAACGGTGCGTAAAGTGTAGACTCGTTGTTTCTCTGTGCAACGGAGGCAGTTTGTTTTTATGGCCTCGGGCAAAATACCTGAAACAATGGTCACAGCTATTTAATAATGAGGGACGAATTACAATAAATAAATTCAATATTTTGCATAAAATTTATAAGTTTTTATATTTCCTGGAAATTGCAGTCTATTGATTAACTAGACTAAACGATTGCCAACATTATATAAGATTTGAGAAATTTAAAATTTTTCAACAAACAAAAATCTATTAGTTATCGCGAACTATTTAAAATATAATTTCATTTTATTTAAAGGCTGTCTGAAGAATCCTTAAGGAAACGTCATCCGTCCTTTAAGGTGGACCATAGGGTAGATCCAAAAATTATTATTCAAGAAAGGACGGTGATTCTAAAATAGCGTGAGTCAAACGCTTGTTAGTTACAGTATGCAATTATAGGCTTCCATCCTGAGGGACGAGTGACGACCGAAATGCCGACAACCCCAATCGTTGTATTTCAAATGAATTGAATAATTTTTCACATTAACAATCTTATTTTATTAATTAGTTTATTTGTCATTATTTAGTTTAGAAGTTTTCAGCTACAGAAGGTATAAAAAATCAAGAATTGTTGTTGAACTTATAAATTAAAAACTACTTAATAATTTGCACGTGTATCTTAATAGACTTTCATCATAATACTCATTAAATAATTATAATAAAAAGGTCGATTATTTTCTTACTGGAACATTAATGGGTTTGTAAATATTAAAAGACATCAATCATTTAACAAATTAAGTCAATCAGAATTCTGCTAAAAAAATAACCTTGAACATATTGAATATAATGTAGTCTTATGTAGATGCAAAACATTGCCATTTCGATCCAATGCTTTATAGAGGTCAGTTCAGCTCGCATGAGTTATAAATAAAAATGGTATATGGAGTTCCCTATTGTCCAATATGAAATATTATTTTCTGCAATCATATGCAATTATGACGAAAACATGCAAGTATTTTGTGACATATATTGTCTAGAATAATTCTGTATTATGTAGCTAAAAAATAAACACATATGTGTAAACAACCAGACCATCCGTATTAATGTACAGGAGAATAGCTCATTTACATACATACATAAATGAGCGAAGTGTTGTCTGAGACAGAGTTTGCGAAGAGATACTTTCAACAGCGACAAGAAAAAAATTGTTTGTTACTTACTTATAAAATTTTTCGACAGAAATTTTCAAGTAAGAATTGTTTAAAATGTCATTGTCTTTAACTTTTATAAGAAGATGTTTTTCGATAACATGTGAGATATGGGAAAAGTTAATAAGAGTAAACCAGCACTTTTGATTGAGGTGCTGCTTTCAAAATAGGACGCTTTCTTCCTTGCTATATACAAATTTTAAGTTTAAAATTTCGTAACCCTAACATCATACAGGGTGAGTCGTTAAGAATGGGAAGTCCGGAAACTGGGAATACTAGAGCCTAAAACATGAGGATTGAGCGCAACATGCCTTATACAGATGTTGCTCGTTTAAGACATACAGGATGTTCAAGTTAATAATTTTATTTCAAAATTTCACAATAATTCAGCAGTTTTCATAGAATCAACGTGAAAATTGGTATTTCTACGTTTTTCAGGATGATGAATAGGAATTTGTCATCACTTTTACTGAGCAACGGTAAAAGAGGGCGCTACTTACATCCTGCTGAATAGGTAAATCGAAGCGTATCTTTTTGGTGTATGCAGAATCACATCAACCTTTTTTACATGAAAAATACATACTTGTTTAATTTTGATATACTGAACCGTTTTCGAGATATTTGCATTCGAAAGTTTCAGTGCAGTTCGTCGTATTAACAACACAATTTTTGATCTTTAAATTACGACGATCAGGTAAATAAGAAATAATAAAAAGAAATAATGCATACACACTCAATCATACAATCAAAATCAGATATCATCCCACACCAAATTTTTATATTGAATTCGAGCTGGAAATGTTTTTTCCCTAATGCGTTCACACCTATTTGAAGGTATAAAAAATCACAATAAATTCGCATTTTGTAACATAATAAAGTGCCGTATATTATCAACAATGAAAATATCATATTTGACGCAAATAAGATATTGAATGCTATTCAAGCCATATATGGGAATAAAAGTATGATGTAATGCATGCGTTTTTATGCAAATGATGTCTCCATTATTAATTGAGGGGGGGGGGGGGGATTAAAACCAACAAGCAGACGTAAGGGCTAAATGAATACAATGTAAATATAAATAAATTATCGTAATAAACGGAGGGAGAAAATTAGTCAACAGTTTAAGCTCAACGCACTAATATAATTAGTGGAAAATTTTATGGAAAAATTGATTATTTTTATTAAAGCTTATATATAGTCGAATTCTGAGATTGTGACATCACCTAATTAACATTTTTTATATCAGTTAAGTATTTATAACGAGTTGTTTATGTCGATCTATCGATTTTAAGAAATCCAGTTTACGAGCCCCTCATAAAATGCAACATATTCGATGCGCCCAGATACTGAGATTCTTATTCAATTCTCATTTCATCAATTATTAATAAGAATATTTATTTTACTGCAAGGAAACATTGTCTTAATTAAAATGTAATATAACTTTTACCTTGATAAAATTTGAAGAGTTTGATACTGACTTGTGACACGTCACAAAAATTCTCGACAGTTGAATAGCTACTCTTGCATAACAGTGGACGGGATAAATGGCAACACCAGCTGTTGGGTTGCATAATAAGTTGTGCCAATGAATTACATGTTGCGCTAGTTTTCGAATTACTCAGTGTAAATCTGTGCTATTTTTTAAGAATAACATATGTAGGTAGATAGATATTTTGTGTCTATAAATGCAAATACAAGCTATTAATAAATTACACGCCGTTATCTAAAATAATACTTACATTCACTTTCACAAAATATACTTGTTATCTAAATATTGATCAATTGAGTAGAAGAGATGATCGATAAAGAATACTCTACATAGTTTTTTAAAGTTTTTGATTAATTGCAGTAGTAACACTTGCCACTCATGAAGTTCATCGAATGCTGCCAGAATACAATAGTCCAACCGCACTTGATTCCTTTGGTATTAGAAATGTGGAAGTCGTTATTTCTTTTTGTTTCGTTTCCGAAATTGTATGCGTATAATGAATGTACTGTCATTTTATCGACTTTGTTGAACATTCCTGCACAGCTACTTTCCGGTCTTACTCCGTCCATTATTCTAAAATTTGTTTTCGGTATCGCAAATACGTGACACACTAGTCTCGAGTTTCCCCAGAAAGTCAGTTTATAGGCAAGGAGAGACTGCACTAACCCATAGTATAGTTGTATCAGTACTACAATGGAAACAGTAGGGCGCATTTTTCGAATTATAAACAATACAGTGCTTAATCTTTTCGTTGGAAGCGTTAGGTGATCGTTCCATGTTAATTTGTTATCTAGTACTAGGCCAGGGCAATGGGTTTCAATGGTTCGCAATTTGATGCGAATGCCTCTCATCGGCCTTTGGACGGTTAAGGTTAAACTCTCGAATCTTTTGGTAGATTCTTCGTCGTCTTCGTCATCATCTTGGGCTTCCCACCCATAATCGTAAACTTTTCTACCGAGTAAACCCAAAAGCTCGACATGCCTGTGGAACATTGGGGGCTTATCCACCTTAGATACACATGGAGTATTTTGTTGCCTTAACCGATCTTGAGTACTTCTCACATAATGGCACGATGCCAGATCCGGCCAGAACATAATATTGCAATTGAATAAAATTCACTAATTTGGGGAGGCATCTTCGAAAATAAATGTCTGCATTCACAACTTCGCCCCTAACTCGCCCAACATAAGGTCTTAAGCTTCCAAAATGGCGCAACACACTAGTAACTTGTCCTGAAATTTCGCTTTTTTCTTTTACCTAACGTCAATAGGAACGTCCTCAATGTCGTGTGCATAAAATCCTTCGTTTCCTTTTATTTCGGAGTTATAAATGAAATTGTGAAACATGATGCATGATAAATTGCATGATTCAAAACTTGAGGGCGACCCGTCTTGGGAAGATTCATACATTCATACGTCACGTTTACGCATTTGGCCAACCAAATTGTAAATATGTTACATTTCCGCAATTCTAATTTGTGGGACATTTTGTAAAACTTTGTAAACACAAATGTATTATCAAAGTGCAGGAGAAACTTGACAGATTCTCAACATCCAATGGTAAGTTGATTGCTTAATGTTTAATAGGAAAGAAATAATACGAATAATTTTCCAAAAACTACTCCAATTCATAATAAAGTATGTATACTTTATTATGAATTGGAGTAGTCCAAGAATGGTACCCTGCGGCACACCCCTCCTCAATTATCGCCTCTCCGACATCAGATTGTTTGCCCAGACTTGTTGGATTCTGTTTAAGAGGTACGAACGAATCCATTCGAGACCGTTTCCCATGACTCTTTTTTGTATAGTTTATCTAAAAGTGCTTAATCGACGACAATCTGACTATTTGCTCTTGTTTCTTTAGGGCGTTGCAAATAGAGTTAATCGTATGATCAATGGCAGTAATCTTTGATTTTCCCTTCCTGTAACTATGGTGTGCTGAATGTAGTTGTTTGTATTTCTCTAGGAACGTGTATAGTCTGGTCTGAAAGCACGTTTTGAAAACTTATATGGGTCTATAATTTATGTAATCCAGTGAAATACATTTTTCTTACAAACAGTTTTGGAATGCTTTAGATTATCCGGATATATGCCACTATTTTTTTTATTTAATTCGAATGACTAATGGAAAATCGCTCATGGTGGTTCATCAATAATATCCTTAGTCGTAACCAAGATCCGTAGCATACTGTCGATACGATCTGGATTTTTTCTACGACATTTTTTTTATATGTTTCTCCACTTCAGCAGAGATACAGTGTTCAGTGTCAGTATCCACGTAGTTTTTCTTTGATTTGGGGCACTTATCGGCAATATTAGCAAAATAATAATTAAAAACGTTTGAAACGTCATTGGCATGAACCGTTCATCTTCGCTATGGATTGTTATCTCCCCCATTTCTTTATGTATCTCTCCTCATTAATAATGTTCTAACAGGTTTTATTGAGATTTGCTGATTATTTTGCTATTCTAGCTGGATTCTATTGAATTTATGCAACGATAGGTATCTTCTATCTTGTATATACTAAAAAAAAATCTATGCCAGATTATTTGTTAATCATGATTCGGGACTGTTATACGATTTGCCATATTGAATTGTCTCAGGTTACTTTTTCAGTAGTCTTTATGTTTTTCCCTATTTCAACAAATCCACGTTAAGGCCTCCACAAAAACTGCCTTTTCCTACTTTACTTGGTCTGCAATTAATCCTAATTGGTAGATCTTATCGTCATGACATTGAATATTTATATGCATTACTTTTAAATTTCTTTTTAGTTCTTGCTACATGCATCAACGTCGTTGGTTTTATCATTTAATTGCTATGTGCAAATTTGTTGTCTTTACATAGTTGTTTACCTACGACAGTGACAGGTGGAATCCCATACGGGATACTCTGTGTTTATTTTCAAACTGTTTATTTGCATCTTCACAATTAGTGCGCCTTAATTTTTCATTTGGACATTCGGCAATGTTGCTTTTGTTGGCGCATATTGGGCATACAGTTTCAGCAGAATTTTGAGCCAAATGCTCATATTTTTAACATTTAAGCATCTCATGATTTTAAGATCTTCGCATCCTACAAATAAATTCGCCATAATCTTTTTGCCGGACGTCACATTCTAAGATTGCATTGAATTTACGTTTATCAATTTTTGTTTCACGCACAAGTCTTCAAATTTGATCTCCAAATTGTTTTGATTTATAATGTTCGCAATTAAGTCATCCTCATCACTGTCTTCAAATATCCCTAATACTTTAACCCTCGGTTTAATTTCTTTGGATGTGTGTAGGGTGTAATTGTTTATAAAATTATTTTCAAGATTTTGACCGCTTCTGAATTTTCGCACCTTAAAATAATGCTTCGTTTTTTCCCCATTTTCACTTGAATGTTTAACTTTATCGGACAATTTCTTAAAACACCGTTGCCTAGTGACGTCAAATTAATTTCTTATCGGAGTGACGTGGACCCGAGAACAGACAAATTGTTACTAAATTCTAACGGCTTGTTTACATATACTCGTCGTATGTACTTTTCTCTCCATTTTCTCTATTTTGTGAAAGTTTGTATCGGCTCTTACAGCTTTCTATACTCCCAATAGCATGTTATCTCTCTTACATAGTTTTTAAATGTTGTTGTTATATAAAGTTATATAAAAATGACGGCTATTTTCTTCTCATTCAAATGATGTTTTAACTTTCCCACTGCTCCTTCATAGTCTCATAAACATACACATTTCGCTCGATTTTGACAGTTCCTAAGCATATTTATAAAGATACTGAAACCTTAATGCACCAAAGGTCTATATTGTAAAGTAGAAACAAATATTGAAACCCTTACTACATATGTGAACTTAGATTGATATTAACCACAACTATTGCACCATTTATATCCAACCAAAATTTATGTCAATTACATGTTTTCCTCGTTCTGTGTACATATTTTTCTTTGGGTATAGACTGCTTCTTATATGTTTAATTTTGAGATTCCTTCAATGCTACATCTCACTCTACTTGTGATTCGTTAATTTTATAAATGTCATATTATTACTATCTTTTCCATGCCATCTATTTGAATTTGTATAATTTCCTTGACTACGCATCAAGCTATTATGTACGTCGCTACTAATTTATGATGTCAACTAACATCTATTAAATTTATTAAAATCCAATATGACAGCTACCATTAGTTGGTATTTAAAATAAAATTTTTGATATTATTTGTCCCAAAAACGCCTCGAAATTCACAATTTCTTTACATATTTATTGGTACCGATGTACTACGTTCATTTGAATGCAATTACCTGTGTTAAAAACATAAATGTTTCTGTTAATTTAAACTGCGTGTTGCATTTTAATTAAGAACAGGGTTTCCTTGAAGTAAAGTAAATATATTTGCACGCAATTCAGGAAATGATTTTACAACCGCTGCACAAAATGACTCTAAGAGCACGACCTCGTCCTTTATCTATAATTGTTTAGTTAAGTGCGACATATAAGGTCGAATGAAATACGAAGTATTTCAAATTCATTCTATGAGATTATGAATTACCGAATATACATTGCATGTTGTATACAACCACCAGCGAGTGGAGATGTAGTGTACCATTTGTTTATGTGTGATCTATTGCGATTAAATGTTAAATGACGCAAGCGAAGTAAATTATTTCAAGAGAATTCATTACGTGCGATGAATAAATAACATTCTGCAGCGTACAGCTTAGTGGTTATTCAAATTAGCATAACTGCATCTATGTAATGTACAGTGAAGGAAAAGGACATTAAAATATATGAACTATTGATTAGAATAATTTAATTTTTGTTTTATTTTTATGAATATTCTCGTACTTATGTTACAAGATATATTTACGTTACCCGCTAATAAAATGTAATAAGATCATAAATTACTAAGAAACTAAGAAATAAAGGAGCCAATACAGGAAATCTGATGAATGATAATTAAACATTACAGTGATATCAAAATGTTTTTCTTCTAATGGTCAAAATTACTGCTGTTAACATGGATATTTTGGGCAATTTTTGTCAGAATTTTGTGCATAACCACAATTATTGACATCCTTAGTAATGTTCTATAATTGATATATGCGCAAAAATAATAACCTGTTGAACCACAAATAGAAATTACATATATACTAAATCATAATTAAGTGAATTTTAAGGATTTGCAAAAAGGCTGATGCCCAAATGACTTACTGTTGTGTCGCCCCATGTTTATTTCAAGCATATTCAATTCAAGGAATAAAACATCGCATAATTCAGGCAGTATTGACAAGTGATATTTACCGGTAAGGTCAGTGGATATTAGTTTATTGAAAATGTATTTTAAATGGCCGTAGTCAAATGCAAATACATAATCAGTTGTTATTTTCCTTCAACTTCATTATGTCATTAACAATCTATATAATATATGATAATATTTCACAAGAACATTTCCAAATGTTAACAGCTTTTATCCGTTTAATTACATGGCCATTCAATACATAGAATTATCACAAGTAGTTAAAGGTTAATTTATTTCTTTAAGTTAAACAGATTTTACTTAATTGTTCATCAATTTAAAATGTAAATTTTAAAGATGGGTTAATTACTGAGTACTATCTTAAAACGTAAATTGAATTCTCATGCCCGTATAGTCTCACAAAATAACTTGACTCCGAAAATCTTCTTAAGTTTTCTTAAAATACGATATAGTTTCATTATCGAAGGCTTCGTATTGACTTGCCAATAATTTAATAATTTGCAATAATATTTTTTGGAAACCCTTATCAACCCATAAACATTAATATAAATTAATATTATTGTTTATTGCTTGATAAGGGTTTCCGAAGTTTCCGACACAAGATAAGTACCATTCTAAGTGATTTACAGTAGAGATAAAAATTTTAATAATATTGTACGAAATAAGTTTTTCTTGCACATAATTACGGTAATGCACGGTAAACACATCATGAAACTTATTCGTGATCCTAGTCATATAACCAGTAACTTGTAGGAAAGTACAATTAAGAAAGTGGTGAATATAAACTTTATAAAAAGTAAACCTACAGCGATAAATTTGCAACAGTCATAAGAACGAGTGATTACCAAGTTGTTATTTCCTAATTTGCTTTGAATTTATAGAATGTTGATTAATATACCAAGTTTTTTTATAAAGATGTGTTTTAGTTGCCAAAATTATCACATCTGGCCGAACAAACTAAACACTTTGAAAATTGTTACATTTCAGTTCATCAATTTATTGACGTATTGATAAAATGTCCGTTGGGTCTTTGACATAGAGCTATTATATCATTGCTATTCGGTAATAATTAAAAAAAAATTGTGGTGAAATGGTCAATGGGGAAAGACTATACAATTGTCATGAATTAAAAATAGTGATACAGAAATTCAACGAGATATAATTTTTTTCTCAATTTATTAAACATGTTTTAAGGTTACTTAAAGGTAACAATTAATTAACAATTAATTTTCATTTAATAGGCTAATTTGAGGATTACTTCTTTTGCTACCAATCCTGTTGCCATATTTGGGTCACCAAATTAAAAAATAGTATCGAGTGCCATTTTGGCACCGTTAAGACAGACACCTACCTATTATAATATTAATAATTTCAAAAAATGGGGCAAGACCTACAACTTTTAGGCTCAACGACTGATGTAATATATATATGCTATATGGTGGGTGGAATATTCACAACCATAACTGAAATAATTCGATTAAAATATAAATTTATAATTTTGATAATTTTGACATAATACTATTATTATACTCGTCATCATTTTTATTCATTAGCATCCATGTAAAACCTATGCTGTTTATTTTATTATATATACAGAAACATTCCTATTTCTTGGTTTGGATTCCCAGTTGTTTATACGCTTTTGGTTTAGGTCTGCCATAAAATCCTCTCACCACCTTTTCCTAGGTCTTCGTCCTTCTCTTCTTACACTGGTATTCTCCAGGCTATTTTCTTTACCACCCTCTCGCCTGGTATTCTTTCCATGTGGTTCTTTCCACTGCATTCTTCTTGCTTCTATCAATGCATCGACCGTCGGCTCTCTGAGGATCTCATATATCTCTTCATTTGGTCTTGTTAAATATCCGTCTTCCGTCTTCTATCGTCCTCAAATCCTTCTAATTATCTTCATTTCCCATTTCCTCAGTGGTTCCTGTGTCGTAGGTAGTTCGTCGCACCTGCACATCTGTTTGCTTTACTCATCGATCTCGTTTTCTTCTCCACACTTGTTCGTTATTCTTGTACACAGATACATAAACTCCTCTACTTCCTCAATTTTCATTTTGGCCATCTGTGTATCCACTTCTAATTGTGTATTTATGTCCAGATCTCCTTCAATTCTCAACATTTTGCTGTTTTGTGTTCCTCTCCGTTCAATCGGCTCTCTCTCATACTTTTATCTAGTATCATGTTAAATAATAATGTGGGGTCCCCCTGTCTAATTCCAGTTCTGATTTCAAGTTCTCTGGTATTAGCTTGTTGTAATTTAAACATTACCTTGCTTGTGGTTTTATTTAGTGTCATGTTCACTAAATTTCTCAACTTCCTGGGTATGCCGAATTCTTCCATTATTTCCATTACTTCGTTTTACTGAGTTGTTTGAATTTTGTATTCGTAACAAGTTGTTAGTACTTCCTTCAACATATTGATCGGTTGTGCCTCTGCCTTTTCTGAATCCTGCTTCGTATTCGCCTATCTGTGGTTCCAGTATTCCTTCTAGTTTTATTTTTGCTAATGTTGCTACAGTCTTGTAGGTCACATCTAACTGAGCTATCCACCTGTAATTATTACATTATCATCTTCCTTTTTTAAGATTGGTGTTATTGTGGCATTTTCGTACCTTTTAGGCATATTTTCTTCTCTCTATATTGACAGTATTAATTCGAATGTTTTTTGTTTCAGGTCCTCTCCGATGTGTTTATATTTATATTCTCTGCATTTATTCTGTTCTGTCCAGCTTTTGTTGTTTTTGAGCTTCCCTATGATTTCGCCTATTTTATCTTTGTTGGATCTGCGATTTGGTAGTTAGTCTCCCCACGTACCATTTATTCCATGTCTTCATTCAGCATCTCGTGGAAATCCTCTCACGACCATTCGCTGATTTTCTCGTCCTCACCTATCAAGCTTCCTTCTTACCTTTGATGTAAACCACCTGGCTAAATCTTTGTTTTCCTTTTTTACTTCTGTATAAACATTCCATATTTCTTTCCTTTTCTAGTAGGTCTCTCCTTTTCTTGTCTGTTTATCATTTCAACTTTCGCCCTCTGCTCTTTATATGCTTATTTATCTTCTCTTTCTGCTCGGATCGTTCGTTTATTTCTTATCTCCGTCCCTCTGAGGCATTCTTCGTCCTGCTTTTCTTTCTACTGGTGTATCCTAAGTGGGATTGTTTTTCCGCTTGCCCTTACAATTTTATTTTCGTCCATATTTGCCTATGCGTTGAGATAATTCTTGCTCGGTATCCTCATATTATTTCCTTGACGTAACTTTTTTGTACTTCTGATTCTTGTAATTTCCATGCTGCCTCGTACTTCTTTTTCTTCTATTTTTTTGTGTCTACGGGTACTTATTTATATGACTATATATTTTTTATTAATCTTTGGTGCAATTTGTCTATCAGCACGTGATCCTTTTGGTTTATTTCTCCTATGATGTTTACTTTGTCCCCTCCGTTATATGTTTGCATATAAATGCTCTCTCTATCTGATATTATGTTAATTTGTTTCATTGTATCTTCTTCTATTATTTCATAAAATTCTTCTTTTTCCTTTTTCTTCTGTTGAAGTTGATGTATTTAATTCATCATTTAATTCTATGAAGGACACCTTATCTGGTACAGGTACGAATTTTGTTCGTTACTTACTAAAAATCCCAACTCGGAATCTTCTTCTTTCTCCTCCACTCGTGAAGAATGTAAATTTCCCAATTCTTGATATTCCTGTTTCTTTTGTGAGCGTTTCTTGTAGCGCTATTATATCCAATCCGGTAATTTTTTACTTCTGTCTTCAACGTTTTTAGCGCCCCTTCTGCGTACATTCCATGTTCCCATTCTCATATATCTCTCATATCATTTCCTTTAACTATGCCTTTGTTCATACCCTTCTTATTCGTTACTGCTATGAGCTTCCTTCGTTTTTCCAAATCGTAGCCGATGTTCTTGTTTGGGCTGTTTAGTTCTTTTTCCTTGTGTGCTACTCGTTTCGTATTTACTAGCTTTTTTATTATCGATCTATGCTTTTCTATATTTGTGGGCCCTCCTCCAGTTCACCGTTTCATTTATATTCTTCACCCTCGATGGTTATTTTTCTACATCCTACTTTTACTTTTGTGCCCTTCGACATCTGTTCTCTGGCAATACTCCAACTTTCACACTGATCTTTCTTCTCCTCATCAGTCATATCATCATATATGTCTATCTTAGTACTTCTCAGTTTATTCTTGTTCTTCATGATCTCTTGCTTTTTGTTCCATCATTCAACCTGCGCCACAACTATTTCTGGTTTCCCCGCCTTGTTTACTTTGAGCGTCTCTACTATTTTCGCATATATAATTAATTCTTTCCGTAGCAATTCCTCCATCAACTCATTTTTCCCTCCTTGTACATCTGTTATGATTTTTTCTTTACTTCCTTTCCTACTTTTCTGCTTTGTCTTCAGTCTTTATTCTAATTTTGACTGTTTTCTTTTTCATATTTCTCTTCTTTCGATACTTCATCCTTCATGACTCTTATTTCTGCCTTTATATCTTCTGTGTTCTTTTTCATTTCTTCCATAATTCGTTTCATAATTTCATTGATTTTCTCCATTTACTTTATTAATTCGTGAAAATATATATTGACAATCAGTTTGAGTGTGAATATTACCGCCATCTAGAGGTCATTTTTACCAGTAATGTAAATGTACATGCAAGTCTTTATGGCATTAGCTTAGCTTAACATACCTCTGCATTTATGTAACAGTAAAAGTGTGTGGGTATTTACGTCTAGATGGTGATAATATTTACAAACAAACTTATTGTCAGTCATTTTTGCATCTTCAGCGGAATGTGTGTGTGTAGGTGTAACGAGCCCATAAAGGACTAAACAACGTCGTAATACATTCGCGAAAATTTATTTTCGTAAAAATATTGGTAAATTTAAAATATTTAAATTATTATAGTAAATATGGTCAAAGATCGGCTCCAAATCTAAATAAAATTCTGCATTAAGGCCAGTTAAAAGGTGTAGTAAACAACATAAGGCTATTATGATTTGTGCATCAGGTATTAACGGAATTTTACCAACCTTTTTTATCCACATCTATAATGGGTTTAATTTATTATTCATCAAGGTTAAGTTAAGTTTTGTTTTAAAAAAATAATAGTTATTTTCAAGTGAGGTCAACACATCTGCACCTCTTGTATCGGTAAATTGTTTTTAACGTGTAATTAAATGCTGCTTGGAGCTGTGCACAATTTCCAGTATTGGAATCAAAAAGGTGATAATGGTCCTTCAGCTGTGTGGAATTTGATACAGACAGATTTCGAATTTTCTGCATTTTACTCTATACGGGGTGGGATATATAATTTGTTATTTTATTAACAACTATTTTATATATTATATATATATATATATATATATATATATATATATATATATATATACTAAGTTATTTAGTTGAGTTGGGTTGGATTGGGTTGACGTTGTGGAGATAATTTTATTTTCCTATAATCGAATTAGTACCAATTTTTATGGATAATTTTAAATGTTCATCTTCGTCTTGGAAATATACATGTAAGGTTGGTTAAATGATAAAATGCTTGAGAAATATACATTTAAAAAAGTTTTACTGAAAATTGAAGCTCTTTTTCCACTGCATTTGTCATTTGATGTTTAAAAATATTAGCACAGAAAACGTGTTCTGTAGCTAAAATTCTAAATCTATACAAAAATGATTTTTCGTTTGACATTTTAACATTGCTGTTATCTATTGATTGATTAGAAAAACGATGTTGGCGATTTTATGATATCTCGATTATTCTTGAAGATTTTTTTTCTAAAATTGGCAATTTTTATATACAGGTTTGTCTTTTAATAACTGGGTCAATAAAGACAGTTTTAGTTTCCATTGATCAATTCAAAAGCAAATACAGGATGTGTAATATTTTTAGTACTTTAAATATTGTTACATTTTCGAGATTTTCAGTTTGTTGGTAAATTGTGTCTCGCATTTTGGACAAATTTAAAATTTTTCATTGTTGTGGATTATGGATTTTGTTAGCACTGTCAATAGTTGTCGTACGACGAGTTTTTTCAAAATGTTATATTTTTGCCATTTTTGAATTTACTAAAACAAAATTTTAGAACCATTTTGAAATATTTAACACTTTTGAAAATTATGCAATTTCAATTTTGAATTTTCGGCTTTTTGACTACTTTTCCAATTTCGCCATGTTATGGATTTGCCAAATTTTATGTTTTTTAAAATTTTGATTTTTTTAATTTGACACAATTTGTACTTGAGACAATGTTGACAATCTTCACCTATTTTAATGTTCGACATTTTTGTATTCTACTCAGTTTTATGCTGGTAACATTTTACTAACACCTTCAATTTTGAAACAATAACATTTTTTAATTCTTCTAGACACACTGTAATTGAGATATTTTATTATGTTAGAGAATATTGTCAATATCACAAGCTTGTTACATTTCAGACAATTCGAATCTGCATGTTAGAAAAAATGTATTTTATGTCAATAACGTGTTATTGAATTTTACCAACTTTGAAAGACTAATTGCCTCAATTAAAACCCCCCAGAATAGAACCCATCCACAAATGAAGATAACTACGATTAAGTATAACACACATTGTTACAACATTTTGTAGTCAAATTTACACCAATTATTATAATTTAGGGAAATTGCAGTAGTGTTACAACGACAGTTAACAAATTTAAATCACACATGGTAATGGAATAATGCAAATTGTATGAATTATATATTCCATTTGTATGCACTCATCAATAGTTGCTAGATGCTAGTTCTGCACCAGTAATCTCAACAAACAACACAATTTTATTGGTGAACAGTATTTCAGTTAACAACACATTAAGAGCAGTTATTGCAGCTGTCATAACAGTTATGAGAAAAAGAATATTTGTTGTACCATAACCAATACTAAAGAACACAATGTGCAGTTTGTTTTATTGCATTTAATTTAATATATGTCAGACTGAAAACTTTCTCGTAGAGAAGCAACTTGACTCAAATTAATTTCAAATTAAACTAACCGGTTTATCGGCATTTTATCGCATAGTTTACAATAAGTTGAGCAATATAGTCTGAAGAAAATATGAAATTGTAAATATTATTTAGCGAATCAATAATCATTAATATTATTTTTTTTTCTTAACGTTAATAATAACAATGTATGCGAAACACATAAATCACTAAGTAGAATATCTACTGCTAGCAATAAAGATGTCTATGAAAAGGTGCGATTTTATTCGTGAGAAATGGAATGTTAATTTTTTGTTGCTGTTTATTTTCGTAAATACTGCAATCTCGTTCTATTGTTTGACTTCATTTCAAGGCGAACTCGCGTAAGTCCTTTCAATTTCGCCGGTCAATGACAAAGTACGGTATTAATGCAAACTGCAACCTTTCACGTTGTTGTGCTACTTTCACTCTTCAAGTATGTTGCAATTTATTAATCGTTTAGAAAATTCGCGAAACCGAAACCGAAACCGAATTGGTTCAACGTACCGTTTTTAAATAACGAATGCAAAAACTCACGTTTAAACTCTGTTCCCTGCGGCGTGCACGGTCCCTTGTCCAAAAGGCACGCACAATAATACTGGACCAAGCGCTTTTGGTTCAAAATAGTTTCAATGTCGATGTGATCATACCGCGTAGTGTAGTAGCCACCCGGTGGATCGGCACCAACGTTTGAGAAGATTACGAACGACACAAAGACCAGCGCTAGAATCATTGTGTCTGTGATGTATGCTCTTGCAACTGTTTTTATTTATATGTAACGCGATTACCGATGGAGCAGGCAAGTGTACACCAATAACTGATTTTACTCGCGGGTCCAATTAGTGGTGTCGCGTGGGACGGTGTAGAGGTTTCTTCAGGAGGCTTGCAGATCGGTGGAAGGAGCGGCCTTCGATATCGAGAGATTAAACGTTCAACTTAAGTATCAAGTGCTATTATACAATATGTTAGTTAATTTCACTGATTTGATTATTCGTACATAAGTTGTCTTACAAGTGGACACATTGCATGTCGTAATAAAGAAATAATCCAGCGGTTAAAAGTAACCAAGTAACGTAATTGAAAATCTTTGTCATAAAATTATACTATATTTTATTCTACACCTACAACAAAACTGTCGTTCATTCATCCTTTTTCACTTTTATTAGATTAGGCAAATATAGTTCTAACGGGAATCCAGCCTCGTATTTTATTTAAACCAGTTAAAATGTTCCGAAACTTTCATTTAAAATTGTAGAAATCTTATGCTAACTTCGTATGCTAATAAAAGAAGAAAAAATATTTGCGTTAATTTTAAGATATAATTACTAGGCTATAGAAAATCTATTTCGGTTAATTATAACTGGCAATGTTGGAGTCCGTCATGGCAAAGTTTTCCTCAAAATAATGTACATATTTTTATTTAGTAGACGACCAATTTGCGACTTGTTTTACGTTTCTCAGCGTTTGCATATTTCTTCTGTTGCATTTTACAGAACCATCCCAGTATTACATGACGTCGTGGTTTTAGGTTTTCATTCTGAAACTGATATCCATCTCGGTTAAGATATATGTGCTCCTAATAAAACTGCGCAGTGTTCGATAGAATCGAGTGAATTTAGATAATAATAATTATTGTTTGCTTGTGGTACGTAAAGGTATCTGATTTTTCGTAGCACCTGTATTGTCCTGTATTGTCTTCATCTTCATCTTCAATAATCTCCATATTGCCTCCCTCATTTAGACATCGCCTACAGTTTTTCCCATTTTTTCTCTTCCTCTCTTCATACAATCTTCAATCAAGTGCTAACATACATCCATCCCTATTACACCTCCATCTCATATCATCCATCATATACTCAGTGACATATAAACTGCACCACCTAGAAGGGTGGGAATTTTTGGACCAAATTTGGCAGGAATAGTGGACTAGTCCAGGGAAATAGTTGATTAAAATTTGAAACCCAATCATTAAGTAGTTATGGGATTATGACGTTTGTGTCATTTTTTAGAGGTGGTGATAGACAAGCAATTATCGAGCTATTTTTTTTGAATTTGTTCCACTTTTTCGGATCCCGTTCTTTAGTTTAAAGTGTTTCAAGTGTTTAACGATGCCTCGAGGAAGGAGACCTCAAGTTAACCAGCAGTTGAGTGACTTTGACCGAGGGCGGATTGTTGGTTTACGAGAAGCAGGTTTTTCGTTTAGAGAAATCGGCAACCGTTTGGAACGGCACCACTCAACAATAATGCGTGTTTATCAAGCGTGGTCTGAACATGGGGTTGAACGTCGGAGAAGAGGCACTGGGGCTCAAAGACGAACCAGTGAACGTCAAGATCGCCGCTTAAGACTAATGGCCTTGAGAGACCGATTCTCTACAACTAGATCAATAGCTGGTCAATGGTTAGGTGAACAAGGTCGTCCGATAGGCTTGCGAACAGTTTATCGTCGAATAAGAACCTTTGGCTTGCTGTCTTACCGCCCACATCTTGTGCTACCCCTCATCGCCAGGAACGTTTGGCCTGGTGCACGGAAAGGCTTCAATGGAACTTGGAGTGGCATCAGGTTGTCTTTAGTGACGAATCGCGATTTTGTTTAGGAATGCATGATGGTCGGATGACTGTTAGACGAAGACGTGGAGAAGGGCGCAATCCTGATTTTTCGATTGCGAGGCATGTTCACCGAACTGTGGGGTTGATGGTGTGGGGTGCTATTGCTTACGGCAATAGGTCACCCTTGCTCTTCATTCGGAGCAGTATGACCGCCCGACGCTACATTGACGAAGTGGTAGAACCACATGTTCTTCCATATCTTCGAGGGCTGGAAGACCCACTTTTCCAGCAAGATAATGCACGACCTCACGTAGCAAGGGTTTCTCTTGACATCTTTGAAGAGGCCAATGTTAATCTTTTGCCTTGGCCGCCAAGATCTCCCGATTTGTCGCCCATTGAGCACGTGTGGGACATGATGGGTAGAAGATTGAGGAATCTACCGAACCCACCGTTGACAATAGACGCTCTACGGCATGAAGTACAGGCTCCTTGGGATGCCATACCCCAAGAAGACATTGATCACCTGCTGGAATCAATGCCAAGGCGGGTCAATGAGTGTATCAGAAATATGGGCGGACCAACCAATTTTTTTTATCAATTATTACCTTAGACTAATCCAATGTTTCTGTCAAATTTGGTCCAAAAATTCCCATCCCTAGGTGGTGCAGTTTATATGTCACCGGGTATATATTCAATATGTATTTCCTCTTTTCTCGTTGCCACTCCTAAACCTTGCTATCACTATATCTTCCTCTCCCGCTCTTCCACTCGCCAAATATTCCGGCTTTCTTCCGTACACACATCTATCCCTAAACTTTGTATTATATTTCGCTCCTCTTAATTTTCATTCTATTTTGTGCGCATCTACTTGTTTCCATCTATCTATCATCTCACTTTCCACGTCGCTCCCCTCTCCGCCTCCGTCGCTGCCTTTTCGTTATCGGTTTTCTTCCCATTTCGATATATCGCTCCTCTATTTTTCCTTCATTTTCTTCATCTCGCTTTATTTACTATATTCTGCTCCACCCATTCTACCGCTCTTAATTCATACCTCACCAACCGTCTCCCTGCTTCCATTGCCAACCTTTCTTGGGACACCACGCATTCTTGCGCTGACCTGTCCAGGTCCAACGCCCTCTTCAAGATTCTCTCCAACTTCCTCGCCTCTTTCACTCTCCGCATTTCTGCTCTATACATCAATATGATCCTCACGAATATCTTCCATACTACCATCCTATTATCAAACGTACATTCTCTCTTACTTCGCAGACTCGTCGTTAACGCTTCTTCTGCCTTTCTTGCTCTTCGGCCCACATAAATCATCTGCCCTTCTTAACAGTTATTCGCTCTCAACACACAACCTAAGTACCTCTACCATTTCACTCTCACTCCCCTTTCCTAAATGCCATTATTTTAATTTTGTCAGTATTAAACTGAAACTATGTTCTATCCAGGAACCTCTCAGCCATCTGTCTTAGTCCCGCCTCTGTGACGGCTAAAACAATATTAAGTACATGTGCCCACTAGGATTGAATCGTGCGTCTTGAATATCATGACAGTTCGTGAATTAGTGGTTGAATGGCACCTGAAAGTGTCAGACAAGTTTTGGTTTCTCGCAAACGATGGAAAAAGACGAGCTTCGGGTTTTGACAAAATATTGTTTTATCAAAACCTTAATTGCGCTACCAATTAGTTAACCATCGCCCGTATTCACCAGATCTGGCTCCCAGCGACTACTATTTATTCCCAAATATGAAAAGGTTTCTGCAGTGGTCCGCACTGAACTTTCTTATACTTAGTTATATTACATTTTTCGAAAAAACTTTTCAAATGAAAGTTGCTTAGAATATCAATATGAATAACTTTTGTAAGAGTATTGTTTCAATATTTTTTTGTTAATTTCATGATTAATGCAATAATGAAATTACCAAATAATTAAGCCAGGAGCTGTTGATTGTTCGCTACATGTTAAATTTTTCTAGGGTGTTCTTAGGTTGCCGTGGTTCAGGTTCGGACATTCCACCCGAATTATTAATTATTGAATATGATCTATTCCAAGTAAGATCAGCCTACTCCACAAAACCAAATTAATAAAATTATATCTAGAACACAAAAATAAAATCCATGATACCGAGGCGCTAGCTTCAAAATTGCTTGCATCCCTAGCACAAAGTGTATTTCATTGGAGGAACGTGAGACCCTCTCGACATGCCATATATGTGCCGTATTTTGTAGGCAATGCGGTGCTTCAAAAATCGCAACATTTTGGGCCCTCAACTGTTCTTTTCATGTATTAATAATCAATTAAATTAAACACTTTTTTGCAAACATTTACGCTGCCACTTATTCAATATTTTTCTATAATCCAGTGACCATTGTATTGTTAAATATTTTTAAAAGAGTAACAGAGCATTGTGACGTCATTTTAATGTGTGAATTAAAGAGTTAACATTTCAAAACGCCAATTTAAATGAGAAAAAACGTTGAAAATTAACACGAAGTTTTTAATCATGTTCCGAGAACGGTTAGACCGTATTTGGTATAAATGGCAAATGGCAAAATATCAAAAATTATTTAGTTAGCAAAAACATATTCGACGCGTATACATGTCGACGTATGTTAGAGGCATTAAAGTAAAATAATGTTTTATTCTTTGAATATTTTGATTGATACTCCAAAATCTACACCACGCGTATCTGTTCGCCCAACTATATTAGTTTCTAAGACTTTAACATAAGTGGCACCAAACATATAATTTATAATGGTGATTTATATTTTTCATTTTCAAGAAAAATCGGATTTAATAAATGGTTGTACGCCAATGAGAATCCTCATATTCGTTTCAGGGGTAAAAAAAATCAACGAAAATATATGTTTGATTAGCTGATTAGCATTATAATTGTGCTCAGAAAGCACAACGAATACAAAACAATGCATTAGACAACGATTGAAACCATTGCTAGATGCCAACTGTCAATTGCGCTACATATTTTGGCCATACTGGAGCTTCTTGCCATTATCCGAACAAAAAATCTGCAGTGGTCCGCACTGAACTTCGTTATACTCGGTTATACTCTATTTTTGAAAAAAAAACTTTTCAAACGAAAATTGTTTAAAATTACAATATCTTTAACTTTCATACGAACATTTTTTTCGATAACTCATACCGTTTTTGAAATACCGAAAAAGGTGATAAGAGTAAACCATCACTTCCGGTTAAGCTATTGCTTGAGTTATTTATAGGACTAGAAATGTGGCTGTTAACAATTAAATGGTAGCTGAAGTTTATAACTACAACTTTCCCCATATTTACAATGAGTTTTTAAAACACCAGCCTAAAAGCTCACTGACCACCGTAGACCAAGTGGAAATTAGTTCCTTAGAGGTCCGCGCTGTGACCGCAAGCATCATTATTTCTGTGCATGGATGTAGTCTGGTAAATCTTTTATATACAATAGAAATAATAACGGTCCAAGTACAAACACCTGAAAAATGCATATATACTCAGAAGACAGTACATGTTAGTTAGACCTTAACTTGTGATTTTCTCGCAATATAAGAGAAAGAAAAACTTAGCCAAGTAAGAATATTGCTGAAACCGAGATTGTAAAGTTTATCAATGAAAACGCACGCGATAACTCGAAGAACATTCATCCATCATCAAGTGTTCAGCACTGATATCGGTCTATAGATATCGACGGATAGCGCATCCATTTTTCTAAGCGAAGTTGACCGAGATAGTACCTACATATTAATAATATAAACCAAAGGGTCAATTATATAGGCTGATACAGTTTTCAAAATAAATGATGACAATAACTTAAAGCTTCTACTAGTATTCCAATAAATGTTTCATAACAACCATTACGTCGCTTATACACATTGACGATAGAATATTTGAAATCACTAAATTGAAATATGATTGTTCGGCATTCAAAGTTAAGTTCGTCGGAGAAAAAAACTGTTGCATCTAACTTGCTGGACCAAGGATACATAGTCTGATTCTACAAAAAACGATGCTCATCCATGTATATGCGTTTCCCGACAATAATAAGGCATAAGTGTATATCCTTGGGTCAATATTCTACAACTTATACCAGTATTTAGAGATACATAAAAAATAGGTTTCACTGATTGATTAAACAGTTCAATTTTTCCTAATTTGTTGCTTAAACATAGTTAAACAGTATTTACAAGCACAATTTTAAAAACTTGACTTACCGGAGATATGTTAGCTGTTATTTTATTGGAGTGTTCAGCCTCTTTCTAAAAAAAAAAACTATTTTAGTTCACATCACACCCACACATCCGGATTCTTAATATCTTCCAATTTTTTCTGACATGCAGTAAACTTCAATTATGAGTATATTTCTTTAAATATTGCGTTTAATTTCTCACAAACTACTTCAACACATGTGGATTCAAGAGGATCGATTATGTTTTCAACATGGGGATGAAGGTTTGATACGTGCACAGATGCATATCTTATAACTTGCTTTAGATATATATTAGTTCCTATAACTATATTAGAAGTTTTCTTTGACAGTTGACTATTTTTTTTAATGCTACAGTCAAAGTACTTGCTTCTTTGTCGACCATTGTTGTATCGTCATCTGTAGTACTATTAATATTACAAATAGATCCTGAGATCTGAAATGAAGCTGCAGCGATGTGCTACTGAATTCGTTAAGAATTAGCCATACTACACTATCAATAATCTTGACAGTACATGGGGGTAATATTTGGCTGTATTGCGTGGTACATCAAACGCTAAGATTATCCACTGAGAACAAACTGCTATCTCATAACTAGTTGCTACAACCGATACGTGACTTGCCAGGGGAGATCAGTATTTACGATCCCTAACATAGAAGGAAACAAATTGAAGAAGTATCAACGGTTTTATACATAATCTCGCTGAACGTCCAACTATACTCCAAACCTTTGATTCCTCTGGAAAACATTCTCGTTTACGGCCGTCATCTGTCTTCTTTTCAGTTTTCATCAACAGTGACGAATCGAGAAAGAAATTCGCTTGCACATGTTTGTCTTCACAGTATTTTATTACTGCACAAACCTCTGATTTTTCCATTTTTGAATTCTGTAAACTTGTCTACTTAAATTCTAATTTATTTGAACAGGTAACAAGTGACAAAACTACAATTGAACCAACGTAACAACAAATAATTAATACTTTAATGTGTCAAATTGATTCAACGTCACTCAACACCTACTATGTCATGGACGCTAAATAATGATCTGCCCTCGTACATAATACATTTTGTAACAGAGATAGTTGACTGATTTTGAGGACAGCTAATCAACAACCCATGAATACATGTACAGGAAAGACACTCTTGACAATCACTACGAGAACATAAGACTAACATCGTAACGGAAATAGAACAGGAGGTACCTGTTGTTTTTTTTTTTTTGAGTTTCTCGACGAGCCCAAGACTACATACACCTCGTTCAACGAGGCACCGTAAATATTAAGTGTATTTGAAGTTAATCGTGAATCATCTAATAATTATTTTTGTAATGTGAAATAAAACAGGATGAAGTATTTACAAAATAATTTGAAAATAAACTGTCCACCTTTCTCTTTAGACCATTTAGTTATCTCTCACCGTGTCCTTGTTATAGTAGGTAACTTATGTTTCCAACATTATTGGATTTGGATTTAAAACATATTTATCTCATACCTGTCACCTCTCCATCAAACGTTCCAAAAACCGACACACGGCTATTCACGATAGACCGCTCAGCTTTTAAAACTTTGCTGATGGATGTATAAAAATTGCATTGCCCAAATTACTTTTCCATCAATTTTACGTTCTTATTTAAAACTCATGTGTGCTTGTACAACATTAACATCCAAGAACAATATGTGAAAGCTGAACCGTTTGTGTTCATTTTGGGTACTGTATTTCTATTCTTGTAAGATCAAGTGATACTCCATAAAATAGAATCGAAATAGAAGAACAGTGTTGTGTGTTAGACAATCGATCGTTCTTTTCAGTTTTAATCACGCTAGTTTGCAAGAACATATAATAATTATTTGCGGCCGTTTTAAAAATATTGTTAACCTCCGTGCTTCCACAGCCTTTCCTTTTGATCAGCATATTGACGTTTGTTGGTCCATGGGGCGCTTTCTATTTAATTATCTTCATATCTATTTGCGTGCCTATAAGCTAGCAAATATTTAATGCAATTTATTTTTTATTTCTTCAAGCCATCGAAATGTTTCCCATCCTCTGATAAAATAACTTAATAATAATTTTTATCGCACTTTTCCTCTGTCTCAGATTTATGTACTTGATACATATTTGTACATATTTTGTCATCCAGTAATTGTCTTCACGCTTATCAATTCCAAATTATTTGTAAATGCATGTCACCATCCTTTCAAATACATCCTTAAAATACATTTTTTCGTTGTTCAATCCTTCCCATTCAAAATCAATATTTCAATACGAGTTCTTCTTGTCACTTCCAAACGTTGGCACATGTAAATTTATCAATTGCTTCACCACCGTCCTCAAAACTAATTTAATTTAAGTACATATTATAATGGCGTGTGTATTGTATTACTTTTAGAATGCCCAATTATCCCAGTATAGCTCGGAATAAAATTCTTAAAGTAAAAAAATACAAATATTTCATCGAGAGATTCAACGAAGTTAAAGTCCGATACAGGCTTTGTTTTGACCGAATCAGCAATGGTCGTATTTAATAATTTAAGTCCATTTACCAGTACAGAATGTCGTAAAAGATAAATCGCAATAACACTTTGTATTCATGTACCTTTAACACGTACAAATTTCACCTATTGTCCTACTAATTCCAATACACCTATTAGGTAATACTTACACAAAAAGAATTTCTAAAAACACGTTTAAATCATGGCAGATTTATATATATAAAATGCTAGGGAAGCCGTATAATAGCTACGCAATTATGTAGATATTTTCATAATCGTATGCAATATAAAACGTAAAGATTTCTGTTGTAATATTCAGGTTAAAAATGTTCCATTGCAATTATTCAGACAGTTATTACAGCACTCATTATACGTATTAAATTTAGTTTTGGGTCGAAGACAATTAAGCGTTTGCGTAAATGCATAAAAGATGGAAAATTTGGTTTATATTAACTGTATTTTATTACTTATAATTAAGACGGCTAATAGTTTTGGAACGTACAGCAAGGAAGGTAATAGAAAAATTCCGATTATGAACATTTGCTACGCACGTAAAGGAATTATTTTCCGTGAATTATAAAATTAAACAACACTCACCGATATGCGATGAGTCAAACGTGATTTACTACGTGCTCGCGTAAAACAAAATTGAATTGGAACCGGCAACAGTATGTTATTACAATGTACTACGAAACTAAGGTATGTTCGAAACATCAATCCCTGGTTAGCAATGCAAAATCTAGTTCTTGGGCTGGAAAGTGATAACTTACCGAAACCGTTCGAACTATATCTGCGTCAAAATTTCAGAAGCATTTTCCTAAATTCTTTAAGACCGCTGATTGTTTCTAACTGAATGATTTGGTATTCACGTACAATCAAGTTCGCTGATCGTTTTGCGTGTCAAATGTTAATGGGCGAAACAATATTACTTACAACTTCAACAATCATTTACAGGTTAGATACATTTTCCTACTAGACATTTATTTTATTTCCTATTTTCTCCTTAATTTTGTATAGCAAATGTCAATCGAAATGTTTCCGTTATCAACATTTTTCTATTATTGCATATGATTTTCCTCACATTTATATAGTGGAGAGATGGAAGCTGGTAAAAACACAGGAAAGAGAAAACTAAATTATGATTGCCAAAATACATAAGAACAAAAGTGGAGGACAAGATACTTATGGGGAGGGAGATCGATAGAAGACGAGAAAACAAGGTACATATGCGGAAGCGAAAAGAAATCCAATAAGTTCAGAATGGATGAGAAGCACAGGAGGTGTAATTTCTGTTGAGAAGTGTGGGACGAATGCGAACGTTGAGTAGGAGAACTCAAGGATATAATACAGAAAGAAGAAATAATGTAAATATTGGAGAGAAATAATGGGAGAAACCGGATAAGATCTACAAATATTTATCAAAATATAGGGGAAGAAGTAGGAGAGCAGAAAAACAAAAGGACGAAAAGAGAATGGGCAGCGGGAATAGACAGCAGGAGAAAGGGGCGGAGATGAAGGGAGTTTAATTAGTTAACTGAGATGTAGATAATATGATATAATGAATATGCCAATAAAGGTTTTTTTAACTTAACCTTTCAGTGGACGCGCAATTTATTTTCTCATAAGCGAGCGCTTGTCGTAAATTTTACATTGTGCAGATTTAGGCAAATGCTTATTTCTTTACTTAAATATTGAGAAATTGCAATGAGGCTGACTAAAAAATGATAAATTGATAGTAATGAAAATAAATTTATTTCATATTCGTAAACAATAAAACATGCAAAACTTTTCATTGAAAAAATTTAAGAAAAAATCCAATTCAATATATTTGATCCACCTATTCGTCAAGATGGGTACCTTCATCCTTGCAATTATCGCAGACCACCTCAACCGCAGAATGGTTCTTGCACGTAAATGATTGGCAGCGGCAACACTGCATTGATGCAGAAGATCTTTTCTTCTCCAGTCCACATGACCGACACCCACACCGTTTTGGAAGATTTCCTTCTTTTCTTCTCGGTTCAACAGCCCGACCGACATTCACTTTGAGAAAAGCTCTTTCATCAAGCTCAGTGACAAATTTTTCAGGAAAATTCTTCGGTACTTAGGAGCCTTCGAAGGACATGCAAATTTGAATAAAATTTGAGCATTTATACCGCCAATATTCATTAGACAGTAGAAAATGACACAGGGCCATCTCTTTGTTATTCTAGAGGCCGAGTAAGCGGCGCACAATTTGTTGACCTTTGGCCAAGTTATAGTCAAGGATTAACAGGGGCTTTCTGGTGTCGGGGTCTATTTCGTCGTCGTCGTGTAATGTTGAGAGTAGTATTACAGATTTATTTTTTCGAAGCACATAGGACACCAGCATTTTGTCCTTTTGGAATCCAAATAAAGAGGATTCCACAGCCCTGCTTTTGCCCGACAAAAATTCTCTTGGAATTTCAGCTTCGTTTTTTTCATAGTGGCCATAATCGTTATTTTTTCGTGAGCAAATAATCAGCGAGTGGTACACTTGTGTACCAATTGTCGATAGTTAAATTCCGGTTTGAGTTTTCCATCGGAGTGACTAGACGTTTCACAACATCTATTGAAGAATTGGAGGCTGCAAATGGTACATCTGGTTGTGTTCCGGAGTATATTACTAGAAAGGACGTGTAAAAGCGTTTGGCATCACATAATGCAAAAATCTTTATCCCGTATGTTGTTGGTTTGCTGGAAATATATTGAATAAAACCACAACAACCCTAAATGGATGTAGCATCTCATCAATTGTGGTATACTCGCTCAAATTGAACCCTGACCTGCAGTTGTTGACAAAAGCTCGGGAAAAGTCACGAATCGCTGCTAGCTTGTCGAGTTTCCTCCTTTCAACTCTAGTATTTTTATCATTAAATCTCAGACAACGGGTGATGAAAAGAAACCTCTTGTAACTCATTACAGATCTTGCAATTTGAATTCCGGTGCCATCACCCGCAAATATTTCCTTCACGTTTGCGTGGTGACTTTTTTTCTACCAATGAAATATAATAGACCCAGGTATGCCATAAACTCGTGCCGATATTTTTACAATCTCGTTCTCTGGAATATTGGTGGAGAACTCGCAGTTGATCAATGTACATATTTGTGTACTTCTAAATAGCGTCAACCATCGGGATGTCGATAATTTGGAAAAATGCATCCTGATCGTTTTCAATACCACGAGCTCGTTGAGTGAAGCCAGTGGGTACTTTGACTACGTTCAATCTCTTGGTTTTTGAAGAAACACTGCATTTGGTCTTACGCCATTTTGCTGATTTAGTTTTTCCAATAAAAAAATCCTTAATGGCTGATTCCTCTTCTGCAGATTCGTCTGAAGGGTTCCTTTGTTCGGTAGCACTGTCTTGAATTTGTTCCTCGATTTCTCCTACCGTAAATTCGCTGCCACTTGAGGGGAAGCAATTTTCGTCCTCTACCTCTGGCTCATCAAGGAAATGTTCGGCAATATCTTCCAGTTCTTATTGCGTAACCTGTGGGCCATATTGAAAATTATCTGAAACGAAAAAATACATATGTGCTATGACAGAAACGATATAAATGTGAAAAGAAAGGCGCGTGAAAAATTAATGCTCAACTGAAACTTCAAAAATAATTATTGTTGACAAACACTATTGTTGATACCCGTCCACATGTAGTTAAGAGACACACCTATCTTTGAATAGGTGGGAGCTTGGCACACGTGGTTGACTGATGGGTGAAGAGGGAGAGATTTTGCGCATTTGTCGTAAATTTTACGACAGCCCGCCAGCTGAAAGGTTAATATAAGTAAGTTTTTCAGTTAACATTTGGCTATACATATCATATTCGTAGAAATGATTTCATTTTCAGTTTAATCGAATAAACAGGAATGGAGCACACACTCCGTGTAATAGTAAACAGTATCATCGTACACTTTGTAGCTGCTTATCTGACTAACAGAGATTGATTCAAATGCGTTAGCTAAAATTACCAAAATAAATTTATAAAATAATGTCAGTAAGTTAGTAATACCCCATAATTACAAATATTCCATAAATCGAAAAACTTTACAGATCACCCTTAAACATTTCTATAGAATCATTTATATCAACGAATGAATTCCTTCATAAATATCTTCAGAAACATTTGATTGCAAAAAGCATGTCTGACGATATTCATGAAGCAATTGATTAGTTCCCTCATAATATATATATATGTATTGTTGATTGGAAGATTTATGCTAGTAAAATCTGTTAAATATCTATCAACAAAATAGTATCAGGAATACAAAAAGTTCTCCGTGAAAAAGCTCTTCAATTTTGGTATGTTTAATTTAATGCACCCTTATACCCATGTAATAGGGACTCCCTTCAAATAGGGAGCGATGATGCGGAGGAATATTTAATAAGTATCTATTCTTCGTATACATAATGTTATAAATATTTTTGTTGAGAAAAATTCGTGCTTATTATTTGTAACACATAATATCGAAGAACACCGGACGACAATGCTCCATTCTATCCCATCCCACTTTATCTCTAAGTATTCTCTTTTACAATATTAAAATTATCAACATAAACTAGAGCATATCCAAAGAATATTTCAGTGTGATAAGTAACTATAGTTAAAACCACTGCAGAACATTAGCAACTATTGCACTATTTAATGTCACTCCAATTTGATCAATATTGCTGAACCATGACAAAAGACGATCAATTTTTAAATCTAAGAATTTTGTCTCACTAACCTAGTATTATAGAAGAGTCTTCAGAAAATATACACGTTCCAATATCATTTCATCTTGTATGTCTTTCGGGTAGGTCGTTGTTAAAGGCAAGGAAGAAAAAGGACGTAGGATGGAGAACTGTGGAACTCCAGATGTTAATAGTAATTTATATGACTTATATGAAAGACTGATACTTTAAGTGTCAAAGTAATTTGCGAGAGACTATAGTTTGTTGAGGTTGCCGTGAGAAAAACGTTTCATATAAGTTGTGTAAATTACTATTGAGATCTGGAGTTCTACAGGGCTGTATCCTACGTCCTTTTTTTCTTCGTTATCTTTAACAACGACTTATCTCTATCTCTATCATCACGTCAATCGCAAATGAGATTTTCTAAATTTGACTTTGGTATGTATAGACATGCACAACATTGCAAACATGTTTTTTGTCTTTGTCCTAAAATTTATTTTATGATTTTTTATTCATTATTATTAAAACAACAAAAATAACCATATTACTTAAAAAAATTGCTTTTGTTCTTAGTTATGATAATAACGCCTTTTTTCAGTTTTCGTGTATAAAAAACTGGTGTTTTAAAAAATACTGCGGATAAATAAAAATGACGTAACTGTGACACAGCGTCCACATATGTCACTTAAGTGACTCATTGCATAAAACTCAAAGAGGTGTCTCAGGTTGGTATCGAGGTGAGAAATGGAATATGAAATTCGCTGTACCAAAAGCGAGAACCAAAAGACAACGTTAATGATTGTTATTTTTGCGTTGTTAATCGCATATCCTGACCTTGTTTCATCTTCTGCTCCAATCACACGTAGCCTACAACTTCAACAACCTGAACCGCCTAAAAAATTGGCTCAATCAAGCTCATCTCGGAGTTCAAATAAAAATATTGATGATGAAGAATTAGTCATAGGAACCACCAATCCTTTTTCTTACCTCAGAAGACTTTAATGACTTAATAAGAGATTTAAGTGAGAGTTTAAGTTCTAGTTTAAAGCAATAGAATTTGGTTATTGATGTCAAAATAACATTTTGATTTGTAATGAGACGACAGTGGATACACATAATATCCGTGTGATTTTTGTTTGTGGGATAATAGAGCCGATGCTCAATGCTATCATCAACGATCATGGCTACTAAGAACCGAATTTTGTGTTGGGAAACAAAACGTTAAATGTGAACCTATTGCTAAACCTGAAAATATATTGAAGCCACCTTTACACATCAACTTATGGCTTGACTTATGAAACAATTCGTAAAAAAGCCGGATGAAAGATCTGGAGCTTTCACATTTGTAGACAATTTTTTTCCATAGTTGTCAGAAGCATAGGTTAAAGCTGGAATGTTTGTTGGTCCACAAATTAAAAACCTTTTTGCCAGTGAAGAATTTCCAAATTTACTTGATAGTGCTCAACAAAAAAGTTGTAATAGATTTAAATGAGTCGTTTGTTGATTTTTAGGGAATAACAATGTTAAAAATTACCGAGAACTACTTAATAACATGTTAGCAGACTTTAAAACCACGGGTTGAAGAATGTCTCTAAAATTACATAGGCTGCATGCTCATATAAATAAATTTGAAAACAACATGGGGGCATACTTAGAAGAACAAGGCGAACGTTTTCATCAAGATATCATGGACTTCGAACAATGTTATCAAGGCTAGTACAAGGAAAATATGGGAATTACATTTGGGGTTTAGTGGGAGAAAGTATTTATACACATGAAAGAATACATAATAGGCTTCACTTTTAAACATTTTTCCATTATTCTGTAATTTGGGTCAAAAGTTGATACAAATTGATCAATCGTTCTCCTGGATACAAAAGCAAACTTTTTCAGACCATATATGTTTTCGTCTAACTATCGATAAATCTATCGAAATTTCATACCCTCTTATCATAGTCAAAATTTATATTTACCTGTGTTATCGTTAAAAATACGAATATAAATGATTTTCGAATTAATGTATCCGAGTCACTTGCAGATCCATCAGAGGAACTTGATGAAACGGCGAAGATAGACATGTTCCTTTCTCCCTGGATGGGATATTACAACAGCAGTCCGTTCCATCACAGACGGAATAGTTCGCCACATCACTCGCGGATGTACAGCTAATTTCATAAGTTTTAATTTTCACGAATTATTAAGTTCACCAATATATTTACCTATCACATCAGTTACAAGTTTAGTCCCAGAAGTACCCGAAATAACAAAGAAAACACAAAAATTTGGGGAAAACTATATTCATTTCACAACATAGTCTCCATTTAGCTCGATACGCTTTTCCCAGCGATGTTCAAAGCTCCCATACCCTGACTATAGGGACAATTGTTGACAAATCTTTTACCACCGAGCCATTCCGCTTCGGAAAGAGCAAATAATCCGAGGAGGTTAAATCTGGCGAATACGGTGCACGAGGAAGCAATTCGATCTTTAGCTTATCGTCATCGCGATAACGGATGTGTCGACTGGTTTTTTTCTTGATTTTATACCTTCATACTTAAACGCTGCGATAAGTTCATCGTTCACCGTTGGTTGTTTTTCCTTTTTGAAGATAATCAATGAAATTATCCCACGCGCATCCCAAAAACTGCCGCCATGATATTACCAGCAGATAGACCTGTCCTGGCCTTCTTTGGAGCTGATTGTCCACTGTCAGTCCATTGTTTTGACGGTCCTTTCATCTCAGGTGGCAAGTCATGGAGCCATTGTTATGAATCGCCGAGAAACTGGTTTTTATTCAGCGAAACATCGCCAAATTTTCATTCACAGCGTACATCATTTTTTGAAACGCCTACCATGTCTAGCTCGCACACTTCTAGTCGACGGTCATCCGATACCATTTTGTGGATTTTCTTCACTGTTTCTGGTGTAGTCAACTCATTTGATCGACACTGCGATATTCATCTTGGCAGCTCGTGCAGTCTCGCTTAAACTCTGCCACAAAATATTTTATTTTTGTGAACGAAGGAGAAGATTCCCTTAGAATATAATCTAGCCCGGCTTTGATATTGGTTGAACTGAGACTATTCAAATGAAATTGAAGATCATAAAACGATAAACATTTTTTCGGTTTTTTTTTGCATTGATAGCGTTCGCTATTGATTGCTGACAAACAAATACTAAACAACACAGCGTCTTAAACTTCGAACTTCAGCTATATAGGGTTGGTACTTCCGACCACAGTATTTTTTCAATCTTCTGGTACTCCTTTTTGTATTAGTGAATCAAGTTCTCAATTTAAACACTAGTTTCATTAATTTCGAAAATATTGTTACTTTTTGCAAAATAAACAAGCGAAAATGCCTTTTCACTTAAATTATTAGCCGAAATGGCAAACTTGGCAAGATCCCATTATAAATTCAATGCATTAAATGAGTTTCTTTCACTATTGGTTTTGGACGCAAAAATTCAAAAAAAAACCGAAAATAACACGGATTATGAATTTGTATAATGCTGGCGAATAACACAGGGATTTCGCTTATTTTTAAAATAACTAAATAAACGATTTGCCAAATTCACTAATTAGTCGTTGGTCCCACACTATGTACAGTAAAAGTAATTAAGCACATTGAAAACTGCACTCACGTCCGTTCTGTACAACTGTTATGAATATCAATGTGAGTTGCGAGAGTTGGTCAAAAATATTATTTTCATCAAAATTTCCAGAGGTATTTTTTTGCTCCAATAAAAGACATTATGCTAAAACAAATCTTTAAAATGTTAAAAGAGTGGGTATTTAAAAAGAAAAATTCTACCGTAATTACGTATAAAAATTCCAACAGTCAGAAATGCGATAGGCAGAGATAAAAAAATTCCATATATTTTTTAAAAATTATTCCGTTATTTATGACATGTATCTGTTTTAACAATGATATTAATTAATTAATTCAATATTTCGGAGCACCAAATTGTGTTAATAAAAACTCTAATTAACGCTAAAGAAGAATATTTGAATTATTGGCGAAAATCTGGCTCTCGTATGTACTACTATTCTATTAGTGAAATAGTCCATCATTTCCATTTCGTTTTGGATTTCGAAACTATCAATTCTTTTGTATTATCGACTTTCATATCCATGTTTGTGTATATATTTAGTATAATATTGTCATTATAATATTATATTGAACCGATAATTACTGGTGTCCACGGCTATTTTTATTTGATAAACATTTAGTTAAACTTCTATATGATGCCTAGACTTCACAATATTCAAGTTGTATTTCTGCCTGGTTCATCGTATTTCAACACTGCTAATATTTAGAATTATTAGTAGACAGAATATTTTCCGAATGATGAGCAGTCTTCCTCGATCCATCATCAAACAAGGCAGCTTCTATACAACGCGCGGATGGTTTTACCCTGCGAGTGCCAAAGGCTTGCTCGAGTCAAATAAACTCTAGTTTTGACAATCGTTAAACTGTGGCAAATAAAAAATGCAAATTAAAGTGGATTTCAAAAGTTAACCCGTGCACTCAGTAGTTTTCACGTACCAAGTAGCACAATTGGTTCTATCTACAAACATTTTTCAATCTCGATTACAAATTTAGTTGAACTTGCGTTGGCTCAAAACAAGTTTAGCAATTTTAGTGCGAGAGCACAAAATAATATTTGTTAGTATTTCCTACTACACTACGAAATAAATAAAATATTAAAATTTGATCGTATTTAGGCGAGTTATAGTGTAACATAAAAAACAGAGGGCGATAATTTACTAAGTAAGTAATTTACCAACCCGGCTTTACACCAGTGGTGTGAGTCATTACTCGTTCTCTCTTTCTCTAGGCCGGTGACCGAATAAATTTGCTGTGTGGTAGTGTTCGTGATAATATTGTCTGCATTATATATTCGTATTGTTAAATGTGTTGGCGAAGATGCGAGTCATTGTTCGACTTCTAAGATCAATCTTGCCATAATATTAACTACGCCAACTCGTCTGCTGTTGAAATTTCGACTCATCTCTGCGCCAGGAAAATGAGCTTAGTCAGTCACGTCCAAATTATATATATATTACGTCCGTTTAAAAACGTATACATTTTTTCAAATTTGAGTTCATAAAATATGCGATGTCTGAGTGGATCAAAAAGGGTGAAAAAGGTGACGTAACGGTTCATATTTCACTCTGTTGCGTTAAAAAAGGGAGTAATTAAATGGTTCATTAACGTAGTACACTGTAACCACTGTGGGCGCTACGTTTCTCGGGCAATCGCTCTGAAAAACGTCACACTTTAGTGTTTGGCTTGGTTTGGTTATTGATTAGCATAAGTCATTGGTGATGGACAGTGACAAGGAAGGCAGCATGACCTGTAGACCAGAAGATGTCGTTGAATCAGCAACTGCCGCAACTGTAAATCATCTGACAGAGAAATCCAAAGAATAATACTTAAAAGAATACAATTATTTCATGGAGTGGCGTAAGAAAAAGGCATCAACAACTTCAACGAAAGAGTTTCGACTTATTCAAAGTTAAAGTCTACCCTAATGGTAAATAACGATTTATAGTAGACATTGATAAATACTCGACTTATTGCGTATTTGAAATATAAAGCAATTGATTACAGAAATGATCGGTTTATTGGCTTTATTTTTTGCGAACCATTAGCATTAGTACATACTAGAAAAGTTAGTTGTTGTTTTTCCGGATTTTTACCCGGAGCAGATTTTTCAAATGATGCAGTTTGCATGATAGGTTTTCTCCAGTAACAGTTTCCAATAAAGGCCACTTTCATAAATATGGAACAAATTTAAATCTAGATCTAATCTGAATTTTTATTAATCTTTCTTTTGTTTGATTGTATTAATTGTGGTTGTGTCGATAATTTTTCACAAGACATAGATAGCAGTCAAATTCCATATCTATGTTTTGAATCGTTGTAGTCAGAAATCACTGGCTACGAAAGTCAGTCTTCTTCAATTTTTCATTTAACACTTCGGCCCCCTTTTTAGTTACTTCCCCGCTATTTGGAACATGGCTCTCGCGTTGCTTTAAAAAATGTATACAAGGAGTTTTCCATTCTAGGCATATTCGCATATTTTATCGTTTTCCCCGGCCTCCAAATATATCACAAGTTCTTCGTGAAATTTTAAAAAATTACAGGTCTGTCTTAAACATCTTAAATACTTATATAATAATACAAGTTCAAACACGACTAAAATGAAATGCAAATTCATAATAAATATCCATCTGAGGATACCTCATCGGCGGCTAACCACAGTGTGACTAACCGTCGCCTAGGACTGTTTACGTTATCGAGTGGTACAGATGTTTACGTTATCGGCGTATTGATTTAATTGCTAAAATCACCTGAGAAGATCAGGAGTGATCCAAGGTCGCATCGTCCGATCAGATTGCTCTGTGTACTGGATAAATGCTTAGAATGATGGGGCACAGGCTGAGTGCATATGCTACTAGGAATCAGCCTGATAGACAGTATGTCTTTAAAAAGATCAAGTCGGCGGAGGATGCTTGGCATGCGTTGAGGAAAATTGTGGCTAATACGGAGATAAAGTATGTATTAGGTGTGTTCATTGATTGTAAAGGAGCGTTTAATAATCTTCATTCGAGAAGGAGGTGAACCTGTGGAATGATTATTGGTGGGTGAATTTAAAGAGGTATGGACGAATGTTAAGAAAGGATGCCCACATGAATCTGTGGGCCGGTGGAATTTGATGATAGATGAGTTGCTAAATGTGTTGACAGAAGATGAATGTAAGGTAATTGCGTTTGAGGATGATGTAGTGTTGGTTGTGGATGGGTTCTGAAGAAGTTGAAGTTGAGTGTTGAGGAGAGAATGGGGTTAGGACGAAAAATTAATGTTGGCATACATGAGTTATGGAGCGAGTGTTTGGTATGGGTTGATGAAATATGGGTATGGAAGGAAGCTTATGAATTAATGTGACATGATTGTAGGACGGTTTCCACGGAGGCCATGCAGGTCCTACAGGGTGAGCATCCATGGAACTTCGATATTGTAAAGAGGGACGTAAGGTGTAGAATGAAAACGAGTATTAGACTGAAGGAATGATGAGTGCGTGTGGCAAATGAGCAGAAAACAGTGTAGTGTGATAAAGAATGAAATGTTGAAAGGTAGAATGAAAGCACGAATCGGAGAGTGACGTATGCGATTATAAAGAATGCGAAATTTGCGAGGGAGAATGCTCGGTATGAATGCGTATTTATTTGATAGGGGGCTGTCAACTGGAAGAGAATTTAATGCATTTAATGGTTGAATATAGGTTATATAAGGTCCTCAGAAGGTTGCGCGAATTGCGTGTGGTTCGGAGCGGTATGCTGAGGATGTTTTTAAAAGAAGAAATGTATTGATTTGGAAGTTGTGGGAGGAACTTTTGGGATGGACGGTGGACCTGGGTTCAGAGGATCAGTGCAAGGGGGGCTGGCGCTGAAGAAAAGGTTCGATCGTTGGGTGGGCCTAGAGTTAGAGTTGTCCGTTAAGTTGCTGATCTGAAACCCAGTAGGAGTACGTGAGAGTAACGAACCATGTACACAGAGCTTAGTTTATCGGACGCCGTGGCTTAGAAAGGCCGCAACTCGAGATGACGCTTCGGCGTCGAAGTCCGGCCAGTGTCTGTGACTGGTACTACAGGGGCGGGGGGCGGCGGATCTTGGTCCATCCTGACCGTGGTCAGGAGCAACGTAGTGATAGTGGTTTAAAACACCGTATGCTGAAGGGGTTAGCGCCTAAGAGGCAATGTACTTGTAACTGGTGTCGACTGGTAGGGTTGGCTTCGACATTCCTGGGCTCATATCCTATCTCTATCAGCCGCCAATGTGTTTACATTAATGCGATGTTTCCATAAACGAGTATTTACGTTATCCAGCATCTGATGCATTACTTTACTCACTTGATACATACACAACTAATTTAATTGTAAATCTTGTCAATCATGTAATAGGATGATTTTCATAATAGTATATGCAAAGTTGGTACACCTATTGTGGACACACATGCACATTTTATTTAAATGATGTAATAATTTAATTTATACAAAAATTTAGTTTTGCGTCTATTATGATGACAACAGTGGCACCTTTGAGCCAGATCGGACAGATAATTTCTTATTATTATGGAGGTTATAATCCTGTGGTATATATTTAATTGGTCTATACATTTTACGAAATTTTGAATTCTTCCTTCATTTGCCTTATCCACACATACTGGGCTATCAATTTACATTTCAGCTAATGTTAACAACCATGCGGCGCACTTTATTTACAAAAAATTCTAATATATCAATACTGGATCGGAGACATATCAAAATAAAATCTAGCGAACTGTATTTAACGCTTAATTTATTGAAATTCTCGATGCATTCAAATTCGAGAGCTAAACAGCTTCGTGAGTGCTCTAGGACACAGGAAAATATCTGACAGTACTCGTAGCATGATAAACTCTTATGAAAAATCCCCTTCATCATATTCAGCGAATTGAATAAACAATGTAATAAAGATATCGTTAATGGCCACCCATACTTCGTTATGCACTAAAAATTATTACGAATTGTTTGCTGCCGGTTAAATGTGTATTTTATATATCATAAATACTGGAAACAACTAATTACAAATTATTTTAAAAAATAATTAACTCGACCTCCACTGATCCTAATATTTTGCATGTTTTTGTATCGTTAACACATTTGAACTGGCCATTGAGTAGTAAATATTTATGCAATACAGTTTATTTGATATTAATGTTGATTATTATATTGTTTACTAATAACACCTGGTAAACATTAATTAAATATTAACTAAGGTTAACTACACTGAAAATCTGAATCGATTGGCAAAATAACTGCAAATTTTAGGCGAAAATAAATAATCATCCATACCTAGACATACTGAGGAGCAGTGATATTAACAAAAGTTCAGTTCTCTAACAAGTACATTTGATTTTAAATATTTCGTGACAGTTTCTTTCGTTGAATTTGAAAACGTGATTATATAAAATTCCTAAATGGGAATTTAAAAATTAAAAAGTTTCCGTAATGGTAATGACAATATATTGCACTAGAGCAGACGCAGCATAAACAAAGCGCAATAAAAATAATTTTGTGTAATTATGACAATCGTTTGTGTTAGTTTGTCAATAACATACTATAAGACTATCAGCGTTCAATGACATTAGTGTACATTTCCACAAGTAGCAGTGTCAGAAAATTCCGTCGACACTTATAATAATTAAAAAGCTAGTTAGGCAGAGAAAACATTCGTAATTGTAGGAATTATTATCGCATTGAATATTTTCCATTTTATAAAGTATATACAATCATACAATCATACATAATTAAAACATACTAGTATTTATTTTATTGCTTAACTACGTTTCCGTTCGTGGTTATATTGTTTATTAATGCTAATGGTTAATGGTAAACCACCGATTGCTTGTTAATTTATCTTAAATATTTTGTAACTTCGTATACATAGGTATAATTATGCATTTAAAAACCTTGAATTCCGTTTTTCGAGGTCAATCAAATAATAGGCAGTTTCAATGTTTAACAATACCATTCTATTTTAACGCATATACAAACCGAAATTGAATTTACCTTATCTGCAGTTCACATCTTTGACCTATTAACAACTAACTTTGATCTATTAGAGAAAAAATTTAAAAATACATCAAGAATTGCCAAAATTATTTTCTTAAATTTACAGAATCAATGAAATTTTAGATTTTTGCTTACGTTTTGATTTGCTCCCTATATGGAAGCTTTGTATGGTAGTGGATCATAGTGAGAGAATTATTAAGATATTTGGTCTGTTTTATTTCAATTTATGTAGAAATTTTTTTATTGTGTTTATCAAGAACTATTAATTATCATCGTACCATATACACATTAAGTGGAAATAAAATAAAATAACTATTATTCTTACCACATAGCACTTTATTGAATCCAAATATACATATTTGTTGTCATCTTCAGCAGAAGTACTGATATTTCTACTGAAGATAACAATATAGATTTAAAGTGCAATTAGTAATAGGTAATATTCAATTTATTTTATGCATTTAAAAGTACGAAATGTTGTGTTTCCGTGCTATTTGATTTAATGTTATAAGCAACATATTTGTAGTAACAGATGTGTTATTATAAGAGGTATCTACAATAGTTTTTATATTAAATAAACTGTAAATTTTACTATTTAATCTTAGTAAACTGAATTTGATTAAAATGTAAGATGTGGTAAATAAAGGAAAAAATGCATAGCCTGGAATTTTAATTATGTAACTTAATGTTAGTACTAATTATCCTTTTTTTTATTATTTGGAACACCTACTGCGTGTTGTTGGATATTTTGTTTTAAAATTGAATAGGTATTTTATTAATCATACCTGTTTATGTAATTCTATATTTAGAATAAAAATGTTCGTTCTCTTATTTCGTTTGGGATACACGGGAAAAAGAAACTGTTTGAGATAATATGCAAAGAAAATACTTCGAAAAAGCAGCATTTACAAAACCGTCTGACGAAAATAACAGCATACGTTTATGATCTACGTCCTAACTTTAAGTAATTGCTGTGTACTTTTGTTTGTCAAGTGTACATAGTAACACTTAAGTGTAATGGCTCAATGCGTTTCTTATTAAAAATAGACAATCAACCAAAAATTTCAATACTTATACCACATGCAGAGATGAAAAGTAAGAAACTAAATTCATTAGAAAGTTTACAAATCAATTTAATAAAATAGGTAATATTTTGAATAATCAAGCAGATGTTAACAATTCCTCCAACTTTATCTAAATCTTTTCTGTTTTAGTATTAGGACATATACTCAGTGACATATAAACTGCACCACCTAGAAGGGGTGGGAATTTTTGGACCAAATTTGGCAGGAATAGTGGACTAGTCCAGGGAAATAGTTGATTAAAATTTGAAACCCAATCATCAAGTAGTCATGGGATTTTTACGTTTGTGTCCGTTTTTGGAGGTGGCGATAGACATGCAATTATCGAGTCATTTTTTGAATTTGTTCCACTTTTTCGGATCCCGTTCTTTAGTTTATAGTGTTTCAAGTGTTTAATGATGCCTAGAGGAAGGAGACCTCAAGTTTACCAGCAGTTGAGTGACTTTGACCGAGGGCGGATTGTTGGTTTACGAGAAGCAGGTTTTTCGTTTAGGGAAATCGGCAACCGTTTGGGACGGCACCATTCAACAATAATGCGTGTTTATCAAGCGTGGTCTGAACATGGGGTTGGACGTCGGAGAAGAGGCACTGGGGCTCAAAGACGAACCAATGAACGTCAAGATCGCCGCTTAAGACTAATGGCCTTGAGAGACCGATTCTCTACAACTAGATCAATAGCTGATCAATGGTTAGGTGAACAAGGTCGTCCGATAGGCTTGCGAACAGTTTATCGTCGAATAAGAACCTTTGGCTTGCTGTCTTACCGCCCACATCTTGTGCTACCCCTCACTGCTCAACATCGCCAGGAACGTTTGGCCTGGTGCACGGAAATATTTCAATGGAACTTGGAATGGCATCGAGTTGTCTTTAGTGACGAATCGTGATTTTGTTTAGGAATGCATGATGGTCGGATGACTGTTAGACGAAGACGTGGAGAAAGGCGCAGTCCTGATTTTTCGATTGCGAGGCATGTTCACCGAACTGTGGGGTTGATGGTGTGGGGTGCTATTGCTTACGGCAGTAGGTCACCCTTGCTCTTCATTCGGGCAGTATAACCGCCCGACGCTACATTGACGAAGTGGTAGAACCACATGTTCTTCCATATCTTCGAGGGCTGGAAGACCCACTTTTCCAGCAAGATAATGCACGACCTCACGTAGAAAGGGTTTCTCTTGACCTCTTTGAAGATGCCAATGTTAATCTTTTGCCTTGGCCGCCAAGATCTCCCGATTTGTCGCCCATTGAGCACGTGTGGGACATGATGGATAGAAGATTGAGGAATCTACCGAACCCACCGTTGACAATAGAAGCTCTACGGCATGAAGTACAGGCTGCTTGGGATGCCATACCCCGAGAAGACATTGATCAAGTGCTGGAATCAATGAGTGTATCAGAAATAGGGCGGACCAACACATTATTAAAAAAAAATAAAAAAGATGATGCGTTTTCTTTATCAAATTTTAATCAATTGTTACCTTAGACTAGTCCAATGTTTCTGCCAAATTTAGTCCAAAAATTCCACCCGCTTCTAGGTGGTGCAATTTATATGTCACTGAGTATACATTTGTTTTATTGTGTCTACAATATATTTGAAACAAAAAACAATTTGTGTTAAATTTATTTATTAAAATGCAGTTTCAATAAGTACCTCCACAATCAATCAACTATTTAATATCATAATAGTTCAGAAAAAGAAGTAATGTTATTAGAATAGGGAATGAATGGATGCATAATGTAATGCATGAGTGTTTTAATAAAAATTCTGTTTTGCACTTCCATTCGCCTATGTATTTAAAATATCATTACAAAGTGAAGTAAATGAGTGGTTTAGTTATAACTTAGAGACTGTAAAAACTCGTCTAAAAATCCGATTACTACCAACGAGTTGTAGCTTCATAACTACCATTGGTTACTTCCATCCTTTCCCTTAAAGTAGGCATGCAACTTTCATACGTAATTTATACAAGAAACAATAACAGACATACCGTCCTTAGTTATGATGATGCAGGAAAAGAAAGTAACATAGTATTCCAGAAATAAGTACGATCTGCAGAAGTGGATTTACATTATTTGACCATAGTACTCATTTTGCATCTCCCAACTGGCGTAATATCAACAATATTTTTTGAAGAATTAGCTATCTGATATCGCAGCGATGGTAGTATACAGTCAATATCAGGTTTGAAGGTTTCTTCTTCTTCTTTGTTGTAGGATTGCATCATGTTTGTCTTCAACGATTACAGTCGTTGTTGAGTCGCCGAGCTCCAGCTTTCGTACCATCGTATTGGGGGTCTCCCAGAAGGTCTTTTCGATACCGGGAGTCCTTCTTTGGCAATTTTTGGTAGCCTGGAATTATCCATCCTGTCGACATGGTCTCTCCACTCTCTTCTTCTATTGCGGCCCCATCTCACCACATCTTGAATGCGCTGCGCTCTGATGTCGTCGCTTCTAATGTGATCTCGTAGACTACACCCTGTCATGCATCTCAAAGTTTTCATCTCCGCTGTTCTGAAAAGTCGCTTCGTTGTTGCGTTTTCTGCTCTGGTTTCGAGGGCGTATGTCATGATCGGTCTTAAACAGGTCTTGTATATTTTTGTCTTGCTTTCAACGGACACGTACTTGTCGTCAGCATAGCATAGCACTTTGATTTCTTTGTCCCCCCTCAGATACCCTCGCCCCACCTTCTTGACCTCTGTGATCATTTCGTCCATGATTATGTTGAACAGGGTTGTTCTTGTTGTTCTTCGCATATCCCAGAGGTAGCAACTTCCTCCTCAAAGATCTTCGTGAGAGGTTTTGACATCGTACTTAGGAGGCCGATTCCTCTGTAGTTTGCTAGGCAGGTCTTTGCTCCCTTTTTGTGTATTGGTATTGTTACACTGTACTTCCACTCCGTCGGTATGACCTTATTGTCTAGTATCCTATTAAAAAGAATATGGATCTGATCCAGTAGTAATTTACCCCCGTACTTGATCATATCGTTGGATACCTCATCTTCCCCTGGCGACTTTCTGTTCTTCAGTTTGCTGGCTAGTCGTTCTATTCTCTCCCGGGATATGTTCCATGGTCGGTGAGTGTTATCATCTATTTGTGTTAAGGCATGGTTGGTGTTGTCTTTGGCCATGGGGTACAGCTCCAGAAAGTGTTTCTCCCAATCCTCGATTGAATTCTTCGTGGTTTATATGAATTCGTTTAGGGGTTTTTTCCTTCTTCTGAGCATATTCCACACATTTTTCTGTCCTCCATAAAGATCTCGCTCCATATCCTTGGAGAATTTTTCCCAGTATGCTGTTTTTATTGCTTGTATTTCGCTGTTGATTATGTTTCGTACAAGCTTATACTTGTTGTATGTTATTGATTTTGATCTGTATAGTAGGTAAGACTTTCGTTTTTCCTCAGCCAGCGTCTTGACCTCTTGAGTAAACCACGGTTTGGTATTTGGATTTCTTCCCCCAGTCCGACGCGTGCTTCCTAGTGCTTCTTCCGTAGCTTTTATTATGTTAGATTTTAGTTTTTGCCAGTTTCTACATCGTCCAGCTGTTGCATTTTTACAGGCGTGGATTTTTTGCTCCAGTGTCCGTTGGTACAGGTGTTTTGTTGAGGCACCCGATAGAGATTCCACATTGATTTTGTTAGTTCCCTTTGTTGGGTTGCTCTTTTTCGGTTCCAGAGTCGCTGCAATTTTCACTAGTACTAGGCAATGATTAGTTCCGGCTTTCGCCGAGGTCAGAGTTCTGACGTCTTGGATTCTGCATGGGTGGATATTTCTGTTGATAATTACGTAGTCTATTACGGATTTCTGTCCTCGCATATTTTCAAATGTGAATTTGTGTTGTGACTTGTATGGAAAGAAGATGTTGTTTATTCGTAGCTCGTTTTGAACGCATAGTTGGATTAGTAATTCGCCGCTTCCATTCTTTACTTCTTCGTCGTATCTGTTTTTTACTCCTGGTATATATTAGTTCCCAATCCTGGCGTTCAGATCTCCGAGAATTATTATTTCGTCTTGTGGTCCGATGCCGTCGAGCACTGCTTGTAGATCTTAATAGAAGATATTTATTTCTTCTCTTGGCTTGGAGGTGTCGGGGCATAAACGCTTATTATATGTGTAGACTTTCGTTCTTTGAGTTTGATTGTCACTTGTAGTATTCTGTCGTTGATGTATTTTGAGTCGCTGATATTATTCTCGAATTTCTCGTGTAGCAGTATCCCAACGCCAGACGTTGCTCTTTCGTGCTTGTCTGTGCCGCTGTAAACAAGTATGTAGTTCCCATACTTGGTATTTCCCTTCCCCCTTTTTTTTGGTTTCAGTGATTGCGCAAACGTCCATCTTGTGTCTTTCCATCTCCAGCAGAATTTCCTGGTCTTTGTTGTTCAGGGACATTACATTCCAGCATCCGATTTTTAGTGTTTTTGGTTTCCGATGTCGCTTATTCCTTTTTCTCGCCGAGTCGTTATTAGTTATTCATGTCCTATCCGAGGCTGAGTTGTTGGTTTTTCGAGCACTGTGTTCCTTTTACCCCAGGCAGTTTGCTGGCCTCACCTGTGAACCCTCCTCTTTTATCCGGGCTTGTGACCGGCTGTGATTCCACTGTGCTACTCAATCCACCCAGTTTCCTCACAGGCAGAGTTGTTTGAAGGTTTGATGATGATAAAGTTCCTGACATCGGTATTGTTACGCTTTTTGAACCTAAAAGGAGGTTATAAAAACATTTGTATTGAATTATTCTTTTCCTTAAACTGTCAGAATATTATCACATAATAGTCGATATTGCATTTTGTTGTGGCTTTTCTAATAATGGAAAACATTAAGCACCGTGCTGTCATAAAATTTTTCACAACAGAAGGAAATAGTCGAATGCAAATTACGCAGAACTTTCTCCTTCTTATAAGACAATAAAATTTTCGTCTGAGCAATTTGAATGGGGGCGGAAATCCGTCGAAGATGATCCTAGAAGTGTGGTCGACCATATTCAGCCATTACAGAAGAAAACGTTCGAACAGTAGGAACATTGGTTCTTGAAGATCGACGAATTAAAATCGACATTTTTGGACCATCATCCATAATCATCAATAATTTGGGTGCGTCAAAGATGAGTGACAGAAAATGTTGACTCCGTCCGATAAACAACGACGAGTTGAAATTTCTCAACAATTTTTGGAGCTTTGTGAAGAACAAAAGAAACAAGTTATTGAGAAAATTGTAAATGGTTATGAAACATGAGTTCATCACTTTGATCCTGAAAGCAAACAGGAGTTGATGCAATGGAAACACAAAGGCTCATCACCGCCCAACATTCGGCTGGTTATGGCCACTATTTTTGGGGGGGGATTCTACTAATAGGCTACTTGCCAGATTACTACGATGGAGGGCTAACTATTGTGCTGATACTTTACGCAAATAGGAAAATTCAATAATAATGCTGCCTTTGCATGACAATGCGCCAGTCTACAATACTGTTGTTGTCTGATGCTCTGAAGGATCAATCCTACAGTCCTGACTTAGCATCCCGTTACTTTTTTCCGTTTAGGAAGGTGAAAAGGCATTTATAGGTTATGTGGACAAAGATTTCTAAACGACGAAGAACTAACCTGGGCGGTTAGAAGTATTTTTGCAGAGCAAGGCAAACATTGTTGATAGTTTATTTTCGATACTTGCTACATGTAAAACTGCACAGAAGTACAAGAAGATTATATTGAAAAATTGTCAAAGACTTTTTTTATATTTAACTCCCTCATTGTACAGTGTAATTACTATGGCTGGAAACCTATCGATATAGTGATTATCGCTACTAGTTTTAAAAATATCGATAAAACATTTTCCATATTTCAATTATCGATATTTGCACTAATATTTTGACGATACACTCGTTGCTTGAGCATACTATGCAACCAGTTCACTAAATACGGGATACGCTTCATGATTTATAGGCCATTATCACAAATGATCTTCAAGAATAAAATTTCAAATATTTTTTTGTTAACAATGGTATTTGTTGTTAATATGTCAGAATGTTTGTTTGAATTAAGTAATATTCTTGTGTTGGCGCTAACTTTGTAATATTTTGTATTATTATTGCCTTAATAATAAATATAGGTTTTGCAAATTTTGTGATTTTTTTATAAAATTAGAATTTTACCATTGTCTCAAACGTGAAAAAATTCTTGATATAAAAGGGATTGTATTGACACTATCGATTAGGCAACATTAAAATATTAAATTCAGTGAAATTCAGTGAAATTACCCTACCTTTTTTTGTTACAGATGCAGATGGAGAATTTTGATTTTGACCCAAATTCAAAGTACGTAAAATTATAGCCAGCTCGTAAGGCTTGAAATGCCTACTAATTTAGTTTTCAGTTAGAAATTTGAAAGTTCTTTTATAATTCTCAATAAATCTTGGATAATTCAGTAAATAACTAGGCGAATTTCTTTGTGTTTGTGTATACTACATACACACCAGAAGCAAAACAGATCTGAGAACTTTGTAACTTAATCTAACTAAAATAAATTTGGAACTAGCTTCAGTTTGAATCATACATATTTTAAAGTTCTATGATATTTATTGGTTCTCTTCTACACAAACAAATACAACGTTTTGATAGCTAAACTATTATCCTCATCACGTTTCAACTAACTAACAATTACATCAAATGACAACATTTGTAATTATTAAATTTTTATTGTATACATCAGAACCAATAAATACAATGGAAGTCGAAACTTTGAATTAACAATTTTTAAGAAATAAGAAAAAGTCGTCAATTCCTTTGGGGTAGGTTCAATTGTGAATATTTTTTCATTTCATTTTTCATGTGAAAATACAGGTTTATAAACGTAAATAACCCAGACAAATTATATTTGACGTTGTTTGATTTTGTTGGGTTTGGTTCGTTGAGTTGGACGCAATTTCTACGCGACTAAGTTTAATTAATTATTAATTACTTGTACAAAAGCATTAAATGTCAATAATCAAGTTGAAAAATAATTTATTAATTATTAATATGAATACAAACAAACCTATGTCATCATATGGTCAAAATTAATCAGAAAACAAAATTATACAAAAATCGGAGTAGTAAACCCAAATGTATGTATAGTTTGGTGTTATGTTCCCTGCTGTTAATGCCGAAAGAGGAGTTTAATTAAACCTAAATGACACCGCCAACACCAACAAATCCCTACTATAAGATATACTTTGTTGTTCATTGTTTCAAATATTAAATACATTGGGCGAAATTGAGGAGTACGACACAGTCAAGATTCTTTTGCGAAAACTTCCAAACTTGAATGAAACAATATTTAGTAGGATGTCCACACGTGGGGTTTTTATGGATTCTTGGTGGAAACTTCTCTATGATCATGGTTAGAAGATGCTAGTGTGGGGTTCTTGAATACCTCCAACCCAGTCCAATACAACACAATACAACCCAACGTAACACAACCCATTTCTGGTCAAAACAATAATTAAATTTCTTTTTATTTGGGTGACGCAAGCATATGGTTTGCTTAAGACAATAGAATATAGTGCTCTAAAACATTTTTCATGATTTATACACAATTTGAAATTCTAACAATCTGTAGTAGTTACAATTTAATGTAGTTGTATATTCAACATTTTTTCGTATTCACTCATTGTCAGTTGGAGGTGATAAGAGATACCCCCACTTTTTCAAATTCTTCGACATACGATTAGCATTTTGTTATAGGGAAATTGTGATAAACTTTATTACACTACAAAAAATGCACAGAGAAAATATAACTCGTCAACATTTAAAAGCCTGTAATGCCAGACTTTTAAAAATATCGTCGTTAACTCGTGTTTCGATCGCAGCCAAAAACATTTATAAAGCCATCTCCATAATGACACTAACATTGCAACTTTAATTACACTGAATTGTCGGTTTAGATAAATTTAATAAAAACCAATGAGTCCATTGGATGGGAATAGAGAAATTTAAGTGAATAAATATACTCAGTGACATATAAACTGCACTACCTAGAAGGGGTGGGAATTTTTGGACCAAATTTGGCAGGAATACTGGACTAGTCCAGGGAAATAGTTGATTAAAATTTGAAACCCAATCATCAAGTAGTCATGGGATTTTTGAAGTTTGTGTCATTTTTTAGAGGTGGTGATAGACAAGCAATTATCGAGTCATTTTTTGAATTTGTTCCACTTTTTCGGATCCCGTTCTTTAGTTTAAAGTGTTTCAAGTGTTTAATAATGTCTATAGGAAGGAGACCTCAAGTTTACCAGCAGTTGAGTGACTTTGACCGAGGGCGGATTGTTGGTTTACGAGAAGCAGGTTTTTCGTTTAGAGAAATCGGCAAACGTTTGGGACGGCACCACTCGACAATAATGCGTGTTTATCAAGCGTGGTCTGAACATGGGGTTGAACGTCGGAGAAGAGGCACTGGGGCTCAAAGACGAACCAATGAACGTCAAGATCGCCGCTTAAGACTAATGACCTTGAGAGACCGATTCTCTACAACTAGATCAATAGCTGATCAATGGTTAGGTGAACAAGATCGTCCGATAGGCTTGCGAACAGTTTATCGTCGAATAAGAACCTTTTGCTTGCTGTCTTACCGCCCACATCTTGTGCTACTCCTCACTCCTCAACATCGCCAGGAACGTTTGGCCTGGTGCACGGAAATACTTCAATGGAACTTGGAGTGGCATCGAGTTGTCTTTAGTGACGAATCGCGATTTTGTTTAGGAATGCATCATGGTCGGATGACTGTTAGACGAAGACGTGGAGAAAGGCCAAACCTGATTTTTCGATTGCGAGGCATGTTCACCGAACTGTGGGGTTGATGGTGTGGGGTGCTATTGCTTACGGCAATAAGTCACCCTTGCTCTTCATTCGGGGCAGTATGACCGCCCGACGCTACATTGACGAAGTGGTAGAACCGCATGTTCTTCCATATCTTCGAGGGCTGGAAGACCCACTTTTCCAGCAAGATAATGCACGACCTCACGTAGCAAGGGTTTCTCTTGACCTCTTTGAAGAGACCAATGTTAATCTTTTGCCTTGGCCGCCAAGATTTCCCGATTTGTCGCCCATTGAGCACGTGTGGGACATGATAGGTAGAAGATTGAGGAATCTACCGAACCCACCGTTGACAATAGAAGCTCTACGGCATGAAGTACAGGCTGCTTGGGATGCCATACCCCAAGAAGACATTGATCACCTGCTGGAATCAATGCCAAGGCGGGTCAATGAGTGTATCAGAAATAGGGGCGGACCAACACATTATTAAAGAAAAATCAAAAAGATGAAGTGTTTTCTTTATCAAATTTTAATCAATTGTTACCTTAGACTAGTCCAATGTTTCTGCCAAATTTGGTCCAAAAATTCCCACCCCTTCTAGGTGGGGCACTTTATATGTCACTGAGTATATTATAACAACACGTCTACTTTATTGATATAAAATATTATTCATTTTAGTTAAAATTAATTATTTTATTTTTCGCTTGTAGATTCCTAACCATCGTCTATAATTACGGAAATAGTACAGTGTCCCTCATTATTCTACATGTGTAGCATTTTCCGAGAAATTAATATTTACTTCAATCATTTATATGATAAATTGACTCATTGTGCGATTATTCTCTTTCTTCTAATTCAAAAATTATTTTGACTAACGTGGTGGTGATCGTGGGTGATTTATCCTCTCATTCGAAAGGCAATTGCCATACGTGCGGAATAAATTTTGGATGGTAATTTACAGATGTGAAGATTTTCGGAAATATTTGGTGGGAATCTAAAGTCGTGTGATCATCAGATATTCGACTGACCTTAAGAGCGCTCCTAGGTTGAATGGTAACTTGTATTCTCATTAATTGGATTTCTCCTAAGCCGTCTATTATATTTAGACTCGTTCGCAACGCTTGCTTCGCATTATAATTATAGGCACCCGCTTCGATATTAAGTCGGTATTTATGTATCAAGTTCTGAATCGCGCTAAATGATCTGAAATGAAAAACGAAAAATTACCATTCAACCCAAGTTACTATTCCCTTACGCTTGTTAATTAATGTTATTACTCGTTAAGGTATGTTTCACTTTGGAATTTATTACTCCCAACGATAGCAATCCAAGATATCGTACATAATAGCAATTTTTTAGTTATTTAAAATTGCCAGCACTACCATAAAAGTAAACGCATGCTTCAAGGACAGTGTGTTTCTCCGGAAGACCAGATTACGGCATTCTCATTGTTAGTGTCGATGACAATCAGATTAACAAATAAATACGTGTCCTAATTACAATATTCATTCATTATTTATCTGTTAATAGGTGCAGCTTACGTTTGACACATAAATATGGATATGTAATTTGTCGAGATATTCATATTCGATGGCCGGCTCAGTTTAACTTTTATATCTTCTCGTGCACATTTATATACTATTTTTTTCTGGGTTAAATCTGAAAATTATTTAAAGCAGAGTTTGGAAATGTATTAAAATATATTAATAGGAACAATTTGTTCGACTTGATTTTTTTGCAATGTGATAGTCACATCAAGAATGAAAGCAATAAATTTAATTAACATGTAATAAAAAAAATAATAATGTGTTTGGCGACCCCGTAGCTGAGTACACTCCTGTACAGGTTTAGGCCTCGACAAAACGAGATTGTCGATGTCTACTTGTGGTACATCGTTCCAAGCAATTTAAACTATGGGTTAACTGTGCCAGAGTCTAAATCCCGCATATGGACGTAAAAATACGACGATTTCAAAACTTCGTATTTCTCAATTTTTAGTTTTTAAATGATAAAGTTTAATGTACTTGCGAAAACTAATTATCCAGGAAACATCGACCTACATGGTGTCAAGCATTATCAGATTTTAAGTCTTAAAACTAATAAAAAAATAATCAAAAACTAATTGTTTATTCATTTTATAAATTATAATTTTTCGCAATATAAGCACATAAAACTGGTTTATCTCTTTTTGCCGTGTTTTTTGCAACCTTTGACAAAACTTTTATTTTCCTGAACTAGTAATTTTCACAACCGTATGTTGTCTTATATTTTTAAAGCATAATTGACGCATCTTCCCGATAGGCTCCGTTTGTTGCATGAAAATTTTATTTTCTTTGCTGGATTCATTATCTTGTATACAACAAATGTATTAAATAGGGCAGAATTTAACATAAACATAAGAGCATTCTTTGTTCATTTGACAGTTTTTCTTACAATTGGATTATAAGCGAGGTTTTGACCTGCCAAATCAACGCCCTTCATATACATATTATAGTCGAAAATACGTTCAGGTTTTGTTATCAGTTCGCCAGTTTTCGATTTATTTTATGGGTTCGCGCCTGGTATATAGTTGAAATCACGTCTCTGTTGTATTTCCAGATCTATATTAAAACTTAACCTTTTCTACGCAAAACATCCCTTTCTCAACTTAATTTTTTTTAGATCTTGAGATAACCCACGATTTTCTCTTATTGTACCACAAATTATAATCTTTTGGAAAGTAATTTTCCTGTCAACTCAACACTATTATAATACTCCAAAAGGTTTATGACGAGATTTTGCAAATTTTCTCCTCTGCCGCTATATAATATAAATTTAGAAATATATCCAGTTATTCGCATAACATTATCACTAGTAAACCGTAATTTGTAATATTTCCTGGGTTGTAGACACGGGAAGTCGACCTCTGTAATGCATCATATCATCATCCAATGAAGGATTTTGTTGTCGTTTATAGACTCAAATTTATCTATAAATTATTTTATTGCTGGCTCTACTTTGAAAAGTCGACTTGTATCCTTAGGCATTGTATCATTATCAGAAAAAAATAGTGACTTTGGATCATGATTTTACCAAAAGTTGTGTTTCCACGTATAGATCAATAGACCAATAATCGTTTAGACTATTTTTTCCTCGTCCCATTACTAGATTCAAATCTAAAAATTTCTTGACTTCAGGTATCGTTGTATCTTAGCACATTATTTTTTACATATTTATATATGTTTATCTAATAATTGAAATAATCTCCACCAATGAATAAACCCAGCATTTCTGAAATATTGTCTGCATTTCTTAGAAACACTTTAACACCAGAATTTCACAAAAACGAATTTACAGTAATATCGGTATCATTTTAAGACCAATATGTTGTTGAATGGTTTTGTTCGTTTTCCAAATCGCTGTTTTCGCATTCACTTATAATTGGTATTTTTATTTTCTGTTACTTGGGAAGTATGAATCATCGCTTTCACTTTCGTCAATATTTTCAATTCAACCACTAGAGTCCTATCGATTACGATTACATGGACCCTAACAAAATAGCAAAATGTGAATATCTATTTAACCTATATCTGTGCTTGGCACGTGAATTGTTCCGTTTGATTTTTATCAAAACCATAAATGACATTGATTTACTGATCGTATTATTTGCTACTATCAAAGTAGTTTATTGTGAATCGACTCGACATTCTTAGATATATAATTTAAAATTTTCAATTATTTGTTATAATATTCATGTTACGCTAATTATAAAACTTAATAATTCATTCTTTACTTAAATTCAATCATAATATCTATGTAGAATGTCCAGCTATAAACTAAGAACGTATAAAATCTAAAATTCAAATGTTATTGATCAGTTTTCGAAGTAGTTTCGTTTCATCATTATGAGTCATCAATAGCTATCTGAAAAGGTTTTATATGTGATTAAAATTGGAACAACAATTGTTACTGGTTACAAAATGTTTGCATAAAATCCGTAAGTTTATAATCATGCAAACATTTGTAACTTATTTATTACTCTCAAACAATTAACGATATTTCCTGACTTCGCTTCATTAACGGCCATTGATTCTATTGCAATTTATTGATATTTTGAACTACAATTTTTTTATTACATATTAGATAAGAAATAATTTGATTTCCTTGTATTATAATGTATAGCTGGTATGTTATTGTTATTGTTTTGTTCATATATTTTATTACGTCTTTAATGTTGTTTTAAACGTAATCCTTGCGGTGTCTTTACTCAAAAGATCTATTGATGTAATATAATGATTTATTGAATAAAAATCTCGTTTGCAATATTTATATATATATATGACACTTGATGCTACCAGTAATTAATAATAACCTATGTACAAGTACTTAATGTGATCTAATACAATGTAGATAAAATCACATGACAGGAGTTGACGTGCAAATTTGTTTACTCATAAATTAAAATGTAAATTTTCAATTATATGAATGTAATAACCATTGGTTTTATAAATGCACGAATCATTCAAATCTGTTTTTAAGATAATTATTACGCTTGAGGCGTCCTTATGTATGAACAACAATTATAAAGATGTGATTCAACGTTACTATGTTGTACGAAATTCTACGAACAATTATATTATTTAGAATTCTTCCATAGGATATTTTTAATATCGGTTTTAAACTTGTACTAGTGCTATACTAAATAACGTTAAAATATATAAGTTATTCAAATTAGTTTATCGGATTATCCTAAATGTAAAAATCACAGCATAACGAACGGGTAGGGAGCCAATTCATATTCAAAATATTTTTCAATTTTATAGTGAAATGCTGTAGTAATACTCATACGTTGAAATAATAAGACATACTCAAACAGGTACTTTCTCATCATGAATTTTTATGGTGTTACTCATAGCTAAAAGAAGAACTACTTTATCAGCACGTTTGAGCTAAATATTATCAAATGACAGCCCTGTCATTTTAGACATGGTGGAAATCCCAAGTTCGCAGTTAATGGCAGTTAATTTTATCATTACCAACAACTCCACTGGCGATAGACAAAATTTTGTTAACCTCTGGGAAGGGATTATGATGATGAAAACCACTCTAAAACTTTTTATATATCTTTAGCATCTTTCTTTACTCGTGAGTCACTTGCATCAATATGCTAATCAGTTGTATCCATTCTTACATTCACGAGTTCTTCCAATTCTTCATTAACGGTATTCATAGCATGCATATAGAGGAGCAATACCTCCATTTGTCTTCATAGATTTCATTATTGACTCCATCGCCATATCCGTTGAAGTCCAACAACTTAACTTATCAGAACGTCTAACCGTGAATCGTTGGTAAACACTAGAATTCATAGAATCTTCTAATTTTAACATCTTGCAGATAAAAAGTGCGCAGATATAGCGTAAGGAAAATGTCCTGATGCTTGGAAATAAGGAAGTATTTATTTTGTTGTCAATATTGATGATAAGATCTACATCTACGATGTAATCAAGAACAAGATCTTTAGATATTATGATCGCCAAAGCAAGTTGAAGTAATGTATGAGCTCGGACACCATTGAGCATTTTTTCTAATGACTTTGGTGCATAAATCAAAGAAAGCACTTCCTTCATGCTGCTTCCTAGCATTATGTAACGAATTGCTCCAAATAAACGACATGAGCAGATGAAATCCTCCTAACCTGATTATGATCTCTGATAATTCGGACCCTTCAGGTGCAACTGATACGATTTCTAGAGCTTTTGCATACAGAGGTTGATCAAAAGTAATAACGCATACATCCTGACCGTAAAGTTTTGTATTCTCCAATGCACAAAGTAAAGTCGTGAGTATAGTATTGTAGTTGCTAGCAGGCTGATGAATAAAAGTTAAAAACGAAATTTTAGATTTTGAAAATTTTCTTACATTTTTCGTTAAACATTCAATGTAACCATTCCAACCAGGCAACGATGAATTTTTACATTTGTCATAAGACCGTACCACGTTGAAGTTTTTGAGTAAAGATACTGTAGTTCCATTTTCAAATCTGTATTGGAACATGAGCTTTCGCGGCGAAATCGTTTGCTGACAGCTTCTTTTTTCGTGGTGTAGGCTCTAAACTAAACTTATTGGAATAACTATTTGAATAATACCCACTATGTGGAGGGTATGGTTACCGTATAGTGTATTTACATTTATATCAGCATTGTCTGCAACATATTGAATAAAGGTGCCCGTTTCTGATAGTAAAATATAAGATGAACGATGAAAAGCTGTTGCTGCCTCGTACATCATAGTTTCATTATAAGATGCCCACATACCAAAAGACCAAAAAAATGCTTTCCCAACACAAAATTCTGTTTTTAGTGGTCATCACCGTCGATCCTAGTGTTGAGAATTCGCTCTACTATCCCACAATCAGAGATAACACGGATATTTTCTGTATCCACACTGTAGTCCCATTAAAAATCCTACCATCTAAAAATCTCCAATGACCTGCCACTTATACTATTTATATTTTAAAGCTTCCGATAAAATTTTCGCACTTTCATTATTTTCTTTCAGATGTACAGAATAAGCGACTAAAAGAGATGACAATTTATTTCCGTTATGTCAATAATAAACGCCACTCATTGGGAACACAGGGCATCCCAATTGCTTCAAACAAACCTCTTATGTCATTACAATAACAAAGCCCATCTTCTTTGATGACAATAAGCAAATTCGATTGCTTTAAACGAGAGCCAAACAGCTCTGCCTTACTCTTAGGCAAATTTAATTAAATATTAAGTCATTAAAATCTTCTGAGATAAGAAAATGGGGTTTTGGAGGTTCCTGTGGCAGTACAAATTCTTCATCTTCAATATTTTTATTTGAACTCTGAGGTGAGCTTGCTTGAGACAATTTTTAGGAAGGCAGTGGAAGTTGTAGGCTATGTGAGATTGGAGCAAAAGATGAATCAGTTAGGATATTCGACGTGCTTTGCACTGTTACCTTTACTTCTTTTAGCGGGACTAACTGCGCAAAATAAAAATCATCAACGCATGTTTTGGCTCTCGCCAAATACTTGATACTTGGAATTTCATATTCAATTTCTCTCCTCCATACCAACCTGATATAAATAAAGATAAAAATGAACATATTATAAACATTTATTTATACAATAAACATGTCTTCTATATACCTTCTAAACATCTTTTGCAATTACTGCAAGCAACAGGTGGAGCCCATTTGCTTCAATTTAGTTAATTTGTTCTTTGAGTGCATTTTTCCTTATTTAACTATTAATATTATATTAATTTTTATTTCCAATTTTTCTTCACTTGATTCATTTTATTCTCATTTTTTCAATAACTTTTATTATAATTTTGCTTGTCACATTTACATTTAATTTAATTTAGTTACTCATTCATTCTTCATACCATTTGTTTAATATTATTATCATGTTCTTAAATTTAATTTCTTGTCACGTTTGTTTGACTTTTTGTTTTGTTCGTTTTCTTTATATTTCCTCCTAGTGTTTACTTTTTGGCTTCGTGTTTTCTGCGTTGGTGGCGCATCAGTTAAAGTGGCTGCTTTTTGTTTATTATTCTTCTTCTCATTATTAACGTAGAAAAAATGTTATTCAAAGTTATTGTGCTATGAATTAAACTACTGATGTATATTATGTAAACATTTACTATATATTTAACCTTAAGAATTATACAAACTTTTCTTGTAAAATATAAATGCAAACAAAATTAATATCAATATTATTGCAATTACCTTTATATTATAGAAACTTACAAAAGTATCTGCGAGATTTTAGATTGCTGTGTCGAAATTAATTTAGCAAATTATAGGTACCACTTATAAAATTTTCTCACGGCCAAAATGTATGTAATTAAACTATAAATAAATAATAAATACTTATTACATAATATGAAGTAATTTTTGTGGACACTTAAATTTGATTTCGTAATCCAATGACGAGTCAATTACGAGTAATAACAATCATTCATTGCGTATTAAAGGACTGTAATTATAATATAATTTCAATTCATAAAATATTTCGTTTCATCTCGTACAAAATTTTACTAATGACACCGCACTTAAAAGAGATGACCAATGTACAAACAGAATTATTATTTAATAGCAAGAACGTCATAATTTAGGATAATAGTAGGACGAGTACATAAGCGATGTGTTAATTAGGAATAACTTAACCCTCAACAATTTTGAAAAATCAAATTTAATTTTCTAATTTGTGATTCGAATACATCTATGTTTCTGTTGCATTAAAGATAGTACGAGTAGTTGCCAATAATGTACGTACAATCTGATTGATTAGTATTATTGGATTAATTAATTCAAATTTTTTGTTTGTAGTAGTTTTCCTACTTTTTTCTACATCTCGGTCGTGCCCTGGACGATTTGTTACTTTTAAGGAGCCTTGTGTGAAGAAATTCTTCACACATTTGCCAGTAGGATCCCAGCGTGCGGAAAACTGCTTCCATAAATCTGGATAGTCCTTTTTGAGACCTCGGATGGCAGCAACAGTCTTTAAGCGTTGTTTATCGGTGCATCTGAGGCAGTTCGTTTTTATAGCTTCGGGCAAAATTTCTGTAACAACGAGCATCTTTATTGGAATTGAACGAAAAATTCAAATGATTAAATAAAATACTTTAGCTTTGAGATTGTTCTTTTGCATTTTAACCTATTAGGAGGGGTATTAAATTTTAAATAATGTAATGTCACTGTTTGCTTTGCATTTTATTAAGAGAACACTACTTTGGACAGAGTACACAATCAGCTTGCATTGTTATAGATAAGATACATAAATTCTTGAAATTGTAATATTCATAAAACTCATGAAATTAATGTCATAATTACGGTGTAAGAATTCATATAATTTATGATATGATTCTGTCAGAAATTAAATAATTATAAGAAGTGTTAAAAAGTGATAAAGTTAAATGGAGAGAATCAATAAGATTTTCCATTTTGAATATATTCGTGGTGTGTTTTAAATGTATTTGAATGCAGAACAAACGTTCTCGGAATTAACACAAGTAAAATGTATGAAAAAAAATTCAAATGAATATTTTTAAATGCCAAATTTTTTTTATTGCAAATTTCTTTAAATCAATATCTAGATCGTATTCCATTGGAGTAGCAGTGAACGCAATATGTGCACTTTATAAACATGCTTCGGTCCTTAAAGGCGTGGGTCGAAAGCCACAGTTTTATTATCCGGTCACATTACTTTTAAACGCAATGGCACGAGTAACTATTCTGTTGAGTTTGGGCGACAACCTCGGACTCTAGTTTCATCGATTTTTTATTTATTATAATATTATATTTATATTTATATAAAAACTGTATAATGGGCACTGACCGGTGAATTATTTTAAGAGCAATTTCTAAATTTACGTCCAAAATAAAAATAAAATGTTGATAGCACCATGCTGGCTATGCTGCGCAGGAGAAAAAAGGGCTTTGAAAATGATGATAGTCGAAACGCGTCGTGAATCAACAAAAACTAGTGTTCATCACCACGGAAACAAATACATCCAAGATATCAAGATGAAATACGGAAACCAAATCAAACAAGAAAAAAGAATTTTAATAAAAATGACATTTAGGTGGAAACATTAATTTGATGCAAAGAATGTGCCCCCTTTTTTGAAAATAAAACACTATTTTATTCGAATATGGGCAGTACCGAAGTTAAAGTATTACTAACAATTTTGTGCCTTAGGAAAAACTATGTTATCAATCGATGATCGATGTCCCATTCAATTGGTGGCCTAGACCGGGCAACAATGATGTGCAACGATAATAAGATTCGAACGGAACGAAAATGTAAAATACTCACTCTGCAGTAGGCAACAATGCGATCTATCGTGCAATGTTAGATGCGCGTTACCATTATGAAGTGCAGCCGATCTCCACATTGTGATAACAGTTAAACACACTATAATTACCTTTGTTCACCCTTCTAGCATTTCTTCTTTGTATCTCTACTATCAAGTCGTGTATCCTTTTCTGCAGGATGGAGTGAGATTATTCGCAAAGCTAAAGGAATATAATGAGGAGAACAGAAGAAGGAGGGTGCCGGAATAGCCGGAAGAAGAAAGTGGTAGGCCGGAGAGAACTAAGATGTAAATAGATGGATTAAAACATAATGTATTGTAAATAGTAAGATTATGCCAATAAAAATGTTGTTTTTAATGCAGCGTTGATATTTTAATATAATAATATTATATTAAAAACAATCCGCGGTGGTCCGCACGAAACTTACTTATACTTAGTTATACTTAGGGTGACCATATGCACTTATTTTTATAGGACAGTACTTACTTTTTGAATGCTGTCCTATTGTACTTGAAAGGTTCACTGAGTACACCGAAATGTACTTTGTTATATAAAAATATTGCAACATATTTTTCCTTTTTTGTTATTCAAAATTCAAACAAAACTAATCTATAAACATTTTTGGCGGTTATAATCCGTACATCGCGTCCGTCGGTGGGTTTGGCGTTCGTCGTGTAGAGTCGATCGCTTTCAAACGAGTCATTAGATGTGGTCGTTCTCGTTACGTAGTACGTAGTAGTAATTCTTCCCGAATAGTACTTCTAAAATTACCCAATTGAATATTTCGTTAATTTATGACTTCTATAAATTGGCAAAAGAAGTTTGTTTCAACATGTCACCGCCTCGACGAAAGTGTTATCTAGAGTTGCAGAAGAACTATCCATTCATGAAAATAAAATCAAGTTCTTCGCAACATATTTTGTGTTGTGAAATTTGTAAAAGTGATGTCCATATTTCCAATAGTGGTCGCAGTAATATTAAAGCTCATTTGGCTAAGAAAAATCATATATTGGCTGCAAATTCAAGATCTAAAAGCAATAAATTTGAAACATTCCTTAAAAGCGAACATTTTGGCTCGGAAAATACGTTGATTGCCGCCAAGGAAGGTACTTTCGCTTATCATACAATCAAACACCTACAGAGTTTTAGATCTTTGGACTGCACCTCTAAACTAATAGTGAATATGTTTGAACCCAAATTTGCATCAGCTCGAACCAAATCGGAGGCCATTGTGAAAAACATTCTTGCTGAAGAATCCCAGAGGCGATTGAAGATTGATTTACAGAGAGCACATTTTATTACTATCATTATTGATTCTTCAAACCACAATGAAATTAAAATTGTACCTTTACTAGTAAGGTACTTTGATTGTGAAAAGGGTGTCCAAGTAAAACTACTTCAATTACGAGACCTTTCTGGAGAAACGTCAGAACAGTTAAATAATTATGTGTTTACCACTTTAAGAAACTACGATTTAGTTTAGTAAATGTATCGGATTAGCAGGTGACAATACGAGTATAAATTTTGGCGGAATGAGACGAAAGGGAGTGAATAATCTGCTAAATTGAACGCTTCTTGTGGCAAACCCCTGGTTGGTATTGGTTGTATTACACACATTCTAAACAATTGCGTGCAAAATGCGATGGATATCTTACCAATCGACGTAGAAGTTATTGTAGTAAAAATATTTAAATATTTTTATATTTACACAATCAGAGTGGATAAACTAAAACAATTCTGTGACTTTGTTGATGTCGAATACAAAAAGATGTTGTCATTTTCTAAAACATGGTTCTTAAGTCTAATGCCAGCAATTGAACGAATTTTACAAATGTACAAACCATTAAAATCATATTTTTCCTCTATTGAAAATTGCCCGACGATTATAATAGTATTTTGTGTACCAAGGCCAAAAAGTACTGTTTTTTCGTCCGAGTTTTCTTTACGACCGAGGCGTAGCCGAGGTCGGAAAGCAAACGAGGACGAAAAAACACTTTTTGGCCGTGGTGCACACAACATTTTTTAGGCGACCCTCATAAAATTTTCAAATTTATTGCAACATTTACTTACAATTTATTGACATAGTCATTTATGACAACTGAACAATTGTACATATTTGTGACACCTTCAGACATATTTATGTTTTCTTTGTCTACATTCGAAGTTATTTCGGCTTTATAAACAATAATTACCCAATAATGAGTTAAAAAGTCTATCACCAACACGTATTTACTAATGTAAACAAGATGCACAGTTTGACACTGACGGCAATGTGGTTATTTTTATACAATTTCGGTAACTGTCGGTAGATGGCGCCACCCTATTGCGGACGAAAAATGAAAGCGGACGAAAAACGATTACTTTTCGTCTGCGTTTGACGACTGAAATTTCAATTTTTCGTGTCGGTCGCCTAAAAAACAGTTTTTTGACGATCTGACAGGTGAAATTTGGATGCGGTTTGTACACAATATTGCCTCTTTGTTCCACAAAGTCATTTTAAACATCGAGAGTGATAAAATATGCGCAACGGAAGCTGCACTGAAGTATTTTGACCTTTAACGAATCATTTCTACCACTTAAAGTAAGAGAATACTTTTCAAAGCCCGAAAGCACGAATGGTACGGTAAATTATCGAGAAGACTTCGAGGAAAATGTTAAGTTATTTTATTCAAATTGTGTGACATACTTGCAGAACTGGAATACAAAGCTGAATTAATTAAAGCTTTTTGACTCGGTAAATTTGAAAAGATACATTTTATGGAAAGACGTTTTGTGTTCATGTGAGGCGTTTAAAGATTACATTGGTTCAGTATTGAATGAACACCAACTGTCTGATGAAGTGAGTGTAGTAAAAAACAAAGTCACAGAAGATACAATTTTGGAATGGAATTTAAAAAACATTCATACTGAAGAGTGGTGGATTGAAGTGTTCCAATTTGTACGAGAAATGGAGTTTAAAAATTTGAAGATCTTACGTGAATTTATTTTTTGTATTTCTGGGACAAACGCGTCAATTGAGAGACTATTCTCCAATATTAATAATTATTGGAGTTCAGAAAAATCACAAATGTTAATACCTACACTAGAAGCTGTGATGAAAGTGTACACAAATTTTAACGAAACCTGCAGCGAAACGTTCCAGTTCCTAAAGGCCAGTCCGAAAATCCTACAGGCGATTTTAGGTTCCCAAAAATACGACTGGTACAAACAAAATACGAGATGTGATGATGCAGGTGCAGGACCATCCAGTGAAAATAGTTTTTAATTACTACTTTGTATAATAATAATTATTACCATTGACAGAATATTTGTTACGTCATTTTGTTATATTTTATATTAGAATATTTTTTGTTATTTTGTTCCTTGTTGAAAATATAATGCTTTTCGTCGATACATCTTTTTACACCTTGTTTGAGCTAAAACGACGTGAATTTCTTACGTTGTCTTATTAAGACTGCTTTTAACGTTTTCGTACTTTTTTTGTCAAAAAATAATATGGTCACCCTAGTTATACTACGTTTTTCGAAAAAACTTTTCAAATAAAAGTTGTTTAGCATATCAATATCTATAATATATATATGTAAGAATATTTTTTTCCGTATCCTGTACCGTTTTCGAGATATGGAAAAAGGTGATAAGAGTAAACCATCACTTCCGGTTGAGAGATTGCGTTCAAAATAGGACGTTTTCCTCCTTGCTACATACAAAACGACGTCATTCCGAAAATAGTCAGAAACGATTCAGGGGACCTCAAAACGCGTATATCCGTTAAAATCTCGAGGTCGAAATTTTTCATGATTACTATACTTATACATAAAGTATAAGTAAGTAAAAGCTGCAGTATCCCGCAGTGAACTTTCTCATACTTAATAATTATTTCCAGAAATCTGGAGTGGTTGTGATGACAGACACATCGCAAGCGTAAATACAATGACAGGCGTATGTATCGCGCAGTAATTCGTTCATATAGTTTAGTTATATCTGGCAGCCACGGCAACTGCGACCTCACCTACCACTGTGATCATACCCGTGTACGTTTTCGAATGGTACATTTTTACTTACTTATACTTTATGTATAAGTAAGTATAGTAATCATGAAAAATTTCGACCTCGAGATTTCAACGGATATACGCGTTTTGAGGTCCCCTGAATCGTTTCTGACTATTTTCGGAATCACGTCTGTGTGTGTGTGTCTGTGTGCCTGTGCGCGCTCTAGCGTCCAAACGATTATAGCTAGAGCTCTGAAACTTTAAATTTAACATTTGTATGTAGCAAGGAGGAAAACGTCATATTTTGAACGCAATCACTCAACCGGAAGTAATGATTTACTCTTATCACCTTTTTTCATATCTCGAAAACGGTACACGTTACGGAAAAAAATATTCTTACATAAATTATAGATATTATTGATATTTTAAACAACTTTCACTTGAAAAGTTTTTTCGAAAAACGTAGTATAACTAAGTATAAGTAAGTTTCGTGCGGACCACCGCGGATTTTTTAAACAATGTTTCAAGTAAAAGTTTAAAATTTCAATATCTTCAATTTTTTAAAAAACCACTATTTCGATCATTGGTACCGTTTTCGACAAAAAATGTACATCCTTAAACTATCTATAGATATAGCTTTCAAAATAATTCGTCGCTATATACAAATCCCAAGTTCAAAATTTCATAATTTAATTAAATAGCTACTAGCATACACACACAGAATCAAGGTCAAAATCTATTTCAAATCTATTTCGAAAATTTTCATGATTGCTATACTTTAAGTTATAAGAACGCAAATAAAAATGTATGCATAATGAAGTGCATTTTTTCAATTGAAAATTAAAATCTCTCTGATGAACGTCATCACTTTCCATACAATACTATGAATGGACGAATTATCATACAATAGAATCCGATTATTAAATTCGCAGAAACAATCTAAAATTCGCCATATCCTAACACAATTATTTTTGTTGTGAAACTTATGGGTCACGTAGCAAAAGCATTGTAATTGTTACCATTAGTCACCGTTGTAATTAGCACTATATTAATTACAGATACAAAGATTAGGTTGAAATAGTAGAGATGCAGGCAGCAGACATCGCTACGTGTAAAATCCTTGTGTTCGTTCACCTTTTTCGCGGAATCTTTGTATCAAAGTTTCAATGAAACGCGACTAGTGAGAACATTTTGTTCGATACATAATTTTTAAATAGACTTGCCTTTTTTATTGGACTACATAATTCCTAAAATTTGTGTTAATAGGCCTGCGACATTTTGATGTATGTGCAAAAATGACCCATCAAATTAAATTCACATCTTAATATGTTAATGCAAATTTATTTTGACGCAAGGTTCGTTTTATAACAAAAAATATGAGCTATTTTTCGGTCTCAATCTCGTATACAAAAATTTATAAATAATATTTCAACGTAGTTTCAATATTGATTTAAATTTTACATACTCTTAACCTGTTACGTTTCTTTTTCCTAAAATAGTTTTAATGAAGTGCAATCATGTAATAAAATCCGTTCGTCAACTTTGCAATTATGTTCTTTAGCCGATATATTTAAATGCAGTTGCTCGACATGCCACATAAATATTTATTGAATGAGCCACATTTATTGTTAATTATTAGTAATAAGCGTATGTCAAGCAGCGAGATTTGCAAATTGCAGAACGTCACCAAGAAATAAGTAAAACAAAATAGTAAATATTTTGTTCCCTTCGATAAATATTTGATTTTCGAAATCATATAGAGTTTCTAAATCAATTATGTTTAATTCATCGTTCATTCATCATTATAACAAGAATTATATTTTAATATATTAAAGTAAATGAAACAACCACTATTACGAATGCAAAACACTGAAGTTAAGTTCATACATCAAAGGGTGTAGCTTAAATATATTTTATTTAATATCGAAAGTAAAAACTCACGTTTAAACTCAATCCCCAGTGGCGTACAAGGTCCCTTGTCCAATAGACATGCAGAGTAATATTTTACCAATCTTTTTTGTGCTAGGATTTGTTTGACATCCACATCATCATATTGCATAGTGTAGTAGCCGCCAGGTGGTTGTGCATCTGCGATTGAAAACAAAGCGAACGACACCAAGAATAACGTTAGAATCATTGCACCAGTATAGAGCAGCTTTAGCAGTATTTTGATAACGCAAGTGCACATGAATAACTGAAGTTACTCAGGCAGGTTCCATTAACGGTTTAGAGTTTTTTTCAATATACAGCAGCTTTGAGGCGATCTTCGAGATCAAGAGATGCAATCGATGAAATTACTATAAATTATATTATAAATATAACGTGGGCGACTAGTATATCCTTAAATTTTTGTTCTTATCTTCGTTGAGAATTTACATTAATGTTATTTTACGTCTAGTAATATTTAACGTAAATCTGGTCTTTTGTGTTGTGTAAAAAAAAAAAAAAAAACAATACTATCGTTGACAAGAATAATCAACCTTGAGCATTGTGGTTGGGAAAATATAAGAAAATTGTATCTAGTGAAACTGTTTAACATTAATTCAACAAATAGACAACACCCTAAATCATACAACGCTTCTTATATGTTACACATGGCATAGATTTTGTGACAATCCAAAACAAAGTTGTTGAACTCATATAAGCAAATATTTATTATATTTATTTTACTTCATAACATTGTTTAAAATTAAAATGCAATGCAAATTTTAAATTAATATTATTATATTATATTATTATGTTATATGATATTGATATCTAATGTGCTTAAGATAATAAAAGTATCGGAGTCGGCCAACCATAAGAAATATACATCCAATATTTGGATTATTGTAAAGGAAAGAATAGTATATTAAAAAACAAGTTACAGAATGCACTGTTTCAGGCATGAGTCCGAAATTCATCGGACGGACGAATGCCCTGAATAGCCTTCTGTACGAGTATTTTATACAATTTTTCCTACTTTGCGGCCTTTTTACGTGAAAAATTAAACTTTGTTAAGTATTTCATCATTTATGAATATTTGCGCGATTTTAATATTGCAACGGCACTGTGAGGGTAGTCAGTTAAATTAATAATGCAAAAAATGGTATTTCTGTAAAATTATTGAAATGCACCTTTTCTGTATAAACTACGAAAAACCATGTAAAAATCTGCATAAATTAGTTATCCAATGCAAAATAATACTACAAAAGACAAAATAATAATTGCATCACGTAATCGCATATTAAAATGTGATTTACTTCCTTAAATCGTTTTTAATTTCTTTTTAAAGATGCATAAAAAAGCGCCAGCTCGAGCGCTTCAGGAGGCACATTCAAGTATAATTATATGCAATAGTTTTATTTTAAAATGTTCGAAAATATTACCATGTGGAGAAAATGGACAATATTTGTTGGTGTTAAATATTTTTACAGCTATTACTTTAATTAGTTAATTGTTGTTAATTTTGCCGAAGAAAGCCCAAGCGCTATTTGTTATGATCGGATGTGGTTTTAATTAAACTTGCAATTTTATTTTATAATGTAGCTATTTAACAAATTTTATTTTTTAAATTTTTGATTTTTGTGTATGTTTTAAAAAGTTTGCTACATAACAACTGTTTATTAATCAGCATTTACATCAAGATTAAGTTTCTAATAACAGTTAAATATATTCATATATATGTTAGTATTGTTACCTTATGGATGCTGTATTCTCGTGGTCTATTTATGCGAGTTGTTTGTTAAAATGTTTGTACACTTACATACACGTGTTCACTAACTTAAGTTAGTTTGGTCACTTATATTTAAAAAACATGTTAAAATGTCTGTTAAAATTTTCAACGCCCGACGCACTGCGTTTCGGTTCATGTTCACGGGCTAACTCAATCGTACTTCAAATATTTAGCTTTATTTTTTGTTTTTTTGCTTGCGTTCTTTGGATGATTTTTATTGGTAAAAATATGGCTTCCATTTGTGTTGATAATATTTCATTAATTATTGTATTATGTTGTTTGGCTTTATATATTTCCATATTTTCTATGATGTTAAGTTTCCTTCCTTTGTTTTCTATTTTTACTATTTGCATTATATTTTCCATCTTGCCCGTAGAGTGTGCATTGTTAATAACGTGATTGGCGAAATTTGAGTCTTGTTTCATTTGCTTGAACGATCTCATATGTTCCTTGTATCGTTGTGTGAATGTTCTTCCTGTTTGTCCAATGTACTCCATGTTGCAATCCGGGCATGTAAGTTTGTAAACTCCACTCTGACTATATTTGTCCATAATTTCGATGTTTTTCTGTTTGATGTTTTTATGTATTGTGTTGTTTGTACGGTATGCAATTCGAAGGCCTTGTTTTTTAAAATATTTTATTATGTTATTTATATTTCTGCCATGGTGTGTGAAAGTTACGAATTTATTTCAGTTTGGTGGTAGTTTTTTTTGTGGTCTTTTCATGTTTTTATCTTTTATTAATTTGTCTACGATGTTCGGGTTCTATCCGTTTTCAGATGCAATCTGTTTTATTATTTCTATTTCTCTTTTTCTGTTTTCGTCTGTTAGAGGAAGTGTACTTAGTCTGTTTATGAAACTTTTAAATGCTGACATTTTGTGTTGTTTTGGGTGATTAGAGTTTGCGTGTATTACCTGGTTCGTTGTTGTTTGTTTCCTGTATATACCGAATTCCAAAACAACACAAAATGTCAGCATTTAAAAGTTTCATAAACAGACTAAGTACACTTCCGCTAACAGACGAAAACAGAAAAAGAGAAATAGAAATAATAAAACAGATTGCATCTGAAAACGGATATAACCCGAACATCGTAGACAAATTAATAAAAGATAAAAACATGAAAAGACCACAAAAAACTACCACCAAACTGAAAATAAAAGCAATAAATTCGTAACTTTCACACACCATGGCAGAAATATAAATAACATAACAAAATATTTTAAAAAACAAGGCCTTCTAATTGCATACCGTACAAACAACACAATACATAAAAACATCAAACAGAAAAACATCGAAATTATGGACAAATATAGTCAGAGTGGAGTTTACAAACTTACATGCCCGGATTGCAACATGGAGTACATTGGACAAACAGGAAGAACATTCACACAATGATACAAGGAACATATGAGATCGTTCAAGCAAATGAAACAAGACTAAAATTTCGCCAATCACGTTATTAACAATAAGTGACCAAACTAAATTAAGTTAGTGAACACGTGTATGTAAGTGTACAGACATTTTAACAAACAATTCGCATAAATAGACCACGAGAATACAGCATCCATAAGGTAACAATACTAACATATATATGTATAAAACAATGGAAGCCGGATACCAAAAACATTTTATTGTTAATTATATTATTCAAAAACTCAGTAAGTGACTACAGTCAACAAGTGACATAAAACTAAAGCAAGTTCAAATTTACTTTATACGTATTCAATCGTAACTATAAAATAATTGTTTTATGAAAAATTTGAAAAATATTGAGAAGCCTGAGAGGCCCGGAACTGCTTTCATTAACTGGTTCCATAAGCATGTGTTGAGATTGTACATGTAGGGAATCATGGATACTTAACAACTACTTAAGAAGAAATCATTCACAAATATACATGAGTAGCAAGTCTGTAGAAGTAAAATATTCTGAGTCAGGAAATATCGTCAATGCAACCTGGGGAACAACTGGATAATCAACATCACTTCAGTCGACTCTTTCCAGAAATTCACCCGCAAGTGCAAGAGCTGTCAGAGATAGTTATTGTGATTACTTTAATAACGAAGGACAGGTTTCATGACAACATAAATTTTCATAAAATGCAAACACGAATAAATACGCAAAGTTAAATATGAATAAATAAAATGTAGTTACTTACACTGATTGTAGAAGTATTGTTTGTTCCATTATTATCCACATCGTATATATAAATCTCAGCCTTTTCTTTGGCGCCATCCTCTGTCTGAATAATATTTGGTGATGTACTTGGTTCTTCCTGACCTATTAGAAAATTCATTTCATCAAATTACTATAATGTTGGTCGTATAATGTCATCCATTCCAGCGGCGCTTTTTTCAGAATGCTTTATCCGCTTCAATTCTTTTCAGAAGTTAGAACACAAAGAATTCTATTTTTTAAGTAGCTGCGACTTATCATCATCTGGATACCTCTCTCTATATTTACAAAGCAAACGTTCGTATTGTTCTTTTTCTATTACTATAATCCTTGATTTTGATATTCCAGAAAGCTGTTAAGTTCTGATATAGCTCTATAATATATAGTCTTTCAAAACGGTCAATAATATTGTACAATATCAATTATTGTGCAATATATTGGACTATAATATTGAACGTCTAGGGGCCCCTTTAGGTAATTTTCCGCTTTCTCTCCCTTTTCGTCGCGTTCACTCAAAACTTCTCGACGTTCACGTTCGAGCAAATTTATATTTTTTCGCTGCCACCGCAAGCGGACGTTTACTTCGTCAACTTAGAGTTAAATTGAAACTCGCTTTTAAGATCAACAAAACCAACAAGCAGGTAAGGTTTAATTTAACTTTATGTTAGGCACAGTAAAATAATTAAATAAAACATATTATTAAGGATTCGAAACGTGTATTTTAATGAAACTCAATATTAAAAATTACAGTTTCAAACGTAAAGGAAAGAAAAACCTACCCGTAATTCATTTTCTAAAGTGGGTTTCCCATTCATTTAATTAGTCAAATAATATATAACTTCCCAGAACCAACGTTCTTATAAATAAAATTTCATTTCTCACGTAATCATTGCTCTTTCTAATCCTAAATTGGTAGTAAGAGGGTTTAGCGCGTCTCGATTCGATTTCCCTTGCTCAAATTATCATACTACTCGAGAAAACAAAATACTATTCTAATAATGGAAGTTTCCATTTATTTATTTCTAACACCACCGTTTACTTATAGGCTTTACGCCGACTTTTATTATTATGAACCGAACATTGACTCTCCGTTTGTAACTGACTACCCCGATCTTAACACCCTCGTAGACTTACTTTAATTATTCGACATTAATTTCCCAATCGTTCACTCACATGATGTTAAGAGCCTCTTACTAAAAATTGCAATCATTTTTCATAATTTTTTTTAAGTGGAAGCCTTTTGGCTCCAGCCATTCAAGATGTTTATTAGTCTTTACGATGCCTTCCATTGGTGTTACCAACCTCAATTCCAATTGCCATTAATTTAGTTGACATTAAATATAGATTTGCTGTTCTAGAAATAATCCCGTTTGTGACTCTCCGTTCTTTTCAAACAGATTTGTCAGCACATCGAATATCAATGGACCACCGGAGTTGACATATGAACGGATGTTATAATTTCTTTAATTTTGTTTATCGCGTCGGCAAATAAATGGTAAACATATTCGCTAGGTTACTTTGTAACTTTTAAAAGAAATGTGATAACACAGTGTTATTGCAGTGGCAATCTAGCGAAGAGAATATCTTCAAATGTAACACCTTAGTTAGAAAGTTTAACACTTTTCTTTTTTACGTTTCTCCTGAAGGTGGCGACTCAGTTTTATTATTTTTTTTGTATTTAAGTCTGTGAATTAGTTAGCGGCTGTCTACAGAGCCACAATGTTTAGATTTCAAAGTCGCTTGAAAAACATCATGTCATAATTATTATAAATTTCTAATTTAATACATGCTCACGTATTGACTTCATAACGCCATTCTCAAACGATCAAACTTAAAGATCAGCCTCATAATGCAATATTTAAAATCAGTGCCTGATTGGCCCGACCAGTTACCGATCAAAACTCGGTGGGTCGGTCAGTCTCCAGATTCCTGTGGAGCTGCGCATGAGAGAATCGAAGATTATTTTCAATGAAACTGTAAGATAAAGAAATTAACAATTAGGCAATTGAAGTTTATTTCTTGGCGTTTAGCAGCAGCTCAGTTTGAATAACAATTTTAAATTATCAGTAATAATTAAAATACAATTTTAGATAGAGTGTCACCGATATTAATTGCTTGCAGCACGACAATCAGCATAAAATGCCGTACGAAGAAATTAGAAAACAGAAGATGAACGAAGAACATATCATAATTTAGGGCTCAAATTGTGATTATGTTCACATAAATATTTGTTATAACGGATCTGCGTTTAACTACTTGTGTGAATCTCGGTAATTTGATTAGTATCTTATAACTTTATATATGTCAGTCCCATGTAAGCTGCGTGTTTCCATGTATGGTCAACGCCAATAATGTACAGTACCAAATGTTGTTTCTAAAAATAAACTACAAAGAATGAAAATACTATGTATTGTTCCCTTTCATTCTTATTAGTTCAGTGAATGTAGCGATTGGTGTTTTCAAAGTTAACCATTGTTTAACATTCTGTCATTGTTTGTACAGTCGACGTTGAAACAAGTGAGACTCTTGTTTCACATATATGTACATTCTTTTTACATTGCAAAGTCACATTTGCCATCCTCATGGCGGTCTTCTAAGTCGAAGTGATCTAGAATCTAGATCCAATTTACCATTTTTCAGAAAGGGTCGTCTTTATCGTGAAGTAAAATCAAGCCCTCGCAGAAACGGGCGTTAAATAGACATTCATAGCATTGGTGATGATGGGGATGCCCATAATTTACACCTCTGCTCTTTTCCATTATTAGATGATGTGTAAAAAATATTTAACATTAAATGCTCTAAATTGTTTGATTTGACGTGATCCGTGTTCCATCTTGAATATTGTGGTTGTTTTCTTCTCAGTGATGATGTACACTTACACTTTAATTATCCACGACGCGTTTCGACTTTCGTAATTGTCAAGTGAATGATTTCTGGTTAGATGTGTTTTATGTATTATTTTTATGTATTTATATGTTTTTAGTTGTTTTAGAGAATAAGTGGTGGGGAGAAGATCTGGTATCTGGTGTGCTTTCGACGTTTATCATGTTGTTTTAACGAAGACATGGAAATGTATAAAGAAAAACATGAAAACAAATGTTCAAACAAAACACAGAATTTTCTCCGCACAACTTCCCCAAAACAACAGAAACAAACAAAAGACATATAAATACAATAAATCATTCGCTTGAAAATGACGAAAGTCGAAACGCGTCGTGAATAATCAAAACTCAAAGTGTACATGATCACTGAAAAGAAAACGACGAAGATATTAAACGTTTATTTAAAAAAATTGCCCAGGTCCGCGCTGAACTTTCTTATACTTAGATAAATGTCCAGCAAACTGGCGCAGTCGCGATGTATTCATTTATACAGGTATAAAGAAAAACAAAACCAACCCACAAAATTCGTACTTAACCACAATTGAACTAATAACGTTTCTTTTTGTTATTATTCAAAAATATGCAAAAAATGTTTTCTATGGTGTTGTTTGCGCGACGTGAACGAAGGAACTGCGTTTACTCAACCCGTGGCGAGTTGTAAGTTCGACGAGAATTTCGAATACGTCTCTCGCTCACATATTTTACGCCACTGATGTGCGTCGCTATAGTCTGGGTCTTATTTAACGTTCGAAGGGTTGTCGTAGAATAAACTCCTTTAACTATGTACACTATTTATTACCACTTTTTACAATTATTTCTCAATTACAATTGCCACTGTTGCGACGTGTTCGCTTGTTTGCTAATTGATTAATGCTTAAGTGAATAACACTGTCGTATTACTACTCAAGTGCTCTTGAATAATGATGTGATACTTCAACTGTCATCTTGAATGATTATGTGATACTTCGACTGTTTCTTGAATGATGTTGTGACACTCTCCGACTGTTGTCTTGAATAATGATGGTACACTTAGACTGTTGTCTTTGGCTTTTCTTGAATAGTGATGATGTGTTACTGAATGTTAAGGACGAAAACGTTCTTTAAATAATAAAGTTCGTTTATATCATTGGTGGGAATGAAATGCACCCACTTTGATACAAGACGAAGAACTCGTCGTGATTGGTCAGATGGAAAGGGAAGTTTCGCCCGACATTTGGTTCACCGATTCCAAAAGGATTAATCTAAAATCCCGAGAGTGCTGGTCATATAATAATTTAAATGGCCAAGAAAGTTCAGTAATGGTTTATTTACAACAGCGTTGTGATAAACGTGGCATTCGTAAAATGACGGCTTTTGTGAAAGGGGAATTCTGCGCTACATGCCGGGCCGCAATTGTGTTGCAATAGATAACGTCTTGTACGTGACCGTACAGGACTTTTAGTTTTAAACTTGAGAAAAATAACCATTTGTACCTGAACCGTGAATTTGGAACTAATTACATATTTAAATTATTAGTATCTAAACAAAATAATTGTAGCGAATATTTTGCACTGAATTGCAAATTAACCAAATTAACTTAATTAAATGTTAATATGTACATGTGGGACCGAACAGTGGTTAATTTCACATTTTGTCTGAAGGCATTATTTAATAGCATATTTGGGTTGTGAAATTGAAAAATAAAAGGTATATAGTACAATCAGATTTTATTTAAATTCAATGTATTATATATACTGTAAGCACATTAATTAATTAAATTAGGTTAAAGTATTTAATGCACATACTTTATTAGTACATTTGATAATAATTGACAAATAGTATTATCTTAGGGCACTAAACATGCCCAGGCAGTGTTTTATAGTTTATAATTATACACAAATATCCACTTACTGAAATCAATGCAAATTATAACAAAATTATTAAAAGTATTTTACAAACTTAACGTTGTCAAAAAAATACAACCTATTTCAAGCATAACAATCTTATAATATATATATATATGGATCTTCTACTTTTTTAAGATTTACAAATTTAAGAATTATTAAAATATTTTTAGTAAACAGCACAAATTAATTTTTTTGGGTACAACCATTTTTACAGTGGATATTAGAGTACTAATTGTACACAATGTATCTACGTAACACATACAACATGATGATTTGAGACTTACCTCCAATACGGATGAAATTGTGGAATAACCCTTTAGCTGTAAGCGTTTAAAACTGGTTAATACAATACACATGTGAGTCAGGTAAAGGGTTACGTATGTAAAAATAACACAACTTATGATGTTAGTTTTCTTAAACTTTAATTATCTTTAACGTAAGTGGTGAATTATAAAATAATATAAACAGAACCCACACAGTTGTTAAACTAGATGTTACTCACGTTGATTTGTACATTACACAACTGTCAGTTACTTTCATTTAGAAAAGCGATCATTTCAAAGATATGCCAAGTGTTTTATAAAAGTATACCTGAAATACGAAAATTAGCACCAGTATCATGTGAATCATACAACACGTAGCACATTATTTAAACATCTAAAAAATGTTTGTAGACAAACGTTATAATATCCTTGCATATATTTTGCAAAATCTAACAAATATACAGAGCACATTTCCTAGCATATTAATACATTTTCGATATATGTGTCACTGTTGTTAGACTATTATCGTCGTTAGTAGCAGCAATGTTACGATTACAGAATTATTTTAAATGGTTGCGACCCTGTATATTCATACAACGTACTACAGTACCCATCTCTCCAACAAACGAGATGACGTAGCTTAGAAAAATATATACTTTATAAAAATAAAATTGGTGTTATTATACTTGTGACATCTTATATACAAAATAAAACGCTAAATTTATTATTATGCCGAACAATTAGATTAATTAATTAAAACGTGTGCATGTAACTTAGGAGAAAGTATTTGCAGTTATAAATATTAAATTAAATTATTATATTTTATAGATATACACAAGACAGTTCAAAAGTAAGTACTCACATGTAGATTTTGAAAGTAAAAAGTTTTGATGTATAAATAAACCAGTGCCTAAATGAAATGATACATGGCTTGAAGCCTCTGCTTTATAGATTCAACGAACATTGAAAGGATAAAATTTTACGTCAATATTTCACTGGTACAATGTACTTTTCAATTCAAGTCTGTGTAAGCAATTTAAAAGAGACTCTGATGTCGCAAGAATAAAGAGTAATGTTACCCTCTATTAGTCTATTAAACTAAGATCCTCACTTATAAGCATTCTAATCCTATCGAATCCCTTTGCAATCCAGTTGTGTCAGTGCTAGCACTGAGTGTAATTATCAAAAACAGGTATTGGCATTTGACAATATTATACAATACCAACTATAAATAATTTCAACTTATTGATCTGAAACACTGGAATTGAATACTATGTCAAAAATATGATAAACTGAATTTATAAAATATTAAAGCTGCATAGTACAAATGTATTATTAATACGGTATTGAATATCCAGTATTTCTACTTAAGGCATGTATTTGCATTTTGATTATCTTATCAATACAAAATAATTCCTATTAATTACCTTTATCGAAAGCAGTTAATAACTAAATTTAAAATGCTAGAACATCTCAATTTCACAACCAGACTGTTATTGAATAACACAAAATAGAAATACGTGTTATGTAATATAGCAAATATTTTATTATTTTATTAAAATTTTCAAAAGTTTAAAAGTCACACAAAATACCTATTTTTCGATATATATGTATACGAGGTAGATATTACTTTGATTCCTACGAGTCGTAGTTTATGACATATTGGTAATTTAATAAAAAATAGTATACCATTTCTACGTGCACCTCTCAACACAAAGTTCTGAAAGGTTGCGACAATCTGCTTTACATTAACTCATCATGAATTTAAAAATAGAAATATTTACACATGCAAACACTTTCAAAGAGTAAGTTGGTGCAGAACGAACGTTTAAAATTAGCAATGTCTAAAACATCTAAAAAATAGCACTTGTAAATCACAATAATGTATTGCCTTCAAACGAAACGTTTCTTTCGACATTACTTAAAAAAATATGTAGGTAGTGATGTGTTGTAGCATTTGGAACTATTGTTTCCTTCGTATGAAAGTTATAGTACACAGCATTTCTTTTTGTTCTTCTCCTTGTAGTTTTGCTTTAAAGGCGGCCGCTCCGAAATTTGAAACTTGCGGACGACTCTCACAAGTTCGTAAAACGCGTTGTCTACGTTCATCCTCATTTTCGCGCTGCATTCGATGTAGGGTATTTTCAACCGACGGGCTAGATCTTGCGCCTCTTCTTGCCATACGACCCTTTGGTTTTCTAAATCTACCTAAAATCAACAATTAAGAATTAAATTTGGAATAAGATTCAGTCATGAGAAGGAACATGATGCATCCATAAGAAGAACTTATTTACGTATCGTAAACATATTTCTGATGATACATGAGCTTTATAAGAGACGAGGTATAAGTAAGATAAGTAAGATACATACTTACCACACCTAAGTGCAAGATATAATGAGACGTATGGAGAAATTTGTGAGAGGATACCCAAATATTTGGTAAGTGCAAGAAGAAAGAAACAACATGAATACAAAATTGTGGATATGGAGAGGATCAATCTGCAGAATATGACGCAAAGATGATAGAAAGACTTCTAGTTTTTTTTTCTTTTTTGATGCTGATGCAGGACAACTTTACCTTATTCCCAACCATAAGCATGGGAAATTCATCCCGGTCCTTGACTCGAAGGATCTGCTTGTGAAATTTATATATTTCGTCGAAGCTGGGCCTTTCAGTCACCGAAAAAACTAAAAGAAAACCCTCGCCGGATCGCATGTATTGCTCTCGCATGGCACTGAATTCCTCCTGGCCGGCCGTGTCCAATACTGCAATTCAAATGAACTTATTTTGGGAATGTGTAAATAAACACACCACTTGAACTTACTGTCTAGTTTGGCTGGTATGTCGTCTATCACGCATTGCTTCGTGTAGGAATCCTCTATCGTGGGATCATAGTCGGTAACAAAATAACTCTGGAAACAATTAAGCTAATCAGCTGCAGTTTAAATTAGTTTGAAAAAATATACCGCACGTGCATTTATATTGTAACAAAATTCGCAAAAAAATTAATATTAATATAATTAACATAATACAATCTGTGAATAAAAAATTCAAAATATATTGTGCATTTTTTTTAACTCGAAGATCTGTAGGCTGTAGGAGTGTTTATTTATTAAATTGAAATGCATTAATTAAATGGTACCTAGCGACCTTGATTTATGCTTTCAGAAAATATCAAAGGCAATCTTAATCGCAAGGCCAAAAAGAATTATTTCAGAGTGCTGGCTCATTTATTTATTTATTTTTCGAACAATTTGGTGCTACACGTGTGCAACGACTTCAAGTAGTAAATAAACCACGAAAGATTTTAATTTGAAATTTATTTCTAACTCAAAAAAATGAACGTCAGCACTACAGTCGTTTAGTCTGAGAGGGTATTGATTTTTCAGCAAACGGAGCTACTTAATTGTCAGCACATAAAACGCTCAATCGGCGGTAATCTAAGCGGTTCTCGAGCACTGTAAAATGACGTCGCTAAACTACGAACTTAACATAAACTAAAATGACGAGATTGAAGCAGAAGAAATTATCAACTAACATCCTACGACAAAAGATGTACTGTGAACCATTGATTGGAGTATTTAAAACGGGCAAAGAATAAAAGAGAGGCCACGATTTGCAATTCCTACGTTGTAATTTTGCGAGATGCGTAAACATTTTAAAAAACATGTTGAAATTGATTATTATCGAAAACAGAACAGTCTTGCGACAACATGTTTTGTTCGTGTTTGCACAACATAGGATAAAACTGTATCAATATAATGCGATGTAATAACCGCAAATATCAGAAATACTCCGCATGTCGCTCGGTTTGAAATGGATGGAAGTACATTATGTTAACGCAATATTATATACTTTAGAATTATAAATCTTACATTTATTTTAAATATGATATTTCTACATATATTGTATTGTACTACATATATTGTATGTGTCCATTCTCAATTTAAACGTATGCATTAATGCATTATTAATTTATTAATAAATAAATTAATTGGCTGAAAATTTTTAATTAACTAATCTTTTGCACAAAGCGATAAGTATCCTTGTGAACAGCAAACTCAAAATTCTTAATAAATTAACAACATTACGGCTTAGTTCTAAATACAAACTATAAATAATTACTTCTCTAATACGACTAATATTACCACTAACTTTGCAAACAATAATTACACTTTATTTTCAAAAACAAACCTATCTTATATCTTATACAATTAATATATCGTTTTGTGAGCCACAAGTCCGCGGGAAAAATATTTACTAATATTTTAAAAATTATTGTTAATTTAATTTTGCGAGTTGTTCTGTATAATTTACTTTACTTTATTTTTTTATATTGTATAAGGAAGTATAGAAACTTGAGATTCTATTTGAAAAGTTTTTTTTTGACACCCTCATACGTAAGAAATGATACAATGGAAAATATGGAACAGGCATTAATAATATAGGTAGAAGACCAAACCCCAAAGCGGATTCCAATCGACACTAATGTTATTAAAAATAAGGCTTTGAAAATTTATGAAACAATTAAGAATCAGTTACCACCGACTTCTTCAAGTGAAAATAATCTATATTTTTCAGCCAGGCATGGTTTGTTTGGAAATACTTATTATGCGCCGAAAAAGGTATGCTGTGAAATTTTTCTTTGAAATAAAACCAGAACTGTCAAAGTTGTTTAAAGTTGTTGTTGTTTAGGCGCAGGCACCTGTGCAAATAATATTTACCGAATTTAAATTGTTTTTGAAGAAAAATTTAACATTTTTAATGTTCATGAAATTTTAGATTATTACTTGTAAAATTTTTCGATAAAAAAATTTCTTGATTTTTTTCCATTTATTCTGCCATCGCAAGTTGCTTTGCATTTAAAGAAGACATTGATTTTTTTGGATTAAATAGAGAAATAAGTATTCCACATTTGTTGAAAAAATTACTAAAATCGGACTAAAAATAAAAAAGATATGAGGGTGTTACACTCTTAAGTGAAACACACTGTATATTAAATATTGCATTTAATTTTAATAGGGTTTCCCAACGTTCGTTGCAGCAACAACAGTCGAGATAAGCGATTTTGTGTGCAAGTAAAATTTTCTCGAATTCCTCCGGCTAAATAAAAATACTTATTTATATACATCTTTAAACTGGGACAACAATCGACACAGTTTGCACCATGATCAACACAACCCTTTTATGTAAATAATAGAGTTTACAACCTACTATAAATAATGTAAAGAACGCAAGGTTTTATCATTTTAATCATCAATAATTGTCAGTGCGCGAAGGTCGAAACGAACGTGACTATTGCAATAAATATTACTGGGAATTTTTTCATCGATTAGTTTTAGGTACGTGATTCATATAAACCAGCCCAAAACGTTATTCACACGTGCACCGCCATATCAGTTTCGCTAAAAACGCTATTTTATGAACTGTCAATATGTATACAATTATCCGAATGATTTCTCAATGTAAATTATTATAATTCTATTGTCATAATTGCTCGCCAAAATCGGATACTGTTTATTATTCATTATTAAGTACAAATCTTTGAGGTCGCATGCCATTATTATAAAACATTTCTCTTGTGCATGTTTTTCCATTCCGTGCGCTTGGCGCAGTTTATTTCTCAATGTTTGCACTTGTGTTATTCGTAATGTGTTTTTTATTTGGTTTAACCAGGGCCGACGCTAAAGATTGCGAGAATGAATTAAAACATCCAAGGATGAATTAAAACGTCAAAAACAAAAAATAATTTATCGTTAAAACTATACTCAGTGACATATAAACTGCACCACCTAGAAGGGGTGGGAATTTTTGGACCAAATTTGGCAGAAACATTGGACTAGTCTAAGGTAACAATTGATTAAAATTTGATAAAGAAAACACTTCATCTTTTTGATTTTTCTTTAATAATGTGTTGGTCCGCCCCTATTTCTGATACACTCATTGACCCGCCTTGGCATTGATTCCAGCAGGTGATCAATGTCTTCTTGGTGTATGGCATCCCAAGCAGCCTGTACTTCATGCCGTAGAGCTTCTATTGTCAACGGTGGGTTCGGTAGATTCCTCAATCTTCTACCCATCATGTCCCACACGTGCTCAATAGGCGACAAATCGTGAGATCTTGGCGACCAAGGCAAAAGATTAACATTGGCCTCTTCAAAGAAGTCAAGAGAAACCCTTGCTACGTGAGGTCGTGCATTATCTTGCTGGAAAAGTGGGTCTTCCAGCCCTCGAAGATATGGAAGAACATGTGGTTCTACCACTTCGTCAATGTAGCGTCGGGCGGTCATACTGCCCCGAATGAAGAGCAAGGGTGACCTACTGCCGTAAGCAATAGCACCCCACACCATCAACCCCACAGTTCGGTGAACATGCCTCGCAATCGAAAAATCAGGATTGCGCCTTTCTCCACGTCTTCGTCTAACAGTCATCCGACCATCATGCATTCCTAAACAAAATCGCGATTCGTCACTAAAGACAACTCGATGCCAGTCCAAGTTCCATTGAAGTCTTTCCGTGCACCAGGCCAAACGTTCCTGGCGATGTTGAGCAGTGAGGGGTAGCACAAGATGTGGGCGGTAAGACAGCAAGCCAAAGGTTCTTATTCGACGATAAACTGTTCGCAAGCCTATCGGACCACCTTGTTCACCTAACCATTGATCAGCTATTGATCTAGTTGTAGAGAATCGGTCTCTCAAGGCCATTAGTCTTAAGCGGCGATCTTGACGTTCATTGGTTCGTCTTTGAGCCCAAGTGCCTCTTCTCCGACGTTCAACCCCATGTTCAGACTACGCTTGATAAACACGCATTATTGTTGAGTGGTGCCGTCCCAAACGGTTGCCGATTTCTCTAAACGAAAAACCTGCTTCTCGTAAACCAACAATCCGCCCTCGGTCAAAGTCACTCAACTGCTGGTAAACTTGCGGTCTCCTTCCTCTAGGCATCATTAAACACTTGAAATAATTGCTTGTCTATCACCACCTCTAAAAAATGACACAAACGTCAAAAATCCCATGACTACTTGATGATTGGGTTTCAAATTTTAATCAACTATTTCCCTGGACTAGTCTGTATTCCTGCCAAATTTGGTCCAAAAAATCCCACCCCTTCTAGGTGGTGCAGTTTATATGTCACTGAGTATATATAATTTTAGTCGAAATATTACAGTAATCTATCTAGAAAATGTAAGAATTTATAACAAGGTATCCTTTCACAATTTTAAGGCATGTACGAGGGGGGGATCATTATTTAGCGTCCCTGACATCGTAGGCGTTAAGTGACGTTGAATCAATTTGACACATTAAATTATTAATCATTTGTTGTTACGATGGTTCAATTGTAGTTTTGTCACGTGTTACCTGTTTAAATAATTTAGAATTTAAGTAGACAAGTTTAGAGAAATTCTAAAATGGAAAAATCAAAGGTTCGTGCAATTATAAATTTCTTGTACAAGAAAGGGTTGTCGCCAAAAGAAATTCATGAAGACATGGTAGGTGTATTATGCGAGGGTGTTGTTTTTTACCAAGTGGTGAAAAATATATCTCGAGAATTTAAACTGCGTAGACATGTGAACATGCGAAGGGTTCTGGACGACCGTGACAGTACCCAAGAAAATGTTAATCGTGTACACGATATTGTAATGCCAGCTAGACGACTGGTTACTTTGTCGATTTTTTATCTATTATATTGTTCCTTATTATAATCTACAATCACTAAACGCCCAGTGTTTTTCTTTCCTCAATTGTGATACGTAAGATCGTTAACGTATTATCTGCTATGCATGTAATTAATACAATAATACACACAGACATTTAGTTGATATATTATCTTGTTTTAATTTTGATAGAGTTGCAAAACTTATCTGCAATGGTAGATGTTACATATGGTTTCAAATTTCTCGTGAAATTAATTCAACTGATTATTGAATTAAATTCATGATGACCTTATCAACATGTTGAATGTTAACTTATTTATCAATCAATGTTTAACAATGTGAAATGAAGGAGACTATTGTAAAAAATCTCAACTGTAAATCACTTTATCATGTATATCTTGTGTTTTTAGAAGTGGCTGGTGGACGAAACACTTACTATCGGTGCCAAAGTAATAGTCCCCGGTTTTTGAAGACCTATATCAAAGAAACCACTTTGCGGAAAAATGAAATATACATTGTTACAACCGGCAATCATTTCTACGTAACATACTATAAGTTCATTTTTCTGTCCCTACGTTTAGAAGTAATCATTAGGGAAGTGCAAAAAACATGCGATTCTTGCGATATACAACGGATAGCCAAAGTTACAATTTTTTTTCTACTTAACCGTTCAACAAAAAAAAAATTGTTGTGCACAGAGTGGAAAATTAATTTTTTCAACATTACACATAGTTTAGCCGCAAATCGTAGTTTTCGTGATCTTTGTTATCTCCGTTACAAGATGTCGCACGAAAGCGAGACGTAGTTCTAAGGAAACCTCAACTTGTGCCTATCTCGAAACACGTATTGAAATTTAATTATACCCGTTATTTAATATTTTTAAAGTGAAATGAAGTTTGCGTAATTGTTGACGAGCGCGCAGACTGATCGCACATTTATTGCCGGGATCCGGATTTTAAAATGGGCCCTAAAATTCCCAAATAAAAAAACTTATTATTATATATTGATATAAATTGCATAATTGATATCTAGTTGAAGTAAAATTAAAAATTCGTAATATATTATTAAAGGGCCAAACTACAAAATAATAAATAAACTAAAGAATTGAACACACGATACGCTGAAAAATGTGTCAAAAGAATTAAAAGATTATAAAAAAACAAAAATTAGGGAAAACATGACAACAAAATATCTAACAGCACAGTCCCCAAGCGAAATCAAATAATAAACAGAATACGCTGGGGACGCCCCTGAGTAATATATTATCTTTTACTGTTTTACTTACACTTGGCATATTTTAAATTTACGGACGATTTACGTTTTCGTTAATAAACCAAAGTGCATGAAATATTCAAACCGCCCGCACTCGATAAAAATTAATTAGAAATCCATTTTCTTTAAAAATAGCCTGTAATCCTAGATTTAAACAACCCAGAAGTAGCATCCGCTGTACCGATACACAGCATCAACTTACATAAACAAACACAGTCAAAGACGTCATTAATTTTTTTCTTCGTTAAGTATGTCAAAAAATGTCACTCGCCCTAATACATAATAAGAACATTGCCATAATTGAATGAGAGATAAAAATGTGCAGATGTGCAACGTACTTTATTAATCATGTCAAGTGTCAACATACTTTATTAATTCACAAGTGTATAGAGATATGTGGGATTTTACAAGGATGTATGTATATGAATCGTTTTCACTCCATATACAGTCATTGATAACGCCGAAATTTAAATGACGAGTTCAGTTTTAAGTTAAAGTGTGGTTAAAGTTGAAATAATTAAGTTTTATGTTAGGGTAGGGTTACGAGGGTTACCTGTATGAATTGAAGGGTTATTGCTGATTTTCCGACACCACCACCGCCAACGATAACTAATTTATAAGTTTGTGAGTAACTTTGTTTATCACTTAATTTTGACATTGTTGTTTTAGAAAATTATATCCGATCTATTTCCCCGGTTGTTAAATATAGGGAAATAAATTTAGATTGCACAAAAACTAAATAGTTACACCTACTAATGAACTCAGCCATGAGTACTACTGGTGTGAAGTTCGCAACGACAACAATGACCTACTGATTAGTTTGCATTTCCACCATTGTTCAAAACGCATGATTTGTCGAGATACTGCGTCTGATGTCCGTGTTTAATTCCTGTTTACATTAAATTGAACAGTTTTAGATTTATTTTAATTACTACAGTCAATATATAAACGTGGTTTAAAATGGGTAATTTAAAATAAAATTCTTAGTTGTAGGATAAGTCAGTAGATGGCAAATGTATTTATTTTTCGTAATTTATTTAATTTTGTATTTGGAAATGAAATTTATTATTTATCGCCTGTAATTTTTATTTCACTGATACTTACTTGTGGACCATATTAAGTTGATAAATACATGACAAAATAAACTTTATTTTCAAAATCGTACTTACAATTTGTAGTAAGCAACCCAATACCAAAGTATTTATGTAATATTTATACATTTTAACTAAAGGAACATTTCATTTTTAAACAACTGAGAAGTAGTACTCTTAATCTATTATCTTAATCTTCTTATAATGCAATTTGACACAACATGAAAAATCAATATTCACTTCTTTAACTCCGACACCACTGTTTTAATCACAGTGGATTTTAGTTTTGCACATTATTAACTAACAGCCTTTTTCGAGTGATAGAGTCCAGCCAGGGCATCTTGTAACGCCCTCATGCATGCAATGTTCGACTTAAATCCACCAGCTCTTTCTTGTTCAATTTCTGATCGCACGTGATTCATATATCCATGTGAAACAATTTCATCTTCGAGGGGATGTCGCGGACCATCACTAGCAAAAACGGGAGCTTTGTAAACATACAGCGGTCCTTCATCCGAAGGAATGGGCAAAAACGGAGCTTGCTGCCTTCCGAATTGTATACCACTTGAAAATTTCGTCGCCTTTGTTGGCACCTTAACCTCCTCCTCTTTCGATTCTTTTGCACTTTGCGCAAACGTCTCGACGATGCTCTTAGCGTTGCCGGTGGAAAACATGAGTTCATCTATCAGCGCTTCCTTTTCACGTATTTTCTTTTTCCTCGCCTCCACTTCTTCCATTTTAATTTCATTCCGACGCAGCTCCTCTTGTTGCTTCTCGAATTCCAAGAGTTCTTCCAACTCATACTCTTCCCTCCCCAGCTTGTTCTTATTCTTAAGTATTTGCTCCTTGTTGTCTCGTTTGTGCTGTTCGATTCTCTTATTTGTGTTAATGATGTCGATGTCATTTGAAAGATTATAAATAATAGTTTCAATTTCTTCTAAATAATCGTTGAAATCTCTTAGTGTGTTAAAGTCTTCTTCTTTCTTATTAAAGTCGCGTAAAACTCTCTTGCGAATGTCAACTTCTTTTTCGACGGTGGCATCTTCGAACAGTTGCACACGAAAGTTGTTACGGCGCAGTGGAATCCTGCATTCCGGGCACGCACCGGATCCTGAAATATTTGTCTTTTGTAACGAAGTAAACGGTCATTGCAAAACTAACCTTTTAGGAACAACAAATCTACACAACTCTCACATAAACCGTGTCCGCAAATGTTCACCATCATTTTTAACGACGGATTTTGAAACTTCGACGTTTTGCATCTTGGACAGACGAAATCTTCCATTTTTGCGTTAAATTATTTAATTTTATTCGACCAAAGTTTCAACAATGTATGTCGGTAATAAACATAACCTCAAATGTTGATGTAACGATGACTGAAAATAATTTAAAATGCCATTAAATAAAAAAATTAGATTGATTATATGTTATATTGCAAAATAATGCTATTTTTAGAATAATAGGTTAACTTACAGAAATTTATATCGAAAGTGCATTTAGTAGTTCAAATGCCTATTGGGTACAGTGAGTTATCGATTTTTCGGTACGACAGACTTCGGTTATATTCGGCTGTCAAAACGTAAATAAAGAACATGTAATGTTCCAGACAAAGTAGATGTATGGTAGTTTATTTTGTGTTTAAATTGTGTTCACCGAAATAACAGAAATATATAGGATTGGAGGTGAGTTGAAAACATTTGATATTTTTGTGTGCTTGCTGTAGTAGAATTAACAGAAACTGTCGACAATTTAAGACATGATAATCAATCGATACTTCCAAAATTTTGGTGGTAGTGTGGTCAGGTATGTTGCAGGTGGTTAATATCCAATTCTTTGTTTCACATGTTTCGCAAAATTACTCAATATATAAAGCATGATTTAAAGGATAAAAATTATTTTGTATTTGGAATGGTCTTTGTTCCCTTTATTGTAATGTTTTATGTGAATTAATCTTTTATTATGGAAATGTAAACAATTTTACGGGGTGTACCAACCAAATTATGTGATACATTTATTATTTTATACAGTTTTTCACATTTGATTCCGACAAATATATATATTTTCTTTTAACACAAAGAGAAATCAACGTATATTATGGTGATTTGTTGCCGTCAGATTAAGCAATGTTTTAAATTATTTTTAAATAGAAATAACGCCGATGGTAGAATTGCACTGCTTTAATTTGTGTTAAAACGGTGTTTGATCTTTGTTATGCAATACGTAACCAGAAATTAATCTTTTATTTGATTGTTGTACTTCTGACGTGTTGCACATTGAACTTTTTTGCCTCACATTAATTTCTTTATGTCATTTTTAAACTTCAATAATGCACAGGTAGAACAATATACCTAATAAGCACTAAATAATGCTCCAGCAATGCCAGCATGCACTTATTAATTTGAGTAACTGATTATTAACAACGTAGTGTTTCAAACATGAAATAATTGCATCCTAGTAAAATATTTATTAAGTTTGCTATTTCGCACTTAATCATACATTAATCCACCAACCATAAAAATCAATAAATTATTAACTACATTTTCGAACGACTGAAATTTACGTAATGTGTTGCAATTATTTTTAAAAATGTCCTAACTATTTTGCTTTACGTTTTTTAATTTTTTTAATATTTTGCCTATAAGCGATGAAATGGAAATAATTTCAGTGTTATGCAAACATTTTTAGTGCAAAGCAGATATGACCTTGATCTGTCTCGCCCGTCCTTATCTTTCTTATCTGTTTGGATGACGATAAGTCTGTTGAAAACCGTTTCCTGGTGATTTCAGATTTCTGTAAGAATCATGCGATGAAAACGTATTTGTATTGTATGTGTAGCACGTGTGCTATCGCCAGTTCCCTCGAAAGGTTAACGCGTGAGCTATCAGATGTTTCGAATCGCCCAATCACAGCGCGTATCTCCCGGCGCTACCGGTACTCCGAATGTATTAACTTTCTTTACGCCTTATATTTCTTATTCCATTCATTGATATTTGCCATTTGTGGTACTAATTGCGCGAGGGAAAAACTGGAAGAGAAATTTAATTATCGAATTGTGTTGTTCATTTCTTCGCCAGATATGTTATTTTCATTCTAGGAACGCGGTTGTTGCGACAGTTTTAAACATTTCTTTTGTTTCGTTTGTCGTTTGTTGTTTTAAATTTTATACTCGTCGCTATCCACAATTTCTATCGAGTTGACAAACATGTATTTGTTGTACTGGCTCACACATGCACATACGTAAATTAGTAGACTACAAAAAAATCAAATCGAACGTCTGGCTTTTGTCTATAAGAGCAGCTACGACGTGACTGCTTTGGCAGCTTATATTATTTACACAGAAAACAAACCAGAAACTTCAAACAGAACCGATGGGTGCAGATTTTTCTTTTTTTTTGAACGGTCGTGAAATGCAAATATTTACGTTCCCTCGCTAGTCTGTGGACTTTGCATTTAAAAATACGACCGGTAAACTTTAAAGAAATGAATTTTCTAATAAACGAAATAAATAGGCGTTATTTTGAATTTCAAAATGTTTTCTCGTGATATCATTCAGCAAATATAATATAAACGCTTGTTCTCCGTTCAAATGCTGTGTACGAGGGGAGATCAATATTTAGCGACCCTGTAATAGTAGGCGTTGAATGACGCTGAATCAATTTGACACATTAAAGTATTAATCATTTGTTGTTACGTTGGTTCAATTGTAGTTTTGTCACTTGTTACTTGTTGAAATAATTTAGAATTTAAGTAGACAAGTTTAGAGAAATTCTAAAAATGGAAAAATCAGAGGTTCGTGCAATTATGAAATACGTGCAATAGAGAGGGTTGTCGCCAAAAGAAATTCATGAAGACATGGTAATTGTATTATGTGAGGGTGCTGTTTCTTACCAAGTGGTGATAAATTTGTCTCGAAAATTTAAACTGGGAAGACAAATATGTGAACAGGCGAAGGGTGCTGGACGGCCAACACTGTCACTACCCAAGAAAATGCTAATCGCATACACGATATGGTAATGACAGATAGACGACCTGGATAGCTGAAATTACGAATTTTTCTTGTGGTACTATGGAAAATATTTTAACAAATTAAAAAAAAAAGAAGTCTGCACGTTGGGTCCCACGAATGTTGACACCTGATCAGTATTGCATTCTGAGGCCACTTTGGAAAAGTTTAAAGCAGATCCAGATGAATTTCTTTCTTGATTCGTCACTGTTGATGAAACGTGGGTTCACCACTTCGATCCTGAGTCGAAGCAACACAGTATGGAGCGACATCGCTGAGGTTCTCCGCCACCCCGCAAATTTCGTACTTTTTGACTTTTGATTTCTTTTTATTTCCAAAATTAAAAAAATATCTCCGGGGGACCACATATTACGACGATAATGAAGTGACGACGGCCGTAACCGACTGGTTGGAAAGAATATTTTTCCAGAGGAATCAAAGGTTTGGAGCATTGTTTCACCAAATGCGAATCCATTTTGTGCAAAAAGGTAAACCTCGTCGAAAGTAACCCCGTCGTCGGTGGACTCCCTGTAAACGCCGTAAACAGTTTTAAAATGTCAAGCACACCTATCTTGTACAATTAGCCGCGGAAATACAAACAGCGGATTCGTTTCCGCATGCAAGCGCCTGCAATAAGCTGCAGGCTATAGCACAGCAAATACGATTCCTACAGACTCAGGCACAGGACATTGTTGTCGAGGCGAAAACAAACGCGGATTTGTATGACGTGGCCTGCAATTTTGAGAATGTTAAACATTTGATATTTCTTCATTTGTTTTCTTCTATATTAGGGACCGTAAATACTGAACTCCCTTGAAAGTTTCATACAAAACTTGACGGAAATATTCAAAATGCAGGGTGTAAACAATATAAGTGCCCATTAAACGATATTGCGATGTATAAATACGTATATAAAATGTAAATAATATAAAATGGAATTAATACCAAACTACAAAATACACTCCACCCTTAATAAGTGACACCCGATAACAGTTGGTTTCCCTTTAACACGTATCGTGCAAGTCAATTGCTTGTTTATGTTACAACATTTCCATCTCTGCCAAAGATGTCTAGAGACAATGATACGATAAATGATTCTGGTAACTAAATTATTATAAAAAACGAATAGTAATTAGTGATTAACACTGAACTATTAGAAAGGCTTTATTTCGATTACTTGATTATTATTAATAATCAAAGAGACGAGCGGAATAATTGTCAATTCACCGTTTATCGCTAGAGAGTGCTAGAGACGCATTCCTACACACAATAGACACACACATCATGGCAAAAACAATGGCAACAATGGTACCATATGAAATTATAAATAGCACATTTTACAGTACAACTAATACGATACATAGAGTTACTTACGGACCCCTTTCGAAGGCCCGCCCGATCCCACGTTGCCTCTAGGAGCTATCCTCGAATCTGTCATGTTATCAGCTTTGGACACCTTTACCATTTTCCAGTTATCTTCACATGCTAGTGTACCTGAAAGATTACACTTTACGTACTCATCGCTCTCCCGTGTAGTTACGGGAGAACCAGTGGGCGTCAGCCCCCATGCCGCGCCCAAGAAATATATACCACATAATATTTTAAAAACCTTTATTGGCATAAATACAACATATTAAAGAACCCAATTTTACATTATGTATCATCCATTTCCCCCCTACTATATGTTTCCTTTGTGGAAACATCCAAATGTATGTTATTCACCCTCCTTTTCCTCTCCTCTTCACTCTTCTCCTTTAGTTTTTTCAATATATCCACCCCCACCCTTCTCTCCCAGCACTTTCCTCCAACCTCTTCCTCTCTCTCTTTTTATACTCCTCTCCCATCCAGTATTTGGTCTTCTTATATTTATATCAATAACAGATAGTCAACACTATCAACCAACTTTGTATATGCCATATGTATGGTTCGTCAATATTTGCCTCACTACCGTTTTGCACTCATAATTTCGCAACTGCTAACTACGCTACTGCAGACTACGATTGTGTACACATACATTGACTAGTTAGGTCCGCATGCCATTAGCAACTCCCACAAAAACTAACACCCCTCTCTACATCTCATGCAATATCTTTGTTATCGCTCAGACGACGCCCCTCCACTCAACCCTTAGACAATAATACGAACAAAACTGGGTATTCATATGCATTTTAGGGGATGCAATTAAATTTTGAAAATATGCATTTCTATAAAAATATCTGCGCTACAGATCTTAATTATATTAACATACCGGGCGTCTCCAGCAGCCTTGATTAATACTCTTCGAATTGTGCCTACACCTTCTTTCTAAGCCTTTTCATTTCTTCTCATGGTTTAATTCGAATTTCGGTGTAGGTAACTTTGCATTTTATTAGAAGCTATTCAGTACGGTGGCAAGTCACGTTCATTGTCATGTGTGAAAATCTATATTAATAACGTGTATAAAAAACTGTATAAAATTACTTATAATTATTATATTTATTTATCTTATATTTCTGAAATTATTACTCTTACTTGCAATCTATAATGCTATGGAACAGATCAGTAAAATGGAAACGAAAAAAATAATCTGTGAAAAAAGAAAAGCACATTTGTAAACGTTGGATTTTATAACTTACTATTTTTAATGATATTTAATAGTAAACCTTTATCTGGAACGTTTTAAATGAATCGCATTGTTTAAAATAGTCCAGATTAAAAAATGTGCTAGTCGGATTGCGATAACTAATGTTTTCTGATAAAATCGTGACGCTAATTACATTGTTTAGTTTACAGGTCAATTAGTCGCACTTGACGAAACAAATGTGACTATATATTTTCTTATTTTGTATAAATATTTTTTGACGAATAACAGAATTGATGAATCTTTAAGTCACATATTGAAGATGTGCGAATGACCTAAATATCACGACGGTAATAGTAATTGCGAGGGTGACTCAAGGTCAGATTATAATCTTTAATAATTCTATTATTGCTTGTGCCAAATGCTGAGTGTTTTCAATGCGCTCACAAACGACGCAAAAACACATTCATTATTGTTTTGGCAATACTACATCGATACACATTATGGATATTATAATAGGATGCGATGTGCCCAAAATTCCGCTTTTAAACTTGTCCTTGAACTAGACAAACATGTTTTGATCACACGTGCCATTCGTTTGCGGCCTCGTCGTGGGCTCGCCAAAACTGTAAGTGGAGATACGATTTTCCTCATTGGAGGTGTGTGTGCTATGACGACATTCTAATGTTGCGTTTGTGTTGTTCAACTTGCGAGGCATTTGCGTCTCTCACTTTCTACACCCGGTGTTTACACGTCTTTGTTTTTGTTTACTGTATTTACTTAATTGGAGACGCGTGGCCGAACGTATGGCAATTACGTAATTCGCGGGTTTCGTATTTTGTATTGGGTAATTTGGTAATGACCTCGCAGTGTTTCTATTTGCATGTACGCATGCACTGGTATTGCGATTACATGGGCCTGTGGGTCTTGCGGTTATCTGTTTTCTTGTAGATGTAATGCGTGAAATCGGATATCAGACGTAAAGCTGTCTACACGCGTAAATTTTAATGCAAATGTTAAGCATTCTTTCACATTATTTGCTATTGTGGCAAAGTTCATGAATAAATATTATTGTAATTAATTACAATTCAATCGGGAATACTTAATTAGGTTCAGAATAAAAGTGTTACCGATAATTATATTAGATTTTGCGTGGAAATGTCACTTTGAATGTCGCTTTTTACCTCATTAACAATTTTTTTAATTTTTTTTTATAAGCATAAAATGTGGATGGCAGTTTTGCTTTTTCGCTTATGTGACGATGAGTCCTCACGAATGATGCACCATATTGTTATGAGGTCGACAATTTCGAACGGAGCATATTAAGTAAATACATCGATGATTGGGAGCGATGCATAAAACTGCATGTTAATTGTACGGAGTGCAAGACGGGCAATATATCTCGAATACTAGAAAACGCGACCAAAACTAGCACCCTTAATAAGTGGCGCCTATTAATATAATTGCTTTCCCACTTACACAGCCCAATGCAAGTCAAGTTTGTTTACGTTACCAAACTCCTCTCCTCGAACGATGCCCGCGGACCGACAGATGATGCTCTCACATGGGCGTGCATTCGGGTAACCAAATAATACGGCAAGCAACATGAAAGACAAGCAGTAATTAGTATTATGAATACCGACCATAATTAGCATTAACATACCGGGTGCTCAAGCACCCTTGCTTAAGCACTCTTCGGATCGTGCCTTCACCTTCTTTATCCGTCTCTCCATTGCTCCTTCAATGGTGATCTTAGTGTACACCTAACGTCTATTCGTAACGTCAAAGAGAATAGTTATTAGACATAGTCAACCAGATAGTCAAGTCACGTACGATGCACTTGCGTGCCCGCGCTCATTATCTGACCACAACAGATATAATGGACCACTGGACTTGAGTCCAGGTCAAGCGATCACGCCGTTACCTGCGTGCTTAAGTACCGCTAGATTGGTTGCATTTGCATGCCTGCGCACACAGGCCGTCAACAGACAGCCCGCGTACCAATAATTCCTCGAATTGTGTCAATGTGTCCCAATGCGATCCCGCCTCGCAACGCTGACAGGAATGCATCACCTCCGCATTCCATGACACAGGAAAATAGCTAGCTAATAGATAACCTTTCACCGGGAACCCAGTTGCATCTCGCAACAACAACAGCCGTAACAACGGCAACAGCAACAACAGCAACACAGCATCAACAGCAACACCACTACATTCGGTCTGCACAACTCCACTGGCAATCACTCCCGCAACTGTAACGTACTCAAAGCAGTTGTCATTAATGCATCTCAATAACCAACGAATAATACTAGTCATTGTTCACACCAATGACCATAACACAAATATCACAATAACAACGCACTACTGCGCCAACCCTCGCCGTGCGCCCGCACGCCACTGTGAGAGCAAAACTGTTAATGTTCACGGCACGATGACGAATGTGTCCTTCCCGTAAACAACCCCACCGCTAGAGCTTGTGTGGTATGGGGGAAAGCAATAAACCTTTACAACGTTTTCATAAATATACTCATCCCTGTTATAAGTAAATCCACGTAAAATATGTAATATTTGCTATAGAATAATATACTTAAATGTCTTAAATAAAATACAACCGTAACAATATGTAGTCACCCATCATATTTCAATCCCACCTGCGTTTTTCCATCATTGCTATGACCTGATGGAATCTCTCACCGTGCTCTTCACTGATTTCACCCATATTTTCACTGAAGAAACTTAAGTGACAATTGACGTCATTTTTTGTTGAAATTCTTCAGAATTAAAAATCTTGCGAATCTGATCCAAAAAAATTCCACCTTCTATTTAGCTCTTGACAATTTGGAAAGTGTTTGAACGACTCTCCATCTTTATCAAGTGCTTTTACGAACTGTGTGACCACCCCGACTTTAATATGAAGCGGCTGCATTAAAACATTTTCTGATCTTACTAATGACAGATGTTTAATGTTCTCTACACCAGGTCTAAATTGTGTTCTAATAGGCCAATCTTTTGTGGTGTAGTGTTCGGCTGCAGCACGACCGTTCCATAAACACGGGAGACAGGAATTTTTGGTGTAACCACCCTGAAGACCTTTTAAAAAAGCAATCATTTTAAAATCTCCGCAGACTTGCCATTCATGTTTTTTGTACTGAAGTTTTTCCAAAAGAAATTTTACATTTTCGCAATTTTCTTTCAAATTGATCAACTGGTATTGAATTCATTATGAAGGAGAACGGATTTAAACTTCGCGAAGAGCTGTCTATAAAAAGACGCCAATCCTGGGGATGATATTCAATGTAAATCTCTTCAAATAGCGTGTTCACATCATTACAGAAATAGAAACCCTTTTCCACAGAAAAATATGTGGAAAATCTTTGGTGTCTGTTTCGTGTCAGTTGTAACTCGGCAACTCGGGTCTAAAACATTCCATTCCTTCAATCTGGATGTCAAAATTCCTGCATTTCATTTAGTTATACTAATATCTCTGATTAGATCATCCACTTCTTGTTGACTGGGGAAATGAGGTTCTTTGCTTTCATCGTTTAAAAATAAGACCATCATTGAGATTTTGGTAGTCAGATTCAGTTACTGAAGAAGGTAGCGTGGGAATAGACAGAGTTTCAGAGTGAGGAACTGGTGTACTACTTGACTCAAGATCGGGATATATAACGGGGACCGGAAAGTAATGTCGATATTCGATTGCCATCTATCAGCTCATTTTGTAGTACAAAATCGTGTCAAAGTTATTTTAAGGTTAGAGTGACTTGTTTACTCGCAAATATTTAATTCTCAATTTTTTCTTTGCAATCTGTGGTGAAATGGCCAGCCAAATACCAGATGAGGTCATTGTATGCTTTTTCATTTTCGTAAGGGTAATAATGCAACAGTTGCTATCAAAAACATTTGCGATGTTTATGCATTGGACGTTCGTAAATGCCAAAGGTGGTTTTCTAAGTTCAAATCCGGTAATTTTGATCTTTCCAACTCGTATCGATCAGGAAGACCAACAACTTTAGACAGTGCCGTGTTAAGGACAGAAGTGGAAGCAAATCCGTGTCAGACGATCGAGGAACTGTCAAATACTCTTAACCAACCTTGGTCGACCATTCAAGAACATTTGCATTAGACTGGTAAAGTAAGCAGAGCAGGTGTTTGGGTTCCGCATAATTTGCGTAAACCAGGTTTACACCCCAAAAAGGCGCTGTGTGTTTGGTGGAATATTCGCGGAGTCGTTCATTTTGAAGTGCTAAAATCTAGACAAACCGTTAATGCAGACGTTTACTGTCAACAATTGGATCGAGTAGATCAATCTTTAATTAAAAACTACCCAGCGATTGTCAACAGAAACGGCGTTATTCTGCAACACGATAATGCAAAACCGCACTGCGCAAAACATCCCCTGGAAAAAAATAATGAATTGGAGTGGGAGGTACTGCCTCACCCACCATATTCACCTGATATTGCACCATGGGATTTCCACTTATTCCGGTCGCTACAACATTTTCTAAGTGGCAAAAAAGTTCAAATTTGGATGATGTCAAAAATGCGCTCTCCAGATATTTTGCATAAAAATCAATGGAATTTTATCGATCCGGCATTGAAAATTTGCACACTAGACAGCGAAAGGTTGTTGATAACGAGGGTGATATCATCATTAATTGAAAATAAAAACTTTTTAAAAATGTATATTTTGGAATGTAATGTAAAAAACGACATTATTTCCAGTCCCCCTATTATAATGTCGTGTCGGTTTTTTGATCTTTTAAAGCTAGTGAGATTTGCCAAAGAAAAGTACCAGTCTGTTGCATGATGATGATTTTTTGAACTTGTCCACATTCGTGGAATTGCAAAGGGAATGGCTCTGGGTTCGCCTCTTTACAACGCTTCCCACGTTGATCGACATGATCCATACAACACGTGCGGGGCCCAAGGTTTGTCTTGGTTTCCAATTTTAAAACCAAAGTACGCTTCGTACGCCTGAGTGACTTTTGTATCAGTTTTGGACACCTTTAGCATTTACCAGATATCTTCATATGCTAATATACCCGAAATGGTGTACTTGCATTCCTGAGGAATGACAGGAGAACCAGTGAACATCAGACCCCACGCCGTGCCCAGGAATCGTACATGGGCACTGCTCGGCAGGCATATTTGGATATTTCAGCATACCTTGCCTTCTGGACATACGGTCCCAGAGAGTGACTCTCAGCGACAGGTCGGGTTTACCAATGAAAGATCACAGTACCCAATTGCAGCAGATACCACAAGCTCTGCCCATAATAATACAATGGGTACCAAATAATACATCAAGAATAGATAGTCAACAATATCTTAATAACTCTGCATTTGCCATAATATTCCTCTCTAAGATGGAGCGTCTCACCATCATTCAATACAATTAAATATGCGAAGTTCACATCTTTATAGTGCACGCCATTCGCGTTCACGTTCTCAAGAAAACTGCTTGGTTGCCTCTCTGCCCTTATTTCTTGGCTACGTTATAATTTAGGTGACATGCCCCCTACTCGACACTAAGCAAATTGGTAACACAAAACTATGTATATTAGTATAGGATGTGCATTAAAAGTAGAAAAGTAGCGGTGCTACGGATAACTAAAGCGTTAAAATGTAAATAATCTACAGGTGTTTATGCTATTTAAAAGTTTGAAAAATGTATAAAATCGATCAAAATTCCTCTATAGCGTCGTTTGGGAATTTTTAGAATAAAACTGTTTCGTGCATATATGACGCGATAAATGTTACCAATTTCATTCTCTGTTAAAGACATTACGAAACGACAAGAGTTTCCCCACAGCTTTCCCTTCATAACACGAATAATGTGGTTAGATAATTTTATTTAGTATAAAATGGACTAAATGTAATTATATCCATGGTTCTTGTATGTGGCCTAGCTTGGCCATGGATAATAAATGGATATTTGATAAAGCAAATTTAAGCATTTATTTTCATTTAAACACAAAACTCAAATTGGTATTAACAGTTTGATTTTAATTGTGTTCGCCGTTTTGATTTTGATTTAGGAATTATTGATGCTGAAAGTTTGATTGATGATTCTATGTGTATTCGGCGAAATCTACTATTAATCAAATTGAGAGATGGGAATTTCGTTGACCTTTATCAAACTTTTAAAGTTAACTTTCACTGACGTTTAATAAACACTGTAACTGTTAAAAACTTGCTTCATTATACCGACGAGAATTTATGTAGCCCCGGTATCCAACATCCTCTGGTTTTCAAATTTCAGGAGTCAAAGCGGACTATACGGCATTTCAATTATTTTACTTACAATTTTCATTTAATTACAGCTTTATGCTTTATATTCCTTGTAACTTTTCCTATAATGTTCACATTTTATATACAATATTCTTACAAAACATCCTGACGCCATTTACATTTATTTCATACTTTTCTATCCGTGTATTTATTTAACCCCTAACTACACCGAAATACCCCTAATTATGTGTATTTCATTTCACGCCTTTCAAATATTCGATTTCTCTCAAGCTTTTGGAATTTATAGTTCTGAAGTTAATATTTGTTCTTGAGATATTGACATATTTAGTATCAAACCACTTCTTGCGATATCTCCTAAATGGTGCATTTTTGCATCTTCATAAGTTGATTTTATATAATTATAATAAATTTGAGTTTTAAATCTTTATCAGAATCTAGAGCCCAAACATTATTGTTGTAATCTATGGTATTTTGTATATTTTTCCTAACTTAAATGTGGTTTTGTTAACATTTCAGTCAAAACACAACATACTGCAATATCATCGTTATTTTTCATTTGTCTCTTGTACGATAACTTTGTTAAATCTATATTTTCTAATTTATGGGGCTTTTTCGGAAAACACAGTTATAGTTGAAATGTATCTAAGTTCCCTTTAATCATGAAGCTCATATGTGTCATGATAATTTAAAACGATAAAGATAACAAACAATCAAATACTTTAAATAATCCATCAATAATCATAAAACAATATTAATAATTGGAAATTCAGAAGAAATCTTCATTTATGCGAAAGGAAATATAATACATTTTCATTACTATTTGCGTACGACAAATATGTAGTATTTTTTTTTTGTAAAATGTGCAGCTTCGACTTTTAACACACTCTACCTAACTTTCTGTGGTTGTATATATGAGCTCAAATGGAGTACTGATATGGATAGAATATGGCTTAGAATAATATTCTGCAATCCTCATACAGTATAAAAATCTTGCAGGTTAGGTGGATTATTTGTATCTTTAGTGACATAAAATTTTAGTTCTCTATTATATTATATTATATAATATATTATTATATTCTCTATATACTGTATTATTATAAAATCTTCAGAGAAATTAAATAATTAAATATTTTCTCTTAACGCCATGACTAAAAAGCATTAGAAAATGCCGGTTGAATTTTATTTACGTTTTAATAAAATTCAAATAAGTATTGATTTATATCACACTTTCTAATAATAAACTTCTATGCAAATATGGCGTGCCACAGGGTAATTCTCCAAATGGAATTGTGCCAAAATCGATATTTTCGTAAAGCGCAGTTAAATCAATACAACACTTCAAGTCATTTTTTAAAATTTTAATTGACCATAATCCTAATTACATAAGAAATCGTCTCCTTAAATATAAATAAATTGCAGTTTTTATCGTCATTGTTTGTTAAAAAAAAAAACCTAGTCCCATTTGTTACACACGACTAAAACGCAGTGAACTGAAATACACGGAACAAGGCATAAAGTAGCGGAAACTTCGTGTTTGAATAATGGGGATGTACAACTATGCCCACTAATCTTCTCAGGAAGCGCAGTTTATTATTTATTTATTTTATATGTGGTTTCCATAATGTAAAGTTAATTTCCCTGGTGTTTACGGGCAAATTAATATAAGATATTCTTCATCGTTAGTTTTATTTCTTTTTCATCGTATAATTTTTGAGTTTTTATTATTTTCCCAAAAAAAAACTAATATTTTCGTTTGTTTGTTAGTTGTAAATGTGTTTTTACAAATTGTCGGGAAAGTTCTTTGCATTTCGCTCAATGTATTTTATATCCTCGTATTAAAGTAAATAGTTATAATCATTGGGATATTCATATATTGGTATATTTATGTGGAGGACGTTCACTTAGTATATGACTCCACATGTTCTCTTACTGCTTTTTGTAATTAATATATATGCGAGTTAAATATTTGATAGATTATTTCGAATGACACTATTACCTGATTATATGAACGTTCAAAGATAAGAATCCAAATAGATAAAAATCTTTAAAAACGAGAATCCTTGAACTGTGTAGATAAAGAACGCATTTGTACCAAAATATTTTACGTTTCCAAAAATTGCTGATATATACTACATACTATTGGTTATTTATATACATCCAATCAGTGTAAGAGTTTTTGTAAGTTGCCGAAACATTTCGTATTTCATATTTTTACCTGTGGTCTATAACGTGCCTTGAATCGACAACTCACTGCTTCACGTCCTGAATGGTAAATAGCTGTTATGTAAAGCGTTATTTAATGGAAAGGAACAGGTTTATTTTAAAAGAGTCGATAGTTCGTTGTCGCTGGTCAACAATTTACGTGCAAAAAGTCGTGAAATAACTAAGCCATTTCCGTACAACTATTATCGCCAGGTTTGTTGGATGTTCAACGACTACGTATTATTTTTAACTATTTATTTTTTGCGTTTCGTTGACTGGCATCGAAAATCGATTTCAGGTTGGATGAGGACGTGTGGAAATATAAATAACCCAAAATATGGAAGTAATTTGATTTTAAGTAAAATTTATTTTCAGATATTAATCAATATCTGTTTAACAAACAACGTTTTTAATTCGATTACTTAATTAATATTAATAATCAAAGGGTGCAGCAGAATAATGGTCAAATCACCCTTTCGCTAAACTGATACCATCTCGTCGCATACGCTGGTAGGGAGATGTGCAGGTATCCTTAGATTGTCTCACGACTACTGACTTGTCATGGTTGCAAGCTTTGGAAGCCTTTACTTTTTACCAGATATATTCGTATGCTAATACATCTGAAATTGTGTACTTTACGTACTTGTCGCATCACAGGACAACCAATGGGCGTCAGCCCCATGCCAGGCCCAAGAATGGCATAAGCGTACTCGGCCGGCAGATTGGATATTAGCACATCTTTGCCTTCTGGACGTAAGGTTCTAAAATCACCCACTAATTCACGGACAGGTCGAGGCTCGCTGATAACCACGCCTGTTATCGTTCCATCAAGAACAATAGCTAGCTATTCGATTCTGACTAAATGATTATCTTACCCCATACGCCACAGTCGATGGGCGCTGTACTAAAGTCGCTGAATGCACCACAAAGGTGACTACCACATAATGCATCAAGAACAGATACACATTATCTTGTAGAAAAGAGTTTCTTCTTGGCCATTAATGTTGGCTACTTTTTTATTCTTCCACAAAACTTTTGATGTTTTGATGGAAAAGAGCGTGTTGGAGATATCCAATGATTGGACCCATTCTGATTCATGTATATGATCCGTTTCTCATTAAAATTCCGTAGCATAAAGGTTCGATTCTTGACTGAGTTAGATAAGAAGGACATATTGCAAGTCGTTGCAGTTTTTCTCATGTATCAATTGGTTAACTTCCATCGCTTTTCTAATCTTCTAATCTTATGGCTTCTTCATTAAAATTAAATAAAGGAGGCCACTTTCGATTGTTCTAATTCACATTATTTAAAGGAAATGTTGTTCCAGATGGGGATACAAGCTCACAGCTCTTATTGAAAACTTTTCGAATATTGGCTGCAATTGTTGTAATTCTTCCACAAAAAAAAGTTTTATTGGGGTTACATAAACTTATGGTGTTTGTGGAAACGGGGCTTTTGGAAATATTCAATTGTGGAATCGCTTGTGATTTCCTCTCATCGAACCAAACTTTTGAAACCAGTTACGAGCAGTTCACAGCTTGACGTTTACTGCTCAAATAATAATTAATCAGGAGGCGTATCTTATCACAGATTAATTGTCAAATAGAAATATCCGCATACACCCTGTTACCCTGAATTTGCATTTGCCATGATATTGTTGTCCAAGATTTGCCTCACTCCCAATTAGCACAACATTACACAAAATAACTACGCCACTGTACTCTACAATACTATTTCCCACACGTAAATAAAGTATTTAAGTTCGCGTGCCATTAGCAACTGTCCATAACTAATACACCTTTCTGCATTTCATGTCATATGTTTACGTTATAATTTAGCCCCATCTCCACTCAACCCTTAGACGATGGATCAAAGCTGTATATTCGTATGGACGTTCGGGAATATAATTAAATATTAAAAATATGCATTTCTATAAAAAATATTGATCCTACACTAATAATTTATTGTGAGTGATTAATAAATATTTGCTCGCCTATTAAAATACTACATTCGTTTTTTTAGATACAGATAAACATTGGTATCGTGCGTTGTTTAATAGTAATCATCAGATTCTAGAAAAATATCTGTCGTCATGTCAACAACACGACGTTTCAGCAATGTAATGTAAACATTTGATCAAGATTCATAATTGAGTGTTTTCATGTGGCTGTTTTCATTTAATATTTGCAGAGAAACGTAGAATTGTTAGGTTTACGTTACGTTGATGTGATTAAAACACAATTTCCGTTCAATTTAAAAAGCAATTTGTTCGCGAATTCAAGAAAATATCCATATACCAAGCTTGCCTTTGATTTTCGATAAAATTGAAATGATTTAAATGCTTCGCCAGATCAACTTAATTATAACGCAAATGCTACAAACAATAATAATGTCACGACGGCGATTACCAACTGATTTATACATACGTTGCACGTTTACTCTCCAAAATTGCTTAGTGCAAACAACAACAACGGCTTCTTTGTTCTTAGTATATATATAAAAAAAAAGATTACAACGATCTATGCAAATATTTATTAAATAATTTTGATAAACGATCTCGAATCCGCTTTTCGATATTAAATTAACAAATATTAATTTTAATCAGAATTGTATACAAGCAAAATTACAGGAATTTTTCAAGATAACGAAACAGTGTTTATTATATGTTGAAAATTTGCAAACATTGAATTATTTATATAATAAGTATTATTAGACTAAACGTGACTACAATTCGTTTGCAAGGTATTGACCGGTCCAATTTAGCGGATCGCTAATATATTCTTATTTGTATGGAGAATGTTCAGAATCTAAGTTGAATTAGTTGTAATTTATAGATAACCTCGCCAAATATGTTAATTCAACTTTGAGGTTAAATACTCATACTTTTCGCATATGAATGAACCTTTGAAGGTAAGCTGTAATAGTTAATGGTACATTTTTGAATTTATTTAAATAAATTTAAAGGTTTTAAAATTTGATACTTGTTCGATTGGTTTTAGTAGAAATTAATTAGGTTTGTTAAATTTAAATATTTTCAAATTTTGTGATTCTAAAATGTTTCAAGATTTAAAAATGTCAAAATATTACATTTAATACGTCATTTAAGGGGGGGTCCTGCTTTAGGAGGCCTTAAAGTAGCGTTTTTGGGGGATTTTTTTAGGACAGAAAAAATGAGCAAGTCTAGTGAACTTTTTAGAGCATTTTATTGCATATTTTAGCATTAAAAAAAAATTAATCGAGAGAAAAAGATTTAAACGGAACCGATTTTTATGCACATTTGTGCAACACCTTTCAATTGCAATTTACAATCGGTGGGACAGATGTAGCCCGTAATTTTTGTCTGAAACAAAAAAAAACCACAGAAAAATGTAATTCTCATATATTTTCTTCTAGGTAAACTAAAAAAAAACCCAAAATCTTGAAATTCAAGATTTTTCTCAGGTTTGAAAATAAATGTGCTCTTTGCAGGAAGAGAAAATCATTTCAACTAGCTAAAAAAGTTGTTTAGAATTTTTTTTTCATTAATCTTTTAAGTTCAAATCGAATAGAATGCTACTGAAGCCAACAAAAGTTTTGTTTCGTTTTGATTGCTTGTCTAGTTTTCTCGCAATCACGCCCACCAGTTTAGAAAAATCGTAAAAACGAAAACTCGAGAAAACGGGCTCTAAAGTTTACGATCAGGAAAAATGTTAATTTTCGATTACTTACGGAATATCTCGTTATAATCCTACTATAGCTCTTACGAATTCAAAATATTATTGTTTCGAACGACCGATTGAACTTTTTTCAGTACATAGTTCGGTGTTATGTGACTGCGGGAAGGGGCGTGTGCTTCGCTTGTCCGGGCGTTCGTGCGTTCGTATATTTTTTGCTCGACACCTCACTGTGTTTAGTGCTGTATCTTTCAAAATATTGCGAATTAGCCGCTATAACTTTTTATACATATTCTTAGATATATTAGGCATAGATTTGAACAATACAAAAAATCGATTTTTTGAGCCTTCTAAAGCAGGACCCCCCTTAAATCAATAGTCTTAGTTATTAGTTCTTTTGTAATGGTTTCTCTTGACCCTTAAATCCACAAATATTTCCTCTAATTATGAGATTGTTAGAAAATGAATAATGGCTTGTTAAGAAATCGTAATTTCAACCTTTTTTTTGAATGTTTGTGTCCTTACACATGCCAAGAAGAGAACGTGGAACTAAACTTTTTATAATTATAACTTTAAAGTTCAATTGAAATTTAAATATTTTTGATACATACATGACTATAAATAAATGTTCCGGTAGGTGATTTTAATATATGTGGGATTTTATTTCCACCCTTCACTCACTTTGGTAATATTGATACTACTTTATTTTTAATACAACAATAATGAAGTAATGTGATATAGCTGCAACTATTTCTTTTATTTATTTCATATATCATTTCGACGGATGTTTATGCTAATTATCTAATAATTGATATAATTCTGAAGTTAATTTCATTAATGTACTTACACTAAATCACATCCTCATTTTTTATACCAATTCTTAATTATTTACGAATAACGCTTAAACTGCTTATCGCATACTTACATACACATTTTAATCATTAATCTTATTTACTATACATTTTTACAAGGTTGCCTGAATTGTCATTGGCGACAATTGATTTCTAAAACAGTTTAGTTTAGAAGAAATTAAAAAATCTACCGAGTAATCTTGAATAATAATACAAACAGACTGTTTTAGAAATCAATGTTTCAATAAATTATTCAAATATAATTAATTTAAACATAAGAATGACAACCAAAAGCTAAAAGCTGATAAATCATCGCATTCAGAATTTAGAGACGAATCAATTAATGTAAAAATATACAGTGTATATATCAAAGAAAAAATTTAACGTAATTTCCGGTTTTACCGGAAATGTTTTACTATAAATCTGTTTACTAAGAATCACAGTTGTATAGTTCATATTTGCATAAAACAACACTTCCATAAAACAACATACCAAAGTTAATAAAGGTTTGTGCATAATTACATAAACTATTTGGATTTTACCTCTCTTATAAATGCAAAATAATGAAGTAGGAAGTTTCGTTAATCAGAGTTGAGAAATTTTTAAAGAAAGTGGGAGAAGTTGAAGATATCCCTATACTTCTGATAGTTGAACATCATATCTAATTTTTTTAGTACATTTGATTGATAAATATAATATTTGCTGTTTCCAATTTAGTTTGTTGTCAATGAAGATGCCTAGAAATTTAGTGCTGGTGTTTGAAGTAAGCATCGTATTTTGAAAGTTGATTTGAATATCTGTGTCTCTTGTTTCAAGAGCAGTTGCTATTTTGTTCTTCAGTTGCTCAGAATTATCCGCACTACTTATTATGGGGGTGTCATCCGCATATAGGACGATGGATTAGGTAACACGTCCTGGTAAGTCATTTATATATATGACGAATAAGAGTGGACCCAGTATGGAAGCCTGTGGTATGCCTCTTTTTACCTCACTTCATTGAGACTTAAATTCGCAGCCCTCCTCATTTTCCACATACACCGCTTGATGACGTTGCGTTAGGTACGATATAATCGGCTTTAAAGTAATTCCTCTAATCCCATACAACTCCAATTTTGTAAACAGTATATCATAGTTCATACTGTCAAATGTTTTAGTCAAATGTTGTTTACTGCGTCTAATATTTGTATCATTAGTTGATATATTGATCTTTCGGTATTTTTGTTCCTGCTAGATATGATTTTGTGCTTGTCGAAAAAGTCGTACAGCCTCTTGAAGATGATTTTTTCAAATATTTTTGACACGTTCGATAGCAAAGCTATAGGTCTGTAGTTGTTGTTTTATCACCTTTTTGTACATAGGTTTTACAATTGTGTACTTCATTAAATCCGGAAAAGTGCCGGTCTCGAAACATAAATTCATTATGTGCTATAGCGCTGTGCTAATGCGATGTTTCTTTTAACAATTTCGTGTGAATTTCGTCATGTCCTACAGTAGCAGTGTTTTTAAGTTCATAATTGTTTGTTTTATCTCCAATGGAGTAGTTGGACTTAAATAGAGGCATGTTGGATGACCTTTTATTTTAAAATCTTCATGTGCGTAGTTGTTTGTTGAATTCTGTTGGCATACATTAATGAAATAATTGTTTATTTTATTGGCAGTTTGGGTAGCGTTAATGTTAATTGTTAATAGTACATTTATTTGCAGTTATTTTGTTGATCTTCCATGATTCTTTTGTTTTATTCGATGAAATTCGAATTCTAGTCATGAAAGATAATCGCTTGCCCTCTGATCTGTTGTAAAATTCTCTGGTCACAACTCCTTCCAGCATACTCTTATATAGTGTGTCCCTAAAATGCGTGGACATCGCATAGACCACATATTCCTGGTTCGAAAATAAGACGATTTAACTAAACTTATCTATATGCAATTACGTTTCGTTTAGCTAGTATACTGCTTCAAAGTTCTTTCAAGAAAAAATTATTTTGTCCATAACGACAAAACGCTTGGATCGATTTGGATAATATTCGGTATTGTACTCCTCACGGATGTAGGTCATCTTTTAAGGTGATATTAGTTATTATCAGTAGACCATTAGTGTACGAAACAATGGTAACCCGGCATAAACCAGTCAAAAACTTTTTAATGTGAAGGCCAATAACTTTCAAAAAAATAGTTTCAGAAAGAGGCGTTCAATTGTATTTTTTTTGTTACTTTGTAATTGATGATATCTGTTAAGGTTTAGACACAAAAAAATAAAATCTGAGGGACCGCGCACTGCATTTCTTAAAACAAATGTAATCTAGCAGTATGATATTCTAAAAAATAAATGACGATAAGGCAATTTGTTATGATATTTATTAGTAACAAGTATGTACTTTATTAGATCTACAGTAAATGCTCAATGTGACCACCATCTTCCTGGATACAAAGGTTGATTCCACGCAAAAAATTGAATTGTACTCGTTGTAACATTTCTGCATTATTCTTAATGGATTGTTAAGCGTTCTGTATTCTGGCCCACAGTTCGTCCTGTGTGTTTATAGGACGAGAATACACTTTGCTTTTTAGAGCTCCCCACATAAAAGAATCGCAAATATTTAAATCTGGTGAACGAGGTGCTCATTTTGCAGGAGCATCATCTCCTCTGCCTATCCATTTGTCAGGAAACTGTACATGAAGATGATTCCGAACGTCCAATGTAAAATGAGGTGGTTCTCCATCGTGTAGAAACCACATGTCGCGTCTAAGATCTAACGACAAGTGTTCCAATAAATCTGATAAGGTATTTATAAGGAAGTCTAAATAATTCTCTCCATTTAAACGATTTGGTAAAATGACAGGGCCTATGACGAAACTGCCGATTATCCCTACCCATACATTCATTCTAAACTCATGTTGAAAGTGGCGTTGCTTGCAGACATGTGGATTTTCAATTGCATACACATGTTCGTTGTGCAATTTGTCATACCCCTCCTTGTGAAGCACGCCTCATCAGTGAAGAGAATTTTCGTATGAAAATTGACGTCTTCAGCTCTTCTTTCTTGTATGAATCTACAAAACTCAAGACGCGCGATGGTATCAGCTGGCAAAAGCTCCTGGACGTTTTGTATATGGTAAGGATATAGCAATTGTTCTTTAAGAACTCTATGAACAACATTCTTTGAAACGCCTGCTTGCAATGCTAAGCATCGACTACTTATTTCTGGATTTTCTTCTACTATTTCCAGAATTTCTTCCTCAATCCTGGGGGTGCGAATTGTACGAGCACGTCCACGATCAGCTGTGCTCGGTGCAAATTTTCCCGTTTCGCGAAGGCGTCTTTCAATGTTTCCACAAGTTTTATGATTGGGCACGCAACGATTTGGAAACCTTTCGTTGTACACTCTAACACTTCTGCGACAATTTCCTTCGCAATATCCTAAAACCATCAACATGTCCGTTTGCTCAGCGTTAGTGTAGTTTACAGCCATTATTACGGAAATAGCGAAGAATATTAACTGCTAAAAATCACTAGCTAACACCAACAGAAATTTGAGACACTTCACAATTGATAAACAACAGCTACTGTCATTAAAAGTACGCTTACTTGTCACTAATACATATCATATCTTCATTTATTTCTTAGAATATCATACTGCTAGATTACATTTGTTTTAAGAAATGCAGTGCGCGGTCCCTCAGATTTTATTTTTTTGTGTCTAAACCTTAACAGATATCATCAATTACAAAGTAACAAAAAAAAATACTATTGAACGCCTCTTCCTGAAACTATTTTTTTGAAAGTTATTGGCCTTCACATTAAAAAGTTTTTGACTGGTTTATGCCGGGTTACCATTTCGTACACTAATGGTCTACTGATAATAACTAATATCACCTTCAAAAATGACCTACATCCGTGAGGAGTACAATACCGAATATTATCCAAATCGATCCAAGCGTTCTGTCGTTATGGACAAAATATTTTTTTCTTGAAAGAACTTTGGAGCAGTATACTAGCTAAACGAAACGTAATTGCATATAGATAAGTTTAGTTAAATCGTCTTATTTTCGAACCAGGAATCTGTGGTTAAGTGATGTCCACGCATTTTAGGGACAGCCTGTATATTCCTTTCTTATTATAGCTGGATATTTTGATTCCTTTGGTGATCCATTTATATCTATAGTGTTTTGGGGGGGAAATGTTTTTCTAGATATAAATGTAATATTTTACTAAAACTTCTATATGCCAAGTCACAATTATCTCGTTTAAAAACTTCACTCCAATTTTCCAATTCCAGGAATATTTGTATATTGCTTTGTGCAAAAACTCGTTTTTTTGTGTTCCTATGCAATGGTTTGGTAGTTACATTTATTGGTAGTGTTACTACCTAAGCAGTGTGATCTGATATCATTTTGTCCACAACTAACGCTGTGTAATTGTATTCGTTAATATATCATCAATGTTGCTGACGTTGCCGTTATTATAGTTGGAGTTTTAATAGTATATTCTAAATTAAAGCTGTTTAGAAGGTCTTTGAACGTGCTGGAGACTTGGTCGCAGTTATTCAGATTGATGTTAAAATCACCGCAAATTACGATTTTATGCGTGTTTAATTTATCCTGCACTAGCTCCGTAATCGACTCTAGTGTCGTGAAAAATAGGTCTGTATTGCCACTGGGTAGTCGATATTGAAATGATAATGATTTTGAATTTACATAGTGATACTGCGCTGCATTCCAGTTCAATACTTTTGTTCTTCAAGAAAGGAAGTTCCTTATATTCAAGACCATTTGTTAGGAATATACACGATCCGCCATTCTTTTTAGTCGATCTGCTGTAGTATGAAGCGAGATTATATCCTGTAAGAGTAGAGGACATTATCTCTTCCTCTTTCTGCCAGTGTTTAGTTAATACCAGTACTTCAGGTGTTTTCTTCAAGGACTGTAATTGAAATCGGGCATGTCTTTCTTGCTTCTTATGCATTGTATGTTTTGGCGCATAACCTCAATGAAGTGTGTTTGTCCTGTTATGTCTGTTTACTTTCCGGTTGTTTTGTTTGAAAAATTTGTGACTTAACGTGATTTTTTGAGTTAAAATTTCTGACAATGGTATTTACTAGACGCCATGTGTTCGCAGTGTTTGGCTTTTGTTTGCAATCTTGTATTAGGACGGATTCTGGAATTTTGAGTTTGTCGCTCCGCCGTTTTCTCGCTTCTTGAATTGGTTTGTGTCTGGTCCATTTGTAAGTTACATATAATTTTGTTTTGTTCAATTATTTTTAAGTTTTGTTGAGTTACCGAATCTTGGAGGTTTTTTACACAGTCAGTAATAAGATTGAGTTTTTCAATTATGTTGTTAATATCGTAATTTTTAGCTGATTTAAAGCTACTTACACATTTATTGCAGTGCCAGTTTACATTTGGATTTATTTGTAGTACTTTTATTTATGCCGGTTTAAAATCACTCTACATGTAGACAGTTATTACATAGTCTTGACCCACACTGAATATATTTTGCTTTATTTGCGGTTTTCAGACACTTTGTACACATTGTACGTTCACTCGCCGCCATTGTGCACATACACAATATATAGCCTTCCATGTCTGGATCTGTTGAAATATTTTCTGGCCTAATCTTGCAAATAACTTTTTCGTAAATATGACAGCTCGTTAATAACCATAAATCTTGCCCGAAACGTTTATTATACAAATTTAGATCCCATTGTATATACCAATATTGAAATGTTCCACCTTCTCATCATATAATTATTCACGGACATTTGCTCCTCCCCTTCTAATCCTACGCAGTTTTGGAATTATGGCTCTCACCACACAGCACAAAATTTACATGATTGAAGCCTATTTCCGAACGGGTTGCTAGTTAATGGACCTTGGGAATACAGTCAACGTTTGTGTTTGGACAATTTTCGAGAGCACTACCCACCCGTAGCAATATTACCGGACAATTTGTATGCGTGTATTACAAATTGTGTTAAAGTGTTTCGCGAAACTGGTGTTGGTAGACCAAGAGGATGACGTTATTAGTATTTCATAACTTGTAGTTCATTACTATTTTACAGCTGAAATAAGTAGGTAACACATTTGTAAGTTATTGATGATGTCAGTGTCGGTTGACAATGAGAATATATTTCAAAAGGATGATTTAAACTAAGACAACCGTTTTACATTCCATGGCAACCTTTGTCCAAGAGAGTACGGTACTTATGTGTTCGAAACTCGCGAAAATGTTGCTATTCTAGGTACTTCTATGTATGCACGTTTTTCTTGCCAGTCATGTGACGGTCATCATAACCTATATCGAGTGCACCTCGCTATCTGCAAATGTTGTATACAATTTTTATTCGCTTATACATAAATAATATATACATACACAGACACACACACATCATATCTATAATTGTTCTCTGAATGTCGCGTTTGTAACTCCTTCCTTGTTCTGCCATTTCAACTGCATTTATACCGCTGCTATTTTATTATTTATTATTTCCAAAAAAATAGATTAAACATTCTTCCTAGTTCCCCATCTGTCGCCAATTCATTTGTCTAGCCTTTCATCTTCTTCAATATTTGCTCCTGAATACTTGAAGTCTTCAGGATTCCCCACTATTGCCTTAACATCTGCGAATAAAACTTGCCTAGTTTCTGGTCTCATTTTCTGCTTAACACACTTCATCGATCCATATGTTGCCCTTGTTCTTGTTTCGATCAAAACTTTGAGTATTGCATAATTTACTTAATTCTGAAGGTGCTGTTGAAGTATTGCAATCGTCAAGTTACTATAGAATTTCCTGCTCTTCGTTTGAAGTTAATTTTGGACAACTTGCCAATTTTAGTTTATTTTTCTGTCAAGGAGCATTATTATCATTTTAATTGATTATTTGCCAAGTTCGATATTTACGTGTGATTGATATTAAGGTGGTTAAATTTATTTGCGTCCGTTCAGTACAAAACAACAATTTGAGCACGCGCGGTGATCTTGTCAGTTGGCATTATATCACATGTACGTTATGGTTGCGATGGTATTTTGTACACCTTGCAGTACTTTGACTGCCCAATTCCAATTATAGCCTGGATTTCTTGGCCATTGATAACATTTGATTGAATATTACGTGGGATGTTCGGGCGTTCAAAGATAATTGCTAAGGAAATGCATCTAACGTTCCATCGACAGTAATCACGGAGAGTGAAACTAATAGAACATGAAGTGACTGACTGGGATCTTTAATTTTATCATTGTCTTTTATGATGACGATTTATTTCTATATATTTTCGTATTAATTGTTTAACTACGATAAAATGTAGCTTTTGTTTTAATTTATCAATTATAATGATTAATATTCTTTGAATGAGACATTTCTTAATCATGAAAATTGGTCATTTAAAAGTTAAATATTAGTATTACAGTAGTATTAATAGACGTATTATTTTTTATGCGGTGGCCACAGTTACTTTACATCTTTGTATATTCAACGAATAACACACACCACTTATACGTTGGCACATCTATTGAGAACCGTACAGTTGGTTTAGATTTGTTCGAATTTATGGGCATCGTTAAAAACGAAAATGTGTTGAAATATCATTTGCCGTCAATTTTTGACCTACATTGTGCATTCGTTTTAGAGTGTTTGCAATAGCCCAAGCGTGACTAGTGTTTATGTGCAACTTGTTCGTTAATATGTTTAACAGACACTGAAAGTCATTTACAACAAATCGATTTTGTCACAGTAATAAAACTGCATATTTGTTACGTACCGGACATGGAATGCTGCAAAAGTGAATGTTTCACTAGACGTCTTCAGTCTCGTTTTTTAACTAACTATATATTGCATAATTTTGATCAATTCGATCCCACGATATATCATCCGCATGTGATGTGATCGGCCTGATTACACGTTATGTAAATTCTCGCGTTTTGCCACACATAACAACGTAACTTATTGTCAGTCGAGGTCGTGACGTAACTTGTGTGTGCAGGTGAGAAAATGATTCCGCATGAAAGTGATTTTTTATGTATGCAAGGGGATGTAGAAAAAATATTTTACCGAGTGCCTCTAACTGATATAAAGTACGCTTGAGCCGGTTCACTTAAAGATTCGTTGATACATTTGCAACTTCATTTGATCCAACAATTTGATGTTAGCAATTTTTCAATCAAGACCTATCTGACTGAGATCAAAAGCAATTTTTGTCACGCTCGTAATGTGTAATGGTTTGTTTTTGTCTTTCAATTTATTAGTTGACAAATACTTGGAGTGACTATTGTTGACAAATTTATTTTTAATATTAAATTCATGTCAGCGTGCTAGGGTTAGGGAAATTGCCATTCATATGTAGTGGTACTGATACTTCACCAAGTGGCCTGCTGGAACTTTACAAAGCGATCAATACATTACAAGTGGCTCTGCACATTTTGTGCACATAATGGTTACGTGCCTCTTTCTTCTTAGTGATTTTGATACGCTTTACTTTTGTTTATTAACAATTACGAACTTCTTATATCAATATCTTATTATCGCTGTTTAAGGACAATACACGTGTTATGAATGTCAACACAAAGTACACGCATAATTTATATTACTAATCTCAACGTGGCACTTGATATCATATCGGTAATACGAACAAGCATTCAATGCATTTATTGTTATCGTTGTTAATAGTCGTTGCAATCGATTTCGGAATTTGCAGCCACGCATTTTAATTCCATTCACTTTTCTTTACGCTAAATAACTATTTAACACTGTTTTCTGTTTTCTTTTATTATTATACAATAGAACGTCTTGCTCCAGTCTACAAATACGTGTACGGGAATGGATACATAATAAAACCAATTACTTAAATACTACCGGAACTAAGTCATAATCAGTTTTCTTGTTATTTGTATTCAAAACATATGATTGTTTAGGCTGTATTTAAGTCATGATTGATTAAAAACTTAGTTTTACAAATGTTATTAATTTCATGTCTATTGTACGTTACGATCTTTTTGTTTTGGTAAATGTTATAGTAACAGCAACAAAATAATGTAGATTCTCTACTGTTAACTTTACGAAATATATGTGGTAGGGAAATAATACGTATTATTAATACTTTAACGCATTGGCCACAAATTGAGTTAAAGCTTGGGTTCGACAATATTAAAATCGTTATATCCGCAGTGGGTTATTTTTCGTTCAGGTTAATATTCGCTTAGCGTTGTGTATTCATTAAGAGTGCTTTGTCATTAGTTAAAACTAAAATTTTCAAATTAATTGCTAATTTTGCAAAATCGTTAAAATCATTTTATAATTAATTAATGTTCATTAAATCGACGTACGCGACCGCACTCTTTTAATTCGAGTTTCAGATTCATATCGTATGTCTCGTTAATTATTAGTAGATTATCATATCGTTGGATTAATATCTTTCATCTCGCTGTGAGTTATTATGTAGTCATTCTATTTCATCGGCATTAGTTATGTTGAATGCGATATTTTCTTTAGTTGTGTTTTCCGGATTTAAATCACACCAGACATGCAACTGATGTCAGCATTTGGAATCAATTTCTTTTCGTGATATTAGTACGTTTAATATTTACTTTTCACCAATCATGAGCAGAATTTAAGAAAAAATAATAAATCGTGACAAGGAAACAGGACTAGACGATACAATGGAAGAGCGAACAAATATATAAAGTCTAAGAGCTACACATGTAAGAATAGTAATTTGGGATAAAGAAATACAAAGTTATAGTAGTAAGCAAGTTGATAAAATTTAATGTGGAAAAAATTTAAACCAAAAACACTGACAACAGCGAGAGCTGTATCAAAATAGAATAAAACAGATAGCTAAGCAATATATTGTTCAAAACACAAAGAGACGCCACCAGATTGGACATTACAGAAGCTATGGAAGAACTGGGGGAATAGTTTGCAGCGAATGGAAAATAATATTATAAATATATAATAAATATAAATGTAGAAGATGGCCTAATTGTGAAAAAGTTAATTCATTGAATTCATTGAAAATTGTAGAAATATCAAAATTGGCAAATTTACGAACAAAAAAGTGTTGTGGAAATGGCGAATACGTCATAAATAAACATGCAAGAATTGATTGATTAATGTGAAAAATTATAAAAAATGCAAAAATTAGTCAATCGATATTCTCAAGTAAAACAAATCGTTAAAATTGATTCCAACGTGAAATAACATAAAAATGAAAATTAACACAAACGAAAATACGCGAAATCCAAACTCAAATTGAAGAAAACAAAAAATAAAACTAAAGATGAAATAACATTTCTATATTTAAAAGTCAGTGGAACGAAACAAATGTGAAATAGATTGGTAAAATAAATGTAAGGACTCAATATAACTAATAAACCTATATAAAAATTATTGGCAAGCAACACAAAAGTTGAAACATATCAAAACAAATTAAAAGAAAATAAAACATTAAACCACTACAATACAGGTGCGAATAGATAAGCCAGAGGAAGTGCTCAAAAGAAACAATAAAAACAATCTCGAATGGACGAAACCAATTGATATAAATAAAGCAGTTCGAAATAGACCATTGAACAAAATTATGGTAGCCAAACGAAAAAGAATTCAATAGGAATTGCCAAATAAATTAACATAAATTAAATAATATAACTGGGAAATTGTTCATATTCAATAGTGAATGCGCATTTATGCACGGCGTCATCATATGATTAATAACAAACTCAGTTGATATTTGACATTTCGCAATTTGTCACTAAAGGAAAATATCGAATACCAAAAATGTATACAGTAAAAGTCGGATATAGCGTCCGCCAAGGGACCGGTAAAATCTGGACGTTATACCCGACCGGACGCTACACGTCGCAACAGAAGTAGAATTTTAAATGAAAAAATAACATGGTACAAATATAATTTTTAAATAAACATAGAAATACTAAGTGACATAGAAATCCGAACACCAAGAAAGAGTTGGAATTTTTTAATAATTTCAACATCACATGCTCGGCTACCATAGAGGAACAATCGATGAAAAATTCAAGTTAAAGAACAAAAGACAAACGAGTTTTTATTAATAGTGCGTTTGACCACTTCGAAGCCGCGTACACTCATTGAGCCGTCTAGGCATGGATCTAATCGGGTGTTCGATATCTGCTTGAGCTACCTCATCCCAGGCTATTTGTACCTCATGTCTCAGAGCATCTAACGTCTGCGGAGAATTGGCTAAATTGGTGAGTCGTCTACCCATCACATCCCAAACATGCTCAATTGGTGATAGGTCAGGTGAACGGGAGGGACATGGCAAAAGATTAAAGTCGGCAGCTTGAAAGAAGTCTAGACTGACGCGAGCCACGTGAGGACGGGCGTTATCTTGCTGGAATATGGGATTTGGCATGGTCGCAAGATAGGGTAGCAGATGGCGCTCTACAATGTCATGGATGTAGCGCTGAACATTCATATTGCGGCGTTCTCCTCTTCGTCTTCTGACCTTTGCCCGACCATCATGCATGGCCAAGCAAAACCGGGACTCGTCACTAAAGACGACACTATTCCATTCGACATTCCACATCGTTCAAGGCAAGGCAAGGGTCAGAAGACGAAGAGGAGAACGCCGCAACCTGGAGCTTGCGATAGAACGGCATGTGCATCGCACTGTTGGGGTAATGGTATGGGATGCCTTTGCCTTCACCTCTAGTCTTTGTTAGAGGTAATATGAATGCTCGGCGCTACATCCATGATATTGTAGAGCGCCATCTGCTACCCTATCTTGCGACCATGCCAAATCCCATATTCCAACAAGATAATGCCCGTCCTCACGTAGCTCCCGTCAGTCTATACTTCTTTCAAGCTGCCGACGTTAATCTTTTGCCATGGCCCTCCCGTTCACCTGACCTATCACCAATTGAGCATGTTTGGGATGTGATGGGTAGGCGACTCACCAATTCTCCGCAGACGTTAGATGCTCTTCAAATATTTTTTCAAATTGTAAAACATTTTCAAGTGAAGCATCGCTTATCGAATTATTAAAGGTAATAAAATCTCTCAAAGTAGATAGTGCTTGCATTGTCTGTGAGATATTAGGAGGTGTAAATCCTCCATCATTGTCATGGTCGTCGTCATCGTCGTCGTCGTCTTGACTTTGTTCCAATGGAATTATTGGCACATTGTCCAATACGTCGTCATATGTTAGGTCACCACATGTTTCCACATTCTCGTCGATATTGATGAACTCGTGAAACTATTCTTGAGAACAAAAGGTTTCCATAGTTTTGATGTTTTGTAGCTATTCTATTAAAGGCAAGTCATCTTCTTCATCGAACAAGTCGGTAATCTCTTCAGGATCATCCCCGTTTTGTGATATAAAGCCGGCATGCTTAAAACAATTCTCAATTGTTCTAGCAGATACTATGTGCCACGTTTTTGACACCATATTTACAGCGTCTGCTAGATTAATGTTCATTTGGAAATTTTCATTATCATTTTCGATCATCTTGATGACTAGAAATTTCCGAAAATAAATCTTTAAAGACTTAATGATCCCCTGATCTAAGGGTTGAAGCACAGATGTTGTGTTTGGAGGTAAAAACACACAATTCTATAGAACTTAGATTCTACACATGAGGATGTGCTCCGCAGTTGTCAATTAAAAGAAGTTTTTTCTTTGATTTTACCAATTCTTTATCCCAATCCCGAAGAAACTTTGTGAAGTAGACGCTTAAGGTTTTTAAAGCAACGGGATTTCCTTGATTTACCTATTACAAGCAATTTTCTTTTGATCGACGTAGACATATTGGCCGCTACTTTTAATATTGTTGGCGGGGTTAATTTAAAGAAAATTTGTTCGTCCTGATAGTTTTTTTTTTAATGTTAGGCTAGACAGATTGTAACCATTGATTAGTTACTTCTACATTTACACTTTCACTTTCACCAGAAATTTTTCCAGGCACAATATTATTGCGGGCTCGGAACCGCTTAATCCAACTCCCTGAGCATTTGAAATTTGCTTTACCTGAAGCTCTTCCAAATTCTTCTGCCTTATGCTGCAAAAGCGGCCCATTGATTGGCTCCTTTTTTCCTTGAACCACTGACTGCTGTTTCTATATCGTCATGAGAAGATTGTCGCATTTTTTTCTTATTTAGCAGATTATTATTGAAGGCGGCTTTAATTTTTTCTTGATTTTTCCATATTGTGGTCACCGATGAATGCAATAAATTAAATTCAGCAGAAATAATGGCATGGGATTCACCATTTCCTAGTCTAGCAACAATTGCTCCTTTTTCTTCAATCGAAAGCACTTGACGTTTTTTTGCTGCCATTTTGTCTATTCACAATTTGCTGCGCAAATAACTTCAATACGACTACCAGAAATTGAACTGAATCGTCATAGCCCTCGTTCCCCCTACCAGTTCGACGTTATAGTTGACCGGTGGATGAAACGAAGCAGGCAAACCAGGCCCTTATATGTGACCTGGCCGCTATAACGGGCGACGCTAAAAGCGGTCTATTTTGTATTGGTTTATATGAGAGTCAAATTTTCGCCGCTATGAACGACTTTTCCTTATAAGCGACGGCGTGATAAGTGACTTTTACTGTAATGGCGAAAAAAATATCTAAAATTGTAACAAAATGTAAAACACAAAATAGTCAAAAATGCAAATGAAAGAAAATAACAAAATCCTACAGAATAGAATAAACACACCCCAACCCAATCGAACCTAACCAAACGTGAAAAAACAAAAATAAATGAAATCAAATGTTAAATTAATGAAAACTAAAGATACATATATAACAATAAGAGCGGTACATCAAGATATAGGGCAAACGAAATAAGCAGAAATGAAATAGTTTAAATATAATGATAATTCAATTTAAGCCACTTGAACAAAAGAAATGGAAATAATCTTATTTACCACCTCCAATAGAGTTATGCATTTCTGTTTCTTTTTCTTTGGGGTTCGTTAACATTAACATTTTTGTCGGATTCGTTTTGTTCGTCCTGTCATTGCTTTTGGTTGTTCGTTGCCGGGCCTGCATAACGATACCTCTATTACGACCTGGCGTTAAGTAAATATCTTGCAATAGCTATTTATCCCATTAATTTCCTATCAATTTTAAGTTTATTGAATATTGTTACGATTCGTCCAATGATGTGGCCCTAATACACGAATTGCATTCTGTGAATGTTCAATCACATTTCGACTGTACTTATTAATTGTGATTGTGATTGTGCGGCACATTTCGTGTTCCACATTTGGCACTACCGGTTGAGTATTAGAATATTGTAAGTATATGGGTAAGAAAGGAAACAAGAATTTCTAGCAATTTACCTTGGAATTATGTGATGCCAAAAGAATGGAACACCGCTATAGTGTAACCTGCTCTGTGTAAACTATTGAGGGATGTCACTTACATGCTCCGCCTTTAAAGTATATGAGTGCAATCTAAAAGAAAACGGATGTTGCTGATGATGTTGAGGGGGGGGGGGGAAGTCGGACGATCTCACAGGCTATTGTACTGGTCCATCACTAGAAATAACACTCATTAAAATTTTCTCTCGTCACTAGCACTACAGGCAGGGCAGCCGTCCTGCTGGAGGTTTGCATGTTTTCAGGGTTAATAATTTATCTCAGGGTAGGCATTATCTCGTTCATTAATAGCCCCAAATATATGTACCAGTTAAATTGTAATCAGAGATGTAAGAATCTATTAAGTGATTATTTAAATTGAAAAAACAAAAAAGATATCAATAAACGTTCGTACCAATCAAACCCAATCGAACTTGAAATCTTCTGTGATTTACCAGATGCGGATTTTCAGTAAACCAATAATGATAGTTATGCCTATTGAACTCCACAATTGGTAAATCGTGTTTCATCTGTCCAAGGAATTTTCCTAGGAAAATCATCTTCACATTTTCGTAGTCAATTGTAATCTTCTATGATAGTCATTATCGCTTAAAAACCTTGTACGATTGTTGGTTTTCGGAATTCCTGTTTTTTTGTGACGTATTGTTAACTTGGAAGTTAGCTCTTTTTTGTTTGAAGCTTCCATAATTTCCAAAATTTCTCATTATTCTGTTAAAAATTGTACGGTGTGGTAAATTCGTAGATGAATAAATTCAAAATAGATGCAGAATATAAACTTCGAAATTTTATTGGATTTATTGGAAACTTGAAATACTAAGTTTAACATTTTTCTTTGAGATTTTACTGAAGCTGACAAGTTCCCGCGGCCTAGATTGTCTATAGTGAAGTAAATTTTGCCGTAATTTGATGGATGAATTTGCTCTAGAAAACTCTACAAATGCACCTTTAGCAACACACAGAAACATTTCATAGTCAATTCCATCTGCATTCTAAAAATAAACAAAAATAAAGTCAACGTCATACGTAGCTCGTATTTTCAAAACTATTTCATTCGCCGCACCCTAGCTTTAGCATCTTAAAATTGTGACAGTGAACAATGAAAAACTCAATCCCAGTTCTTGCCTACCAACCATGTAAGTTGCTCCGCGTGTTGATCTATCACTAAGTTAGTTGTCTGTCTATCGTGTCTACGTGCCTGGGATCGGAACAGTGGTTACGTTGCGTAACGTTGAGAAGTTTAAAATTGCTAGTTACGTAAAACAATGAAAAAAAAATCAATGAAATTGCTAGGGGGCCTTTTTATTTATGTTTCTTAATTAATATTAATAATAAAAAGTTGCTGCAGAATAATTGCCCCGCGCCACAAAGGGGAGCGGGATCAATACCCGCCTCATCACAGACACCACAAAGGTGACATTCAACACTATCTTACCATCTCAATTTGCCATAATATTTTCGACAAGATTTACCTTGTCCCCATTTAACACAACTCACATTACACAAATAAACTACGCCACTGTACTCTAGACTACATCTAAACGTGTGTGTTACCTAGTCGATGGTAAGTTCACATGCCTTTAGCAACTGCCAAAAACGATCTGCCCACTCCACCCAACCCTTAAACGATAGATCGTACAAAACTGGGTATATTGATATGTTAATGCTACAGAACCAATTAGTGAAACATTTTTAAATGTCCTTATGGTTTCCGGTGAAAGGCAGAGTAGATACAAGTGATAAAATCTGAAAACAAGTGTATGATTTCACGTTTCGTTGAAAATAATTTGAATTCGATTGTGTACCATAAATTAATTGTTTTGCCCAACAATTCAGTAAACTCGCCTCCTTCTAACAAACTACTTTGTAGTTCAAGTCTGCGTCACATACATTTGAGTGTTGTGTGTAAACATTTCTGCAGATAACAAATGCGTACATGTCTTATCGCAAATCTTAATCAAAAATGACCTTATTGTGTATAAATAAACAACGGGAAGCCGTGAAATTTGTGTTGATATTTACTTACACGAAAAGATTTATGCTTGGAAAACCGTGTTTACATTGTTTTTATTTACCAATTTCAGATTAATAATGAATGTGCTGATTGTACACTTTTTTAATTTAAACATGCGTCGTAAATTTAAATTCTAGCTTTTAAATCGACGCAGATAACGTCCATGATATTTTATTCGTCCTCAATCACACAACTTTACCGCATGTTAACTAGCGTTGATTAGGTGGACTTTCACTCTTCAAAGTGCGTTATAAGATCCTTTGAAATTACGATAGGCGATAGTAATTTACAACTCAAGCAGTCGTTGCATATTGTGTTTTTATCGCTTTTGTGTTTGTTTCGTAATATTTACGTTGTTTATAGTGATTGTTTTTTGTGAAACTTATAACGAAACACTCAACAAAATGTCTTTTAATTTAAACGTTTCGTTTCGGTGGATCGTTATATTTCAAATTTAGTAAATTTCCGGTTTGCCCGGAAATGATAAACGTTTGCGCTTTGTATTATGAAAATTTTATTTATTTTCAATTGCCGCCTGCTTAATTAATTTGCACATTATATCTTGTTTAAAGACCAGTGATTTTTCTAAAACAAATTAGTCGTTTTAAATGGAATATTACGGGAGTGCTTCCGCGGCTCTTAGTGCGTGGCAGAAAATTAAATGATTACAAAATTAAGTCTTATCGAAAACCAATAAATATTATGCTGTTAGTTCCACAATTAAGAAAAACAATATACAGATAGTTCTAGGAAACGTACAAGTTTGTGTGATTTTGGAAAACTGAATGAAAAGATGTAAACCTGTGTTCAGTTTGCAAGAGCATCGAATGTCTGTGGATTTTGTCTTGGTCTTCTATGTCATTAAAATGATGACATAGATTAGCGCATGCATTATATGTAAGTCCGAATCTTGCATAAAAAAATAATTCGTTTCAAGTTCTGTTTCATTTTCCAAAAACACTCGTGAACCTGGTTCGGTATATATATATATATATTGTTTTTTTTTATTATTTATTTATTCACTTTTAAGTTTTCAGCTTCTTTTAAGCTTCCATTGATTCATATTATTGTTCTCCCATATTTCCTTTGTTTTTATATTTTATTTTGTTTATATAGTATTTTTCAGATTTGTTTTTAAATTAAATTTCATTTGTTTCGTTATTTTCATTTCATATATGGTTAGCTTTTGGTACATCCCATGTATGTAATGTTTCTTTCATTCAGTGCATATCCGTCCATTGGCATTGAACTTCACTTCAAAGATTACTATAACTGTTAACCACTGTGTTTCTGTGTTACGAAAGCGATGGAAATCCCAGTCAACTTATGGCTGTGTATTTGTTTTTTTTGCGTCGTATACTTTAAGATGTGCGCGTTATTGATGTTATAAAAATTCTGAAGCGAAAAATTGTAAAATAGATAAAATTTGACTTTGACAAGAAATGCAAGTGGCTACAAGTTTATCTTATGGCCGCCGTTTCCTCTGGCCTACTAATAAATAAATTATGAAAAAATGAACGCATTTATATATTTGTGAAACTAATGTGTTTTCACACACGAGTTAACTTTTGAGCTGCGGTGAAATTTGTTAGAAATATGTAATTAGATATTTTACATCGTTGCAATTCTAGTTCTATTAACGTTTAAATTTGTAACATCTATAATTATTCCAACTAAATAGAAAATGAAAGCACAATTTGAAATTATTTAAAATAACCATACAAATAGCCTGCAAATTTACGCATGAAAAGCACGTAGGTGTGTTTTATTAATCGGAATCGATTTGTTACAACCCATTGGAAACAAAATAATATTAATAAATATTCGAACAATGGCAGCTAGATAATTTTAGGTAATTTGAAACGACATAAACTAATAATCAAATATGATTGAAAACAGATAAATAATATTGTAATTGTTTTATAAACAACCTCGGTAATATTCCATATTTTCGCATTTGGAAACATCATATGTTCGTTTCATTTTTAACCGAGTTAACACTTTTGGTTTGCGATCGAGACACACCCGAAGTTTAGTAGAAACTACGCTAGCTGTGAAGGATGTAGGGAAACGTGGAAAATCTCGGATTAGCTGGGTCCGTGGTAATCATTATGAACCTTTATTTCTGAAATAAAATTCCAATAACTTCAATTGATATTTGTGTTACAAACCTGGAAATATGCACCCCTAGACCAATAAAAATGTGTTTCGAAACACAATATTGGCTAGAATCAAAACAATTAAAATAACTATTATAATATAAACGAAAGTAAATGAGGCAAAATCAAAGAATATATATATATATATATGATGAAATAAAACAATTGACTACGTTTATATCACAGATAATCTATTGTTAGAAATATATATTACTAATGCATATATATTGAGTCACAAAAGTAAAAGAACACCAAGAAGTAGTCATTCAATTGACTGATTTTAATATATGCTCACTTTCCTATGAAATACACCACCCATTAAGAATTCGACTACAATTAAAAAGTAAAATAATGCTATATTATTAACTAAGAAACGATGAAAGTTTAGTTGAAAAAAACAAAACAAAAATTAACATTTTTCAAGAAAAAGCTAGTAGTGGGTTGCGTCCCCACGCGCAGCTATGCATGAATTAACTCTTCTAACCATGCTCTCTATTAAGTGGTCGATGTTCTCCTGGGGTATCTCGTTCCATACAACCTCTAGATGGTGTCGAAGTTCATCCAGATTCTCAAGACGCCTGGGTAATTCTCTTAGTCGCCGACCTATCATATCCCAGACATGTTTAATTGGCGACAACTCCGGTGACCGTACATCCAACCTGCTCCAGGAACCTTCTTGTAACCACAGCAGTGTGGGGTCTTGCATTATCCTGTTGGAAAGTCGCATTATGTAACGTCTGCATGAAAAGTACTAACACCGGTTCCAGAACGTTGTCGATGTAACGATCTACGTTTAATGTGCCTGGAATGAAAGTAAGGGGTGACTTTCGTCCAGCAGTGTGTCCTCTTTGAACGAACTCCAAATTCCGTCTTTCCTCTCGATGTCGCCGCACCCTTCTACGACCATCATTCACCATACACAAAACTTTGATTCATCACTGAAGACGATGTCATTCCATTGATGAACCCACCCTTGCCGTTCTTGACACCATGCAAGTCTGGGTGCTTTATGGGTATGGAATGTAAGGACGGTATGAATGGAAATAAGTAAACGATCAACATTTGAAACAAAACAAAAGAACAATATAAAAATTAACATGAATGATGCGTCGCCCCGCCTAGGTGCTCTATGCACTCCCTAACACGTCGTAGCATGGAGTTGATGAGGGGGTACTTTATTCCATGCCACTTGTATTTGGTGTCTGAGCTCTTCTAGAGTCTGTGGAGGACGAAGTAACTGGCCCAGTCGTCTGCCGATAATATCCCAAACAAGTTCGGCCAAGGAAGAAGGGTGACTCCAGCTTGTTCAAAACAAGCCATAGTAACCTTGGCAATATGCGCTCGGGCATTATCTTATCTAAGGGTGATCTACCACCATATGCAATTGCCCCCCACACCATAACTCCAACAGTTTGGTTTATATAGCGTTCCACGAAAAACTGTCGATGTCACCGTTATCCACGTCGCCGTCGTCTCCTAGCCCTTATCCGACCATCGCTCATATCCAAGCAAAATCGGGATTCGTCACTGTAACTTTTCTCGACACCACTCTAACCGTTGTCTTTTGTGAGCAACGGTGAGAGGTAACACATGAGCCCAAAAGATCTTATTCGCCTGTAGATGGTTCTAGTGGTTACCCTTCTTCTTCAAACCATTGGTCTGCAGTCGAACGGGTGGTTGAAAAACGGTCCCTCACAGCCAGCAGTGTTAAGCGACGGTCTTGACGTGCTGTTGTTTGGCGGGGACGCCCTGAACGTCTGGCTCATTGTTCTCGTCCTTCCTCAAACATGAAAACAGTTTGACACAGCTGACACCGTTCTGTTTAAACGAGCTGCAATTTGCCAAAATGACAACTTCTTCTTTGGCATAAAAGGAAAAAAAATACTGGAACTACTGAGGAAATAGAGATACAATTTTAAACAATCTTTATTTCGGTCACCCACAACTCATATACAAAATATTTTATTCTCGGTTTCTTTTATTTTTGTCGCTCAGTATATATCAATATAAACAATCTACGACTTAAGTTTCGACTTTTGAGGGCTATTGTCAAGTGAAAACAAGCTAACAAAAACATTTACATTTATACACAGACAAAGCAGTGAGAGAAAAATTATGGCGCATAACATATGGCTTAAATTGATTTAAAAAGTGGTGGTTTATATTACGGTAAATCATTTTGCTTGTTCAACCGATTAACACAGTTGTGTAATATTTGTAGTTTATTACCTTCGGGAAAGGTATGATTTCAGTTAATAATATGATTTGCAAATGTACTCGTACCGTAATTTAATCTAAACTCTTTAAAATGTTCAGTATATCGCGTTTCCTAACTTCGGCCAGTTTGGCACATTCGGAACATGAGATTTCATAAACACCAGATTTCTTTAAGGGATGATTTTATCTTTAGCATTAAATAAAATATATGATAATTTGCAACTTGGTCTGGTGATAGCGCTCATGGCAACATGGCTTTTGTGGACAGGAGCGTTGTCTTGATGAAACATAATTCCTTTGCTCAATTTTTTCCGTATTTTACCTTGACACAATCGCGCAATCTTTAAATTAAGTGGCCGTAGTCAAAATTCCGCCAACATCTCAAAAAATTGTGGCCATAACTTTACCAGCGGATGGCAAGACACGAAATTTGCAGGGCAGCGGAGAACCTCGGCGATGCCACTCCATAATTTTCGACTCAGGATCGAAGTGGTGAACCGACGATTCATCAACAGTGACGAATAGATAAATAAATTAATCCGGATCTGCTTTAAACTTTGCCAAATGGGCTTCAAAATACAATACTCTAGAACGTTTCTGATCTGATCGTCTATCTGTCATTACCATATCGTGTATACGATTAACATTTTCTTGGGTAGCGACAGTTACTGGTAGTCCAGCACCCTTCGCATGTTCACATGTTTATCTTCCCAGTTTAAATTTCGATACAAAAGTACAATTGAACCGACGTAACAACAAATGATTAATACTTTAATGTTTCAAATAGATTCAACGCCTACTATGTCAGGGACGCTAAATAATGATCTCCCCTCGTATATTCATTAGTAATATATATTTATAACAATAAATGATGTGTGGTATAAACATAATTGTTTTATTTCATCATTAATATGAATTACCATATAGTAAAGCTCTCAAGCATACTCTATATTAATATATAGGTGTTCCAAAATGGTGTACCAATACAAACGTGTGTTTATACTGGATATGATATTACATTTTTGATATATTTTTTAATGCTGACTGATATCACGTCAATGTGTATTGGGCGTTAATTTAACTGCATTTGCAGTATAGCTCATTCGAAAAACAAGCTATGTTTGCAAAATCACTGTAAATTATGAATTGAAAAGCAGCCAACAAATGCAAAACAAATTAATTTTACGCAGCGGAAAAGATAAGTAGCATCTCTCAAAATCAGTCATTTTGTAAGATCATGTTGCAGAGATGAAAATCCACAATGCATATATTATGTTTTTTTCAAGATTTGGAGATTTTGAATTTTTAATTCAGTTCTAAAGCTTTTATTATTGTCTAACGACATTTTGACTTCCTTATTCTTTATGTGTGTGGTCATGTGCGCGCTCTGGCGTCCAAACCATTGAAGCCACCACTATGAAATTTTAAACTTAAGATTTGTATAACAGGTCCTATTTTGAAAGCACTAGCTCAACCGGAAGTGATGCTTTACTGTTATCACCTTTTTCGGTATCTCGAAAACGGTATGAGTTATCGAAAAAAATGTTCTTATTAAAGTTAAAGATATAATAACTTTCATTTGAAAAGTTTTTTCGAAAAATGGAGTATAACTGAGTATAAGGAAGTTCAGTGCGGATTTTTTTTAATCTAGAGACATTGCTTCAATCGTATTTACACGTCTCGTGATACGAAGTAGTTTATTTCGCAATTTTGTTTATAAATAGCTATGTTGTCGTGCTATAGAGTTTACATAAGAAAATATACGAAAATGACTGGTACAAGCTGAAAATATTTAAATTAATAGAAAATAATGGTGCATAAAATATTTAAGTAAATACTATTTAGCATTACCCTTGCATAAAAGGTGCCCTTGATTTGCATTGAGTATTTCTGAACATTTTATCGCTAATAAAATAAATTTATTGACCTGCGATCGATTGTGGCTATAATATTTATTGTTTATTATTAGCATTATAATAATAATATCGTAATTTTGGTACACAATAACGTTTTGTCCATTGATTGGGAATGTTTAGAATGCTTAAAGCATTTCGTTCCGTTTATTTTCCGTTGATTTTTTGGCAATGTGTAACATTGTAAGAAATTTTATTAACATGTAACAAAAAAATAATTTCTTTCGCGATCCCGTAGCTGAGTACACTCCTGTACACGTCTAGACATCGACAAAATGAGATTGTCGATGTCTACTTGTGGTACCTCGTTCCAAGCAACTTGAACTATGTGGGTTAACTGCACCAGAGTCTGGTACAGTCAACAGAGGATTGTGCAAAGTGGTCATTCTTCCCCCCGTCAAATCCCACACATGCTCGATGGGATTTAAATCAGGTGAACGGGGTGGCCAAAATATTAATGCCTACTTCTTGGAGAAAGTCCATAGTTTGACGAGCAATATGGGGACGTGCGTTGTCTTCCTGAAGAATGACATTTGTGCGGCCATCTAGATAAGGCATTAATGTGGTTTGTAGGACATCATCCACATAATGTGTTTTATGGATGGACTGCCTCGAATAAAGAGAAGTGGTGATCGGCTACCATAGGCAATAGCCCCCCAAACCATTACTCTAACAATCCGGTGTATATGTCTCTCAACAGCAAACCCAATATCACGCCGTTCTCCACGGCGGCGTCTTACCTTTCTGCGACTTTCGTGCATACCTAGATAGAATCGCGCCTTCCAATGCTGCCGTTCTCTGCACCGGTACAAACGTTGACGACAGTGGTTCGCACTCAAATGAAGCTTTAATCGTGGACGGTATGAAAATAGTCCAAAGACTCGAATGCGGTGATATAGTGTATGCATCCGTCTACCTTCTTCAAACAAACTGTTTCATAGAGCTAGTTGTCTCAAGCGCCTATCTTGATACTCTGTAGTACGCCTCGGTTGACCAATTGGTCTTCTTCGTGTTCCTTTATCTTCCGTGATTATTTTGAAGTCTTCGAGGCATTTTGTGAAGCATGTCTGTACTAGTCAGGTCTCATACACCAGTTTCTTCACAAACCACTGCGAGATAAAATTTTGTTTTCGCAAACAATTATAAAAATCAAAACGTTGACATTGTTACCATACCCTGCTTTAAATAAAGTCATTATGTTGCCAAAAAATCAAGTTGAAGAAATTATTCCTTCTGGGTGTAATACTTGTAATATCAGTGCGTATATTTGAACAATAGAAGCTAGATGATTTAAGGTAATTCGAAACATCATAAACTAATCATCAAATATGATTGAAAACAGATAAATAACATACCTATTAATAGATTTTACTATCTTTTGTAGCAAACATAATAAAATGTTATAGTACATTGTCGATTATAACTAATACAATTTATTTATGATCGCAAATAACGCAAAAAACAATGGTAATTTTGATTTTAATGAAGTTGAAAATCTAGAAAAGAAAGTTACATACAATTGTGCAAAGAAATAAAAAAATATATTTACGAAACGTCACATAACTATGACCAGAAATGTGTAGGTAGTTTGTTTTAGGGGGCCCATATTTGTAAGCTTCGTTGTTTAAACTTGAGCAACCGGTGAATTCTATTTTAATAGTATTACAAACACGCCAAAACTATTTTGTTCATTTAATACTTTAATATTTTCTTTGCAGTATTAGGTATTGAAAACAAAGCGGCTCGTTCGATGTTAATCTTAAAACATCAAAAGCATTTCAAAACATCTATCACTCACGCTATAAATTGTCAACACTTTGTTTGTTAAAAGGTATTTTTTTAATGATATTAACATGTCAATATTATACAGTTATAACAATGCTGTTTTTATAGATATGTATAGTACGTGTATTTTGATCGCCGAGATTAATAAAAAAAAAGGCACGGAAAACAAGGTTAATTATTTTTAAATCGGTCGGGATTTTTACACGTGCCCGCTTGTTTTGCAAATAATCTTCTTTATTGCGAGAAAGCGAGGTGCTGGAAGATAATTTTTGTCAAAACATACATCATAGGCGCGTTTCACGCATACGATTTGATGCGCGTTTTTGTTTCAGATTGCGAAAATCGCCGCTGCGTTCACGAACTCGCCGACCCCACGTTTATTAAACAAGCCGCATAAAAATAGTAGGGAGCATGTCGCGCCCGGCATTATCGCGCCGCCCGTCGAATCGAGTACGTTGATTAAGTTACGGTCGTACTTTGTCATAAAGTGATTGCTTTCCGTGCGTGGGCGTTCGGTTTTCTTCTACGCGAGGTGTGAAACGAATCGGTGACCATGCACGGCATGAACTATATCGGTCGGTTTTTCCACAACTTCAAGGAGTTTTACAACGACATAAACGGCGCAACCCTTACCGGTGCCATCGACGTCGTTGTGGTGGAGCTGCCCGATGGAAGTTACAACTGCTCCCCGTTCCACGTCAGGTTCGGAAAACTCGGCGTCTTGAGAAGCAGGGAAAAAATTGTAAGTACCAAATAACTTCTATTTGTTGACATGTTCATGATTGTATTTTAAACTATCAAAAGGGTAGTTGGGGTAATGCTGGAGAAACTTGTTTAATTAACTTAAATATCAAATTTATTTATTGTGCTGACTTTTGTATATAAAATTTAATTGGCTGATACGATGTCGAACTTTAGCATTAATTAAGCGTCGTTGATAAGGAATGCGTAACAATCATTGCAAATTAGATAATTGAATTTTTATTCGAATTTATTGTGATTGTGAGATTTTGAGTAAATTTCCCAAGCTGGATATATTTTTCAGCGAATAAATCATTTTTATTTATTAACCAAATTAATGGCATTATACTGCGTAAATATTAGTAGGTTCTCCCATGACATTTGTCATCATCACTCTAGAATAAGTATATTTAATGAAACAAGTGGTCAGTTGGTCCCGCAAAACGAACACAGCAAGGATCACCCACCCCAGACCTATCCGTCAGTCATTGAATTTTTGATATTAAACACTAAGGATGTTTTTACTTTTCCTTTTCCTTTTTCTCAGTCGCTTACAGAAGTTATTATCCAAATCGGTCCAAATAAAAGAACATATTTTCAATGTTCGATACGGTTCACGAGGTACAAAATATACGTGCAACGTTATTGTTTACATATTTGACAGCTTATTTCAATTTATAAACCTAGCCGAGACTCGACGCTACAAGCTAAATTAATTTTTAACTAAAAATAGAAAAGGTGCAACAATTTCGTATGTGGTCGTTACACGTGTATGCGCTACGTGTCTGTAAGGCATTTACCTCACCGAATGTGACGTGTCCTCGCAAAAAATAGGTACTTTAAAATAGGTATATATAATTTACGATAGCGATCTTGACATTGCAAACGTTAATGCCATGTTTGCATGTAGACGAATGATGACACTGGATAAATTGAATAGACTATAATTGTCAGGTTATATTTTTTCTGGAATGATATTGCGTTTTATTTTTTTGGAAAATGTCTGGTACCTATTTATTAATTATTAATTGTTTGTATGCAAAAAGCACTTTTTATGTAAGATATTAATAATGCTAATAATAATAATTGATATTGATTTGTATCTTTAACCTTTGGAGCTAGTTAGTGTAATGAGCATACTTTTAATTGATATTTAATAGTTCTTTACAATGATGGTGAAATAAACATTAGAAACCGTTTCCGCAATTTGCGTAGTTCGTGCCATTATTATATTTTAATAGATCCTAATAGAAATACATTTCTGTTTTTCTTTTAGGTAAATTTAAACCAACGAAATCGCTATTGAAAAATATCACACAACCATAGTAAACAACCAAGAAGAATTTTCACATAATCGTAGTATTGATACCGATTAATATAAAAATAAAAATAATGCATGTCAGTGCCTCAACATAAAATACATGGTATGTTGGATTTTGTTTTGAATATTTTTATTTGACGTTGTGATGTTGAATGAAATAAATGTGTTTGCGTGTACTCGACTCGTGGCAAGTTGTTAGGTCGACGAGAATTTCGAATACGTCTCTCACTCACGGATTTACGCTACTGATGTGCGCCGCTATTGTCTGGACTTTATTATATCGTTCGAAGGCTTGTTGCAGAATAAACTCCTTTAACTTTGTACACTATTAACACTTTACTGATGTTATCTTGAGTAATTGTGACGTTATACTCTTCGACTGTTTTGTTTGACTAGTCTTGAATAATAATGATGTTAAGGGCGAAAACGTTATTTAAATAATCACTTTGATGCAAGGCGGTACTAGATGAAGAACTCGTCGTGATTGGCTAGAAAACGGAAAATCATACTGATCATGTTTTGCCCGATTTTATGAGGATGAGAAACTCTAAATTCCCGGGTGTGCATGCCATATAACAATATAACTTACGTTGTGCAGGCGTTTAAATAATATTTTAATACTGTTAGACCCCCCACGACACTGGAGAAACTCAAAGAAGCAATCAAGGCGCAAAAAAACAACAAAGCGCCAGGAATCGATGGAATCCCCTCTGAAGTATATAAACTAGGTGGTAATCATCTAACGGAACATATCCACGCACTGGTCAGAAAAGTATGGTCGGAAGAAACAATGACGGGAAAAAATATCATATGCCCTATCTACAAAAAGGCTAATTGAGATGTAAAAATTACAGAGGAATATCACTGCTGTGTACAGTGTATAAGATACTAACGCGCATCATCAACCGTCGCATCCAACCGATAGCGGAAAACATAATCGGCGAATACCAAGCCGGGTTCAGACGTGGAAGATCCACGATCGACCAAATATTCACGGTAAAACAAATGCTATGGAAAGTATGAAAAAATGACTCAATAGACAGAAATAGAGTGTATCAAATACTGCTTGAACTAACAATCCCACACAAGCTAGTAAGATTGGTAAAAGCAACAATGGATGACACGGTAGCAATAGTGCATATACAAAACCAACTAACAGACCAATTCAACATATCGCAAGGTCTGAAGCAAGGAGATGGCATGGCACCGACGCTGTTCAATCTGGCCCTGGAATACGTAATAAGACAGATGAACAAATCAAACCTGCTAACCAATAAGACACTACAGCTGACAGCCTATGCTGACGGAATCAACATCATGAGTAGAAGGGTAGATGCAGCACAGCAAGCCTACTCAGAATTAAAGCTACACGCAAAAAGCATTGTACTGGAAATTAACACGACAAAGACGAAGATGTTAACATAAAAAAAGGTAACGACGACACACAAGCTGTGATGGAAGATAATATCGAGATGGTGAACCATTTTGTGTACCGCGGGACAGAGCTGAACTCACTCGGTACCAACGAGGGAGAGTTCCGCAGACGAATAAATATAGCCAACAGAGCGTACTTCGCATTGTCTCCCATTGTCAGGCGTGCTAAAATCAAAAGAAGTACACCATAACAATAAAACGAAAGTGTACAAGACAATAATAAGACCCATTGTGATTTATGGATGCGAAGCATGGGTACTGACAGAAAGAACAAAAAACATACTGAACATCTTCGAAAGGAAAATATTAAGAAGGATACTAGAAGGTTGGCTGTAGAGGCAGGGAAAGGGGCAGTGCGGTATGAGATGATAGCGTGCGGCGGGCCAAAACAGAGATTAGTTAGGTTGGTAATAAAGATAAGGAAAAGGGGCTAGCTACAGAAGAGATGGAAAGCAAGTAGAGAGGGAGATAATGGAGAGGTGGAAGATGGTAGAAGCGCAAGAAAGGGAAAACAAAATCAGGAGTGCAAGACACAAACCCAAATACACCAGGGGAGGGAGATCGTTAGAAGAAGAAAGGACAATAGCAAGGTTCAGGTGTGGAAGTGAAGAGAAAGCTAACAAGTATTGGATGGAGGAGAGGTACAGGCGGTGAAATTTTTGTGGATACGGATGGGATGAATGGGAACATTTGGTAGTACAGTGCAAAGAGATAAAACTGAACGAAGAAGAAAAGAAGAAAGGAAAAGACTGGAGAAGGAATATGGGAGAAGATGGAAAGGGACTAGGTCAAAATAATGGGGAAGAAGGAAGAGAGCAGGAAAAAGAGGGTATTGGAACAACAGGGGGAAGAAAGAACCAAGGAAACGGAAAGCGGCGGCGGGAAGGGCGGTATAGGGGAATGAAATGTAAAAAAGTGAAAATGCTAATAAAGGATTATTATTTTTTTTACTAGGACGCGTTAGAAATGATAACATCTGGATTTCTAGATTTAACAATAAACTGAACACACTCTATAAAGAACCCCATCTATCAGAATTAATTAGGTTACAACGGTTACTGTGGGCCGAACATATGGCAAGAATGGAGGATGATAGACTTCCAAAGAGAACCCTAAACAATCGAATGCACGGGAAAAGGCCAGTCGGGAGACCCTAAAAACGATGGGAGAGAGCGGCGACAGATAGATCGTCATGGAGGCAGAAGTTACATGAGGTCAAGGCCCAAGAAGGGCTGTAGTGCCATATGAAGAAGGAAAAATACTGTTATACTTACATATTTCTTGTTAATAGGTTCGCCAGGAATCAATTTAATAGCAAGTCTTTGACGGTTTCTTGTTGTCCCATTGCGTTAGCAACAATCCCAATGTCACATTGTACGTTTTCTTATTTATTTTTCAAAAAACACCATATGGGAATTTTTGTACTACTTTTGTACAATGTTGTACCGCAACAACAGTAACCGAGATGTAAAGAAATCGGGAGCTGGCGTCACTAATGCCCGTATTTATAGTCGTACCTTAAGGCCTCCTTACTGCTAAGGAACCCTCAGCGCATTATTTTCGTTCTATAGACATTCCTTGAGCATTCCACGCCGTCCTCACACTTAAGGTAGGTAGGAGGCTACCTTAAGGTTGAGGACGACCTCAGCACATGCGCAGTATTTGACGCAAGTAAAATGATATGATCTGTTCTGTTACACGTAAAATAGCGACTGATGTGCATCACTGCATCATACACAGGCAGTTTACACCACTAAAACGTACATTTTCCTAACATAGAAGCGTCCAGTAGTATAATTGTCCCACTCAGCCGAGAATACCCGAAGGGCGGACTATAATACGTGAATGCGATATCGCGTCAAGGCGTCCTTGGGTAAGGAAGCCTTGAGGTAAATCTTGAGGAACGACTATAAATACGGGCATAAGCCCTCCCCCATACATGTAAAATATCCCAAAAATGAGGAATAAGGTGTTAAGCTAGTAATACTTTTGTAGAGCTCGGCAATAAAAAATTGTTACTAACATTTAATTTTGCAACAATAAGTTATTGTAATTATTTTATTTTTTTTTGTTGACTTATTTGTTGCAAGATTATTGGTGATGGTAATGACATGTCAGATTTTAATCAGCCCGTATTCAAAAAACCACCCCGCAATGGCCACATGAACACAAATACAGAGGTTAATATATTTACACCTTCAAAAAGCCGTATAAAACTAATTATTGCCATATTTACGTTCACGACGACATAACGCAAATCCTTGGCTTTTTCCAGGCCATCTTTTAATAAACTGCCACTGTAAGAGCTCCACGACAGAATATACAAAAGTATGTAATTAAAACTTGGATAGATTTCGGCGTTACTTGATGAAACTCCATATTCACAAATTAAAACATAAAAATTGCTTGGTTTCACTACATTTAGTTAATTTAGTTAATTAATGTACAAAATTATTTATTCCCTTATTTAAAATAGATGTGATGAAAGGAAGCAACCTTTGCGGAGAAACTAGCTCCCAGATACCACATGATTATGCAGGGTAGAGTTTATAATTAATCAAGTTTCCCGAGGTTGTCCAAAATTATTTATTAAGTCGTTATGTCGTCCTGCAAGTTAGTGTCACAATAAATAATTTTGTACAACCCCTGGAAACTGTTAATAAATTATGAACTCCACAAACACTCATATGGTATTTGAGGCGGTAGTTACTAAGCCAACTAATGTAAATCGGGGCAATTTTGTACCCCAAGAAGGTAAAAATTGCTTTTATGAAGTTTAATTAAACAGTATAATGTGGGAGCTTGAGGATTCATGGGAATCATTTGTCTTAAGTTTTCTAAACGAGTTGTTATTTAGGAAATCCTCCATTTTCTGTCGTAATGAATTTTCCTAATAGCTATTACTGTATTCCATTTGTCAGCTTCAGTGAAGACCACATTATTTGCTTCCGCTTTTTGTTTTTGTTTAATAGATTTCACAGTTTGTAGTTGTTATTATTAGTATTATTTATTTTTGTATTCACGATGGTATTTGTCCCCCAATTCATCCTATGGGTTAGTTAAGGCCATTTCTGTTTCAACGCCTAGATTTTCTACATGTTTATTATTGATATTAGGTTTAATGTTAAATTTGAATCCTGTAGCCAGTAAGTCTAATTCGTTATGACTAAACCGAACTTCGGTAAGGTTGTAAAATCTTTCGTAAAAATTTACTTTTTTATATATTTGGTGGGTTTTTTTTTCGGCTACTACTTTAATTTTATTTTTATTTTCAATTATATATATAATTTTATTATTGTGTGTAACATATTTTCTATGAATGATAGGTTTAATTTTATCTTTAATATTATTATAAAGATTGCCAAACTCCTTGGGGTGAAGGTTATATGTTAACTCAGAATGTATTACCTTGAGATACGCCGATATGGCATCCCTTTCTTTGCACAGCTTCTTCGTTATGTCGTTCTGAATGTAATTATGACAACAAATAATTTTATACAACCATTGGGAGACTATTAATAAATCATAAATTTCTGCATCATATGGGGGTAGTTACCGCGCAAGTATCATGAGAAAAGATACTGACTGGTGTCAGACACGTAATTCCAACCCCGGAACAGAATATTCAATTTTAGTGTTTTTGTTTTGTATTATTATTATTTACATAATAATATTGTTGAAAACTATACTTGTTTGTTTTATGTTGCATATATTTATAATCAGTCTTCTTCATGTATCTCTACTTTTTACAAGGAAGTAGTATAGTATAAAAAAATTGTATAAAAAACCGTATACATATATGATTCCTAAGTGAATATTTGTTGATATATGACTAAATCAACCAGTGTCGAATTATGAATAGTCGACATACAATGTGCCATTTTAATAATTGTAGTTAATGCCGATTTTTCTCGTAATTATTTACAAAAAAACGAGCAATTTTACCGTTTGGTAACACGAATACAAACTAGGTCAGTTTTATGTACATGCTAATAAATATGTTTGTTGATACACACGCAATAATATATAACAGGCAGGTTTTAATAAAAAATTTCCTTGACAGTGATTTTTAATTACATTATTTATTCGGCACGGATACAACCACATTAGATAATTAGTGCAAAAAGCAAGCATTATTAGCATTTCATCATATTGTATGAATGAACGTCATCGTATAATATTGCGGGCGTGCATGGATGCAGTTTCTAAGGACAAGTATTATCGCGCGTAGACATTTAAATTATGTAATTAATTTGTTATCTGAGCAGAACGCACCACAATTCAAAGTTCTTGCTTATCATTATGTATTTGTTTTTTTTATGCGAGGTATGACACACAGTGATAATTACTAATTACGACAAGGTCGGATAATCTACAGTAGATAATATTTGATACAGCAACCCTGCAAAGATTATACAAATATAAGGAACCAATGCAGTTTTGAAATTGTATAATTAGAAAAATCAGGATTGCGCCTTTCTCCACGTCTTCGTCTAACAGTCATCCGACCATCATGCATTCCTAAACAAAATCGCGATTCGTCACTAAAGACAACTCGATGCCACTCCAAGTTCCATTGAAGTCTTTCCGTGCACCAGGCCAAACGTTTCTGGCGATGTTGAGCGGTGAGGGGTAGCACAAGATGTGGGCGGTAAAACAGCAAGCCAAAGGTTCTTATTCGACGATAAACTGTTTGCAAGCATATCGGACGACCTTGTTCACCTAACCATTGATCAACTATTGATCTAGTTGTAGAGAATCGGTCCCTCAAGGCCATTAGTCTTAAGCGGCGATCTTGACGTTCATTGGTTCGTCTTTGAGCCCCAGTGCCTCTTCTCCGACGTTCAACCCCATGTTCAGACCACGCTTGATAAACACGCATTATTGTTGAGTGGTGCCGTCCCAAACGGTTGCCGATTTCTCTAAACGAAAAACCTGCTTCTCGTAAACCAACAATCCGCCCTCAGTCAAAGTCACTCAACTGCTGGTAAACTTGAGGCCTCCTTCCTCTAGGCATCATTAAACACTTGAAACCCTTTAAACTAAAGAACGGAATCCGAAAAAGTGGAACAAATTCAAAAAATGACTCGATAATTGCTTGTCTATCACCACCTCTAAAAAATGACACAAACGTCAAAAATCCCATGACTACTTGATGATTGGGTTTCAAATTTTAATCAACTATTTCCCTGGACTAGTCCACTATTCCTGCCAAATTTGGTCCAAAAATTCCCACCCCTTCTAGGTGGTGCAGTTTATATGTCCCTGAGTATAAATTAAAATTTTAATTCAACAATTATTTTAATTACGATCTGCTAGTTGCTAGTAACTAGCAGTTGTTCTACCGGAGTATCATTTACAATAAAAATAAATAATAAATATCGACTGCACCGTGTACATCGCGATATCTTTGTTTGTGTCTATAATACTTACTGTACTTTTCCACGATATTCGCGAGAGCTCTACTCACTACTAGATTGCACTCTGGAACGTTCTCGAAGCCTAGGTTTGGCTATATATAAGTAGCGAAGTGAAATGATACTTCACTTCCAAACAGCATACTCAAGAGGATGAAGTTTGCGACATGAGGGAATGCATATATTAATCATTTTAATGCACGTTTGTGCTAGCTTATAAAAAAAAGTGGAATGAAACCTGTAAATAATGGTGCACGTTACTCATTAGTAATTGCTTAGAGCGTCGTGTTATAGTTATAAATTAAATAATTATTTACGACAATTGAATATGTCTATTTGAAATGAGTACTGTAGTTGTGTAGATGCACGCTATTATGTACACTTGTAAGTTACTAGTAGTAAATGGCAGTGCAAGGTCTCGTATTCCTCAATTGGCATGAGTGATATCGAATACATGCTGAATAATGACGTTTTAGGTGCTCGCATCAGTGAAAAACGTGGTTCGCTGTTGATGTAAGCACATATCGAATTACTGTAGCAATTTCCTACGTATGAGTCACGGTGGGTTGCATACAAATTTCAATATATTTGCCTAAGAAATATTTATGAGGAATCGTAGACCTCCATTTATTTTCTATAACAAAATTTATTCATTAATATAACACATCATATATCGTTTAACTCGACCAATGTAAAATGTAAAAAAAATCGTTAATAATTTTTATTTGGTGAGTGAATTCGTCTGTATAGGATGCCCTAAGACACGATTTCGTGCTTATATTCTTTAGACCTTACTAATTAATCGAGTTACTGATGTAATAGAAATGCACATCGTTTATTAAAGTGCTCACTATTACCAGTTCATATTTATTTATACATTTCCGATTGAGATATATTAAGGAATTAATATTCGGCGTATTATGCTTATAGAAGGAAAACTGATGATTAGATGCATGATTGTTGACGTGAAAAACTGCACCGGGAACCCTTTTACTGTGAGATTTTATCTGTTTTAAATACACACACTCATATGCAGGTTTGGTAGCTACAACTGTGAATCTGATTTTGTCTTAGAAATTGTTAAGAAATATCTTCATTATATCTATTCATTATCATTATATCTATTAGAACTATACGTTGCAAAATAATATGCAACGTGTGTGGAGTAAGCTTAAAACGCAATATTTACAGCAATATAATATTAATAACTACTTTATCAATAGTATTCCAATACTGCACAAGTACGGAAATATTAGAATATTATTAAAACTGTTTGGAAGTCAGATATTTCACGTATTATTGGCAAGATTTCATTTTAATGCTATGGTAACGCATGAAATCAATATTTCCGACCTGAAACTGCATTGCCCGTGCGTTGCGATCTTTTGCTACTAACATTTGTTCAACTAGGGGAAAATTCCCAGGTAACTCAGGTCCATTTGCCAAAACTAGTGATCCTGAATCTTGGGTCTAAAAGCACTAGCTATTTCAAAATTTTTGGACAGAATCGTTTAACGTTTACTACCAAACAAATCAGTATTAAGACTAAGAATATAAGGGGATGTAGAAAATTAATGAAGCTAAAGAACGAGCTTACTAGAAGGAAAAATATGCACACGATGATTAGTTGGAAAAAAAGAAGGAAAAAATAAGTAAAAAGAATAAAAGTAAAGTATACGAGGTTGATGGTGGAAGAAGAAATGGCATAGAATGAACAGGAGGGCAAGCTCATGCAAAAAAAAATTAAAGAGAAAAGGTAAAGCAACACTCAAAGTAAGGAAGATGACCACAATGCACAGAAAAGAATAAGTCGCGGAACCTGGAAGATAACGGCTATGTTAGCAACAGGAAGAATAAAAGAAACAGCTGAAATTATAGAATAATTGAAGAATACGATAGAATACTGCAAGAAGTAAGATGGGAAGGAGCAGTAAGAATCGGTAAGGAATAACACATTTTGTTTTATAGAGGTGAACAAAAGCATGAACGAAACTGGACAGGGCATGATGATTCACGAAAAACATTATAGGATATTTAAACGCGAAAATGGAAACAGATGGGGGTAATGAATTCTCGTGCGTCGTTGTCGTGAGTCTATGTATGTAATGAGCACAAACTTCAAACGCTAGACGATGCCATAATAGTAATGCAAACAGCGTAATCGCTGTACGTTCATATAGATGGGAAAATGTCTGCTCTGGTGGCACCTAGTGATCACAAAGATTTAAAGTAACTGGTAGAAGATCCAATTGTCTCCTCACTTGATATGTTTTTGTACTAACTGCTAAAGATAGAGAAAATAAAAAGACGGTATACGAGTTGAATCCACATGCAATAAAGAAACCGGAAATGAGGCAAGGAAGGCGACCGCGAAAGATATAAAGGGAAGGGAGGAAAGCATGAAGTTAATAAATAAATACGAAAATGTTAAAATTGAATGATGAAACAGAAAGCGATAATAAAACAACATTATCTTTTGTGAAAGTGTTGAAAAAACAAAATAGAAAAAGGCCGACAGCAGGGGCTAGCGAAAAAAACAAAATATCTAGAAAAGAGGTGTTGTAAATTGGCCAAGTGGAATACCAGGATAATACACGGTGCCGACCATTGAAGTTATGAAGTTGTAATGATATCGTTACGAATGGAAGGAGTCCAATCGCTCAGTGCAATCGATTTGCAAGAGCTGTTTTAATGCGCCTGATTGCGTATATATATTGTTGTTATGTGGTTCATCTGACATAGGGCTCTTGCTTAGACCTCCTTGTCGGGTGAAACGCGTTGTTCCTGGAGGGGTCGTTTAGTTATATATGTCGCCCTGAAGGTTGGTCTTCTCGGTCATCGAAGAATTGCGACCGAGAAAACTGAAAATGGCAAATTGACAAAAATGTCGAAATGACCGTTCCAGGGACCATTAGAGTTAATGGTCCAATTAACGCAAATTGGGTATTTTTGCTAGGCTCAGACCGCAAATACTTTAAAAAATGCTTAAATTAAAATCAATTCAACCTTGATCACAAGCTGTCAAAGTTGGTAGGTGTCTTTTTTCTGAATGCCTTTTTAATGAAAAAACAAATTCAAAAATTCTCCCGCTGTCATTTAATTTAGTGCCATTTAAAAAACTTAAATGGAATGTTGCTGTAAAATTATTGGAGAAGACACTATTTGAATGCCTCGAAATTAACGTGGGATTTCTTGTTGTGTCCGCCAAGACAACACCCTGTATATATATAAATACATAGCTCCAAGTTAATCACCCGTTTGAAAATATGTAGACTACATCGTCGATTCTCAGGTTTAGTTGTCGTCTTTTATAAATAATTTACAGGACGCACTAAAAAATGTTAATGAAGTTTATAAATCATTTACATAACCTTGCGATCAAGTGTTCCTTGCAGACATTACATTATCAAATGCAATTGACTCTGTAACTTTGGAATAAGCTAAAAAAATTCGATAATTTCAGAAATAACGAGTATGAGGGTTATTATTGATTACTCTTTTCGTTTCAAGTAGAGTAATATTTCGAAATGTACCCTGAGAGCTTTTTCAGCTTTAATGTGGTCGCATTTACATATGAAAACAAAGTATGCGCTATATCTACAATGCAAATGTTCGCGTGACGCGACTCGTTACACCTCCAACGCATAAACCACGTATTTACGAAAGCTAGCTATAGCTCTAATATTTATAGATTCATAATTTTCCAGTGAATGTAAACCTCTTTTTGTGGCTATATTTAAATATAAGCTTCCTCAACAAAGTTCTATTACTGTTTATTATAATATTTGCCAAGTTAAATTCAAACAAAGTTATAAACTAAAAGAATTTACCACCATCGAACAACCAAACCAAATTGGCCTTTGAAATAATTTACAGTGACTAAGTTATTTCTCGAACGAAACGAATACAACTAAATTACATTTTTAAATTGTCGAACCGATTAACAGCATTTGGCACGTAAACATCTCGTAGGCTGAGCAGCATCTTAGTTCACCATATCATCATCAATTTCTTCCTATTTGAAATAGAAAATTATTATAAGATTCATCAGTCCGGTAAATAATCAAATTATTTTAAATAGCATAGAATTATTAATTCTCATAATGACGATAAACGAAAAGCCGAATAAGTTACTTCCTCTCACACGAATTTACCAATTCTCTATGCATGACAAGAAAGTTGTTTTCAATTAGCGAAGCGAGTCGTGTGTGTAAAAGAACGGTGCATACGAGTGAAGCGAAAAGCAGACCGTATGCCAATTTTGTATTCCAGGCGTGCTATTTGTTCCATCTAAGCCTACTTAATTGTCAAATTAAAACTACAAATTAGTAAACGATGACTGCAGGTTGGGTGTTTCCCTGCATTTCAGCTTATAAGAAAAAAACTTATTGCATTTTTATAATTGGAATATATTATTATTTATTATTTTAAGGTTGAAATTGAAATCAATGGCGAACCTCAATCTATACAGATGAAGCTTGGAGAAAGTGGCGAAGCATTTTTCGTGGAGGCGCCCCATCCCGAAAATGAAGAAATTCCCGAGCATCTCGCAACCTCTCCTATTCCGATTTCTCATTTCGAAGAACTGTATAAGGCTCAGGTAAATATTTATTGCCGCCGCCGCCGCAAATAATTAAATAAATGAAATCGCTTGAGTTGCCTTAACCACAATTAGTAGTACACAGTGCTAATATAGATTTAGTTAAAGCAAACTACGTTTAAAGTATATACGTGTGATAACTCTATTTTAACAAACTTTATACGTTATCATTTTCAACTTTCGCCTCTAAATGCTGGTGTGTATAATAATTATAATAATTAAATATAATTAAAGCAGGGACGTAGAAGAAACAGCATAAATTTAGGAGACGTCGAAAAGAATGACTTTGAGAATCTTGAAAATCAAGTAAACGACTACACAAAGCGCAGATACACTACGGACATTGACAATAAAAAGAAGAGAGAACGCGAATTTCTAAAACGGCAAATTGTGTTGGGAAATATTGATATCGGGGAACAATCCACCGAAGAGTTGTCGCTCTCGATGCAGTCGACTAAACTGCCCAGCGACGAAATCAGCAAAGATGAAACATCGGAAACCATATTCCGAATGGACAGCCTCGAATTTGACACCAAAGCAGAACCGGCAGTCAAAGGCGACGAAGTTAAAAAACTGCAAGAACCAACCGCCTTGCCGCCGAAATTCGAGAACAGTCCGAGCGAAGTCACCAAAAGTGGCAAAAAGAAAAAAAGGAAGAAGTCTTTAATGAAAAAGAAGAACTCTCAGAGGAAAACGGCGAATGTTACCGATGTACCCATCGAAGACTTGTCTGATCCCACGCAGGAATCGTCGTCGAATGAATTGAAACCCGGTGATTCAATTACCGATAGAAGTTCGTTGGATAGCAACAATTCAGAAGTCGAATTACGAGAAATTCAGTAAGTAAAACTGCCGTTCTTATATTTCAGCGTTGTAATTGGTTTTTGACAGGAAATTGGAAACTGAAGAGATTGCCCCTGTCAGCACAAATACTACCAGAAAAGTACCATTGGATCCAGATTTTCATTTCTTCAGTGACACGGAACTAACCACAAATCAACAAGATTCCAGGCCCAACAGTCCCATCCACATTGAGTCTGTGCAATCCGACACTGAATTTGAAGTTCAAAAGAGTAAAGGTATCTTAATATTTATTGTTTATCATAAATTTAAAACTCCTGTAGACATTTTATTTATACAAATTAATACTATGTCAAAATTTGTTAAATTGTATATTAATGGCACACATTCTAGAAAACCTCTATTCTGTTATAGATGATGGTAAAGAAGAACAAGGTCAAAGTTGGGCATGGGGAGAATTTCCAGTCAACATATCACCCGGTGCAGTTTCTTCCGAAAACAATGGTGGTCCACCCAATGAACAAGATCAACACAATTCTATGTTGAGCAGCATGTTCTCGTTTATGAAGCAAAGTAAACACAGGCGACGTAACAGCAGTTCTGATGGTGTTTACTTGGCAGATCTTAGTTCCGGATCTATGGATCCAGATGTTGCAGCTAGTTATTTTACCAACTCTAGGCAAATAAAAAGCAGAGGTTAGTTTCTATAGTGATAAATTATTCATTATAAATAATCGCTACAGGCTCACTAGATTTTCCATTTCCAATACATAATCAGTCCCATAACAACTAGTGATGGGAATAATCGAGATGCGATACACGAATTAGTCGATTATTAAAATCTCTCGAGATAATCGACTATGCACTCTGAAAATTAGTAGTACTAAATTAGTAGTCGTACGTCGATCACGGAACGTGTGGCAGCGGACCGAGAAGGTCGATATCTCGATATATTTTAACCCCACCACTAAATATTAATAGTAGTTCCAGGTTCGAGATATTTTATTTAAAATTGGACTCGTTCGATTGTGGCAACTAATTAGTCGTATCGCTAAGCGAAGCTTCTCTTTCAATTATTTTTTGTAGTCTCGACCGATCGTCATTGTCGGATTGAAGAATACAATAATTTAAATAAGTACAATGATGTTGATAATATTGCGTTAGTAAATAAAACGCTTCAAAATTTACAATAATATTTATAAACTGCCACAATAATATATAAAAAATATGAGCAAATAACAACAAAAGTATAATTCTCAATAAAAACAAAGGTACCTATATAATAAATTAATAACTCTAGATTATCAATAATAATAAAAATTAATAAAAATAAATTTATAAGATTGTGGTATTAAGGAATATAATTTGATCTTAATTTTTAGACGATAGTTTGTTTCGATATAAATTTGTAAGTTGCACGGCTTTAGAAAACACACTGTTAGTGGTATTAGAACGTTTATGTTGTACGTTGCATTAATTAGTATTAGTACGACTACTACTAATTTTAACTACTAATATTAGTCGATTATTAAATTATATCGATTACTAATAATCGATTATTGAAATATCTCGATTATGCCCATCACTAATAACAACCTTCACCATCACCCTTGTTGCACAACATTTCTATTTATTCAATTAAAAATATTATCAAATATTATTGTGTTCAGTGGATTTGTATTATGGTTCTCTCTCAGTCTGTGCACATCAACTGACTAATGATTCTGTTCTTCAACTATGTGCAGGTTTCCCTGGTTTCAAATGTACTTATGATTGCAAATAGGTATCTATAATTTAATGAATTTATACATTAATATTGAATTGTTCATCTGGGAGACTACCAGTTCCTTCCTTCCTGAGCTAGTACTGATTTCCGTTATAGAATATGTTGTTCACTAATTTATAATGAATAAATGTCTTGAAAAATAAAATATAGATGTCGACATGGATTGTGAATCAGGAAATGGGCCGTCTTTGACGCAGAGTCCAAATAGCGCGGAAGGGTCCAAATCGATAGATTCAGACTTCGATGATCACAAAACGTAATTTATAATATTTTCAAATTGTTTATATTATATTAAACTGTTCCTTTCACTTTCAGAGTCAGTTCATATATACAAGATATTTCGTTATCAATGTGTGGTTGGGAGCCCAATCCCAATGAAGAGATATTTGAAAAACACAAAGTACCATTCTCGGATTTGTGCAACAATCCGTCTATACTGGAGTCGCAAAATCTAGTGGTTCGTTTGCGTAATAAGTATTACACCTGGAAAGTGGCGGCCCCCATTATATCTAGTCTCGTTATCTACCAAAGACCCTTACCTCAGGTATTGTATGATGTACGAAAACTGTTCGCGCATGAACTATTAATCGTGAACGTGAAATTTTTAGACGACTGTCGATCAACTATGCACATTACACATGCCACATCCGAATCACCCGCAGGAGAAGGAATTGAAACAACAGGAAACTCGATACTCGTGGTGGAACTGGGGGCGTACCAAAACGTCAAGGGAAACAACACCGGCCATCGATACGCCACAGATGGAGTCCAAAGACCTTTCGAAAGAACAAAGCACTATAGTTACGATTGAGGACAATGAAGTGTCAAAGGTTGACATAGAAGTTCTTGAGGATGGGTACCACGGCTCCCACAGTTCCGGGAGTGAGCATGGGAAAGATGAAACGACCTCAGCGAATTCGGAGAAATGCAGGAAGACTTTAAGGCTCAGCTCAGAACAAATTGTATGTTTTTCTTTTTCTTAATATAACAAATAATTTAATGTAAAATTTCTTGACTAACAATAAGTTAGAGCGATTATTTTTTTCCTGTGTGTTTTTTGTTTATTTAATTGACAAAGATTTTGCCAAACACCTAATTGCATAATAAAGAATTGTAGTAACAAATTTTAATATTGCTAAATAGGTTTTATTTAATGACACTGCTCAAGAAACTAGCAAAGTATATTTTACATTGCAGGCAGGATTAAATCTCCGCGATGGCACAAACCAAGTAGAATTCAGTGTAACAACAGCTTACCAAGGCACAACCAGATGCAAATGCCATTTGTATAAGTGGAAATGGGATGACAAGATTGTTATATCTGACATTGATGGGACAATTACAAAGTATGTAACTGTTTATTTATCAGATAAAAGACTAATGTAAATCCAATTTAGATCTGACGTTCTTGGGCATATTTTGCCTATTGTGGGAAGGGATTGGGCACAATCTGGTGTAGCTCAGTTATTTAATAAAATAAAAGACAATGGTTACAAACTGCTGTACCTCAGTGCTAGGGCTATTGGTCAGGCTCGCATTACTCGTGAATATCTGAAATCCATTAGACAGGGTGATTTAACAATGCCAGATGGACCTCTATTGTTGAATCCTACATCACTTATTAGTGCTTTCCATAGGTATATATAACAAAGTAAAGTTTTCTTTATATGTGAAATTAATGCAATTCAATTATAGAGAAGTTATAGAGAAAAAACCGGAGCAATTTAAAATTTCTTGCTTGAGTGATATTCGTGCTCTCTTCCCCAGCGAACCTAATCCCTTTTATGCTGGCTATGGAAATAGAATAAATGTAAGTTTTAAGAAAGAATTTATTTGTTTCTCACGTTAATCAAAACATTGTTTAATTGCAGGATGTGTGGGCATACAGAGCAGTTGGAATTCCGATAGTCAGAATTTTCACAATAAATCCAAAAGGTGAACTGAAACATGAGCTCACGCAAACATTCCAATCTAGGTAAGTATTACAACGGGGAAATTATAGTAGAAAAATATATAACACTAGATTTTTATGTTAGAGTAGTGGAGCCTGTTTTTACTTTTTGTATTAATCTATGATATTTAGCATAGTACAAATGTTTCTAAGCAATTCATTTCATTTTACAGTTATACTGGTCAGTCTTTGGTCGTCAATGATGTTTTCCCACCCCTCTCCGATAAAATTTCTATAACGATAACAATAGATTCAGATAGCGATATTGAAAGTGATATTAGTGAATCACACTTATATGACGATTAAAATTTGCCATAATTAGAAAAATTTAGATGTTTTTTTGTTTGATAATTTATTATTTTGAATATAAACAAGTGCATTTTGACCACTTTTTACCTAACTGCTATTTCATTGTATAATCCTCATTTTATTCATTGCTATCATTTAGTTTATCATATATGGGTGATTGTTATATGCAACGTAGTGAAAATGCACTTGTCACTTTTGGCCAAAAAAGACGGTTTAGTGAGATAATTAAGTTAAAAAGTTTCCCTTCCACTCAACAATTTCTCCACGCACCGATCAAGTCTTCTTATTATTTATTAGGGTAAGACTAAAATGAACTTGTGTTTTGAATGTTTGTGTGGGATGAGCAATGGTGATTTGTAATGGTATGAAAATGTGGGCTTATTAACTGCTTGCGTATATTTTTTGTGTTTTATCACCCCGGATATTCAATTGTGTGCCAGTGAAAATACTTTTCTATACATTTTCACTGCGTTTTTGAAAATTAATTTTTTTCCAGTTATTCAAACATGAGCTACATCGTCGATCACCTGTTTCCACCACTATTAGAAGCTGCTAATGATTATTCCCAGTTTGTTTTTTGGAGGGAACCAGTGGCTCCGTTGGAAGATATCAAAGAAATCAAGTAATTGTGGAATTAGTATGTAGACCATGCATTTAAACTTTCCAGTATTTATAAATTAATCTTTTAATCTGGTACAATGTATATGAAATTCTTGGAAGTAATGATTAACATTATTTTTGGTATCTTCAATAATTTAATTAAAGAAACTTGTTGCAAAATATTGTTGATGTGGATGTACTCTAAATTTGAAGCTTTATAATTCTTCCATTTTATCGTATGCATCCGTATAAATTGTATTATGAATATAATGTACCACTTATAAATAAAGCTTTTGATGTACTTTCATCTATCCATTATAAATGCTCTCCTATTTGTATTATAATGCGTATTTCATTTCTTATTTATTGATGCCTGTCTTGTTAAAACTTCTGCTAAAGTATCGAAAGATACGATGTGCGAAACTATACGCAGATAATATTGGAATTCTTGTTGTATCTAACCTTTACTGTGTGTCTTAACGGAAATATTTTTCTTGATACTTTTGAAATGATAAAGATTGGATGTATTAGACTGATTCCAATTAATACAAAATATGGCTGTTTTATTTTATTTTTTGTAGGTTAGCATTTAAATAATTCAAATTATTAGTTTATTATAGGAAATGATATTCATATATGTGATATTTTATCATTTATTGTATAATTTTAAGATTTTTTTGTAAGAGTTTCTTAGAAAATGTTCAGTATGTATTGAAACTTGTGTATGAATATACGAATAAAAGAATATGTTGTTTTTATTTTTGGACAGTGATGATGAACCACAAGTAGTATTTATATTTAAGTGCTTAATCAAGTAATCAGCATTTGAAATTTTAAAAACTACATGAAAACTCTCGGGTATTGTTAGTTTTATACAGAAATGTTTTTCTCAATGCTATTAATTGGGTCTATAGTGACAAAATTTGACACATCCATTTTATCACGTACATATCAATCTACCAGCTTGAACCTGGCATTGGTCACACGCTATAAGCGTTTATCTCACACTTTCCGTGCATTATTCATATTTTTTTTCTAGGTGAATATTTTTTGAAACCGCACCTAATCTCCTAAACAACCGCCCCTACCACCTAACATAGCATATGTATTCATAATGGGGGTAGTTTTTGTTTTTTGGACAACATGTATGCACGCGGGGTGAGAACATTTCTCATCGCGCGTTCAACGTTGTATTTTTGCTGAGAAGCGATTTTAATATATTTCGAACAATGTGCCGTGAAAAAAGGTAGCATTATTGATAATGAATCAAGAGAAGAATAAAGGTATGCATATTTTATATTATTAACAATAATAATATTGTATTTACTAATAATGATACTATCAATAATACATTTTTTTATAAATTTAGATCAAAATAAGCACGTTGAAATCCTCGAAGATCAAAATGAGAGGATTGATGAAAAAGAAAGTGAGCACAATGACAACAATACCGAAACTGAACAATCTGCTATCGATTCCGAAACATCCAATGAGGCATAAAGGATAAAGTAACAGAGTGATTGAAATACGCTCCCAAAATTCGTGGGCGTACAAGAAAACATAATTTAGTAATACATCTACCAGGTGTAAAAAATGTGGCACGTCATGCTAAGACCCCATTGGAATGCTGGTAGCTTTTCTTTCCGGACACATCTGTTCAAGAAATTGTCAAAAACTACAGCTGTGAAAAAGATTGTGTTGACACGAATTTTGATGAAATAAATGCCCTCATTGGTCTTCTGTAGTTAGCTGGCGTGAAAAAAGTATATAAAAACATATAAACATTGCCGAATTGTGGACAGATGATGGCACAACTCCTGAATGTTTCCGAGCAACAATGTCCTGCAGAAGATTCTATACATTACTTAGAGGATTAAGATTCGACGACATTGGAGACAGAAATAATGAAAAACTAATTGACAATTTGGCTCCCATCAGAACACTGTTTGACAATTTTGTTGAATGCTGTAAGGTAAATTACCAAATCGGCAAATATGGAACAGTCGATGAAATGCTTGAGGATTTTCGCGGCCGATGCAAATTTTGACAATATATTGCAAACAAGCAAGCAACATATGGCATCAACATACATGCCTTGGTTGATTCTCGAACGTTTTACACGTCCAATCTTCAAACGTACGCCTGACAGCCCATATAAAGTAGAAAATAAAGCCTCAAGAGAATAACCGCCCCTGTTTTCAATACTGGTAGAAACATTACAATGGACAATTATTTCACATCAGTTCCTTTGGCAGAAGATGAATCACAGAACTAATAAATAATAAAGAAATATCTCCCGAAATATTAAATATTACAGAAAGGCAATTTTTCAGCAGTATGTTGGCTTATAGAAAAAATTATGTACTTGTGTCATATGTTCCCAAGAAAGGTAAGAATGTGCTTCTTCTATCTTCTTTTCATAATGACGACGCAATAGACAGCAGAGATGTACTATAAGGATAAACGCATAGTAAGAATATACTCCATTGTAATATTCGTAATATCAATTGCAAGCAAATACATTTATTTTACTTCAATAAAACCTTGTTCTTAATTAAAATGCAATTAAAAAATGATATAACTATTAATGAGTTTACGACATGACAATAATTTTTCTACACAAATAATTGGTTTCATATAAGAATAAAAAATTTGTCATTCATTAGTTTTTAAATTATTACTTGTCACACTGAGGCAACAAAACCTATGAATTAACCCGCCTGTATATTTCCAATTAATTTATCTTTCAACATTTTACTTTTTACATGTAAATATGGACATAGGTCAAATTTATTTAATATATGTACACACAATGTCAAAGCGGTAAATAGCTTTATATTTAAAAAACCAAAAGACAGAATACAACTAGAGGCCACATTAACACGACGGAACTCCTACACAAAAAAAAGCATAAATTAATATATAAATTAGTAATTTAAAAGTTCCTCCAAAAGATGAATTTTTAAAATAACGTCGTGCGCGAAAGAGATAACACGTGTAGGCCAATTGGGAATACGTATATGTTTTCTCTCCTTTTCTTGCGTTCGAGAGTGTTTCCCACCATCCACAAAGCACTGCTGCAGCAGCGAGCAACGGTGTATAGAGACGTGCAGAGTTACAGCGAATATTATTTAGTTGGCTGTAAAAGATCTCTACTTATAAAATATACGTCAAATATTTACAATTCGCATATAAGAAATTTAAGACTACGTCGAGCAAGGTAAGACGATTACATTTAATTCACTTTATATGGCCAACCGTATTATTATTTAAAGTCCTGTGTGTTTTGAATTTACTCATAACGGTCATTTCGTTTAAATTACCCGACGAGCTTTGTGATTGCTAAAGGTTTTGCGATAGTTTTTTCACGTTTTTCTTCACAAATTCATTTTTTGTAACGGTAAGTGAGGAATCTAATATAATTTCGATTATGGCCATATTTACGTCCATAACTTTAGTAGATTTAAAATTTTGGTGGTTGGAGTATTGGTTTTAATTTAGTTTTTTTTTCCATACCATTTATGTGTAGGAAATAATTGACTTATTAGATGAATTATTAGGACAGGGATAATCTTTGTACTAACCTTTAGTATCTAAAGTTCTTAACTATGAATTAACACTTTAACTGCCGTACCTTGGAGGCTCCTATTGATTTCAAAATATATAACTGTTTAACAATGGCTAGCTATCGTATAGCCCCGTTGCAAGAATCTGATACAATAATTGCTGTATCTCACACCAGTTAATGTGTTAACTCGATGTTTTTGTGCTTATTGTCCAATTCATGAGTCATTTTACTAAGCCACCGAACAACTCACAGTATTTCACATTAATAATAACAACATATTTGTAATAATTGATTCTTTTACTAGATGGCTCATCAATCTAGAAAAGTGGACACAATTGATGTGAATCGAGAAAACGTAAAACCTGGTAAAGGATTACTTGCACGATCCCAATCGCTAGTAACAAAACGACCAGCATTAGGTGAAGTAGGTAACAAACTTCACACACAACAAAATCAAGTTGTAAAAAACGCCGTTGCGTTGGGACTGCCACATAAACCGCTCAGAAAAAAATCCGATCCTGCAGTTGAGAAAAATTCAAAACAAACAGTATGTGTGAAAGAAGTTGTACAAAAACATGAAGCTTCATCGAAAAACGATAACATCCGAGCGGTGAAGCGTGTAGAAAGTCTGACACTAAAGCCCATAAAGAAGATTGAGAAATCAGTGAACCCTTACACGAACTCGTATTCATCAACGCAGCTTGCGGGCATTTTAAATGTCGACACGTCAAACGACCCATTGCGTGTTAGCGAATACGTTCAAGATATATACATTTATCTGCTTGAACTTGAGGACAAATACACTGTGAAGACGAATTTCTTGGAAGGACATCGAACGTCTCCTAGAATGCGGTCAATTTTAATTAACTGGATGGTAGAAGTACATACGAATTTCAAGTTTTTGTTAGAAACCTTGCATTTATCGGTGGCGATTGTCGACAGATATCTTCAGATCAATAAGGACATTGGACGAGAAACATTACAATTAGTTGGCACGGCTGCTATGCTAATTTCCGGAAAATACGAAGAAATTTACATTCCAGATACCGAGGACTTTGTGTATATATGTGACGATACATTTACAGCAAAACAAATATTAGACATGGAGAAGGATATTTTGAAAAAATTAGATTTTAGTTTTGGTCGACCAATAGCTTTACATTTTTTAAGAAGATTTAATAAAATAGGTAGTGTACGCTCCGAGCATCACGCATTAGGAAAATATTTACTTGAATTAGCTCTTATCGACTACGATTTATGTCAATATAAACCGTCTCTCCTGGCTGCAGCTGCATGTTGCATATCAATAGGTATTTTAAATCAACTGTCGCAACCGGCTCGAGCCTGGTCTGAAACTTTGGTGCATTATTCCACCTACAAGTATTCAGATATCGAGACAATTGTAGTAAATTTAGCTTGCGTTATAAACAAATCTGAGAATAGCAAACTTAGAGCAATACCATCAAAATATGCGCTTGCTGCCAACGGTAAAATTAGTTTACATTTGCAACTCAAGGGATCTCTTGTTCGGAAACTAGTGTCTTCGAAAATGAATAAGAAATAAATGACAACTACTTTTTTTATAGTTTTAATTTTTATGTGACGATTTTTTTAATTTACTTGTGCAAAGTGAACTTTAAAATATTTTCTATAATAATATGTACTAAACTTGGAACAATCACTTCATCCATTTAACCTGTTTTTGGCTTTTTAAAGATTGTAAATAAGAAGCATTGTATTGGATTGTTCACAAGTCAAATTTTAACGATATAAATTGATGTACTAGTAATTTAACTTTACAGTAAATTTAAGTTAGAGTAGTGTAGATAATTAACAATTGAAATTTAATTAAACAGCAATGTGGTTTAATTAAATTTAATTTAAATTTGAAAACCATTGCATTAAAATTCATCTACACTAGCATTTTATGTAATTTTTCCTATAAACCAGTGTTCGATATTGTTTATTACATTAACATATTTTTATTCTGTATTTATAATAAATATATTTCGTATTAAACGTATTTTTAAAACACATTATTTACGTAACTCAAGATCTTTTAGACCAGGCATTCCGGGTTGCCCCCTTTCACCTGGAAGTCCTTCTTTGCCAGGCATTCCTGGCGAGCCTTGTCCTATGTCTCCAACAGCACCACATTCACCAGGCTAAGAGAAAAACAATTGTAATTTATAAATATAAAGTTGTTTCACTTACTACATGGGGCCAGATGTATTCTACAGCGATGTATTTTAACTATCAGTTATCCAATTGCTAGCATAATTTGTGTCAGCTGGTAGTCCAGTGGGCCCTGACGACCAAGTGGAAATCTGCAAAACCCATTGCACCTGTTAACCCAGGTAATGCCTAATCACAATTATATATAGTATAACAAATTCTAATTTTTTATTTGTTCACACGGCAATTTAATATGTCAAGTTTCCCAGCATATTTGTTTAAATACAATTTAAACATGGACTTGCACAAGAAAGTAATATTAATGGTTTACTTCCAATGCCAACCTACACTAGACTCCTGCTATCAATAATTTGAATCGATATTCAGAAAAGCAAACAGCATAAAGCAGCATAAGTCGAAAATTTAATTTAAGAAATGTGTTATTAATTTCACATTAGCGAACTTAATTCAAGATATTGACATACAACAATAACGAAATGCGAAATGATTTCAGGAGTACCTTTTCTTTCACGCAAAAATTCCAATAAGGGATTTATCAGATAAAGCAATCATTTTAAATGCTAAAATGCATCTTTTGAAATAGTTCGCAAATAACTTCTACATCTTAAATTTATATAAATTAGCCTCGAATATAAAATATGGTATGCGGACCTACTTCACCACCTATTCCAGGTGCACCTTAAATGATAGACGTTAACTAACCACACGTTAATGTGCTTCAATACATCGTACCAGCTCCCCATCTTTCCCTGGATAATCTTGTTGTCCCATTGAGCCTTCAGGACCTGGTAAACCAGTAGCTCCTGGCAAACCTGGTAGCTCACGTTCTTTTCTACCATCTTTACCAGGTGGCCCAGATTCACCTGGTGAACCTGATACGTCAGTTGTTGTTGTATCACCTGACAAACCTGGCTCAGCAGTTCTTTCTGTCCTGGTGCACCAATAGGTCCTGGGTATCCGATCCCTCTCTATATTTATTGTGAAGTACAATTGATCACATATTTCATAAATCACATATCTCATAAACTAGTAGATACTGGTTGGCTGAATATGTCAAGTAGAAGAACATTATATCATTATAAAATAATTTCCAATCAAACTCCCTTGTAGTTGTACAGAAAAAATTAGATTTTGTACCGATGTTCATAACGTTAATATTAGTAACAAGGGTACAATAACTCCTCCTGTTCATAGAACAGCGTTTTTTGAGCGATCCTTCACCTACCAAATATCTAAAGTCTATAATAACTTACCGCCGTTTTTAAAAAACAATTCTCGTCCTGCGTTCAAAAACCAGTTACGTACTCAGCTTCTTATGGAACAAAGAAACTAATTTGCCCTGTTTTATTGACACTATCTGCGAACATCACAGAATTAAGTATTATTTTGTTCTAAAGCTAACTCTATAATTAATCTTGAGCAATTATTATTATTATTATTACCTTATTATATTTTGTTACTAATTATAAGTTTAAAATTACGCCTTACTTATTTATATATGTATTGGCTATATCAAGATTTCGGTGGTAGAGCAAATTCAGCATATTGCTGTATTTTGAACCGCGATGTGTGATTTTCTGAATTATATTATTCCTTTTCTGTATTATTTTTGAACGAGTCCATTGATAATACCTTACTGGAAGTCCAGCTGCTCCGGAAGTACCTTGTGGACTTGGTAAGCCTACAAGCCCTGGCTCACCTTTAAATTCACTTACTCCAAGTAAACCAATGGGTCCTCTTTAATTTTAACGGCTCCAACTTTAGTTTTCAAGTGTTCACTTTATTTTAAAGTGCCTTTATCTACGTGAAGTCCCATTACACCTGCATTACCTTTATCACCTTTGTTTCCTTGCAAACCTACTATTCCAACCTACCTGGCGCTCTTGAAATACCCAGAATTCGGAGAACATTAGTGTCAACAGTTGAACTTCCAGGTAGCCCAGGTGTACCCTAATAAAATAATTGATGAATAAAATAACATTTATTAGATTTAACTTACAGTTGGGCCTAAGAGACCTCGTTCTTCTGCGAGACCACCCACCTTTTTCCCCTTTCTGACCATGTAATCCATGCATACCGACATCTCCAGGTGATCTAGTTTGAAATTTGTCAATTACCTGTTCGATTCTAGACTCTTGCGGTGTTACTAGATTTTGCACCGGGATGGTTACAGTGCTAGGAAAATCTGGTCCTGTTATCCTGGTGCTACTGGCCGACCATCTGCACCTGGTGCACCATCGTGGGCAGGTTCGCCTTTGGGTGCTGGATTTCCCGAATCAGAATTGATTCTGTAGTATTACTTTTTAACAAAGGTTTGAAAGAGGTTTCACCTTTTAAGCCTCGCAAACCATCTCTTCCGGATACACCATCATCTCCCCTAATTCCAGGAAAACCTATCGTTCCAGGTGGACCCTACACATTCATTGTTGTACAATTACCATCATAGCAACCAATCTAAATATCAATATAAATTATTTGTTAACGTACAGAATTGCCAGTCAATCATGACCAGTTGGCCTATTGGAGACCTGTTTCTCAAAGTTTTCCAATAAGATCTATTTGTCCTGGTGCACCCTTCAAAATTTACAATTTTCTGATATATACATTATTAATGGTTAATAGTGGAATTCATATCGCAAGAAAATAAGGGTTACTTCGTTTCAACAAATAACAAACGAAAAACCAAAAATGTATAGGGAACTCATTGAATTTGTATTGGGAACTCATTCAATTTTGGTTTTAGGAACCACGTGAATGTGCCAAAATAGTCCGAAATTATATGAAACATTCCAATCCACGAAATTTTGAAGGTGAAATAAATTCAAATGTCTTATCAAGTAAAGTTGCAAAAAGTAAAAAAGTCAGCAAGGTAATGATTTTCTTACAGCTATCAAATATTTTGTGAAATGATGTAATTTTGTTAAAACAAGATTTGCTTGGATATGAACGATTCACTCAGTATAATATGTATATAAAACATATATCAATTAACGTTTTACTTAATATTGCAGTTACGAAATCATTTACTTGATAAACATATTAGTCTCCATTAAAAATTCGTATTTACAGTCCTCGGTAGTATAGTGGTAAGTATCCCCGCCTGTCACGCGGGAGACCGGGGTTCGATTCCCCGCCGGGGAGGACTTTTTTACATTCTTTGTCTTAATTTTAAAAACGTTTCAAAATGCTTTCACAAGTTTTACTTCTTTATAATTTACTTTGTCCCGCCGAAACGTTAACAATGACGACGACAGAGACCCGCTCCGGCTGGCGACTCCCCGGGAGATCTTCGGCGTAATCAAAAGGCAAGGCCCGCTAAAAGCCCCGGGGGAAGATGATATACAAAACAAACTTCTTCATAACTTGTCCCGTAAAGCCGCAATACTTGAACTGCAGCACGTCCCGAGCCACTGGGAAAGTGCTGTAGTAGTACCGATCCTGAAACCCGGGAAGCAACGTGACCTGACCGAAAGTTACAGACCGATCAGCCTCCTCAGCAGTCTTTCTAAGGTGGCGGAGTCGCTAATAAACAACCGACTGAGGGACCAAGTTGAAGAACTTGGTCTCCTCAAGAACGAGCGATTCGGGTTTCGATCACACAACACCGTACAACAAGTGGCGCGAGTTGTTATTGACATACGTACGGCTTTTAATCGGAACCAGGTTGTGGCAATGACACTGTTAGACTTGCAGAAAATAATACTCGACACCAAGACAACGTTTAATCCACATATACGTGAAGTAAACAGACGTACGCACGGTGTTCTTAGGGCCATCTATTCGATGGTCGCTAAGAACAGCAGACTTTCTACCGACAACAAACTTCTTTTATTTAAGACAATAATTAGACCAACGATGACGTACGCGTCGCCTGTGTGGTTTGGGGCTTCAAAGACGAACCTCAAATTATTGCAGAAGACGCAGAACTTATATACAAATTACATTACCGAGATGGCGGACCGCTTTTACAGGCGGACCGTCACTCACGACAACGTACTCATACGTACAATTACGAACCAACGCCATCCACGAGGACAGACGCACGTGCACATACTGCCGTACGAGACTCTGGACTTGTGCACCGAAGACCCGGACAACTGAAACGTACCAATATGGCAGGACGTAGAGGGTGGGTTTTTGGAAGTTTCCCGCCAACACAGACAAACCGTCACCACGACAGACACTGGACACGGACATTTCCATGAAGGAAAGCGCATCAAAATTGTAGTACTAAATTTTTAAATGTTATTTGTAAGATAAGTGCCAAGCATGGGGGCTTACAATCGGAAACCGTAATCGTTTACATTTACAAATTTTATGTATTTAGTTTAAGGAATTATTTACAATAAAAGAATTTGGCAATTTGGCCTGCCACGCGGTAGACTTTCTTTGTCTTAATTTTAAAAACGTTTCATCTTGCTTTCACAAGTTTTTACTTCTTTACGTACTTTACGTATACGGAAGAATAGTATTCATGAAAATTTTCAATCTCAAAAAAATCACTACGGGCCAGTTATGGTGAATGTGTGGGATGTTCAAAAAAATCATCAAAATTCAGTATGCATCCCAACAAATTGTGGCCATAACTTTACCAGCGGATGGCAAAACACGAAATTTGCGGAGAGCCGGAGAACCTCTGCCATGCCACTCCATACTTTCTTGGGTAGTGACAGTCATTGGTCGTCCAGGACCCTTCGCATGTTCACATGTTTGTCTTCCTACTTTAAATTCTCGAGACATATTTTTCACCACGAGGTAACAAACAGCACCCTCACCTAATGCACCTACCATGTCTTCATGAATTTCTTTTGGCAACAACCCTTTCTTTTGTACTAACAAAAGAAAGGGTTGTTGGAGCTGCACGAACATGCATGCATGATTTTTCCATTTTTAGAACTTCTCTAAACTTGTCTACTTAAATTATAACTTATTTGAACATGTAACAAGTGACAAAACTACAATTGAACCAACGTAACAACATGTGATTAATACTTTAATGTGTCAAATTGATTCAACGTGACTCAACGACTACTATGTCAGGGGCGCTAAATAATCACTATTTTTGATCTGTGTGTGTGTCTGTGCGCGCTCTAGCGTCCAAACCATTGAAGCCAACACTATGAAATTAAACTTAAGATTCGTATACAGCAAGGAAAAAGTCCTCACCGGAAGTGGAAGCACTGTTCTTATAAAAGTTAAAGATATTGTAAACAACTTTCATTGGAAAAGTTTTTTCGAAAAACGGAGTATAACTATATACAATATAACTGATAAGGAAGTTCAGATCGGAGCACTGCAAATTGTTTATTTATAACTTTCGCAATTGGAAATATATATATTGCAGCATTTGCATTCAACTTCATGTTGTAGAATTAGATTACTGCGGATCATAATTTCTTCTTAAATACACATCATTTTTACAAAACCGATCGGTAGCACCTACATCATGATTTGATTATTGACTAAGCGATGACATAGAATACGCTAAAGCTACAAAGGATTTGTCATTTTTTTTTCAAATTCAGGTGTAAATTGCAAATAAATGAGTTTCCCGCTTGCAATTCACAAGAAACATGTTGACATTTTGTAATTGGAGTTGAAGTTGGAAAATATAAAGTTTCCCTGATTTTATTCTTTATGTACTCACTTCGCTTACCCCCAATTATCTCACACGTTACACACAATGAGACGTCGTAACTGGTTGCACAAATATAATAACTATATAACAATGTGTCTTGATTTCAATTTTAATCCATAATTCATCCATACAGGCAATATCAAGATGCCTAAAGACAAAAAACTAAAATTTAGATTAAAACTATACAGACAGATAGATTTGACAATTGTAATCAATATATCTCTTGGAATGCATTACTATATTCTACTAAATAATATTGGCATTGTCCATGTGCTTATATAAACGTTCCTTTTTTGGGCTCAGAACCTGAGTTACAGTTACAATATGTTGCGTTAAAAATATATTTCTTATGTTTATTTAACGCCTGATTACTACTTCGAGCCAAAAAGAAACGCTAATGACATTTACTACGGAGTATTAAAATTATGAATTTTCACTTCAAACTAGACAAGATTTTGCATTAACATTTTTTGTTGCTGTGCATTTGTAGTTGAAATGCTTGCTAAATTTAATCAAACAATCAAATCGTGGGACAATCGTCTACATCAACGCGTGCACGCGAATCCCAAAGTAACGTATCAGGATAGCAGACCATTGAGCAGAGATTAATATTTTTTACCAGAAAGGCCAGATATAATTGCAAGAGTTTTCTAGTTTAAAAAACTTACACACTTGATGGTGCTTATTGGCAAAAGTATTTTCTCAATTAACAATGCTTGGAACAAAAAACAACAATTTTGTTTACATTTCTGCAAATATTCTGAAAACGATTATTTTAAATAATTCCAAGATTACACGCATTAACAAGCGTGATTGATTTACATTTCCAATTATTTGATATGATTTGTGATTTATTGAATGCATTGAGTATATTTATTGTTTTACCAAATTATATTACGCACCGATGAATGCACCTTGTGATTTTAATAAAACTGATGAATTATTAAGTTTTAAACAAAGTTCTGTGCGAGAATAAAATACGTTATAAACATATAAATACGGTTATCTAAATATATCCAAGTAATTGATTTCGTTCAAATGAAGCCAAATTGTAAGATAATGATCGAACAGGATCAATGGGAGAACAATTCGAGTTGGTGTGGAAATCTTTCTATCTACGTATCTATATATACAAGTATAAATGTCCATATATCTGTGTTTGTTCGCTTATAATTTTAGAACCCCCAGCACGGAGCGAGGTGAACAACGTGTACAGATAGTAATTATGTCTCTGGGAAGGTTACAGATTTGGTCCGAATTGAAAATTCATTGTGGTCTTGAATTAGGTCATGTGACCTGTGCAGACCGAAGCCCGCGAACAACTAGTTATTTATCTAGATAAAAATCGAAAGAATTATAGGCCACGATTGCAGGTATGTACGAGGGTAGTCCCAGAATGTTGATGTTTAAAAAGCCTGTCGTCACAAGTACCAACCTCATATAGCTTAAGTTTGAAGATTGAAGACGTTATTTAGTAATTGTATAGTTATGACATTATCTGCATACGATCAATAGCTGCCTGAGACGTAATCGTGGCAAATATTTTAAGATCATCAGTATAGGCAAGTACAGAACGGGACAGGCTACAAAACAGGTCGTCAATGAAAAGAATAAATAATAGGGCCCAACACACGACCCTTGCGGGTCGCCGGATGTAGCAATGATTTCGTATGATGTGAGTAGAAGCCAATAATTTTCACAGCGACAACGAAAAACTAAACGGGTGTAGCTTTTGAAGTAATATTGCATGGTTGACAGTATCAAATGCATGCGTGAAAACCGTATAAATTACATCAACACAGCCGCGATTATCTAGTCCTTCACATAAATACTGCGACGTGGATGCCAAATTGATTACCTGCCTGCCATGAAACCATGATGATCAGGGGAAACAAAGGCGCGAACATTCTTAAAAATAGAGGCGTAAATAATGTTTTCCAATATTGTGGCGAAATTGCAGTCAAATTGAAATAAGCCGGTAGTTCCACAGCAGTGAAGTATCTCTCTTATTATAGACTGGGCAGATTTGTGTGCGTTTCCAGCGATCTAGAAATGTCCTCGATCTAATTATCAAGTTAAAAATAATTTCTAACGGTTTAGTAAAAGAGAATCTGCAATCTCGGATAATGAAGGTCGGGATTAGATCATCACCAGCAGTGAGTTTGTTTGGCATGGTAGACATTATTTGTAATGTAAACCAGGAACTAATATTGGGCAGTGGGACTTTGATTGTATGCTTATTATCCCTTTTACTGGGGTTTGAAAGAAAATATGTAGAACACACGCTACTTAGGACAATCAACTAATGGTTTTAAATAATACAAATTGAAACTAAAATAATGTCTACAATATGGAGAAACTATTGCGGTAAACAAATAGTTAGTTAGTTATTACAAAGCCCATTATGTTTTGAATATTTTGAGAACCGTATATCCTCAGAAAAATAAATCAAAATTTGTAAACTGTAACATTTATTAATTGTATTCAGTGTATGTGGAAACGCTGTAGCTAGCCATCATTTGTAAAGAAAACCAAGTTCAGAACCAAGTTCATTAAACATAACATTCTTACGGTTCGTTATTTTAATTCCGTGTCGGCATTAATCTTCTCGCGTGTCTGTCTTCCAATACTTGGGACTTATCGTAATCCCAGACATAAACAATAATCTTCGCACGCAATTAATTTCTTGCACTTGCATTTGTTCTCTGTAGTTAGTCATTGGTCAATTTATCGTTGTATTATCTCCATTGTTGCAATTAGAAATTAAAATACTATTGCCAAGGGCAATCCCACGCGTTTACGTGGCCAGCAATTTTATAAAATCTATTTAAACTGTAAACTTTGTAATCAACATGAACATAGGTATCCTTTCGCTGACTATTTTCGTAGAATAACATAGGTGTTTGAATTGGGGATAATATGGTTACATACAGGCGGGTAATGTTCGAGCGAACAACATTTCTGTTCCATAAGCATAGTGTAAATCAAAAAAGGTATTCATTTCAACACACACAACTGTCAAAGATGTAAATTTTATATAAATTATAATATACTCAGTGACATATAAACTGCACCACCTAGAAGGGGTGGGAATTTTTGGACCAAATTTGGCAGGAATAGTGGACTAGTCCAGGGAAATAGTTGATTAAAATTTGAAACCCAATCATCAAGTAGTCATGGGATTTTTGACGTTTGTGTCATTTTTTAGAGGTGGTGATAGACAAGCAATTATCGAGTCATTTTTTGAATTTGTTCCACTTTTTCGGATCCCGTTCTTTAGATTAAAGTGTTTCAAGTGTTTAATGATGCCTAGAGGAAGGAGACCTCAAGTTTACCAGCAGTTGAGTGGTTTACGAGAAGCAAGTTTTTCGTTTAGAGAAATCGGCAACCGTTTGGGACGGCACCACTCAACAATAATGCGTGTTTATGAAGCGTGGTCTGAACATGGGGTTGAACGTCGGAGAAGAGGCACTGGGGCTCAAAGACGAACCAATGAACGTCAAGATCGCCGCTTAAGACTAATGGCCTTGAGGGACCGATTCTCTACAACTTGATCAATAGTTGATCAATGGTTAGGTGAACAAGGTCGTCCGATATGCTTGCGAACAGTTTATCGTCGAATAAGAACCTTTGGCTTGCTGTCTTACCGCCCACATCTTGTGCTACCCCTCACTGCTCAACATCGCCAGGAACGTTTGGCCTGGTGCACGGAAAGACTTCAATGGAACTTGGAGTGGCATCGAGTTGTCTTTAGTGACGAATCGCGATTTTGTTTAGGAATGCATGATGGTCGGATGACTGTTAGACGAAGACGTGGAGAAAGGCGCAATCCTGATTTTTCGATTGCGAGGCATGTTCACCGAACTATGGGGTTGATGGTGTGAGGTGCTATTGCTTACGGCAGTAGGTCACCCTTGCTCTTCATTCGGGGCAGTATGACCGCCCGACGCTACATTGACGAAGTGGTAGAACCACATGTTCTTCCATATCTTCGAGGGCTGGAAGACCCACTTTTCGAGCAAGATAATGCACGACCTCACGTAGCAAGGGTTTCTCTTGACTTCTTTGAAGAGGCCAATGTTAATCTTTTGCCTTTGCCACTAAGATCTCCCGATTTGTCGCCCATTGAGCACATGTGGAACATGATGGGTAGAAGATTGAGGAATCTACCGAGCCCACAGTTGACAATAGAAGCTCTACGGCATGAAGTACAGGCTGCTTGGGATGCCATACCCCAAGAAGACATTGATCACCTGCTGGAATCAATGCCAAGGCGGGTCAATGTGTGTATCAGAAATAGGGGCGGACCAACACATTATTAAAGAAAAATCAAAAAGATGAAGTGTTTTCTTTATAAACTTTTAATCAATTGTTACCTTAGACTAGTCCAATGTTTCTGCCAAATTTGGTCCAAAAATTCCCACCTCTTCTAGGTGGTGCAGTTTATATGTCACTGAGTATATATTCTGATTATATATATCGTCATCCTGATAATTGTATTTGCTAAGATGTTGTCAATATATTAATCGACGTAATCTGAGTGACAACTATGGCCCCAGTTGCCACATATCAACATCTCGAGAAACAATTCGACAATTATAATTTATATAAACGCGTACTTCCTATATCGTTACGCGACACAGTATTATTTTTTTGTTAATGATTAATTCTTATGTAAGTAAAAGTAAACGTTAAATTATCACATTAATAAACATATTACGTTGTGTTGGTATAATGGTTAATAATTACCTAGAACGTATAAATTCCTATCACAGAAGTAGATTAAAGTACAATTATACTGGCTAGTTTATTTCTAAAAAGTCAGTTCGTCGCTCATATATATTATATATTATTCACAATTAACATTAAACTGCACTCGTTTCTATACAGTTTTCGAAAATCTAATCGATGCCGTAGTTAGGATTTGATTTTATATGCGTAAAATACAATTAAAACGCAGTTTTTACTGAAACAACGAGAATAACAACATTGTTGATGCTGCTAATTATATTTAATTATTATTCTAGAACGCAATAGGCCATACAATTATTTCACTAAATGGCGCCTGGCATGAATTTCACTAAAATATCTTTAAATGTCAAAAGTGTAAATTTTAATATTTTTAGTAGATGGAAGCCGAAACGCTTTTCCAAAATTTTAAAGTCTACGAAGAATCCACTTATGATATAAAATAAATAAAAAAATAAATTGAAAGACGTGATTTTGGAGATCAGTTAGATATTCAACAACGTGAATATAAAGATCAGAAATAATTTCTTAATGTCTTTTTATAAATTTCAGAATCTAAAATTCTTTAATTTTCAGAATTAAAACAATAATTATTAACTTTAACGTTGCTTCAGGTGTTAGATGATTTATGATGGGATTGCAAGTGCTTTAAAAGATGTTTCTGATTTGTGACAATTACAATGAGATTTTAATCTAGTATAAAGTATATGAATTATCAATATTATTGCTGCTATTCTAGTCTTCAATTTATATCATAGGCTGGAAAGTTGTCTATTGCAGACGAGGAGTATTATTAAGAGGACGAGGCCCTAAAGACCTATCTCCGAGTCTTGAGCTCTCACACATTTGACTGTAATTGGTTGATTAAACTGGACTTACACATCCTTAATTGTTATACCACAAAATTATTGTTCAAATATTGTCCTTATAAGGTGAGCCAAAACTGATAAATAACGATTTTGTACCAAATAGCCGTTGATGAAACATAGATGAAACACACAATCAAAATTTATTTATAAAAACAGAAAAAATTCGAATTGATCGATTTATCTAAATTTTTTTTGTACTTCTTTGGCTCATCATTGAAACTTATTTTGAAATGATCTTTTTCCTGTGCATTCACATAGTGTACTTAATACAAAACCTTTGAATATTTTTCCTTTACTCAAGTAAAATATTTTTTTTTAGAAAAGAGTCCTCGACATAAGAAAAATTGCACATGGAAATTAATTTTAACGATTTCTATTTCAAGATAATTTCAGAAATTGTAACGGCTTTGTCGGCTACATAACGATCAATTTAATATTCTTCTAACAATTTAATTATTAATAGTTTCGCTTTCTAATTTAAGCAAATATGAATGGCTTGTACAACTAACACATTTACTTAACAATTATGGACGTTATTTAATGGTTTCATGGACATCATTGATTTTTCGTAACTTACGTAAGGTTACATCAAAATTTGTATCATCGTAAATAATCAACGTATTATTTTCGTTCGATTCACCGGTTAAAAGTGGCTAATTGTCCCCTATTTCAATGATAATAATAAATCGTAGAAAGATTGGTTACCTTAGATCTGATGGTGAACTGCACGGTTTGACCGAAATATTTTGTTCTTTTAAACGTTCAAACACGTTCTTAAGGGGGGGTCCTGCTTTAGGAGGACTTAAAATATCGTTTTTGGGGGAATTTTTTTTAGGAAAGAAAAAAATGAGCAAGTCTAGTGAACTTTTTAGAGCATTTGATTACATATTTAAGCATTAAAGAAAAAATATTTCGAGAGAAAAATATTTAAACGGAACCGATTTTTATGCACATTTGTGCAACACCTTTAAATTGAAGTTTACAATCGGTGGGAAAGATGTAGCTCGTAATTTTTGTCTGAAACAAGAAAAACCAAAGAAAATTGTAATTCTCATATATTTTCTTCTATGTGAACTAAAAAAAACCCCAAAATTTTGAAATTCAAGATTTTTCTCAGGTTTGAAAATAAATGTGCTCTTTGCAGGAAGGGATAATCATTTCAACTTGCTAAAAAAGTTGTTTAGAATTTTTTTTTCATTAATGTTTTTAGTTCAAATCGAAGAGAATGCTACTAAAGCTAAGAAAAGTTTTGTTTCTTTTTGATTGCTTGTCTAGTTTTCTCGCAATCACGCCCACCAGTTTAGAAAAATCGTAAAAACGAAAACTCGAGAAAACGCGCTCTAAAGTTTAAGATCAGGAAAAATGTTAATTGTCGATTACTTACGGAATATCTCGTTATAATCCTACTATAGCTCTTACGAATTCAAAATATTATTGTTTCGAACGATCGAATGAACTTTTTTCAGTACATAGTTCGGTGTTATATGTCTGCGGAAGGGGGGCGCGCTTCGTTTGTCCGAGCGTTCATGCGTTCGTATATTTTTTTCTCGACACCTCACCGTGTTTAGTGCTGTATCTTTCAAAATATTGCGAATTAGTCGCTATAACTTTTTATACATATTCTTAGATATATTAGGCATAGATTTGAGCAATAAAAAAAATTTTTGAGCCTTCTAAAACAGGATCCCCCCTTAAGTGAGACTCTTCTAGAGCGGGGGAAAAGATACTTTGCAGAATGTTCATTTCGTTGATTGCGATCATATGACTCTACTAATTGTGTTTCCATTTGTTTTACTTGGTTTAATAATATTTCTTTAAACAACAGGTGATGTCCACTACTTATAAAATTGTAAAATACATGTAAATTATTATAACTAAATCGTCATTGATGTTTTGAATACTTGTTCCTTAGACACAAATTTACTTAGTGTTATAAGTGTACTGTTCACAAATTTAATAATATTGACAAGTATCTGTAAGAATGGTATTCATGACGTGCTTAGGAAAATTTAACGGATTTTCACGTTTTGAGATCCACTGTATCGACTCTGAGTATTTTCCGAATGGCGTGTTAATCGAAAAAAATATTCTTACAAAAGTTAAAGATATTGATATTTAAAAAAAATGAACATAAGTAAGTATAAGAAAGTTCAGTGCGGACTACAGCAGATTTTTTCCTAACGTTTTGGTTCATGATTTTAAAACTAACAGTTTTTCAGGCAGTGTGAAACGTGCAGTACTATTTATAATGGTTGGTAGTAGTTATTCCTATTCTATCATCACCACCAATGCGTAGCTTTCAATATCTAGGAAAGAAGTTCTTACAATGGACTATGGACTATTACCTCAGTTCATCTTGTTTGAATTACTTGATTTATTTAGCTTAGTTTTGCAATGCCAAGAAAGTGTATTTCGCGCTCATATAGAAAATACTATTTATACAAAAAGTGTATTAATAAATAGAACTATTAATTTCACTTGTACAAATGTTTAATTATAACTAGTTTTTCTAAACATTTAATTTGCATAAAATTAAGGTACTTTTTAATATAACTAATCTACTGAAACGAATGTATTCAAAGGTAAAATCTTAGCTAGAAATACTAAGTTTAACACTTTCCTTTCATTGTTTAGGTTTTTTAGGTTTCTACTGAAAATATATACTCAGTGACATATAAACTGCACCACCTAGAAGGGGTGGGAATTTTTGGACCAAATTTGACAGGAATAGTGGACTAGTCCAGGGAAATAGTTGATTAAAATTTGAAACCCAATCATAAAGTAGTCATGGGATTTTTGACGTTTGTGTCATTTTTAGAGGTGGTGATAGACAAGCAATTATCGAGTAATTTTTTGAATTTGTTCCACTTTTTCGGATCCCGTTCTTTAGTTTAAAGTGTTTCAAGTGTTTAATGATGCCTAGAGGAAGGAGACCTCAAGTTTACCAGCAGTGACTTTGACCGAGGGCGGATTGTTGGTTTACGAGAAGCAGGTTATTCGTTTAGAGAAATCGGCAACGGTTTGGGACGGCACCACTCAACAATAATGCGTGTTTATCAAGCGTGGTCTGCATATGGGGTTGAACGTCGGAGAAGAGGCACTGGGGCTCAAAGACGAACCAATGAACGTCAAGATCGCCGCTTAAGACTAATGGCCTTGAGAGACCAATTCTCTACAACTAGATCAATAGCTGATCAATGGTTGGGTGAACAAGGTCGTCCGATAGGCTTGCGAACAGTTTATCGTCGAATAAGAACCTTTGGCTTGCTGTTTTACCGCCCACATCTTGTGCTACCACTCACTGCTCAACATCGCCAGGAACGTTTGGCCTGGTGCACGGAAAGACTTCATTGGAACTGGGAGTGGCATGGAGTTGTCTTTAGTGACGAATCGCGATTTTGTTTAGGAATGCATGATGGTCGGATGACTGTTAGACGAAGACGTGGAGAAAGGCGCAATCCTGGTTTTTTCGATTGCGAGGCATGTTCACCGAACGGTGGGGTTGATGGTGTGAGGTGCTATTGCTTACGGCAGTAGGTCACCCTTGCTCTTCATTCGGGGCAGTATGACCGCCCGACGCTACATTGACGAAGTGGTAGAACCACATGTTCTTCCATATCTTCGAGGGCTGGAAGACCCACTTTTCTAAGATAATGCACGACCTCACGTAGCAAGGATTTCTCTTGACTTCTTTGAAGAGGCCAATGTTAATCTTTTGCCTTGGCCGCCAAGAAGTCTCGATTTGTCGCCCATTGAGCACGTGTAGGACATGATGGGTAGAAGATTGAGGAATCTACCGAACCCACCGTTGACAATAGAAGCTCTACGGCATGAAGTACAGGCTGCTTGGGATGTCATGCTCCAAGAAGACATTGATCACCTGCTGGAATCAATGCCAAGGCGGGTCAATGAGTGTATCAGAAATAGGGGCGGACCAACACATTATTAAAGAAAAATCAAAAAGATGAAGTGTTTTCTTTATCAAATTTTAATCAACTGTTACCTTAGACTAGTCCAATGTTTCTGCCAAATTTGGTCCAAAAATTCCCACCCCTTCTAGGTGGTGCAGTTTATATGTCACTGAGAATACGTGTATAGATTTGTTAAAATCAAGTATGGTAGAGTTTGTTAAATTTATTTCCATAAAATTATTAAAAAATTAAATAAACGGAAGTAAAATAACAATTCCTGGCCAAACGCATATAGTTTAACTTAATTAATTTAAAAGGGATTATATTAATAATAGGTCACAATAAAGTGTAAATCATAAACAAGACAAGTTATTGACACTGTCTGATTGGCCAAACCCATTGAGGTGTCCCAATTAGTGGCCCATTAAAAGTTAATAGTTACGATAAAAAAAACATGAGCTTTGCAGTTTGTAATTCATCTTCGTACCACACTGGTACCGCTGGTACATATAAGGAAGAGTTGTTTTTCACGATCAAGGCCTTAGCCAGGACTTTCGCAATATACCTTGGTTTCGAAATTTAAGCAATTGATTGTTGAAATAGAATTTACATAAACCATAAATTGTCGTTGCGAAATTGGAACGTCTTTTGCGTTTCAGTACAAATTTATAAACTGCAGCGTCAACAAGAGTATAAAAATTTAATTACTGCATTAATAACAAATAAATTGCTTTTCATCTGAGGTTGTAAAATAATCAATATAGCCAATGTCATTGAAGAATTTTAAGACCAATTTTAACTTAATATAATACGAATTGTTAGCTGTAATTTCGTAAACATATATACGATGAACTTTTAAAAACTTTTTGTTTAGTATCAATTCCAGTTTCAGATGGATCCTGTATATATATATATTGTCATGATATAAATTATAAATTTAAAATATGTGTCGTTAGAATTGTGAATTATTAGTAAAAGATTTGTGTAACAGTTATGTACAATGAAAACTATGTAGCCATGATTCATACGGATATCAATGTCAACTATTCGACAGTTTTATGTAAAAATACAAATCAGATACACATGGATATTTGAGATTGGTGTCCGTGGAGATGTATAAATAAAGAGAGTAATTTTTGGACGTTTATAACGGACACACGTGTTTCAATTACGTTCAAAAGGTAGAAGAATCCCACCATGCCACCAGAAGGACATACTAAGGACGTAGACAAGATGGAATTAATGATGCAGAAAATGGAACAAAGACTGGGAGAAAAGTTGGAAGTAGGACAACAGAAAATGTTACAAAGACTGGGAGAAAAGTTGGAAGTAGGACAACAGAAAATGTTACAAAGACTGGGAGAGAAGATGGAAATAATACAACAGAAGATGGAAGGAGTACAACAGAAATTGGAACAAGGATTGGGAGAGAAGATGGAAGTAATACAACAGAAAATGGAAGAAGTACAACAGAAGATGGAAGAAGGACGGGAGGAATTAAAACAAGAGCTGGGAGCAAAGCTGCAACAAGATCAAGAAGAACTACTGTTGAAGATAAAAGACGGGAAGAATGAATTGAGACAGGAATTTCAACTTGAATTGACGGGTATTTATGATAAAATAAATGAAAAAATAGTTGTACAAGTTGGTCAATTAGATATGCTTGAGAGAGAAAATGTTGAAATTAAAAATATCATAAATGTAATCACAAGTGAAGTAGGGGGAATAAAAGACAATTTAGAAGTGAATATTAGAACTGTCGAGGAATTAAAATCAGCTAACAATCAGTTAAAATACAGTCAACAAAAATCACATGAAAGACATGGCCAATGGGATATTTATGTGAAAGAGGTTGCAATGATTATTAATAATATATCAAGTACTATAACAAATTATACACCTATTACATTGATGAAGGATGTTTATCCAGATAGACCATGGAAGCAGAAGAAAGAAAATTTGGAATTAGAAGACATAAGAAAGAAATGCAGAAAATGGATGAAGAAAAGAAGCAGGATGAAGCAGGAAGTTGTAAGATTTTATTTATAAATCAAAATAAAATTGGGAGGGCATGTTCAACTTATGAAAATTCTTATTTTATGTGTAATGATTGAAAGTTTAATACTATAACTATTTAGCTGGCATGCAAAATAATTTAAGTATTAAAGGGGAAAATGTCATTATATAAATTATAAATTTAAAATATGTGAATTGTGAATTATTAGTAAAAGATTTGTGTAACAGTTATGTACAATGAAAAGTATGTAGCCATGATTCATACGGATATCAATGTCAACTATTCGACAGTTTTATGTAAAAATACAAATCAGATACACATGGATATTTGAGATTGGTGTCCATGGAGATGTATAAATAAAGATAGTAATATTTGGACGTTTATAACGGACAGATGTGAATTTAATTACGTTCAAGTAATTTAATTAAAAAATAAATCAACGCTTCCAATATAGTAAGTAACACTACAATATATATAAACATATTAAAAAATATATTCCACGACTTCAAGCTAAACTTTAATAGCTTTTTGATAGTTGCATTATCATTGATGCAACAATAAAGGTTTACAGTTTAGTCCATAGTTTTGTTTGTTTTAATATTCGATATGTTGTTACACATCTAATTAAAATGAAATTAATCAAAATAAAAATAGGAAAATATCATAAAATATAGTAGATTATTTAACACGTCATCTAATCTTTTCCCATTTGGATAAATTGCACCAAACTAGACCAACGAAGGAATTTATTTTCTCACTTTGTATTTATGATATTTGTATTTTGATAATCAAAAGTTCTCGTGATTAAAAGCAATTGATACATTTTTATTCCATTGTATAATCCATTGAGGGATCTTATGTCACACCAATTCAATATTCGATTGACGACGACCTAACGAGAAAGGAAGAGAACAGCAAAAATAAATAAGATTACTGACAGAAAAGAGATGGGAAAGTTGTGAAGATAGGCTATAATAAGGTGATTATATACGGAATAGAGTGGAGGTGGAATACAAGTGAAGAAACGTTGGAAAGAAAGGGGTCAAAAAACTAACACAGCATACTCAGGATAGGAAAATGGATTCAGACCAGGCTAATAAACAAGAAAAAAGTAAATCTCAGAAAAGGGAGCAGGAAGAAATATATATAGTAACGTGGAATGTCAAAGGAACATATAATGAAGGAGCATTAATCAGGCTGGCGGAAATAATGAAATACTACAGTCTCGATATAAAAGCAATACAAGAGACGAAACAACAAGGAAATGCCATTAACAAAGTAAGGGACTTGGTGTTCTTTTGTAGTAGACGTACAAACAGGAAATTATGAACTGGATTTTTAACTAGCAGAAAGATAAAAAATGAGATCGTAGATTTTAACACGATATTAGAAAGAATGTGTACGATAAGGTTTAAAAGTAGATATCGAAAAGTTAGTATAATTAATTTACACTGCCCAACAGAAGAAAAAGATATAATAGAAAAATATGCTTTTTATGAAGAACTAGAACAGAGTTAAAACGAAATTTCAAGATACGACGTGGAGATAATTATGGACGATTTCAATGCGGAAATAGGGACAGAAAAAGTATACGAGCTAACTATTGGAAGACAAGCTAAAGATTCAGAGAGCAATGAAAACGGTAAGAAATAGAGTTCGCAACGGGAAAGGAGTTAAGAACAGCAACAATCTATTTTCAGCATCGAGAACATGGATAGCACCTAATGGGAAAACTATTAACCAAATCGCTCACATAGTAATAGAGCGTTTAAGCAGTTAAAGTATAAAACAGATGCAAGAAGTTACAGGGCCACAGATGCTGATAGTGATCACATGCTAGTAAGAGCGAAAGTAAAACATAAAAATAGTGAGAAATATAAAAAGTGTGAAGAAAAAGTAATTAGTGGAAAAACTGAAGCAGGAAAAAGTAAGGAATGAATTCCAACATAAAATTAATAGATTGTCAAACAAAGGATAATAACAACATAGAAGAGATGTGGGCGGAGTTTGAGAAATTAATGGGAGAGGGGGCGCAAGTATTGAAATGTCAAGAACACCAAATAAAAGAACTATGGTTTGACGAAGAATTTAAAAAAGTATAGCAAGGGAGAAAAACTAAGAATGCATAATAGTGAATATTATAAAAAAATGGAACATTTGGAGAAACCAGTGCAAAACTTGGAAGGTATGTGACGAAACAAAGAAGAAGCATAAAACTGTAAAAAGGATTACGAAAAAAAACTCGATATCGATGCGGTTTTACGAAAAATCGATCGGTGATGGACCAAGTTTGTATAATAAAGCAGATCATGGACAATAGCATACATCAAAATCTGCCTCTGAACATAGTATTTATAGACTTCAATCAGGCTTACGATACAGTAAAAAGGGAAATGTTATTTGAAGCAATGAGAGAAGTAGGAATAACAACCAAACTTATACTTCTGGTACAGATGACATAAAATTGAAGAGAGTACAGGGTACTGGTGAATTGGCATGTATTTGGAAAGAATCAAATCAGTAAGGGGCTACGACAGAGGCACTCATTATCAACCACCCTATTTAATATACTCCTGGAAACAGTCGTAAGAGCGTCAGGGATAAAAACAAAAGGGACTATATAAAATAAAATAGTGCAAATACTGGCATATGCGAATGACATAGTAATTTTAGCATCTACAAAGGATAATCTGGTAGAAGCTATTAAAAGGGTAGAAAAAGACACCAAAAGTCCTTACTTTTGGCCTCTTTTTCTACCCTTTTATATATCGTTTCGAAAACGAAATATTTTCTAATGGCAAAATTAAAATCACGGAAGAAATCTGGAAATTATGACGAAGGACAAATTGCAATACAAAATTAATAGAGTGGAAAAATTCAACTATCTTGAAATAACAATAACTATATAGTATCGGTGACGAAAAACAGAAATAGAGGAAAAATAGCAAAGGGAAACAAATGGGATCATTGAGAAATATGGTCTAAGAATGTTTAAACAAGAGCAAAAATACGAATCTATCAAACTGTGATACGACCGGTAGTTATATGCGGAGGAGAATTATGAAAGATAAATCAAGGAGAAAAAGAATCACTGAAGTATCTGACAGTAAAGTAACAAGAGGAATATATGGAGTGAATAAAGTGGAAGAGCAATGGATGAGAAGAACAAATGAAGAGCTAAGGCAATGGACTCCCAAACATAACAAGGAGAGTGAGGCGCATAGAATGCGATGGCTCGGACGCGTAGCAAAAGAGGCAGAGTACAGATCGACAAAGCAGGTTAATGGTATCACAGGAAGGAGAAAAATAGGCAGGCCGCGGCGCGAAATAATTGAAGCAGTAGAAAATGATATGCATGAACTAGGAATAACAAACTTTAAGAAGTAACAAACAGGAATCGAGGAAAAAATGCAACCACACCATAGGTAAACTAGGCCCATAGTGCTGATTTATATATAATATATAACCTTTAAATAATGAAATGAAATGAACTTTACACACTTGTGACATAAATAATTATTGGTTAAATGACCTATGTTATATTGTCACCTTCCTTTGTAGCGTTTTGTCTAGAATGCTCAGTTATTCAGTGTATAAATTAAATTATGAAAAAAATCTATTTGCTAACCACATAGGTTCACATTAAATAATTGTGTTATTTATATGAAAATATAACTAAGGTAACTGGTTCAGTTAAGTAGTTTGAGCTGGAAAATGTGAAGTCGATGATTTTATTATTCATATCCTTTTGGGGTATGTTGAACCTTTCTTCCTGCAGAGCTACCATAAGCTGCTGAGAGTTTCTGAAGTCACAGGTCTGTTTCTAAGCTTCCGTACCACAAATGCTCGATCGGATTGGGATCTGGGCTGAGAGCTGGCCAGTCCATAATTGGAATTTGGTTCCAGACAAGACAGAATTGTGGCATTCGGACTGGGCTTGTTGACCTTAGATTATGTCCTCGCAACCTTTTCTTACTGTTTCCGTACAAATGTCGATACCCGTTGCAATCCTAAAGTCATTTTACAGGTCTCTAGAAGTAGATGTGCGTCGTCCATGTGCATAATTTCGCAAAAATATGTCTTGCCGGGCGGTTGTCCCACGTTTCCGACCCTGACCAGCTCTTCTGAACATGACAGAAGAGCTGGGCATAAATGTGTCTTGTAACGTGACGTAAGTGGTATTCTTCTTCGATTAATGTTATGGGTCTTGCAACTTGAACTTGACTCAGATGCCTCATAATACACGCTTTTAGTAACAAGCACTAAAATAAATAAATTGACTGCCGCCCACTCGATTCTTTGAGAATCTGGAGCTATCGAATTGACAAATAGACTTTTTACCCTAAATTGTTTCCCATGTTTTATCTTTTCTTTTACAATTAGGGTGAAATAATCAAATTGAATGCATTTTATAGTAAATAAATGATAATATTACCATCTTATGAGATTTAATTACTTTCATAAAACTAGAAAAGAAATTGCAACTATTTTTCTTACTGTTCCTCTAATTTATTGGCGCAGTGTATAAATTTATTATCAGATCAAGATTGATGCCAAGAAGACTGAAAATAAATATTTATAAAACAATAATTAGACCAACAGGTTTTGTGTGGAAGTGAACTATGGAAGATCAACCAAAGTGAAACGTATGCTGTGGCAATATGTGAAAGGAGGATGCTGAGATGGATATTTGGAGGAATGGGAGAAAACGGCAAATGGAGGCGCAGAACAAATGAAGAACGTACGCAAATGTATGGAAAACTATCAATAATGAAAGTAATGAGAGCACAAAGAATCACGTTATAGGATTGCACGAGACACGAGAATAACGAAACAAGTCCTATGTGGAAATATACTGGGTAGGAGATAAAGAGGAATAAACGCAATGACTGGCGGTAGAACGTGACTTGAATTAGAAATCATTTAATCTGTTAATGGAAGGAACTAGCAAAAGATGAACAGGAATGGAGGAAAATTTGCATTAAAATAATCTACTCAAGAGGAAAGCAGGTGTGTATGCGTGTATGTAGGTCGGTGTGTGTGCGTTTGCTCTATCGCCAATTATTGAAGTTAGAATTATGTAGTGTTTATTAAAAAAGTTAAACTTTGAAGTTCACTTGTTATGTCACTCATTCGAATGACATGACAACAGAAGTAACAAAGGCTAGTTAAAAACAGAGAAACAGTATTCATAAACGAGTCATAAGTATTTGTTCAAAACTACTCATACTCTTATCAACTGGTAACTGTCTAAACCAGATGCTGACTCACAATTTCAACTTTCCAAGATGAATTTTCCCACAATGAGTTTTCTAGGATGAATATTCCGAACACCACACTCGGATGTTTTGGTTTTATTAGTAGTGGAGAACACGTAGATCATAATGTCTTATAGATACATGTTTAGCTGCAGTAATGTACCCAAGACTCTTCCCCGGTAATAAGTAGGGAACAAAAATCAGCCTTCAAATTTTCCTGAAAAATGTATGCCCTGCCTAGCGTTTAATTCAGTGCATGCCATGTGTAAAAACGTCATGCGCCTTCTTCATACCAAATAACCTCCCAAAATTTTTTAGATAAGTTTTTCGGATGTGCAAATTTCATTGGTTATATCTTAATCGTAATTAGTATTAAATGTTTGTTCGATATTAAATGGGAAAGAGCTTTCAATTAGTTCCATGTGGTGACCCATAGTTCATTGGTTACGTAATTCCCAATTTTAATTTTGAGTTATATAGTGAGTTTGTCCTCGTTTCTTTCAGAATTTGAATGACAGTCTGCAGGCTGATTCTGGCAAAGACCTTCGTCATAATCTGAAGGGAGATCTCAGTTTTTAGATCTTTTCAAAGAATCAAAACAAAGGTTTCTTCTTTACATCATAGTATAATTATTACAACACAGATATAATTAGGCCTCTCCTCTCGAATTTATGAGAAGCAACAACTAGTTTCACAAACTATAAAAATAATAAAATAACAGAACTTGTCAATGACGAATTTGGCACTTACATGTGTTCTGGGTTGGATTGGGTTGGGTTATGTTCATTATATGCAACGTTATTCAGATGCCTACATATCATTTAGTGAACTATCAAGGGATTCCAAAAAATATAAAATTGATAGTGAAATAATGCAGACGTCATGTCACACTTGCCCCATTTACAATGCACATGGCTGTCCAGTATCTGCAAGTATTCTATTATTGATAGAGAAAAGTGGCGTGCGAGGTTCTGTGTCAATTTTTTGTCCACTAATAAATTATTTTAATGAGTCGTACTTATTGAAGTCATGGTCTAATATAGCTTCTATTTAATGTAATAATTGCTTGCCTATTATGGTTGCATGCACACGATTTCCTCCATCTCGAAGTGTTGGCTATTTTATTACACCTATCCATACGTCGAAAAAAGCAATCCTCTACACTTGTTATTAAGATTGTAGATGGGTAAAAATGTATAGGTGGTTTTAGATTTTATAATTACATAATAGTAATTACTTACACAAATTAAAGAAATTACGTAAATATATAATTAAATTTAATACAATTCATCGATTTGCATTCACATAAATACATCACAAAAATTAATTGTTTATTTTATTCTCAAATTTATGCATACGGATTTCAAAATAAATCTACGCGCAAACCAATAAATTTTACCGCAAAACAATTACTAATTACTCATGTATAACTTATAAGTAGGAATAAATACGCGCGGAGCTATCGTGAGGATCAAGGACAGCGCAGAGTGCCTTTGGTAGCATTACAGAAAATCTGATATAAAAGCTTAATGCCTGCGTCCGTCCGTTATTTTGCTGTATGCAAAGAACACGTGCTTATTTGCGATGACAGTTGAATGAGTGAAACACAAAAGTTATAACCACATCGACGTCTATTATGCATTTATATTTAGTTTTGTGGTTTTTCGTTTTCGCGACGGCAACGAACTGTGAACATTACGTCGTTTCGGAAAAGAACATTTTTCCGAACTTGCCCGTCGCGCCGCTCAATTCGAAAAATGAAGTGTGCAAAAAGGAAAGTGGAGTTTACCTGCAACATTTAAATAACTTGACACTATGGGCCCATAAAAGTGAGTATTTAAATGTAGTACTAGAAGCGAATACGTTCATATCCACGCAGTATATAAAACAACTATCAAATAACTCTAATATATTAGCGTCAGCCAGATTGCACAATTTTTTCTTCAATTGTTACATTATTTTCGAAACAACTTCCCTTGTTCGTATGGAATTATAAGAAGAAATTGCGAGATAATTTCACTATTATTAGAACGTATGAAGTTCCAGATAAAGTTGTTGAATTATCTAATTAATTATTAAATTAGAGTTTTAAGTGATGGAACGTTCATTGGACTTTAGATCGCCCCTTGTCTAAAATGCCATTTTTAATATTTAACATTGCTGTTTTGAAAAAAGGGAATTCCAGATCACAATTTACTTTGGCTTTGAACATGTATTTGTGAAATCTCTGCTGACTGATTGTAATGAAACTAAAATCTAAAAAAATGGTTTGGTGAAAATTGCTGAAGCAAATTGTATACTGCCTTTGAATTTATTTTTCTATAGGAAAATTTTGTTTGGAGGAATTCTCCTAAATAAAATCACTACAAATTTACTTATTTTTTTATTCAATATTCCAAAAGAAATTCTAATCTCTTTATTAAAATATGTTTTATTGGCGTCGCTTATTCGGTGCCAATTCAACCTAATCATGTTCTACGCAAAACAACGTCGTTAGGTCATGGAAGAATTTTCAAGGGTAAATGAAATCAACGATGACTCGACGCCTTCTTAATAGTTAGTCTTTTCCATCAATAAAATACATATTAATTTTTAAAGCTGCCACCTTCTGAAAATTACCATTCATCCATTAACTCTTTATTGCAGTGTACTGTTTTAATTTTTTCCTTCTATATCAATGTTTCCTTAAAATTACCTTTATTTGATACATAAACTACTTATTAGAAACTTCTAAAAAATGGCATTCAAAATCTATAGAAAATATTGTTTATGTTTTCCGTTTCCAGATGGAATTTTGAATTTCATTACTTTGAATAGTAACTTTATACAACTTTATTTTTAATTATAATTCATTAAATTCATCATTTAGAGAAAACCCTCTAAGAGACACAGAAGACAAAGATCTTTTTAAATAATAGATTACTGGCATAGTTCGCAAAAATATTTCAATATGTCACAGGAGACAGAAACGAAGGTTTTTGTCTACAATAGATATATACAAGGTTTCATATTTTACATCTTTTGTTGGATTGCTCGTTGCCATTTATACACTTTATATGTGCTGACGATATAAAAGAAGGGTGGAACACTCCAAAATTTAATATTATTCTGTAAAAACTTATTTCCAATATTATTATTTGTAAACGTTTGTGTAACTTTGCTTTTTGTTTATTTTTAATTTATTTTATTGTCTTCCTTTTATATTAGTAATTTGTTCATCTACGTTTTCTGATTCTTGATTTTCATTTATTTTATGTCAATCTCAGTTTATTATACTATACATAATAAACAGTGTGCGCTAAATAAATAACAACAAAAAACTAAAGAGAAATGAAGAATGGACAATAGATCTAAATATCTAAATAAGATCAAATCTAATAGTATTACAGAAGAAAGACACAAATAAGTTTTATGGTTATTTTTTGAATTATTTGTCATACTATTTCGTGCAATTATTTATTTTATATTTTACATTTACATTAACATTGTTTCCCCTTTTTCCATCTTACTTGCCTTTCTTCAATATTTCGGTTCTTTCGAGGATTTTTTCCATGGTCTCCTGCTTCCAATATGCATTGTGTGGTTCCTTATTATAAAAAAATAGTCTTTGTTTATAGTAACATTTTATTTTATGTTACTGTATAGCAGTCTCAGTGTATTGCTGCCTAGATAGCATTATTTTTTATTAATTTCTTTGACTTTTAATTTTCTTTACTTTTAATTAATTTTTTTTCTTTGCTTATTTCTAATTTACCAAAATTTTTATGAATGAATGAATTACCGATGTCTTTTAAAGTGTCTGCCAACGTGATTGTTAAAACAATACCTCGGACGTCCTTTGATTTTTTATGTTTTTGATTTGTAAATTGAACTATTCCAGGTAAAATATAAATCTTTTTTATTTGCAATAATCTCACTTAAGAGGCCTTGAAGTGTATAGAATATATGCCTATTCATTATGCACGTACAAGTACATCTCAAATATAATAAATAAAGAGTTATTATTCAATTTAATTACGTGCCACCTAGTTTTTCCTTGTAAAAGGTGATACATTTAATTTAACTATCGATTATATACAGTGTCCCAAAATTCGCGGAACACCTCGATGGTACGTTATTATATGAGGTCCAATGATTACGAGAAAAATATTAAAAAAAAAAATATTTAAAGTTAACACTTTTGATGTCGTTTAACTAAATTACTGGAAAACATATCAAAGATTGTTCAATTTTGAACAATTACAACCAAGTTTGTGATTAATCACTATTTTAATTAAACTATTTCCAGAAAATGATAAATTTACCTGAAAAACATATGGCAACGTTGACGTGAATTTACACTTTTTTAACGTAAAAAATATGACAATCAAGATTGTGTATTAATGTCGTCGTCACATCCTGCTTGTGTCAACCCTAATACTACGTTACTAATTTTCGTTACATTTTGGATTTTAAGTTCTTCGTTGTATTTTCCATTGATTAGTTCTTCAGTGTTTGTGATAATTTTCGAATTCTGTTAGTTTGTGTTGGTTTTTTGTTTTAAATTAATGTTGAAATGTTTTGAAACGACGAATATGTAGACATGCATTTGCTGCTGAGGGAATGCGGACACAATGCTGCTGCTGCTGCCAGAGTCTATCACGAAAGGTATCCCCTGAGCAGACATCCTAGTAGTAATGTCTTTAGACGTTTAGACCGAAGGATACGAGAAACAGGAAGCGTAGCACCAACAGGTGCCTTTTATAGGGACAGAGGTCGTCCAAAAACTGCAAGGACTCCTCAAGTAGAGCACGCCGTCTTAAATTTATTAGAAGACAATTCAACAACATCAACACGTGCAATCGCTAATATGCTAGACGTATCACACAGTTCAGTTGGCCGAATTATTAAGGATGAGCGGTTGCACCTTTACCATTACCGAAAAGTTCAAGCTTTAATACATGAAGATTTTCCACGTCGTGAGAATTATTGTAACTGGTTTTTAGAACAAACACAAAGAGATCCTCAATTTCGCCGAAATATCTTGTGGACGGACGAAGCTAATTTTTCACGAGATGGATTTTACTATCATCGAAATTCACATGTTTATGCTTTGGAAAATCCTCTCGTATTTACACCTTCTAAACATCAGCATAGATTTAGTGTAAATGTCTGGGCAGGCATTATCGGGAATCGGTTAATCGGCCCAGTCATTATTCCTAACAGGCTCGGCGGGGACAACTTTTTAGAATTCCTGGTAAACGATTTACAAAATTTGATAAATGAACTACCATTAGCGGTAATGAATAATATGTGGTTACAAATGGATGGTGCTCCTGCTCATCATGCGGCATCGGTGAGAAACTGGTTAAATGAGCAATTTCCCGAAAGGCGGATAGGAAGAGGTGAACCGTTCCATTGGCCAGCTAGATCTCCAGATCTCACCTCTTTAGACGTTTCCTTTTGGGGTCACATTAAATAATTAGTATACAGAACACCAGTTTTAAATGAAGCAGATTTAACTAACCGAATATTTGAAGCAGCTCATTAAATTTTGTTGCCCAATTTACTTTTAGAAAAAGGCCAGTATCTGCTAAAATAAGCAACGTGAAATTTTTTTAATATTTTTTCCGTGTTGCTTTATCGCTACTTTAAACTGTAGTGTAGAGCTGTTCCACGAATTTTGGGATACGTTGTATATATACCATCGCGCTCAAAAGTATCCGGGACAGCAAAATTTCGGCTGTGTGCAGTGGTTTAGGTGCACATAAGAATTTAAAATAGTAAGCTATGAAAAAGTAATGTCAAAGTGACAATTTTCTAAAAACGTCAGTTTTTTAAAATGCCGCACCTTAATAATATGCAAAAGGCAGTAATAACAACTCCAATTTACACAACTAAGTGGAAGTGTCTAGGGGAACGTTTGAATTTTGAAAGTGTCTACAGACACATGCTGTCCCAGATACTTTTGAGCACGATAGTACATATACACGGTTTTATAATCTTGGGCAGATAAGCTGATCATTTTCGTTTTTGGAACCTAGTTGTGTATTGAGCATAATAGAAGACAATTTAAAATTTTGAATAAATTATGAATATATAAGGAGTGCATTTTTAAGTTTTAACAATTGATTTGTCAAACTAACTATCTCGACGGTGATAAAGTGTTTACTAGTGTCACATGCCGTGGTTCGGACATATCACAATTTATTTTTGTTAACTGTTCCCTCTAGTGGAACCCATTTTAAACATAGTCCCGCCTGCTCTCCGTCTAGGGCAAGTGATGATTGATTGTTCTGCTGCAAGCACGGCAAACATACAACAATTAACGAATTAGGCTTAAGTAACCAGAGAAACATAAACTTTAAAGGATAACTAATATCACGTATGTCCCCCACGAAACTGAATAACGGCATGACACCTTCGCGGCATACTTTCAATCAACCTCCGGATATCCTCTTGGGGTACGTTGACCCAGTCTTCCTGAAGAGCTACCATAAGCTGTTGAAGAATTTCTGGAGCCACAAGTCTGTTTCTGAGCTTCGTATTCAGTTCGTCCCACAAACGCTCGATCGGATTAAGATCTGGGCTGAGAGCAGGTCACCCCATAACTGGGATTTATTCGTGCTCTTCCATGAATTGTATTTACTGACCTGCTACATGTGGTCTTGCGTTATCATGCTGGAACAAAAATCTATGTCCTATAAGAGCTCCAGCAGGTACAACATGATTTGTAAGAATGTTTTCAATATATGAGGGAGCATTCATTCCGCCAGCTACATCAACGTGATCTATACGAGTATGGAATGAGATTCCAGCCCACACCATGTCGGATCTCATTCCAAACGTGTCCACTTCCTGAATCAGTCCTTCTCGATGGCGTTCACCTATATGCGACCAAAGTCGAAGACGACCATCACAACGTGTCAAATCGGGACTCATCATTGAAAAGCACTGAGGACCACTACTCCAATCTGCATGTTCTTGAGCGAACGCCAGTCGGTTTCTTTTGTGATCTATTCAGGCCATGGTTTTCGGACTGGTTTTCTTGACCTTAGGTTATGTTCTCGTAATCTTTTTTTACAGATTCCCTACGAATTTGGATTCTCGTTGCAATTCTAAGGTCATTTTGCAGGTCTCTAGAAGTAGATGTGCATCGTCTAAGTGTACAATTTCGCAAAAATATGTTTTGTCGCGTGGTTGTCGCACGTTTCCGACCCTGACCAGCTCTTCTACCATAACTTCCTGTCTCCAGGTACCGATTCCAAACACTGCCCATGACAGAAGAGCTTTCTAACATAAAATGGTCTTGCAACGTAACGTAAGCTGTATCCTTCTTCGATTAATATTATCTCTTGCAACTTGAATTTGACTTAGATGCCTCACTATATACGGTTTTAGTATCAAGCATTAATAATAAATAAATTGACAGTCGCCCACACGATTCTTTGTGAAACTGGAGCTGTAGAATTGATAAATAGAATTACTGTTTCCCATATTTTATTTTTTTGATAATAAATAATTTTGAAACAATCAAATTGAATGCATATGATAATGTCACCAGCTTATAAGATTTTATTACGCATACATAAAACTAGAAAAGATATTGCAACTATTTTTCTTAGTATTCCTGTAATTTATTGGTGCAGTGTATATGTTAATATAAAACGTTGGTGTTAAGGAATAGTTCATAAATAATTCGTTACGGAAAATGAATCTAAGTGCGTGCAACAGTACCTAACTAGTAACGTAACCCACCATCATCGAAAAATAAACGGCATTTATCGTGTATGCATTTAAAAAATGTTTCAATAGTATCACTATAAGCTTAGAATGGTTCGTCCAGTTCCATTAACAGACAAATTATTTTTCGACTGGCCCAGGAATTTACAGGGTATTATCCACTGTGTATGTACTGAAATTAAAGACTAGTACTGTCTAATACGATGCTTACCAAAGTTGACATAACATTCTGAGTGCGACATATAGTTGCATATACAAAGTATAAAATATTGTTAATAATATCCGTGAGCGTGCATTTAAGTGATTATTGGGAAAGCTTCAAATTATACTACAAATCTCCACTTCCGGCAAGACAAGCTTTGTGAACGTGTATCTTACTATAGAATATAAATGGCCTAAATCATTCTATGAAGAGTTGGCGAATTACACCGCTGGACACAACATTTGGGACACTTGAATTTCTTCTGAATTTGTTTACCTACTACGATCTTTGTGAAAGAATTCATTATTCATTATGATATTTTACGATCCCTTTCAGCATTATTTGTAAAGAAACTGATACACTTTATTTATCGTTTTCGAATTGTTAGTAACGAGTATTAACCCCCTCTCGACTGCTGTCAGTGCTTCTAGCCGTCGTATCAAGGTAGCTATCACATCTTGGGGCAACTGAAGGGCGATTCGTCGTCCTGGAATGGTTTCAGGAACATTTTCTGTGTCGAATACGTCTTCCTGGTTCATCCGATATATGCTCTATCGGATTCATAGCCGGTCTTCTTGCTAGCCATGCTAATCTAAGAACAGTAAATAATTAATTTACATATTGGGTAACGATTCTTGTCGTACAAACTCGGCATATGAGACAACATGATGATGTAGACAATATGTTATGTATCTTCTGGCAGTTATTGAGCCACTGTCGAGGATCACCAGCTCTGTATGACCTTCCAGAGCCAAAAGTCTTTAATCTTCTTTGAATATTTGTTGGCCGATCATTTACAAGAGGCTGTGCAACAATATTAGATGTCATACCTCAATCTCGCAAAACACACGTAAGCATAAGCTGATTATCTCGGTCGTAACTAGACCTTTTCAGACCTGATCTGGGCCTCCGCTCGTAAGAGCCAGTCTAGTGAAATCGCCTAAATACGTTATTGACGGTACTTCGTACATACGAAACCGAGAGCTCCAGCAATATATCACACGTTCCGGCCATCTTCCGAAAGAGCAACTGCTTTTTCTACCTGCTCAGGTCCCATTTTGAATGAAACTAACTTCACAGTTATCGTTACGCCAATACAATTTCTTTCACGTCATTCTAACAATTTTTTTCTAATTCGGCAAAAGTAATCTTTGAAGTATCTTTTATTAAGGAATTACACTTTTCTTGGCCCTGTTTGCTTGATAATTATTAATAATTCAGAAATTAGTTTTTACTATAAAATTTAAAATATCTAAGTATCCCAAATGTCGTATCCAGCAGTGTAGATATATAATTAAATGTATCAAACAAAGATATAAACTACTAATAATCGACTGTAGGCTTTGACGACTATCGGTGATACTTCAGCTACTATACGTCAGCTACTTCAAAAACTAAAAACTGATGTTGATGTATTTTGCTCCTGCTTCGTTTGGATGATGAAAGAACTTCGTAAAAATAGATATCATCGTTCTACCTAGTGGTAATAGAAACGCAACAGTAGTGATGACTGAAACACAATTGTGCTGTCCGATGATTCGAAGTAAACAGCTTAAGAGTGTGTCATTGAAGTTGGAGTAGAAATTCTTTCTTGCTGCTCTAAACTCTATCCATGTATAATTTTTAAATTGATATGACAACTTTTTGCATAATGCATAATTTATTCTTTACATTGCGGCATTGTGGCGCGAGCCATGAAATTGTACGCAGGGCTAGGGCTTTTATGGCAGAAGCAGGAGTACATTAAAACATAACGTTATTTGCTTGCAACTCTACTCACCGTGTCGGTAAATTTATTATTATCACAGTTTGCCACCAAAATTTATTTTGCGTGTTTTGACACGGATTTCCTCCAAATCAAACAAAACAAAACTTGTTTAAATTTTCTGACTTCTATAAGAAATCATTGCCTATTATTGGTCTGGTGGTACCACGTTAAATTTGATGAGTATTCGATAGTAAAGAGTAACAGAAAGATACATCAGTCAGTCAATGTGTGGCCCATGATAGAAAGATAACTATTTAATTATTTTCGTGTAATAAAAAATCACATATATGAATTAAAATTGAGAAAGACTTTAAAATTGATTAAATAATTAAAATTAATTAATTGTTCAATCATTTATGAAACAGAAATGCAAAGGATGATCCTGAAGTTAACAAATACTTTTCAGAATACTTTACAGTACCGAAATGGTTATGGAAAGTGGTTCTTGTGCATATATTAGCATTTAAAAAATTGATGTCTCATTATATACGTTAAGAACAAACTGATTGCACAATGCGTCGGTACTAACTATGCAATATATTAGTCGTATATCATATATTATACACACTTTGCACGTTTAAATATGCAAATTAAAAACTGTTCGCAATAAAATTATGTAGTTCGTTATTTACACATATGTTATATAATTGAAACTGCGGATTAAAAATTTCGAATAAATAATTTTATATTGATTGGTTTTGCAATTATTGAAAATGGTAATTAGTAGCAGTTTTTACATAAGCTCAGCTCGTTATTAACTTTATTATTGCATATAACAAACTAATTTCTGTACGCAAGTTGTAGACACCCACTCATCTAGAATCAGAAAACACATGTATGCATACAATGTAAGGTACCTTTCAAATATAAAAGATTCATAAATTTTTGACCGATATGTAAAGACTAAATGAGTTTTTTATATATCAGTCAAAATTTTGCTGCCGTACCTGGTAAGTAAATAAACATGTATGCGGCAAACAAATGTAAACGAAAGATATAAAAACACAACAAAAATGTATTTTGGGTCACGGAAAATGAAATAAATCAAATTTCAAACGACTCAATGGCAATGTCTCTCGCTAGGTTGAATTTATGAAAACTAGATTTTCAAAATGTTGTTGGCTTTATTTTTCTTAACATATGTAACAAAAGGGAAATTTTTTGGCATTATTTTTTCCAATTAAAAATATACCAATCAACGTACCATTGGATATTGAGAGTCTGTAGAGTTTCTCCTGCAGTTTGACAACATATTTGTGTTTACAAAGTCTTACAAAATGATCTACAAGTTAGAATTGCGGAAAGGTATTTACAATTTGGTTGGCCAAGTGCCCAAACGTGACATTGTCGCCATTTATAGAAACCAAAATATTTCTAAGACAACAATTTTCCACAATTTTCAGTAACGAATGCGACAAAAATGGCCAAAATATGCGATTAGAGTAGATTCCAAGATGCTGCAGACAATTGTGATTATAACATTTTAGAAACAATGCCACGATAATTTTAGACGACGACAAATATTTTACATTATCTAACTCCGAGGTAAAAGGAAACGAAGGCTTTTATAAGACAACATTGAGGACGTTCCTAATGACGCAAAGTATAAGAAAAAAGCGAAATTTGAGGACAAGGCACCATTTTGGAATCTGGTTTTTCAAGATCTTATGTTGGGCGAGTTAGGAGCGAAGGTGTAAATGCAGACATCTATATTCGAAAATGCCTCCCCACTTAGTGAATTTTATTCAAACGCATCATGTTAATGATAATATTATGTTCTGGACGAATTTGGCATGGTGCTATAATGGGAGAAGAACCCAAGATTAGTTAAGGCAACAAAATATCCCATGTGTATCTAAAGAGGATAACCCCCTCCACGAATGTTCCACACGCTCATCCTATAGAAGAGTTTTGGGCTTTACTCGGTAGAAAATCTAACGGCGGTGGGTGGGAAGCCCAAAATGATAACTACGACGAAGAATCTACCAAACGATTCGAGAGTTTAACCCACTCTGTCCAAATGAGAGGCATTCGCACCAAATTGCGAATCAAGATTGAAATGATTGAAATTGCGCTTTAGCTGCTATGTGATACATTATAATTATAGTTAAAGCTTTATAATTATAGTTTGAATAATTATATTTCAAAAATGCTCCCAAAACTTTTATTACATACGTGTATTTGTTTTTCATTACTATTTACAATTTTTTCTATTGCTGTTTCCTAATGCATTTTTTATTAGTTAAATTTCTTTTTGTTTTATTCCGGTATTTACATTTTTTATTAAACAAGTTTCGTTTTGCTTGTTCGTCCATTATTAATTCTTTGTTTGCTGTTTTTACTATTCGTATTTAATTCATCTTCGAGATTAGTACAATTTCTGGATTTTTTTCTTTTGCATTTTTCCATTCATTTTTGTTTTATTGTTACAAATTCTCCTAATTTAGATATAAGAAATAGTCGTTTTACAATGTTTTAAAAGTGCCGAAGAAGGAATTAAGTATCCCTTTAACTTGCGCATCAATATTTAATTGATATTGAACATTTAATTGCATTTCTTGGTTTTTTTTTGTTTTTAAGATCATTTTAAAACTGTATTTCAAAATTTCAGCGGAAGTTTTCCACTGTATTAATTTTATTTAATGTCATTTATCTTGATACAGCGAAAGGGCAAGTCGATGCATTTTTGCAAATTGATGCACAAAATACAGTTCTCTATTTTTTAAATTTTAGCTGACTTCGGAAGATACTACTGTACCGTACCGTAACAAACTACTGAGGACAAAATCTGACAGCTGAAAAATGATTGAAAAACTTGAAACTTTAATTTTTTAAAAATTCCTTAAAATATCAGCAACTATAAATGAAATTTTTCAATAAATTACTTGTTAAAATAAACACTAGTTATGCGAAATTTGGACAGTATGTAGTTCAAACCGGAACACTTCTTTTTTAATTAATTTTATCCTTTATGATGAAACTAAAATGGTGGTCCACTATTTACGTATCTTTCAATAAAAACTAACCATACTTTATCTTGTTTACTATCTATTACTATTAAAATCTATAAATTCGAAATTTTCGATTTTTTTTCTCTTTTTGTCTTTTACTATGACAGATCTTTAATTTGAGTAAAATGCTTTTGATAAGACGAAATTACAAGACGCATATGATGCCATTGATAAACTGGAACATACACTAGGAAAAACAGTGTAATAGTTTTCGGAGTACCCGACTTACCGAATGAAAACGTGGCTCAAACTATTATAAATATTTGTAATATACAACTGAATATTTCCATGCGAGAAAAAATGATTGATTGCTGCCATCGCTTAGGTAAAGCGGTAAATGGATCCAGACCTATCATTGTCAAATTCTCTAGCGGGAATGTTAAGAAATACTTAAGGGATCGAAAGTAGTGATTCGTGCAGATCTGACAAGAAAGCGCGTTGAATTGCTACAAGAAGTGCAACGCAAGTTCAATGTTAAAAATGTATGGACCAATGATGGGATAATTTTGTTTAAATTAAATGATGTGCTGCATATGGTAAAATAGCTTTCCGACTTAACTTCTATAAATATCAGTTAAATATTATCATGCCGAGCCAACCACCATTTTTTGTCTCACTTGTTCGTTATAAAAAGGATTACTTTTTCTCCTCTATTTCTTATAGAGGTCACAATGAGAATTACGTTGTAAAGTCATATTTATACATTTATACATATTGTGTAATTGTTTGTTTATCGCCATGCATACATATGTGAGTTCTGTATGTAATAATTATTGGCTTGCATAGTTAATATTATCTTATCAACGTTTTAATGACTAATCACGATTTTAAAGTGTCTTGCGTTAATATTCAATCTCTTCTGCCCAAAGTACATAAAGTCAAATTACTTAATCAATCTAACAAAAGTGATGTCTAATTGTCATTAAGACCTGGTTGTGGGTACCAGTTTGTCAGAGTTGATCGAGTAGGACGTGGTGGCGGTGTTGGTATTTACTTTAAAATTTTTTTTAAATACTCGATGCTCGATGTGAGCAATAATATCGAGCAGGTTTGGTTGTCCTTTCAATTATTTAATTCCAAGCTTGTAATAGGGGGAGTATACAAACCTCCACAACTGAATTATAAATTGTTTTTGGATGAAGTGGAATCAACAATTGCTTCAATAATGCCATTATCTGATAAAATAATTTGCAGTGGTGACTTTAATATTGACTTTATGAATGTTGATAATCCTTCTACAATATATTTGATAAATTTTCTTGATCCAATTGGGTGACTGATCGACTTTATTAGATTTTATATTAACCAGTGATTTTAACCTAATTACGCATAAAGGCATCATTAACTTTGACTTTTCTGATGATGACTGCACCTTTTGTTGCGTTAACCTTGCGTTCCCTATGTGGGACCAGTTACACGTTCCTACCGTAATTTCAGCGACATAGACAAAACATATACATTCAATATTGATCCTTTCAATCATATTTTTTGTATTACTGATATAGAAAATAAGATTGAATTTCTCAATTACCATATACTAGCGATATTTGATGAGCATACTCCGGTAATCCGGTAATCGAAAAAACCCGGGCTTACTATAAATCCCTAAGAAATTTTACCAGTAATTCTTATAGGCTGGAAAAGGCTTACTTTGGCCATATCTCTAAAAATAAAGATACTAAATCTTTGTAGAAACACCTCAACTACCTGGGTATTGGTAAGCCTGCTATTAATATTTATTTGAATGATGTTAATAAAATTAATGACTTCTTTGTAAATAATGGACCTACATTTAACAATGATTTGGAAGAACTAATGTCATTTTATGAGAATGATTCTAATTCAGACAAAAATCTCTTCTATTTAGTAACAGTCGATATCAATGTAATTTACAATATTATTAAAAACAAAATCTACTGCATTTGGCTATGATAATATTAATATAACTATGATTAACTTATGCTGTCCTGTAATTTTATCCTACATAACACATATAATCAATGTTTGTATAACTCGCTCTGTATTTCCTAATTGTTGGAAACATGATTTGGTCCAGCCTTTACCGAAAGTCAATAAACCACTGCAATTGAAAGACTTGAGACCGATTAGTTTGCTGACTACTCTATCTAAGGTATTCGAGAGGGTAATTGCAACACAGCTTGTGGCTGATATTGCTGCAGAGAATATACTGCCCCCGTTCAATCAGGTTTCATGGCAGGTTATAGCTGCGAAACAGCATTATTAGATGTGACAGATGATATACTTCGAGCATCAGATGAGGGTTTGATTACTTGTCTTATCTTATTGAGTTACAGCAAATCGTTTGATACTGTACACCATGAGGCTCTTCTTTCTGTTCTGAAACACGTGGACTTTAATACTAAAGCTGTGAGTCTGATCAGGGAGTATTTATGCAAGCGTAAACAGAGTGTTAGGCTGGGTAGTGACATCTCTTCTGCACTTATCATTACGCTTGGTGTACCCCAGGGCTCGGTTATTGGCCCTATTTTGTTCACAATATATACGTCACAACTATTCAGGGGCATTAAACACTGTAGAAATCGTATTTTTGCAGATGACACACAACTGTACTACAGTTTCCAGCCTTCGGATTGGCGTGTTGCTGCTATATTTATAAATTATGTTTTAGAATCATTACGCATTACATCACGTGCGCATTCTCTTAACATCAATCCGGATAAATCACGGGTTATTTTATTTGGCCCGAAAAAAAACATGCAACAATCTATGAAATGTTATGAGTATTATTATCAATAAGATTAAGCTACCAATTGTTAATCAAGTTAAAAGTCTTGGGCTGTCTCTTGATAATACTTTCAGATATCGCGTTCAAATATCAAGATACATATCCAATGCCTATTTGCAGCTAAAAAAATATATCCATTTAAATCTGTTTTAAATGTTTGCACCAAGAAAAACTTGGGTGAAGCTTTTGTTCTCTCTCAGTTCACGTATACATCCCCGATATATCACGACGCACTGGATTGTATCAGTTCTGGTCGCCTACAAAGAATTCAAAATTCGTGCCTAAGGTATATAGAGTGTGTTGCACTTAAGCGTGTAACACCATCATATCTTTTTTATTTTTAATTCAATTTTAGTAATATTTTTTCCAAACGTAGAATACTTATTGCTCTATTTACACCCAAAAAACCAATTGTCTTCTTTAAATGCAAAGCAACCTGCGATGACAAAATAAATGGCAAAAATCAAGAAATCACTTTAGGGACTTTTTTATCGAAAAATTTTACTAGTAATAATTGTTCAGAATTGCCCAAAAACCCCAAATCCAAAATTTTCATGAAAATTAAACAAAAATGTTTTCAATATATTAAAGATTATTTCCAATTTTCACACTCTGCTGTTAATTTCTTGTTCAGTATTCGATTTCCTTCTATATCTGTTCCTAAATAATTAAAGTTTCTCACTTTTTCTATAGTTCGTCTTTCTGCAATGGTGTGTGAATTTCTCTTTCGTTGATAGCCCCCACTACTGCCACGAATAAAAATGCCTTGTGGTTTATTTCTTCCATTTTAAGCTCTGACTTAATTAATTTAAATTAAAAGAATATGTTTTTTCATAAAAACATATAAATATGCATTTTTTTACTTCTCGCAGAAAACAATTATTATTTTTGTTTAACCATAAATTTACTTTACATTTGTCACAAAATACATGTGTTTACAACCTGTTTTTTTTACGATGCTGTCGACTTTCCTCGATTATTGGCCAATGATGCATTTCAACTAATCTTAAATAAGAATTCTACTATCAGGGTGCGAAATTCCAAAAGATCCATTTGACACGTCTTTGCTATTCCGAAAGATTTTCAGTCTTCGCCATAAGGCATCCAACAATTCACAATTAGTACATTGATAAAATGGAAAATTGAATTAGTTAGTGGATTGTGCATGCATTGTAAATAAATGTTTTTTTTCCACAAAGGTTCCTTTGCCTTTCTTCTTCATAACTTTAACATTAAAAAAAATCAGTACAGGAAATCTATTGATACGAATTGTCCCAAAAACTTTAAATCTATTTTTGAATAAAACCACTTGCCACAAAATGTTAGGTGATTTACATCTTTCTTTGCATTTTGAAATAGTTGCATTGTATTCGCGATTGCACCTAAGCCTGCATAACCTACTTTATTTTTCCTGTATATATTTCGAAATTGTGGACAAGTCTATTAGTATCGCAATACTGTTTCAAGCTCGAATGGCACAATTTCTTCGTCGATACTAAGCATCGGTTGTTGAGGAATTTTCAAAAATGTTGATTTCAGGTGATTGACTAATGGTCTGTTTTATATAGCTTATTTCTTTGAGGTTCATTCTTGGATGGTTCTTCAGCATTGTCATTCAAGTGTAAACACTTTTTTATGTGTTTCCATCGATCTTTACTTATGATATCTGCTTACACGAGTATATTTTGTCCAACGATCCAATTGTACGTGATCTTGGCAAACCAAAAATAAACATGCAAATTACAGTTCCAAAAAATTGTTCCTTTTAAGTTCTATTCAATTTCTATTCTGTATAGAATAGAAATTACTTTGTTGAATCATCGAAACATTTCTGTTCTTTCGTCTATATTACCAAAGTATATTATCTGGCATATTCTTAACGCTTTCATTTTTGGTCACATGCTTCCATAATTGTTTGTTCCCGAGTCTAGAAAACTGTTGTCTCTTTTGTCTATGAATAGTTGCACCGTTCTCTATTCCTATTCTTCATTCCATTTTTGATTATTTTTCCCTTCTTCTCTATCTTTTTTGATTCTTTATTCTTCTTCATTAATCTCACTCAAGCCACTGTCTTCTATTTCCTTCGGTATATGTCTAATTTGCAAGGAATCATGCTTCTTTCTTCCATAAAAAGTCGAAGGAACCATAATAATTTGAAATATAAATAAATAATAACAGAAATGTACGCATTATTTATTTCATATATCCAGACCCTAACTATCGCCTTACGTTATCAATCGCCAATGTCAACAATAATGGATAAAATAAGTGAAAATAAAAATCCATTTTTTTATTTCCAGTTGACGTAACAATGCAAATAACATCTAAAATCCCTGCAAAAATACTCATAAACAATTAACCAAAAAAACACTATTCATCAATACACACAACTGGTACATACTGAATTTACAGAAAAAAATACTGAAAATATGATTGTGTTTTTTCATACAAAACATGCATATTAACTGTCAACTACGTACTCTTAACTTTCCTTCTTACACTAATAGTTAGCAGCACATAGTTATATTTTAGATTGGGATTTTGCGCTCTCGATCGATGTGCCTATTATCACTGAAAACAGTAAAGTACTAAGCATGCATCCCAGCTTTAGCGCTTCTTTCGATTCGAAGCATTGTAATTAATCAGTGTCGTATTTTCATACGTTACCTTCATAACTTCAATTGTTCCTCCTTTTATATATAAAGATTTCCAGATATCTCTTTTATAAATATATCAAAGGCTTCCAAGTCTACGGAGCAAATATGTCTTCATTCTTTTCAATCACTTGTCGGATTTTGAAAATTGGGCCCGGAGTTCTTCTTCTTGTAGATCCATACTAAATATCTTCCGGGATATTTTTAATCGTTTGCTTTATTCTAAACTTCATTATTCTTGACGGTATTTCCTTTCTTTGTTTGTTACATTATCTTTCTCCCATGTATTTTTTGTTTCTGTTAATTCATCTTTCCATTATTTTATCCTCGTTCATAACTTTCTTTCCACTTTTCTTTGTATTTTTTGATCTATGTGCTTCATTTCTGATCGACTTGTCACTTTAGCAACATATTTTATGTATCACCATTTTGGTTTAGTAACCGGGTAAAAATCAGTGAGTACTCGTTTCTCGTTCCACTCTTATATACGAGTATATCCTTATGACTGAACAATATATTATATGTCATTTTCTGTATATAGTTCTTTACCTTCTTCTTTTCCTAAATTTTGTCGCCCATTAACAGTATGTTATCATCGTCGTTTAACATCCTGCAAGCTTTCAACATTTTACTTTTCCTCGCGTTCTCGTTCTCAAAATGTGCTATGTGCTCCTGCTTTCGTTCTGTCTGGGGTTCTTTGTCTTGATTGTTTTAAGTGTTTCATCTCTCCCCCCCCCCCGCCCCGCCATCGGGGTTGTAATAAAACGTATTTACCCTATTATTTAAACGTACGTTCGAGCCGCTTTAAACGTTTTACACTGTTTTTAAAGTGTGCAAACTTTCACGAAAAAAGTTTGCGTTCAAATAAGAGTGAAACAATTATGGAAGAGCCAAACTTTGTTCATGGCAGTTCAAACAAATTGTTGAAAGTATCAAACATCAGGCCTAACAAGCTGTTAGTGTTCATAAGAACACAAATAAAAATACATTTTAATACAAGCGATAGTAAATTATTGTGCAAGACTCGTGTTAACGTCACTATGACGATTCCACATTTAATTAAAGTATTAATTAATTATTATTAATTAATTCTTCGATCGGTACATTCTGACAGACGATTAATTTCAGTGTGGGACGCGACGGCCAAGTCTAGCACCGGAATTCTCCAAGGAAACGGTTTTCAAATGGGCGACTGGGACGAATGCATGAAAGTGGAAGGCCCATTCGATTCGCAGTTTTGTTTCGCCATTATGACGGCCAATGTTAATTCATTGGAGCCGCCTAAGGATCCTTTCACTTTGAGGTACGACCCCATGGAGACGATCCTACGCAGAATTTACGTAAGTTACTTACGAATGTATTAATTTCAATTTGTTGTTCGTTCTTACATATGCGAGAAACTAAAAATGTGATAAAAAATTGAAAAAATATATGCGGATCCAATACCCGTTCAATATGATTATTTGATAAACAAAACATTTTGAATAAGTCCAATCTGGCTTAGGAAGGAATTATTGATGAAACTCAATTTCAAAGCTTATTCTATGCGATTCAATCAACCTGCACAAGTGAAACGAGGGCAAATAAAACGTGTGAAAATAACAGCAAAGGAAAAACAAACAAACTAATCATTAACATCATTAATTATTGAGCCTTATTGATTTAGATGTCGTTATAAATAATTTATTATTTTTGTGAAATGCAATGCAGAGAACCAACGACATATCCCAACAAAAACGGGATACAGCACGAGTAGGGTGGTGCGTACCAGCTTCTTGCACATCCGCTGACCTGGAAGAATTCTTAAACGAATATCTGGCAAACACTGACCTGCACTTGGTCAATCAAAATGTTACTTACGTCGGAAAAGTTCCAGATTTGATGTGTCAGAAAGAGAACGAAGAGAAAAGTTTAGAATCGATCGACATCATATTTTGGTAAGTTCAATTATTGCTAAAGTGTTACAGAACTATTTTTGGAGTTAATAAACATTATATTAATATCAACTTAAACGAGTTTCAAACCGAAATAAATTAATCAGGTGCTTGAAAATATTTGCATTTATATTCTTAATAATTGAATATATAAACAAACATGAAAGTAATTAAATCTATTAAAATGTATATAATATGTCGTCCAATTCCATTTTGAATTTTATTGGTTGTGCAACGGAAGTAAAACTTTTTTTCAATTTATGAAAAGTGTTCATTAAATACGAAGGTTATACATTTATGCATTTATTAAACTAGAAACTAATTACAATAATGTGAAAGAACGCCAATGCCCATATTTGTAATTCAAACAAAAAGTTGTTACTAAGTGAAAGTTCCGGTTATAAGATTATCAAGTAAATAAAAAAATTCTGAATGGAAATATCAAAATATATTACACATACGTAAGTATTATTGCTATATTGATTATATAATGATTTTTTCAGCCTGATAGTTGCTGTACTAGTATTTCTGGTGATTGCATCCACTATTTACGAATTCAACGTAAGCGGTATGCCGGTAAAGGAGAAAAACCATCACAACAGTAAGTATTTAAAATTTAAATAGATAGTTAAACATTAATCAATGTCCCGCAGTATAATTTATTTGTTGCCTGTCACGTTTGATGTAATAAAATAAATATATCGATAAATTTTCATATACACTAGGTTTCAAATAAAATGCACCACATAGAAGGAATAGACGGAGAGAGCTGAAAACTTGTGTGAAAACTTGTGTGTAAAACAAATGATGGCAATTTGGAAAAAAAAACGTTTTATTGAAAATGCAAGATGACGCAATCTTCGGTCCATCATTTCCCAGACATGTTCTATAGGCGATCTGGCAGGTCAAGATATCAAATTTACGTTATTTTTTTTCAAAAAATTGTGTCATTATTGCCATACGAGGCCGCGCATTATCTTGTTGAAAAATAACTTCTGGATGCTCTTGAAACAAAGGAAGAACAACTGGTTATAAGACATTATCGATGTAACGTAGAGCAGTTAAACTGCCCTGGATAAACGTTAAAGGAGAGCGGCCTCCTATTTTATGCCACCCCAAACCATTACACCAAGTGTTGGGCCAGTATGCCTACGTTGTACAAAATTGCAAATTGCAAATTGTATCGTTCCCCTCTAGGTCTTCTCACACGTGTACGTCCATCGGAGTGCCATAAACAAAACCTAGACTCATCAGAGAAAATGACATCATCCCATTGACGTAGCCAATGTTGTCTGGCTTGGCACCACTGAAGTCTGTCTACTTTGTGGTGAGCTGTTAGAACTCCGGCTGCTCCTTCTATGTGGTGCATTTTATTTGAAACCCAGTGTTTTCATACATCAAGTAAAATTTTTACTAATAATGAATGTGCCGTTATGACATCAGATTTAATGTTATATATTTTTTATGTAGACACTAAAATACGTATGTGCTCACACATACCAATTGACCTCAATAGAGAACATTTGGTGATCTGTTTAACAAACGAAGTTTATTTTTAAATTAATTGATCTTCTAGTACCTTGACATGTTTTGTGCCTACTACATATCCTGTTTTATTTACTATTGATACGATGGGTCATATGTTTATCATAAATACTGATTAAAATAATAGGATTGCAAAGAACGATAGCAATAATGAAGAAGAAAAAGAAAAAGAAAGAACAATGAAAATAACAACTAGACCTAGAATTATACAAATAAAAGATGAAAACGAACAAAGTAGAAACATAAACAAATATCAGCAGAGAAATGTAATGAAAACACATGCAGTTGTTTCACCAGACGTCTGATGTTGTTGGTATTTGTATTTGGACCCTTTTCACGACTGTCGAGTTAAATCAAATTCCTTTGATTGTTTAAATCAAAACAGGATTATTGAAATACTACCACATGAGGTACGATAGGTTACATTTATGAGACATTCTAGAGGCTATGTTGAAGGAACGAATATCACAAGAACTAAAAGAATTCAAACCAGTTAGAGATATGCGGTGTAAGCCTAAGCTGTCGAGTAGGTAACAGGAATCTTTATCTGCTGAATGTGAGCGGACTTTCTACTTATTACAAAGTCTGATTATGTTTTACAATTTTTAACATTAAATATATTTTGAAGAAAAAAACGTAATACATCTTCGATTCTTATGTGCTGACTATCCTTCGTCACAAAAAAGGAATGGGTTGCAGAAGATTCGAAAGAAAAACAGAGAATATCGAACGAAATGTATTTGAACACAGTCCTAATCGTTCCGCAAAACGGCACTCATCAACTGTTAAGGTTAACATTTATGAAAGAATTTTGCACTTGGATCTAAAATTCCATCTCAATATGCATCTTATTGAGATGGAATTTTAGATCCAAGTGCAAAATTCTTTCATAAATGTTAACCTTAACAGTTGATGAGTTCAAGAACTCACAAATCGACTAAAATATTGCCAAAGTATCCCCAATGCAATTTAAATCAATCCTGGTTTGACAAATCAGTATCTGATGTCATATAGAACAAATTTTTATTTATCGGGATTTGCCAAAAAAGCAAAATTAAAGATATTGGTCTGACACAATTCCTTTGGAAGTCCACGGAAAACCACAGCGCAGTGCAAAAGTAATTGTTTGGTGCACTGTTGGATCAATAGGAATCATTGGATCTTACTTCTCTGAACAATTGATTGTCGATCAAAAAGTTCAGAGCGTTATGTAGCGATATTAATAAAGATTCTGTCAACTTTACATCGACGAAGAATCGTGATATAAATCGTATATGATTTAGATATTCAGAAGAATAAGCCAGTTTGACATATTGGCCTTTATCAAGAGATGACTTATATCCAACAACTCCTGAGGATAATATTTTGAGTCCTCGAAATCCTTATATTATATTGGTGTTTCGATACATTTGTTCAGTAGTCGTAGTTGAGTGTATTCAACTGTACAACAGTATCCCTACTTTATCGTTTAATAATGTTTCGAATAGATTTGCTGTAAGTGGAAGTACACTAATAGGCCACTATGTTGTAACTTCTTACAAATGTTGGGTTAAATTTATCTGGCTCCTTTGATTGCACGGAACAATGTAGTCCTCTGTTCGTCGTCCATTTTGTCTATTAACCAGTACCAATGTTATCCCGTTTTTTTTCGCCTTTCATAAAATTGGAAGTTCATATGAAATTGTCTTTAATCTTATAATTCGTATAACCAAACCAAGTTCATATGAAATTGTCTTTAATCTTATAATTCGTATAACCAAACCAAACGACTCAAAAGAACTATTAAAATGTATTTTGGTATTTAAGCGCCACTACCGCATAGATTGTTGCTGGCCTTCTCAGCAAGGAAGAATTTTCTCGACCTGTCAAGAGCCGACGATTCAAATCCTGCCCTCAGCGTCTTATACGGCTTAAGAACGCTGTCGATTTTCATTATCATCATGGACCACAGATTTGGAACGTTCACATCCGGGCCGATCATCAATTTCGATTACATTGAAGCGGTAACTCTTAAACGATTCAAATAATTTTTATAGTGTCCCAATTTTTGTTCGTAGCAATACAGATCAATCGCCGGATGGTTCATATTTCACGGGGATCTCTTCGTCGACACTTTCTTCGTCATTAGTGGAATATTAGTGACGTATGGGTTAATGTCGCAGTACGACAAAAAAGTCATGCATCCCATCTACATCATATTCTTGCGATACACAAGGTAAGGTATTTTCCTATTATTTAATAATAGTTAAGGTTGCTATTAAGGATGAGTAGAGATTTCGTCACGAGCAAGGAGATTTCAAAAGGAGGTTCCCAGGAATACATGGCAAAGTGGAAACTCCGCCGAGGCAAGTGCGTGAATAGTGGAGGGGAGTAACAGGCCACGTATGTATGTATATACCGCTGAAAACTGAATATTTCTAGGTACGTTCAACGTCAGCTCAACCAACTACTTGCATATTCAGTTTAAAGTTCGACTATTTGTTAGCGCGTTAAGTGTTTATCATTTTATATTACTAAAATGCTGCTACTTCTACAAAATACATGTTTGGAAATACACGATTTACTATATAGTAGGTACACGTAGATAGACATCACTTGTTTGATTAAATTATTGACATGAAAACATGCACGTTTTGATGTTAATCATTTACAAGTTATTTGTGTACTATATAAAAATGTTGACATATATAATAAATGATCAGATAAATGATCGTTCTTGACGAGTATTATATTCTATTATGGGTTGTTGTTTCATAATAGCGATTAATTTACTATTATAATTTGTACAAAAGCGTGGAACCTCGACATATTAATTTTATTTTCTACAAATTATTGATCAAAAATAGGTAAAGGCTAAACATTATTAACTACATTCGTATCGGCGATGTCGAATGAATCCAATACACTATACTACGTCGATAAATTTATGTACATTTGGCCATTTGTAACGTCATCGAAAAACGCTCCAATAAGTTTGTTCTTTCACCACCTTCTTCCATTGTTTTATCCACTATTTTTATATATTTTTTTAGGAACTTTGCGAAACAGTCTTTGGTTGCCATTATAACTCATCATAATTTTTATTAATATTGCGTCGGAATACGATTTAATTGTTTTCCCTTTTTTTAGTATTTATTTATAATTTTATTGTTATAACCGCCACCGTTCCACCTATCATTTTAGCTCACGTTTTTTCCAATGTCAGATAAGATAAATGTTAATATTGTTTATTTGCTTAAAATCCCTGTGTTTTGATGTTTACAACTACCTACATGCACAAATATGTGTTAACCCATTATTGCGTTTTTTTGTAACAATTATGCGTAATTAGCGATACATAATGCCTATTACGTTCGCAATTATTCGCGTGAATTGCAAATGATATCTAATTAAAAATATAGTAATTCCAGAAGCATTTCTAATGACTTACGTATGTAGGTGTTGTGTTCATGCATACTTCGTTAATGCTAGTTCTGTTTTGAGATTTTCCGGCTGACATTGTGTCGAAAACAAATCGCGGCGCATTTTAATCCTCTCACTTAGCTCAAGGACAATGACAATTTCATTTAATTACTATGACGATTAAATAATTGATTTGAGTTTTGTTTTATTTTGTTTCATCAAATTGTTAGTAAACTCAATAATCAAACTTGAAAATCAAATTAATTAGTGGAAAGGAGCCTTCAAGTAAGTGGACCAACCCGAAAAATGTCTTACTGTACGGCGAACGAATCGAACTTTTTCGTTACTACTCTGTTTGGTGACATTGAATCTAGAATTACTATAAGGACCAGTATGTAGCTTTAAAGTCTATGCATTTTACCACCTCGGATCCAATGGTAGAGGTCAACTAATTCTTACGAAAAGTAATACACTTGTTCCTCCATTCTTTAATTACAAAATTAAAATTTGGATATTTTTCAGTCCTGGAAAGAAATGCACGGTGAAAAAAATAAAATAAACAAGGTATGAAATACTTATTAACAAGAAAATACACAAAATACACAATGACTTGGGAGCTGCGACAATCATATTAAAATCCATGACCATATATATATATATAAGTTCTCTCAATTTTCGTACAAGATGGTTTGTGAAGTAGGTGGGGAACCATGAGGTATTTTTTAAAAATTTGTTTTTGCCCAGCACCTGCTTCACAACAGTTTCTCCTCAGTCACAGTACATGCCAAGGGCCGCATAGCGACCACGAAAAAAGGCTATCCACTTTGTTAAATTTATTAATAGCGTTACATAATTTACTTCAATTTTCTTAATAATAGTACCACTAAGCCAAAGCTTATCACTGACAATGAATTATTCCATGTATATGTATAATAGCAATAAACGTGCAGCTTAGGATCCCGTCCCGAACAACCGGTTTCTCAGCTCTTCCTTAACCTAGCTCAACTTGTGTAATTGCCTTATTTCTTGTGGAATGTCATTAAATATTTTCGGTACAACAACCGTCATTTTTCTCGAACCATATTTGTTTCTGAAAGCCGGTAGTTTATACAGACCCCATCTTCGGCCCTAGTCCTATGTAAATGATCAATTTTAACTTAATATAATTTTTTAAAGAAATTTTGTATACTATTCTGTACGTATAGAGACCTGATGTTCAGAATATTTAGCCCCACGTAGACATCCACTACGCTTGTTCCTGTTGATACAATACATTTAACGATCATATCTTGTTTAGTAGTGGAAACTACCCACAAATAAACTTAATCGCTTAGCCAAGCTATTAGGTTCCACTGGAATTTGTTATCTATTATTATACAAAGGTATTTCTAAGTTGATACCTCCTCTATAGTCATACAGCAGTCCCAATTTCTACCTGGTGCATATGTTCTTTCTAATTTTTGAGGTGACACATGCAATAATTTCGTTGTTTTACTGTTAATCACGAGTTCCTTATCGTGGGATTAGGGCTAGAATCTAATAAATAATAATCTAATAAATTCTTTCTTCGGCAATTCTTATGTCCTTGTGGATTGCAACAATCGGCGTAACACAAATATTTGCTGTTTTCGAAGTATTGACCAACATTGTTTACAGAGAGGAAGAACAGCATCGGCCCAAGATACTGCCCTGTGAGACAAGTCTTTGCACAAGTACCTCCTTTCCTGTAGTGTGTGCAACTTTTACAACAAATGCACGATCATTTAGATAAGCCTCGTACAATTTTTTTAACTTGCATCTCATTCCCACCACTTATAGGATTTTCAAGAAGTTGTTGTGGTTAATTATATCAAATGCCTTACGAACTTGCAGAGGAGATGCTTTCTCTGGTTTAGATTTATATATACAGTTGCACAAACCTCTCCAACAAAGTGATCGTGCTTTTCTTTTTTTTTAAATCCATATTGATTTTCATCAATAATTTTAAATTTGTCTAGATAGCATTAATTTTATCGATCATTTTATCGAAATCTGTCTGTAGCTACTTTAATTTGTATGCAGACCCTGTTTGTAAATTATCCTCACAATGGTTTTTTCAGACCCTTGCGGATTTTTCTCATTGATTAATAACGTATGTAACAAAAGTTTTGGGACAATTTTTCGTATTATTTTGTTCCTATTAAAAATAAAGTAAACTTACTATTCGATACTGAGAATTTGGCAAGTTTCTCCTGCAGTTAGACAATACATTTGTGTTTACAATGTTTTACAAAATGTCCTAGAAATTTATTGATAATTTATTTACAATTTGGTTGGTCACATGCCCAAACGTGACATTGTCGCCAGTTATAGAAACCAAAATATTTCTAAGACAACAATTTACCGCATTATTAAGGAATGTTTGTCGTGTATGAATCTTTCCAAGACGGAAGTTTTGAATCATGCAAGGCGTCAGAACTTCATTGAATCTGTAAGAAATAGAAAAGGAGTTTCAACGAGAAGATTAGGCCGAAATTTTTATATTCCCCATATGACAGACAAAAGTGAAAGTAGCAGAAATAATTTAAAATATAGAAAGCGACAAAAATGTCCAAAATATACGGCTGCTTAATTAGAGAAGATTCCAAGATGCTGAAGACAATTGAAATTAGAATATTTCAAAAACAATGCCTCGATAATTTTAGACGACGAAAAATATTTTACTGCAACTACAAATAAAAGGAAATGAAGGCTTTAATGCAGACAACATTGAGGACGTTCCTAATGACGTAAGGCATAAGAAAAAAGCGAAAAGGACAAGGTACTAGCATGGTGTGCCATTTCGAAAGCTGGTTTTTCAAGACTTTATGTTGGGGGAGTTGGGGGCAAAGCTGTGAATGCACACTTGTATTCAAACGCATCATGTTCTAATCCATGTTCCAATCCAAGATTTGTTAATAACCACCAGAATGTTCCACGTTTTATAGGAAAGTTTTGGGCCTTACTCGGTAGAACAGTTTACGACTGCTATGTGATACATTATAATTATAATTAGAGCTTCACTGAATCGTTTTCTGTACTATCAAATAAAACGATTATAGTTTGAATAATTATATTTCAAAAATGTTCCCAAAGCTATCGTTACATATGTTGATTTTTTGATTCGGTCGTCCGAGTAATTCGATAAATTCTTTTATGCCCTGCATTCTTATATTGTCTATTCATATGATTTGTTAACAGTCTAACTACGAACTATTTTTAATTTCAACAACTTTCTCTAAAGTAATATCATCAATCACCATCGATTGCGTTTGGCTGTTCTTCTTCCATGAAATAAAGTTACATCGCAGCTATGAACTAACACTTCTACCGGTTCGCTAAAAACGGTGGAAAACTTGTCTGCTAGTTCAGTTTCAGGTTTCTTTATACTCCAGTTTTCCGCGGCGTCCTTCCCAAAATTTCAAAAAGTTGGCACCCGTTTTCGCCATTTCCTTGCAATTTGTTCTACATTTCGAAAAGTTTGCTGTTAATTCAACCGAGGCTTTTGCTAACGATGCGTGGCTGATAAATATATAAGCATGGCAACAAGAAGAAAGGTCATAGATCTCTTCAATGTCCGACATTCTATCAAGTTTCTGTGGTTCTAGAAAATTGCTTAGTATGTCAGCTAACTAATTTGTTCTCATCATTCTACGATCAGTGGTTCGGGGTGGTCTATTTTATTTGAAAGGCAGGTAGTTCTATCTGTTTTCAAAATTCTTCTAGTTGTATCCACTTCCTTCGATTCTGCATACCTCCACAACGTACATGCAGTCAAGTAGTGCCCCTTTATGTGATGTAAGTGATCCGAGGATGAACTTTATTACGAAACTCTTCTCTAGTAATCTTAGACATGTTCTCGTATTATGTTGCATTACTTGAGATACATCTATATGCGTGCCCAATTATCACCATGCTTTATTGTTTGAGATGAAACTGACAAGTTCGATAATGAAATGTCTTTACTGCGTCGCCCGTATATAGTCAGCAGAGTAATACGAGTTATTATACAGTAACACATGGGCGATATGGCTCTAAGTTCTTCATGCATATTTTATGTTTCATTCGCCACCCTCGAGCGAACTCCGAAAATCGTGTTGGTGGCAAGTTTAATGATTACTTGTCATTACACTGATCTGATAAGCATGTAGCTTTAATTTATTGAATCCATTGTTTGTTATAATTTATTTCCTTCTCGAATTTGGAACTTCTCTTGCATCGATGCCCCAACCATTATATCACACTTCTTCATTTATAATATATCATTTATAATATTTCACTTCTAACTATTTGTTTCTGTTTGTTTCTCTTCTATAATATCCCCCCCCCCTAGTCTCACTCCTTCCAACATCAGTATCTTTCTTTCCTGAATTAGTAGCATGTTCTGTTCACAAATGCTCATGGTCAATGTCGCCGCGCTTCATGTAATATGTATTTTTTATTTTTCCAGAATTGCTCCACCTCCATATGTGACCAGCTCCACATTAATTCTGTCGTCACCAGCTACATTTCCATTTTTATTACTCATTATTTGCATCACTTTCTTTTGCTTTAGTATTTTTCTATCATCCACAACTCCTTCACTTATGTATTCAGCCCTATCTAGTCGTCATCTGTTTTACTAGTCTTCCATCAGTAGTCCTTTCTCTACCCAAGTTGCTGTTAACTATTTTTGTTAACTCGTTCTCTGTTAATTGTCTTTTTTTGCTTCTGATTTGCCTGTTATGTTTATGTTGCTCTATTATTTCATATTTTTTATTCCTATGTTCCTTCTTTATCTCTTTCATCTTCTCTTCCATGTAAATAAGATTATTTTTTTTAATAACGTATTTACCGTTCCATCTCAGGTCACTGTCTCTTCTCAATTTTCGTTCTACGAATTATTTCTTGTTTCTCACTGCTTTTAGTTTCTATCTGTAACTCTGCCGCTGGATTTCTCTTTTTAAACGAGCCTATTTTCTGATGTTTGTTATGTCGACGAAATTAACAATTAGAGAATATTTTAATCCAATTATAGTTTAACGCATTCAAAAGGTAGTAAGTTGGGTTGAGTTTGATTCAAAATTTTGTTGAACTACTAATGACGGTAAAGTTATTAATCTTGACTGCAAAAAAGTGTGTGTGTGTTGCTTCAAATTGTATCTTAGAGACCTCTAAACTATGTACAAAAAATCATCAGTAATGACATTTTTAGCAACATTTTCTTTGAACGTATTGATAACAAGATATAAAGTAGTTTGTAAGATAACTTGCAATTTATTTATTGTAATTTGTTTCGAACAACCAATCAAAACATCTATTACTATTTTTAAAAATGTAAAATTATCGTATTGATGGTTTTCCATACATCTTTTGGATTATTTAAAAAGAAAGTGTTTTTTTTTCAGATTAACACCAGTGTACGCTTTCGTTGTATTCTATTACGTTACCATATTCAACTACATCGGTTCTGGACCATTGTGGAAGCTCATAGTCGGCGGAGAATCGACAGATTGTAGAGATAATTGGTGGACAAATTTGCTTTACATAAACAATTACGTCAACGACGACCATATCGTAAGTAACATTTACTAAATAAAAATATATAGGTCACAATGCCACAACATAAAAACGTTACAGTTAATGTTTTGCAAAAATGTAAAAATGTCATATTTTCGCTCGAGAAAGGGGAACATTAGTCCGCTGTCGACAATCAAGGGCAACTAATTAAATCTGCATATTCATGGAAAACATTCTAATGACTCTGCACTTGTTATTATATATGAAACAATTACTTTATTTATATTACAGATTAAATCATCGTTCGTTAATCGTAAATAAGCTCGGTCGATATACATACGGACAACGTGCATGTTCTTACATAACGATATTTCTCCAGTCACGAAGAACGAACGATATCTCAACGTAATTGTCACTGCATTACTATAAAATCACAGGCATTCGTGTTATATTCATAGAAAAACCGTTTGATTAAATAAATATATACAATTTTCAATGCATTTTTTCCAACGCTTTTCCACAGCTGTAATCAATTATCGATTATGTGCTCACGCTAATTATAACAGATAATAGTTTATTGATAATCAAACATTTTTTCGCCCATTTTGTAAGATTGGCGTTCAGGGCTACATTTCAGGATGAAGCAAGTAAAGGACGCACGACACGAATACTCACATATAAGTGTGTCAGAGATGAGGCAAATAGCCTCCTTCATATCCGATATCGTAACATATCTATCAAATTGACAATTAAGGATAAAAACAATGTACTGGCATGTACAACTCTTAATAAGGACGGATTTTAATATTACGCCATTATCGTTTCTTCAATATCAACTGCTTTTGAAAACATTACAGCTTTTCTTTTTATTTTATTAGGTGTTGACAGCATCGTTTTAATATTATTGTCGTTTTATTTTTCTGCTAAATCTCGGTCATTTCTTCATTTTTTGTATATTTAATGTGTGTTTTGTTGTTTATGTGCTATTTTACATATTTCATATATATTTTATTTTTATTTAACTTGCTGCAGATCGGTTCGCTTTCATTTCCTATAATTTTCACTTTGTTGCCCTAGTTTTGCTATTAAATTAAAGCCAGATCGTGCGCAGAATTTCCATTCACCAGCGTACCCCACATCAATTGTGTAGTGTGGTTTATCTCAGCAATTCAACCATAACAAAGGAGAGAAAATTACCTACAAATTACAGTGCGTAAATCATATTATATATGGAACTGACTGGCATTCTGGTGACAAGCTGACAAGTTGTAGCAAAAATTGTGGATCTCTCCCAAAAACCATTAGCTGTACAAAATAAAGTGCTTGTGAATGTTTCCACACGAGTTTATTTACTACTTGCTATGTTATACTTGCTTAGTTTACGCACGTTGTGTGCATCAATTTAACTTGCGGAAATAATTATATATATTAAGTTGACGGTGATGTAAAAAGTATTATTCTGAGGTATTTCCGTTACATTCTCTTCGCATTGAAATCTAGCATAGAAAACTGCAAGGCCAACTCTAGTTCGTAGATTCTAGTGGTGCAATTTGGTGTATAGGCAGGGTTGCACTAAGGTAGTTCGGCGTTCTAGGCACAAATATTCTGCGCAGCAACAAACGTTTTGTTTAGTTCACGCTCATTGACTCCATATCTTAAGTTTACATAAAAAAATTTGCATAATTCCTTTGCTATTCAAAAAAGGCTAAGATATGTATTACGAGTTTAGTAGAGCGCAGGCCCATTTTTACGCCTGGGCTCACTGGGGTTGAGCTCAAGGAATCGTGATCCATGGGGCCCCCTAACTTTACCCATCGGTGAAATAAATTAACAAAATATTTAGGTTCATAGAAAGTTCTTAAAAATAATTCTGAAACCAGAAGGTCGGATGCAGTACATCAGCAAGGGTGGTATAGTAGGAGGTTTCCTCGTAACTTCCAGACAATGACGGAAGCGATGGGAAAACGTCACTGATACGCTCTGTTCAAATAACAGTCAGGATCTCGTTTGGGATTTAAGTGAAAATTTTAGTCAGATTGGGGTAGACTGCCAGTAATAAATGTTATACAAAATTTAGATAATTTTAATATCAGAAATTATAAACTTTTAGAAATATGAATAATAACATATTTTTTAAATAAAATTTAGTAATAAAAAAGGCATCAACATCGGCTAGCCTTTTCAACGATTTTTTTTTCAGTCACATATTTAGCATTTAGATATTTGATTCTAATAAAAATGCGTTGTCGGCTAAATGCTTTGACAAGTGGTAAGGGGATATTTGGAACCTTCCTACTAATGTAGGTTGAGGTCCTATGCACAATAGTGTAGAAAGAATCTTGGTGAAATTTCACAAAATAGTTGTCCATTGTTGGGACTGCTTTTTCCCACTCTCTGAAGGTTGAAGAAGTTCTCCAAAAGAAAGACTCTGAACCCACGATGGACAACTGTATGAATGGAAATTCACAGATTCTTCAGTCATATATGTATGAGCTATAAGATCAAGAAACTCTTTTTTAAACTTTTTAGCCAAAAATCCGGCTAAATATTCCAATCCGTCTTTTTCCGAAATTTTATGAGTTATAGATTGTAAGATGTTGTACTTGACGAGCTGGTACTCATATTATCCCCACCAAACTCTGGATTTTCCTCTTGTGGAGGTAGTTCGTCAATATTAATATTTTTAAACCAGCACGTTTTAATACCGTAGACCCTCTCAACATTTCTTACATTATTGGTATGCTTCTGGACCATTCCAGGATTTTTACCAAGGAGAATCATTCTAATTCGATACAACGCATTTGTGATCGTGAAGTTCACCTTTTGCCTTGAAGATGTAATTCGAGTAAATAACGATTAAGAAAGAGAATTAACATGACGGCAAGCAAGCAGCTTACCAGAATAATACACTACTGCGGCTTGATGTCATACCAGGTGATGCTTCTCTTTTCGCGTACACCCACTTCGGGCCGAGATACGAGGCAAACTAACTTATACGGACCTCGGTACATCAGTACATCAAGGTCATAAGCAAATTTTAGAAGCCTGCAAGTCTATTGTTGAAGATACAGAGCAGCTACGAGAAAATAGAAATGAAGCGGACCCATAAAAATGGAAAAACTCCAATTTATTATTCTATTTGAAACGTATGACATTCTTTGTGATACGCCATATGTACAACTAAATATCAAAGGAAAGACTTTTCTGACTGACAGCAGGTCACCTTTACCAGCATTTCGTCAGTTTCAAATTGTATGGGCCAGCAAAGAAACTAAAACAGTTCCACTATTTTTTTGTATGTGCAGAGCCAGTACAAATTTTAGTTCCTTTCATTATTTATTTTTATACTTCAGTTTCGTGTGTTCATTTTCATCCACTTAATTCATTGAAATAATATTTGTTTTTATTTGTGTACATCAATTTAGTTTTTATTTTTAATTGTATCGTTGCCAAATTGAAATTAATATGAGTAAAAAATGTATGACAAAATAACAGGCGATTAATAAACATTCCAATATATAAAATAAACAAATCGCGTAAAACTATAAAAGATGTGGTTCCACTGTATCTGAACTAACGGCAGACGTTTGTTCCATTTTTTTTAATTCTCATGGGCGATGTTTTACAATGAATTACAAACGTTGAGCTGCTTAGACTTGCTTAGATTTCACAAAATTAAAATGGCCATAATATTATTTATTACTTTTAGGTCAATAAAACGTTTTTGTTAACCAATCTCATCCAATGTCTTAGTATAAAAAAAAATATTATACCAAGTCAATCGACGAGTTTAGATGACTTCAACTGTTGATTAGTAAACAGCTCCAGCAGGAAAATGTTCTAAGAATTCTTCATAACAAGCGGTATTCAAACATATGATTTCAATAGTTATTTATGTATCAAGCTTATGTCGTTTTTTTGTCAAGTTTTGCTATTAAATTAAAGCCAGATCATACGCAGAATTTACATTCACCAGCGTACCCCAAATCAATTGTGTAGTGTGGTTTATCTCAGCACTGCAACCATAACAAAGGAGAGAAAATTACCTACAAATTGCAGTGCGTAAATCATATTATATATGGAACTGACTGGCATTCTGGCGACAAGCTGTAGAAAAAATTGTCGATCTCTCCAAAAAACCATTAGCTGTACAAAATAAAGTGCATGTGAATGTTTCCACACGAGTTTATTTACTACTTGCTATGTTATATTTGCTTAGTTTACGCACGTTGTGTGCATCAATTTAACTTGTGGAAATAATTATATATATTAAGTTGACGGTGATGTAAAAAGTATTATTCTGAGGTATTTCCGTTACATTCTCTTCGCATTGAAATCTAGCATAGAAAACTGCAAGGCCAATTCTAGTTCGTAGATTCTAGTGGTGCAATTTGGTGTATAGGCAGGGCCGCACTAAGGTAGTTCGGCGTTCTAGGCACAAATATTCTGCGCAGCAACAAACGTTTTGTTTAGTTCACGCTCATTGACTCCATATCTTAAGTTTACATAAAAAATTTTGCATAATTCCTTTGCTATTCAAAAAAGGCTAAGATATGTATTACGAGTTTAGTAGAGCGCAGGCTCATTTTTACGCCTGGGCTCACTGGGGTTGAGCTCAAGGAATCGTGATCCATGGGGCCCCCTAACTTTACCCATCGGTGAAATAAATTAACAAAATATTTAGGTTCATAGAAAGTTCTTAAAAAAAATTCTGAAACCAGAAGGTCGGATGCAGTACATCAGCAAGGGTGGTATAGTAGGAGGTTTCCTCGTAACTTCCAGGCAATGACGGAAGCGATGGGAAAACGTCCTGATATGCCCTGTTCAAATAACAGTCAGAATCTCGTTTGGGATTTAAGTGAAAATTTTAGTCAGATTAGGGTAGACTGCCAGTAATAAATGTTATACAAAATTTAGATAATTTTAATCTCAGAAATTATAAACTTTTAGAAATATGAATAACATATTTTTTTAAATAAAATTTAGTAATAAAAAGTCATCAACATCGGCTAGACTTTTCAACGATTTTTTTCAGTCACATATTTAGCATTTAGATATTTGATTCTAATAAAAATCCGTTGTCGGCTAAATGCTTTGACAAGTGGTAAGGGGATATTTGGAACCTTCCTACTAATGTATATTGAGGTCCTATGCACAATAGTGTAGAAAGAATCTTGGTGAAATTTCACAAAATAGTTGTCCATTGTTGGGACTGCTTTTTCCCACTCTCTGAAGGTTGAAGAAGACCTCGAAAAGAAAGGCTCTGAAGCCACGATGGACAACTGTATGAATCGAAATTCACAGATTCTTCAGTCATATATGTATGAGCTATAAGATTAAGAAACTCCTTTTTAAACTTTTTAGCCAAACATCCGGCTAAGTATTCCAATCAGTCTTTTTCCGAAAGTTTATGAGTTATAGATTGTAAGGAAGATGTTGTACTTGACGAACTGGTACTCATATTATTCCCACCAAACTCTGTATTTTCCTCTTGTGCAGGTCTCGCCCTTTCAACATTTCTTAAATTATTGGTATGCTTCAGGTCCATTCCATGATTTTTACCATCATTCTAATTCGAAACAACACATTTGTGATCATGAAGTCCACCTTTCGCCTTGAAAATGTAATTCGAGTAAATAACGATTAAGAAAGAGAATTAGCATGACGGCATGCAAGCAGCTTACCAGAATAATGCACTACTGCGGCTTGATGGCATACCAGGTGATGCTCTCTTTTCGCGTACACCCACGTCGAGCCGAGATACGAGGCAACCTAACTTATACGGACCTCGGTACATTTTTTTGTATTTACAGAGCCAGTACAAGTTTTAGTTGCTTTCATTATTTATTTTTATACTTCAGTTTCGTGTGTTCATTTTCATCCATTTAATTCATTGAAATAATATTTGTTTCAATTTATTTTTTATTTGTAATTGTATTGATGTCAAATTGAAATTAATATGAGTAAAAAATGTATGACAAAATAACAGGCGATTAATAAACATTCCAATATATAAAATAAACAAATCGCGTAAAACTATAAAAGATGTGGTTCCACTGTACCTGAACTAACGGCAGATGTCTATTCTATTTTTTTTTTAATTCTCATGAGCGATGTTTTACAATGAATTACAAACGTTGAGCTGCTTAGACTTGCTTAGATATCACAAAATTAAAATGGCCATAATATTATTTATTACTTTTAGGTCAATAAAACGTTTTTGTTTACCAATCTCATCCAATGTCTTAGTATAAGAAAAATTTATTATACCAAGTCAATCGAGTTTAGATAACTTTAACTGTTGATTAGTAAACAGCTCCAGCAGGAAAATGTTCTAAGAATTCTTCATAACAAGCGGTATTCAAACATATGATTTCTATAGTTATTTATGTATCAAGCTTATGTCGTTTTTTTGTCAAGAATATAGAACTAGTCCATATGGCCTCCACATATATTGAATAGAATTAGTTTCTTAAATTTAGACATAGCTTATACATCGGTTTTTTTTAATACATAGTTCCTAGAAAATCATAATTATTACTTTTTATTTCAGTGTATGACTCAAACATGGTATCTATCTTGCGATCTCCACTATTTCATAATCGCGATCTTCTTGACTATACTGGTAAAGAAGAACAAGAAGCTGGGATTCGCAATATTCATATTCTTGAATATATTATCGTTGGCGATACCTTTCATAATTACAATAGTTTACCTGAGGCCAGCTCTTCTTCAATTTTATCCCGTGTTTTTGGAAGCACCCAAGATACACACAGATTTCAGATTAACTTACATTAAATCACACACACGAGCCTCACCGTATTTTGTGGGAATGATTGGAGGGTACATCTATTACATCATGAAAGATAAACAAAAAGAATTATCGAAGGTAAGCGTGTCTAACATTTTGATTTTAATAACAGAGTTTTTACATTAGCTCATCTCCCATTCGGTATTGTTTGTGTCGATTATGTTATTATTCATCGGGATGGCAACTGGTGCAGTCTTTTATAATCCATATCACAAGTACAACACACTGGAATCTGCGGTTTATGCGGCGCTTCATCGGCCCGCATGGGCAATTGGAACCGTGGGAATACTACTGACCGCAAGTTATGGACATACTACTATTGCCCAGAGGGTGTTGTCTTGGTCACCATTCGTTCCACTAAGTAAATTGGTCTATGGTGCTTATTTGATGCACATGTCATTTCAATTTCGAGCACTCGCGATGACTGTTGGTTCGCAATACTTCAATTATTTTTCCTTGGTGAGTATATATTAATTAATATTATATGTGTGACTAAATTAAGAATATTTATAAATTAAAAATTGAACGTTCGCACAATACTAATTTCTAATCGGGAAGTTATGAGAATTTGTCCCGGCACAATAAAAACAGATCTCTTAATCCAGGATCGGTCATTAATTGGTCTAAAAGACAGACATCATATGTGATGAAAATTGGGAACAAAAATTTCCACCTCGTAGTTTCTAAATAACCATATAAAAATAGCATTACGTACATATCTTCAGAAAATTAAACTGATTAATCAAAAATAATTGATCAAAAGATGAATGATTACCATCCACCATTCTGTCTTTTATCATAGATTTTTAAACAGTTTATTAAACTTCCGAAGTGCTCTATGTAAACAATTCAGCAGCAAAATAATCTCAAACTTATTAAATTTTGTTCATATCTACTATTCTTTGATTGCAGATAAGTTTAACTGTCAGTGACATCGTCATGTCTTTTATCTCTGGGTTGGTCTTGTACATCATGATAGAGGCACCAATGAGGAGGATATTCAGAGAGCTTTTAATGACACCACGAAAACCGACACCTGCTCCCGAACCAGCTTTGGGAGAGAGCATGATAGCAAATAACAGAGACTGTGACAGTAGACTGTAGTAAAAACCTAAATATCATCTCATCTTTGCATTTATTGTAAATTGCCATAACCATTAACTGCTCAATATGTTACACTTAGAAATAAGTATACTAAATTATAATTAAAATTGTATGTTGTGTACATAAGTTAAATATAAACGTTTTCATGTAGTACAAAGATATAGTTCCTAAGTTCCTATGTAAAGTTTGTTACCAACTATTTTTGGGCTATTAATTTCGAATAAATACTTAGGTACTATTACCCTTGTATATATGTATACCATAGTAAGCCAACCTTTGGTTAAAATTTGACAATCGTTTTTAAAGAGCTTTGGCAGCAACCGCATTAGTGCGCCACCGTCGATTTGGCAGCGATTTTAGGGCCATTGCTTGCCGTTATTTCTATCAAGGCGCCACTGGCAAATTTCTACTCAACGTTAAATAACTTAATTAATGGTGTGAATCTTTACCATTTACAGATTACTAATGCCATTACGTTATCATGCACTTAATTAATTAATGAATATGAGATATTAAAAAATAATAATAATAATTAAAAAATAATGAAAATTGATGTATAGTTTAAAATAACATTTTCCAACAGTATCATTTACAAATATATAATAAAAAATTTACAAATAACATTTACTGGTGGGGTTTATCGTGAATATTTATTTATTTGTTACAATCAAGTGTAAAAATAAGAATTTAATTTTGCTGATTTTACATGTTTAAATTTAAATGCAATTATAAATTTACAGCACTGTTTATATACGTATGTATCATAGTTTGATAACGGGATGACCGATTTTAACTAGCAAAAAATTACCAACTCGACCAAATAAGTTGTGGACTTGTATTGCACTTCAGGCAATACAATTCATTCTAATTTTGTCGTTGCAAATTCGATTGGGCGATTGTTTTTCCGTATTTCGTTTTTGTAGTCTACATTAACCGGTCTCCCGCTTTGACGCCGAAGAATATATTATTACTTCCTCATACTTTATGCATGTAATTATGAAAAATTTCAACCTCGAGATTTTAACTGATATACGCGTTTTGAGGTCCCCTGAATCGATCCTGATTATTTTTGGAATCTATCCCCCGTTTACCTATTAGATGCATCTCCACACAAGTGCGCGAAGTTTGAATAGAAGTTTTCTATTGGTGGAATTTCTCAATCCCAAAACACGCAACTACAAAATCCGGCAATCGTGATTGCGTGCCGGTGTTTTTTAATTTGTGTCTAGCGTGTGAAACTGGCTGTTGACGCCGAGACCACGCCTTTTCTGCATCTGTTCGTTAAACGAGATATAGGATCCAAACCATTGAAGCCACCACTATGAAATGAAACTTAAGATTTGTATACAGCAGGAAAGAAAACGTCATATTTTTAAAGCAATTGCTGAATCGAAAGTGGTGGTTTACTCTTATCACCTTTTTCGGTATCTCGAAAACGGTATCGGAGTTATAGAAAAAAATGTTCTTATGAAAGTTAATGATATTGTAATTTTAAACAACTTTCAATTGAAAGGCTTTTTCGCAAAATGGAAAATTTTGAATTTCAAATATTTCGAATTTAAAAATGTGTATAACTGAGTATAAGGAAGTTCAGTGCGGGCCACTGCAGATGTTTTCTCACTGTACTCACGACGATGAAACGATATTATGCATAATTATTTGATTATTCTAAAAAATTATTTAAATAATTAATTTCTCTTGTAAAATTTATATTATTTGCCACTCTTGACACGTATACATAGATGTACTATAGTAAAGTAAGACAACACTTTGAAAGATGTACAATTAAAGACATTTCAAATTTAAAGGAATGGTATTTAACTTCGCCATAATTTTATTTTAAATTGCCAAATGTTACCGTTTGTTAAGCAGAAGAAAAATACGTAGAACATATAGAGCGCGATGTATACAACTGTATGTTAATTGTACCAAGTTATTTAAATATTTCAATGCAACTCCAATCTGTGACTCTGAATATAAATATCAAATAATTTTAGTTTTGGTTTAAGCAGCAATTCCATTTACAGACATTAATTTGGAAATTCTAATTTAGTTGTCAACCAAATGCGTCATTAATTCGGGTCATGAGCAAACTATTGGTTTTCCATCTGAGATAAAATAATTATGTAGTTGACCGGTAAATATCACATTAACTATTGGAAAGATGAATAAACAAATTTTTGTAGAGCACTACTTAAATTGCTCTATAACAGTAACATAAGTAATTAATTAGTAATTGCAGTACTAGCTACTGTTGTAATTCGCATTAATAAATCATCAATTATTTGCATATTTCGTAATTAATTCGGAATCAATCTTTCAAGTATTGTGTTATTGTAGTGCCGTTAATTATTCAGTAATATCATTAGGTTGAGCCATTTGAAATATACAATCTACGAATTTATCATTTACCGTACTCATTACTCAGCTATGAATAAATTTTTGGAGGGAAAACCATCCACAAATAGTAATGCGTATGTTACCGAAGGTTCAAGTCGAAACAATAGTAAAGGGTTAGAGGATATAACAAATATACCTGGCAGCAGTTCTGTTTTTAAACATCCGAATTACATTTTGGGGCCTCACATGTAGTTCCTCGACGGAACAGAATAGTATCTTGTTTGCGTGCACGAACAAAACAATTGAAATCAAAAAGGGCTCAGGTGAAAAAGATGAAGAAAAATAAAAGTAGTTAAAGTCAAATATTAAAAACGTCTTCAAATCTGTGCATTTAGAGCTCGCGAAACTCCAAAGCATTCGTACGAATGCAAGTAATGCATAGAAATAGGGGTGCTTGGAAGAAAGATGGGAAAGACTTTGCAATCGCATTATATTATAAGTCACCTGCAGCATACAAACATCTAAGAAAACAAAAGATCATTTTACCGTTGGTATCGACGATAAAGAACTGGATTGGAATTTGTAAATGTAAACCAGGTTTCAATCTGAGATACTTTCAACAATTAAAATCTAAAGTGGAAACGATGCAATTGGATGAAAGGGTGTGTGTTATCAGCTTTGATGAGATGACACTGAAGAAACGGCTAAAAATTCTAAAGCGATGAACTTGATTGAAGGGTTTGAAGATCTTGGTCGTGGGTCTAGAATAGGTAAACAAGCTTTGGTATTTATGGCAAGAACTTGGAAAGAACCTCTCATGTATTTTATTAGTGAATTTGGCACAAAGCATGAAGAATTAAGGAAATTAATAATGGCAACATTGCATGAAATCCCGAAAATAGGGTAATTGTATGTGACCAGGTGATCGAATAATAGAAGTGCATACAGAGATTTAGGAGTGTCACTGGATATACCATATTTTTACAGCTCCGCGAAAAAAAATATTCGCTATTTATGATGTTCCATCTATTCAAAACCTTGCGGGATAATATGCTTAATGCAGATCATATCCTTGATGGTGGGAAAATATGTTTTAGTGATATAAAGTGAGCGTAAAGCACCGTCGGTAGTCGGCAACCAATTGCGAAGTCGACGACGGCACATATATGACAATGGACCAAGATGCAGGGGTACAGGTAAAAATTTCCACTACGGCATTGTGTGAAGAAACATTACCATCGTCAACGTCGGATTCAAGTGCTGATACTTCCTCATTGGAACAATGTGCCTTAGTATACCTCGCCGGTTACTTTGTTCAAAAGTGTTTAGATAAGTTCTGCTCAAGTAAAATTGCGATAAATTAATGAAAGGAATACTGATTCTGGTAGATGAAAAGTACCGTCAGATTATGCAAGAACAATTTGCAGTATTTCAATGGACACATTTCAAAAAAAATTCAGCAAACATATGCATAAGATTAAGTTGAAGGAAATAATTTTAAATAAAATCATCTAGGAAGTAATTTTTTTAATTACAAATATATAGTGTGTTTCACTTAAGGGTGTAACACCATCATATCTTTTTTATTTTTAGTCCAATTTTAGTATTTTTTTTCTCAAACGTAGAATACTTATTGCTCTATTTACTCCGAAAAAACCAATTGTCTTCTTTAAATTATTCAGAATTGCCCAAAACCCTGTTTAATTTTTTATTAGCATTTTTGTTTATTTTCTGTTAATAGTTTACTTTACTTTTTGTTAGTTATTTTGTTTCATGAACAACTTGGTGGGGAGTTCAAACCAAGGAATCTCATGTTTTAAATTGAAGCACATAGTTTTATTTTCTTGTGAAATAGAAAATTTTGCAAGGAGCAGGTTGCTCCCGGTGAGTGAATTAGTACGTTCTGGCGGCTCGATTCGACTCCATTGGTAAATTCGTTCTCGACAACTTAGTTTATATATTTTTTTCACACGAACGACAGTTTTCGCTGCATGTCGAGTTTTGTCGCGCCGGGCGTCCATTGCAATTGTAAGGTAAATCGTTTCCTTAAAATATATCTCAAAATAAGACAAATAAAATATAATTAAATTTATATGACAGATGCTGTTGATAATGTAATCAGATCGTTAATCTAAAATGTCGGACAAAATGTTTTTTCTTAAATTTTTATTTTATTTATTACATTCATATTCATATTTTATTAAAATCAAAAAAAAATATATTGCTTTATATACATAAATCGTTCATAAATCTAAAACACCGAAATTTCCATTCATAATCTAATATCGTCCAGAATACAGTCGTTTTCCTGCGAAGGTCGTCGAATTTCTCGGAAGAAACAAAAAACTAAGGTCGTCCACTAGAAACAAATTCGTACTTGACTCGGTCGAGGTCGTCTAATTTCTAGGAAGCTATAAAACAATTCCACGAAAATCGTATTTGTTTCGTTCATAACGTAATTGCGATCGCGCCCGCTGTGGCGCTTTTTTGTTGGTGTGCAGATGGCGCTTCTCAAAAGCGGGGTCGGGCGCATTTGTTAACGTCGATTCCCGCCGCCGACTCGCACATTATCCTATTACCCTTGTATATATATACTATAGTAAGACAACGCTTATGGGACGATTGGAAACCGGCTTGTTGTGGCGGTTGCATAGTTTGTAGGGTTTATATTAAGCATTTTCGCATTGGCCCTCTATCTTTTATTAGATTAATATTCAGTATTTGATAAAATTTTAAATTAGCAAGGAACTCAACAATATTTTGTCATAGTAGCCCAGTATATGTCCAGTATACATATACAAGGTGGCAGATCGACGTGGGAATAAGCGTACGAAATATAAAGTGTAATGTAACGATTCATTGATCATTACCATTTTAACGTATTTTAAATCAAATATAATTATAAACGGCAGATTCGTGAAACATATTATTTAATATTAAAACGTATCATGATGGTAGGCTGATTATGGCTTTGACGATATATGAATTAAAAAGCGTTCCGTACTGAAGGTGAATACAAAAAAACATTGACGAAAAATGCATTCGATCGGCCGGCTATCCTCAAGGTCACATTATGAACTATTAGACGAATTCGTTGTGGTGAAATTAGGGTTTTATGATAATACGCAATCTTACTATAGTATATATATATATACAAGGATTTTATTATCGTTTGCCGTGCTTTTGCATCGATATAATAATTTACTATCGGTGCCAAAGTAATAAGCAGCTGCGTTTGAAGGTCTATATCAAAGAAACGAATTAACGAAAAAAATTGTTACGATCAGCAATTATTTCTTCGTAACATATTGTAACTTTTTCCTGTCTATGGTTTAAAAGGAATAATTAAAGAAGTGCAATAAAGTACCGATTTTAGCGATTTGTAGCCGACGTCGTTTTTACAATTTTTTTCTCCTACACCGTTCACAAAAAGTGTGAATCATATCGAGCACCGACGGATATTTTTATTTTTTAAATAACCTATACTTTTTTTTAATCATAAGTTTTGTATACTCTGTTATTTTAGTAATTAGATGTCGTGCCTACGAAAGCGGGGCGCATTTCTTTCAATGGAATTCTCAAATTACGTTTATCTCGACCAATATATAAAATTAAATTTTACAAAGTATTTTAATTTTTTTAATATATCATTTTTTTTACACAAATAACGAAATAAACGTCGAAATCGCGTAAACGTAAACGCACCTCATGAATAAAATAGGTGCAATGACCAGCCTATAAATATCCCACAGTGAAGGGAGTCGGAGATGTCAATCAAAATAAAAGCGTTGCTTCCCAAACTTTTACGACCAGCGCACCGCTTTTACACCGGCGTTAAATTTTGAAATACATGAACATGTAACGTAATCTATTAACATAAAAAGATTAAATAATCAAAGAAATTAAATACGTACGTAAATACCGATTAATGTGCGAGTCGGCGGCGGGAATCGACGTTAACAAATGCGCCCGACCCCGCTTTTGAGAAGCGCCATCTGCACACCAACAAAAAAGCGCCACAGCGGGCGCGATCGCAATTACGGTATGAAGGAAACAAATACGATTTTCGTGGAATTGTTTTATAGATTCCTAGAAATTAGACGACCTCGACCGAGTCAAGTACGAATTTGTTTCTAGTGGACGACCTTAGTTTTTTGTTTCTTCCGAGAAATTCGACGACCTTCGCAGGAAAACGACTGTATTCTGGACGATATTAGATTATGAATGGAAATTTCGGTGTTTTAGATTTATGAACGATTTGTGTATATAAAGCAATATATTTTTTTTTGATTTTAATAAAATATGAATATGAATGTAATAAATAAAATAAAAATTTAAGAAAAAACATTTTGTCCGACATTTTAGATTAACGATCTGATTACATTATCAACTGCATCTGTGATATAAATTTAATTATATCTTATTTGTCTTATTTTGAGATATATTTTAGGGAAACGATTTACCTTACAATTGCAATGGACGCCCGGCGCGACAAAACTCGACATGCAGCGAAAACTGTCGTTCGTGTGAAAAAAATATATAAACAAAGTTGTCGAGAACGAATTTACCAATGGAATCGAATCGAGCCGCCAGAACGTACGCAACGTACGCTCGGCGTCAACAGCCAGTTGCACACGCTAGACACAAATTAAAAAACACCGGCACGCAATCACGATTGCCGGATTTTGTAGTTGCGTGTTTTGGGATTGAGAAATTCCACCAATAGAAAACTTCTATTCAAACTTCGCGCACTTGTGTGGAGATGCATCTAATAGGTAAACGGGGGATAGATTCCATAAATAATCAGGATCGATTCAGGGGACCTCAAAACGCGTATATCAGTTAAAATCTCGAGGTTGAAATTTTTCATAATTACATACATAAAGTATGAGGAAGTAATAATATATTCTTCGGCGTCAAAGCGGGAGACCAGTTAATGTAGATATCACTACAAAAACGAAATACGGAAAAACAATCGCCCAATCGAATTTGCAACGACAAAATTAGAATGAATTGTATTGCCTGAAGTGCAATACAAGTCCACAACTTATTTGGTCGAGTTGGTAATTTTTTGCTAGTTAGAATCGGTCATCCCGTTATCAAACTATGATACATACGTATATAAACAGTGCTGTAAATTTATAATTGCATTTAAATTTAAACATGTAAAATCAGCAAAATTAAATTCTTATTTTTACACATGATTGTAACAAATAAATAAATATTCACGATAAACCCCACCAGTAAATGTTATTTGTAAAATTTTTATTATATATTTGTAAATGATACTGTTGGAAAATGTTATTTTAAACTATACATCAATTTTCATTCTATCATTATTTTTTAATATCTCATATTCATTAATTAATTAAGTGCATGATAACGTAATGGCATTAGTAATCTGTAAATAGTAAAGATTCACACCATTAATTAAGTTATTTAACGTTGAGTAGAAATTTGCCAGTGGCGCCTTGATAGTAATAACGGCAAGCAATGGCCCTAAAATCGCTGCCAAATCGACGGTGGCGCACTAATGCGGTTGCTGCCAAAGCTCTTCAAAAACGATTGTCAAATTTTAACCAAAGGTTGGCTTACTATGGTATACATATACAAGGCTATTACTAATGTATAATGTACTCGAGATTTTAACGGATATACACGTTTTGAGCCCCCCGCATCGATTCTGGCTATTTTCGTATGTCGTATGTGTGTCTGTGCGCGCTCTATCGCCCAAACGATGAAAGCTGGAGGTAGGAAACTTACGATTTTCACACCCTTCGTAAGAAAACTACCACCAAATAAGCGCAACTAAAAAAGTTTGCAAGTTGTACGACATTTTTATTTCATGTTTGAGTCAATTAGGGGAATTTTTGTACAAATCCTAAGAAACCGAAGATTATGAACACTTAAATTCTTAATTATTAGATTTCTTGTTACGGAATGAAACAACTCCATTTTTCGGTGCATGCGTGCCATTATAACACCGTTCTTTCCACTCCCAGTGCCAGTTAGTTCCGATTTCACCGCCATCGGTCGGTGTTGATTATTTCGGCGACGTGACGCAACGTAAATTGCCGGGTACACGCAAAGTCCGCGATTTAAAAAATTAAAGAGCTCACCCCAACAGTCGCCTCATCCGACACGACTCCGTCCATTTGAATGCAAGATCGACGCCGCCATCCAAAAAGTCCATTCACTAAACGTTTAAAGTTTCTCAATTTATCAATAAATCGTTAAATTGCGATTTAAATTAACGCGAAACACAAACTCCAAACGGTCTCGTTTAAAGTCTCTCGGGTTATTTATCGGCGCGACGGAAAGTTGCATTACAATGCAACGCGAAACAAACGCCCGAAACCTTTTAACGCTCGTTTAAAAATGAGACAAGAAGCGTCGCAATTATGAGTCACTATCGACTGCATAATCACTTTTTTGGCGCAAAAACTGCCCATTGCACCTAAGCGACGAGGAAGTAATTATCGAGTTTTTGATATGTGTGCTGGAGACAATTGGAAGCTAAGATTGTCTCTTCATCGGTTGCTTATGTATAAATTACTATTTAAAATAAATTACATATTAATTTATTATTCGCAAACCTCAATTGTTTTTCCTTCCTTATATTTTATGTATAAGTATAGTAATCATGAAAATTTTCGAACTCGAGATTTTAACGGATATACGCGTGTTGAGGTCCCCTGAATCGATTCTGACCATTTCCGGAATGAGGTCTGTGTGTAATATTTTGAAAGCAATATCTCAACTGGAAGTGATGGTTTACTCTGATCACATTTTTTCATATCTCGAAAACAGCACATGTTATCGAAAACTTATTCTTACAAAAGTTAAAGATATTTAACAACTTTTATATGAAATGTTTCATCGAAAAATGTAGTATAACTAAGTATAAGAAAATTCAGTGCGGACCACTGCAAATTTTTATTTTATTTTTTTGGTATATATAAAGATTAAAATACAAACAAGTTGAATGAGGTAATATTTATTTTAAATTGCAAATATATAACCACTTCTATAATCAAATTGGTCATTTGTTTATTCTGGGTGTTATAATTCAGTTGTTGAAAGGTGCGCCGAAACATGAAAGCACATGCAAACAATTATACATGTATTTTAATATACTTTAATACAAGATAAACAAATCTAAAAATATCTGGATGCTGTAACAAAACATATAAATATAAAAAAAACATAGGTGCAAGGAAAACATTTTCGCCAATTATGTACAATTGGTTCATATGAAAATAATTTAAAATATTGAGACAACTATCCGACATACAAATTAACAATTAACATTTATTTTATTAAGATTAGTATTTATTAATGTTTTATAATTTTTAAGTCAATTTTTCAATTTATTAAATATAAACATCCAAATTGACATATTGATATTTGCATCTATTTAAATAGATAGAACAGTATTAATGTGCTTATTTAATTTTTTAATTTTAAAAATTTGAGGATTTTACACAAAGTAAAGGTATCTGGCAAAAGGTTTGTAGCATTAGGTGTGCTGATTTTGAAATGGTTTGCAAGTTTTTATAACAATTTTTCGCAAACTTAAATATCTGCATGTATAACAAATTAAAAACTCTCAGAGGACATTGGTTCACAAATTTGATTACATTTTTTTCAACTTTTTTCACTAACAATATAGTTATTTATTTCTACATGTGTACCTGTTTTGTTTTTCATTGAGGACATTAGTTCAAAAACTTGTTTTGTATATATGAATATCGGTTACCACCCCAAAAATTTCTATAAATAACGATAAAACTTTAACAAGTAGCAATTTAGAATCATTGTAAATATCTAAGTAAGTCCATACTGAATATTTTATGCATGTGGTGTGGATGAAGACGAAGAAAATTGAACATGTAATTCATAAAGTTGTATGACAACAAAACTGCTGAAGTTTTACATGTTGCGTATACTACAAAACACTAACTGCATTTGGTGGTTGGTAGTAAAACATTAAATGGGCACTTGTACCATTCTCAAAATTAACTTCTTAAATCAATATGACGACTAATACTTTTAGTATCCAAAATGTTTTCACATAACAAGACCATTTATTAAATTAAACAGATACATTTAATCGGTAATTTCTGCTAAGGTAACATTGTGAGTCCACTTCACAAAAAAAAAAAATGCAAAGTTATACAAAGTAGAAAAATATGTTCTAATTAAAATATAACCTATAATAGTTGAATATTTACGGATTTGAAAGCAAATAAATTAAATTAACTTTTAGATAAATTATAATTATATAAAAGTTCTACATAAAAAAATTAAATATTGTCAAACACTTTATGCTACAGATCTATATTTTAACCGCTCTTATGGTAAGCTTTAAAAATATTAGACAGTTCATCTAAGAGTGTTTCGTATCTGAAGGCTACTCTGATGTCCGGTACATTTGTACGAGAAATATCGTTGCCTGCTACGCCTTCCTTGGTGTAGTTTGGACCCAACCAGTACTGCTTCATCTTATGTGGGAAGCCAGACATCAGTACACTGTTGCGAGCCAGTTCACACATGTCACAACTGGAAAGTTTCCAAACTTGCGCTGCAATACTATACTCTTCCATCAATGGCTCTTTGGTAAAGTGAAATTGTAAGGGGTCATCAGTGGATAATGATACAACCAATCCTCTTGCTAAATATTCTGGCAAGGGATTGCGATGGTAATTTAAAAACAAACTGTTATTGGATAAAGGACTCATTGCTATCCCTATTTGCGCCAAATAATAAAGATACTGCAAAACAGGTACTTTACGCAACAGTAACCCATGGGAAATGTTCTCCGATAACATATATCCGCATACCAAATGCTGAATAGGTCCCGCTTCCCCACAATGTGGACGCAACACAAATGTGTTGAGTCCTCTTTCTGCCCTAAAGTGGTTTAAGACGGTCATGTTAGCATAGATATAATATTGGTAATATGCATATGGAGGATTTTCATCCTCTGTCCATTTCTCTGGAGTCAACACGTCTCTGTCAAAAAGTGGATTTTCTGGTTTACTTTCATCATCCACGGAATCAAATCCTATGATGTACTGAAGAAAGCGGTGCAGTTCTGGATGAGATTTTGGTCGTGCTGTGGCCTCCAGCAGTGGTATAAAGATGTTGTCCAATATTTCTTGGAAATTTTTCATCAACTTGTTTAATTTGAAAATGTCACTGTAAAAATTTTATTTTACATTTTATTTGTAAAAGTAATGTGGTGAAAATAGAACGAGAATGTTTAACACACTGAACTACTTACTAAAGTCTAGGAATTTGTATCAGCCAACGAATGTTGTCAGAATACACATCTGATTCGATGGCCCACTTGGCTAACTTATCCCATTCATCGCGGCTCTTTCCATAAATACTCAGCCTCAACTCGGCATTTTGATATTTCGATTCCTCCAGATCACTTGCGACTTCCTTAATAATTCTGGCGAAATACTTTCCATTCAAAAAGTTATCAGTTTTCAAAAAGACCTCCCGCAGCCTGCTCTCACCAATCGGATTGTATTTTGCGTTAAACTTATCGAAACGATGGAAGGTATTTCGATCAGCGTGAACGTCGAGCATATCGACAGTTAGATCGTACGTTGTTAAATTCATGGACTGAAAAAGGAAATCCTCATATACAAATATTGTAAAGCAAAGTTTAGTAAAATAATCTATGATGACGCAAATCGTGCAGGTATCCCTAAATGATTGTGATTTCAATACACATATTTCAATAGATCGAAATTTTTAATGAAGCATGATAACAGAAACTTATTAAACGTATTACTAGTTTGAAAATAGTGATTCAATTGTACAGAAATATGATATTAAAAGTATTTAAATAATAAATATCTAGTAAAAAAAAACTTTTACAAGAAGCAATATTATTCAATTCCCTGAACATAACAACAACTATGTTTCAAGAAGATAAATATTGCTTCTAACAGATATTGAACTCATTTTTTAAAATATTACAAACATATTATTTACCGTATGTAGAAAAGACCACAAATGCGATAAAAATATTAAAATTGTAAAGTCGAATGCCATGCTAAAGGTTACAAACGGGGAAAAATTCATATTTAACTAAAATAAGTTCAACATTTATTAAATTTATCAGATACTTTCCGATTCTGCAGATTAAAATAATCAAGGCGCCAATTTCTTTGTTATATTGCACTGAGTCATATAAGATAGAAATTAGTGCTTTAGTTATTCTACATGCAAGCAATGAATGAATAAAGAAAAGCAAAATTGCAAAAGTAAGATATATACAACCAAGGATGTGTAAAAATACAAATATGAATTAATCCGTGATTGCAATATCTTAAGCAACCACACTTTTTGTACTAGATGAATTTTGCTACAGTTAGAAGAATGAAAAATGATGTCAGCTAATAAATAAATGTATAAATTAATAAACAATTCAAAAAAAAATGTAAAAACTGAAGAGACGTTATATTCTAACTATAACAAAATATTAGCTATTTACTTTTATACATGTAAACGTGCTATAAAGTATGTGGTACAAACTAATTAATCCTATTGTACTGCAACTTTTTCGTTCATTTTACCTCTTGTGTTACAATATGTGGCAAGGACGAATAAAAACTGATGAGGTGACACTGTAAAGAATAGTTTAGTATTAAATTTTTTATGTATATTTATTTCTACGATCAAAACGTAATAGACAATTTGTATTAGTAACCAAATTAGACCACTGCAATTGCAATCTCGTGCTTAAAAAATGCTACCGGCTAGTTCTTACTGTTAGTCGTGCATTGCATAATTCAAAATTAACTGACAAACATAATTTGAGTTTCTGGCCACTTAGCGAATTTCTACATTTATTCAAAAATAAAAGATTGACCTGGACAGTACATTACAACGCTCTCTGTACACTTTATAACGATGATCTCTGTCGGATAAGTTGGTAGGTACTTAATATGTGCAGAATTGAGGCGAACAGATCTTTTGAAACTATTTTAAAATGCACTCAAAATGGTCAATGTTTGAGTGCTCTGCTATTGAAAAAAACTTGAACTACTAAGCACTGTTGTTCTAGAAAGATCCAAGTTTTGGTAACTTAATTGTTTCATCTTAGAAACAAGCAACATTAAATACTAGTTGCAACTGTAGGCATTGAAATATTATTTGCCAAACTCGTGCATTTCAACTAATAAATTCACTTAATTTATAATTTATTTTTCTTTAAAAAATATTGAAGCCGTATGTATGAGCGATAACTCTGACTGCAGCCTTACAAATGATCAAGAAACCCTACAATAGTCATCGTGTATCAACAAATTATAAAAACGAGATGTCACCAATGATTAATAATAACAATCAGTCGTAAAAAGCGAATTGTTAGTCACATGATGTGCGCAACACACTAATATATTTATAAGAGATATACGTCCCACATTTATAAAAATGAGTTCAATATATTTTAATAATGAAACAAAAACTACCAAATATACGCAAGAGTACTTACTTGGAATACTTCTTTGAGTGTCATAGATTTCCCACCACTTACAGTGACAACCTCATCGGCACGATTCTTCAGAGTCTTCTTGATAAATCGCAGCAGGTGTTTTTGATTCATGCAAGATGCTGCGTGTATGTGAGTGTCCACCTTACGTATGTTATAAAAGTCTCGATGGGGCACCGCCTTTTGCGACGCCAATTCACGTAGTTCGTTCAACAGTACGTGCAGTTGAAACTTGGATGATAAGTAAGTGAGACGACGGTAACAGAACGACTTTCTGCAATAAAAATGATAATGGAAGCATGCTCTTTAGGTATTTATAATTAGTCTAAATACAAAATAAAATTATGTGTGAGTGTAGAATATGACTTGCATGATTATGCTACAATGAATTTAAGTGATATTTGAGTTATATTGTGCATTATATGGCTAATTGCATCAGTGCACACAGAATTTTGATACATCCACTAGAATTACAAGTACATTTCGAATGCACAGGCTTGGACTCATGATCAATTTTCCCCTTGTTTGATGTAATCAGGATGTAATAAAAAATTAGTAAGAATGTTCTGTGCAACTAATGGAGGTCATATGTCTTTTCAATGACATTAACGAAATAATGAACCCCAAAAATTATAACCCAAGAAATCTATTTCTAAACAGTTACCAACCACAGGAAATCCTGTAATATTCACTTATACTCCACTTGGAACACTTACAGTGGTCCATCTGCGATCATGTTACACATGCTGTTCATGTCCGTGACAAACATTTCCAAATTTGGATAAGTAAACTTGCAACAATCATTGTTTTTGGCATGTTGTTCGTCCACGTAAACATGAAAAACACCTTCGTGCGGTTTAAAGACGTGTTTGGTATCGGATAATTCGGGCGCCTCCCAAGGATTGCCACGACTCGGGGGATGAATTCCATGTTCTAGAAGTTCAATTGAAACACATAAGTTTCGCACAAGAGAGACGTGTTCAAATAAAGCGATATTTAACAAAAAAAGCAATTTAATTGGTTATAGAAAAATGTAAATGGATATTGAAAACTTTAAAACACACACATGTTGCATTGAACAATTTCGTGCATTTAGAAAATTTGTTTAAGTCAATATGTCTCACTTACTATAAGAACTAAAGTACAAACAATTTCAGTAAAATGTAAATGAAGATGTGGCATCAAAACTTGAATCATTGAATTATGTCAGTCCTAGGCATATTTATTATTTGTTTACCAATTTCAGATATTTGTTTACTGATTTATAGATTTCATTTTGTCATTTATCATTTCACCATACTAAATTTGTTGCACATACTCATGGGGTAACATGTTTTGATAGAGGTTTCTTGATGCAATAGGGTGAATAGATTTAAAGAGCTCAATAAAGGCAATTTAGTATCAACTGTATTTATTAGAAAAAATATTTTTAACAAAATTTGCATTTTCCACAATACCCTTGTGCAGATGCTCAAGTTCACAACATACCTTTCATAGTTGTGAAATTTGAGCATACTTTTTTAAACTAATCAAAAACATTACATTTTAAGATTTATTTATGAAGTTGGAAAAATAGTACATACAATTTATATAAAAAATGAATTTTGTACCATTACTTGTCACCCAGAAACATCCTTACTGATTCCAGAACCATGAGTTTTTAGATTAAATAAATAAGTAACTATATTATCTTCATGGTTGTCTTTTTTCAAAACGATTGTTTAAAACACTCATCTGCAATGATTCATTTAAAGGATTCATCTCTTACTTTCCTGAGTTTAATTTTGCCCACCAGCATCATTGTAATAAATGAAAAAATGGCTATAAGAACTAATCAATCATGCACCAATTATAATATTAATCATGAAAGAGTACTTTAGTTTTTATAATAAATGAAACAAGGAGTCCTATTTCTCAAAGTGACAAATATAATTTGGCATGTTAATAATTAACGTAAACAAAGGTGACCATGTGCAACTCGTGGTGATATCCATTATGACAAAATAGTGTTAAATTTGGTTTCAGTTACAGGAAACTTTAGAGAATTGATTTTGTAATTTTTGATCTTAGTGATGGTCAATTATAATTATTCTCTGAAGATAGAGATTTGCGGGCATTGATTCGACTATAAAATAATTTTCTTTCTAATTCGGTGATTGGGTCTATGACTTTCTAACTGCCACCATGAACACTTATATTGAAAATAGAACTTATGTTAATATCATATTTTAACACCGACAAAATGCATAATATTAATCACCATTGACTGATACGACAATACTTTTCATCTGCCCCACTCGTCATTTTGAGAAATAGGCCCTAGGGAAGACCAGTTCAAATGTTCCAGCATGTATATGAAATAGTCGCAAATAGTCTGTTAAAAACCTGTCCAAATAGGTGCTTTTTATGTACGCTCTCTATCTATGAAACTACGAGCTACTCTAAACACAAAGCCTGCTTTATAAAAAAAACATAGCAATTCGCAAACGAAAATGGACAGGGTTACCTTTATGAACTTTATTTTGCAAAATATTGTCGATTATTTCATCACTATCTGTCTGCGTCATGGCGTATTCATTCAGGGAAGATCCAGTCACTTGAGTGGTATTATTTTGTATCTCTGCTACATGCAAAAGCTAAGTACTACACTCTCATACAAAAGTAAATACAGTGTCGTCTATGATCACAAAAATGACGTAACATATGATAATATATGAAAAAGGGCCCCATTATTAAGAAAATGGCGAAATGTACATATGATAGAGAACAACTGATTAGAAATTAATTAATGCGGCTTTGACCTTCTTAGCAAGATAAGTGCATCGTAATTTTTAGGTTCCTCAATAAAATTTCGCTTATTATAAGAGAAATTTAGTTCAAATAGTGATAGTAGCGTGCACTTCAACGTAGTTGAGTTTGTTAGTATTAATTTAAAAGTAAACTTAGCAGAGTTATCGAGAAATAAGTTTTTAGGACCTTGACACAATTTAATGCTTATTCAACCCAAAAGAGCGGGTTGTCGTTTGTCCAAAGTAAATAAATCAACAAACTCCAGAAACATAGTTTTCCATAAGTTTCCGTAGTTTTTTGCTACGGTTTTGGATAGATTCGTAATATATAGCTCTTATAATAAGCGAGTTGACAAATCTTCTAGGGGTGGTTACAAAATGTTGTCATTGCAAATAAAATATCAAAGATTTAATGCAAATAAAGCATGATAATTAGTGTACACAAGACAAGTGCAAAAGCAAAAATAACAAACGAAAATATTTTAAAACCAAACGACACTGTATTGTTCATTAAAAATTACTATTCCGTGCAATCACTCATTCAGATCATACCTACTGTGAAATAAAAACAAATTAATCACATCAAACACGTTGGTAATAAATCTACAAATTATAAAAAAATAATAATCATTTTTATTTTGACGCCGTTGAATATCCATTGTACAATTTAATGTGACTGATATAAAACGACTTCAAAAATACCATTAATTCTACTTGGTATCAATACTACAGTTGAACGTCGGCAAAACCCAGTGAGCCATTTATTTTCATTATGAACCTCCAAAACAGTTAGTGTTCCTAGAGTGGGGATAGCGTTACACAAACAAGCTATTTTCCATGGGTCAGGATTTACGATTCAAATAACTTTTTGCAAAATAAAAGAAAAAGACTAATTTTCGTGGAATAGCAATTTTACCTGCGATGGTTTGCTTATCATCGTGGTGTCTTTCATTGTGCTCGGCACTGTCTGGATTCATGAATCTCGCAGTCGTGGAACAGAACGATTGGTGCGACATTTTCATGTAATTTTGTCTGATTTTTAAGGCCTGTATCAGTAATTTTGAAGCTCTTTCCAAGTCTTCCAATGGAACCTAAAAAATCACCAATGAAATATCTCATACAAAAAAAAAACAATTCCAACAATTTCCAATAGGAAAATATAAACTGTGAACGAGTTTTTTAAAGAACTTGACTGGAAGGTGATAAAAAATCAAAATTAAAACGACAGAATAGAAGTTCATTAGTAAGGAAATACTAAAGAATGACAGACCAAAAAGATGTATACAAACACCGGTATAATTATGCACTAATCTACATATACGAATATATATTATCCAAAGTGATTGCATTTTGGAAAACTGAAGTTCCAAAAACGTCATTTTGAAACTCTACCAAATAGCCTATAATGAAATCTAGTGGAACAAATTAACATTCGCATTTTCTAGGAACTGAAAAATAAAAGTCATCAAAGCCACATTGAATTTACCACATATTTGAAACAATAATTGTAAAATATTGATTCACGATGAATTTTCGCCGCAGAATGACATAGAACGACTGTGAGGGGCTTCTTATGAAATTGTGTGGCTTCAGCAGTTGAAGCAATCGAATATGTCGTAATATTAACATTCGCGTCCAACATAATTCGTTACTTACGCCGCTGGTGTCCTCCCCCGATATCGACACGCGCTGGAAATGTGGCACGAAATCGTGTTCATCCTCGACCAAATGGTCCTGTTCGTCCGGTGCACCGACGAGTGAGGGCTCATAGTGACTTCGTTTCTCTTCCAGTACTCTGAAATAAAATTTAATTTAATTTAAATAAAAACACGATGTAATATGTTTATTCTTTCTTTTCTTATTTTTATAGAATATGTTTGGAAATGATTTATTGATAATAGATCTATGATAATAATATTATTATTATTATTAGTCAAAGAAAGTAGACGAGAATATGAGAAAGTATCCATAATTTTACGCCATTGGCATGAGCGAAGTAAACGATGCTATTTTAATGTCAATAAACCCATTAATAATAATTATAATTAACCAATACATGAGAATGAAAAATTGTCTCTAATTAAGCATATGCGAGCGTAAATACGATGGTATGTACATACGTCCTATTTACATTACAAATATAAATTGCGAATAAAGTAAAAACGCGCTTTGTAAGATTCTATAACAAATAAGTTATTATTAATTTATTTCTCGCCATCTCCTGCATCTGAATTTTCCAATAATACGTACAATAAAATATAAACAGTAAGTTAAAAAATATTATTAAGTCTTGATTATTAAAATTAACGTGATTAAGAGCACCGACGAAGTTATGGTTCGTTAACATGCAGGAAAAAATTAATTAAGGACGTCTAGAAACACCTGTTGAAAGAGGTAATTGATACCGCGTCCATCCGGCGTGTGCACCAAGAACAAAAGACGTAGTTATCACCAGGAGGTGTTGCACGCCAGCCACTCCACTAGGCAGGATATCGCGAACTAATCCCTAATGTGGCAACTACCTTTAAGTCGTCAATAAATCACCCCTCAACGTGTCGACAAAACAGCCCAACGATCAAACAAAACGTTTACCGAATTATATAACAATAAATAACGAGTTTTTATTTCGACAATTGTGCCCTGAAGAATTACTGAATATTTGTTCAGGTAATAATCATGCAGAAAATTAAAAAGTTTAGATCCGACGCAATTCATGGAACATCATCGGACATAAATCCAACGAGTTGGTGGGTTTGGGTTTTGTCAATTTTCTCTTAACGAGAAAACCAATAACAATCTTTAACTTCATAATTTGGAATGAATTGCCCTACTTTGAAAAAATAATAATATTATTTACTCAACGATTTGTATGTACTAAGAACATGTTTAGAAGTTAATCACATGTCGATAAAACAACGTTTGAATTTATTTGAATTGCGTGTTCCTCACAGAAATCGTAGTTTAATAATAGATGATACCAGTACGATCGTAAAATGCATTATTAATTTTAATTAGTTACAACCGAGTGCAGCTGTCGAACAGTACATTGCGTTATTTTGTGGAGAGTTTATTCTATTTTTAATTGCTGGTAGCTTTAAAATGTTATCACATTGAAATTTTCAATAACAAGACAAAGAAAAATAGTTTTCAAAATCGCACTCTACCTGAAAATTCAACTGGATCATTTAGAATAGAATAAAGAGAACAGACTACATTAGCTCTGGGCTTTAGGAAAATATTACGATTCGAAATTACCTCGACAATTCACAATACAAGATCGAAATTCGGACTTTATGGACTATTTCAGTTAAAATAATTAGGATAACGCGATTGGAATTTGAATAAAATTCCATAAAGAAATAGTACATGTCAAATTAATTTCGTCAAATAACAAAATTGATCGATAATTTATTTTTAATTTCGAATACAAGACTTGATGCAACTTCATCGAATATATGTGTGATGGTCTGATGAGCCCATAGAGGGCGAAATAGCTGTCCTCACCTCACATTGGCTAAAATTTATCTTCAGCAAAACGGTCTTTATTGCCGACGGCTGCGGTGTAAACAGTACTAGCTTAGCTGGTCGGAAAGAGCTCTGCATTTATATGGCAGTAAAAGTGGGTATGCATGTCTAGATAGCGGCAATTCACACACAAATTCATATAACCACAATAATGTGAAATGTAAGGTCACAAATTTAAAATAAAATAAAACACGTATAATCACCGGTATTTTGGAGCACTTAGAAATTATTTAATAAATCTAAATGTAGCCGTCCATTTCATAACGATCTGTTAGAATATGAAGTATTGCATTGTAAATAAAATGTAAACAGATTATAGTAAACATTCTGGAATTCTCTAATCACACGGAACACGGAAACCTGGAAATGAATTATTAATATCTGCAAAGTGTATTTAAACATATCGACATGTAATGTTAATCCGTTTGTAATTCGTTTAAAAAATCAGACGGGCTTCGATTTTATATAAATTTTCCCGGTCAAGTACAAGCTGACATTAAAAGTTAGTTAAATAAACAAAATTCTAAAAATCATAATTAAAACGAACAAACAAAATGTATCTATTAAATTTAATTCTTCTTTGACGGCGAACCGTACCGAAATAATTACGGTGGAAAAACACACAATCAAGTAAGTAAATGGCCAACGCCTTTTCACATTTAATATTAATATTATTCGATCAACTTATTATATTATATTATATATTTAATGGTTTCCGCTTCCTGAAATCTAGACTGTTTTGATGTGTTGTAGGCCGTCTTAGCCACTTGTTGTATATACAAACAATCGTTCCAGCCATATGCTTGGAACGATTGTTTGTCGGACTCTCTCAAATTGCTGCTCGATGCTGAGTAGTTGAGCACTTGTTGTACTACACTACACTGTAGTAGATGTTACGTGACCGAGATATGCCTGGTGGGTACGGACTGCCCCCCCCCCCCCCACTACTAGCCGATTCTAGACGAAGAACTTGTCTTCTGCTTATCGGCTAGAAAACAGTTTCTGGAAATTTTGCATGCCATTTTGTTTCCTCGATTCTTAGAAGGGTGGAAAATCCCAGTTTCCGAGAGTGCAAATTTAAATTGCCAAGAGCGTTGATTAATGGCTTATTTACAACCTTTGCGCTGTGATGAATTTGGCAGAAGATTTTTGAGATGATTGCCGAGCCGAAATGATGTGACAATAGAAAATGTTCTACAAGTTTTTACTCTGGAAGATACGCACAAGTGCGATGGGGCATATTATTTGACTGAACCTTTGGCGGCAAACACCGTTAAGCATCTGTGATGATCACGGAAGGTCATACTGGTTGTGGCTTTGGGAATATTTACCAATGCTAAAAATATTGCACGTATCTAACGTAACTACGAAATGATTTACACGGACTTTGAGCGGATCTTAATCAACTTAATTAAATACGTTAATGTACATATGCAGGACTAGACCGATATTGTTTGCAGACCATCGCAGAGCCAGAAGAGAATTTGCCCTTGAGCATGTAAACTGGAACATTAAAGCTTGGGACCAAGATATTCTCTGATACATTCAAAAAGAAGCTTTTGGAGGTCATTCAGTTATGGTATGGGCGTACAGACCTGCATCTGTTTCCGCAACATGAACAGCAGGATGTATCGTACGTAACAGGGATTTTGGAGCCACATTATCGGGCCTAATTTTATTTTCCAGCACGATGATGCATATCCGTACAATGCAAGAATTTTGACGCAATAACTGAATGAAGCTGACATTAATGTCCGAGCCTAGCTAGGAGTCCCCAACTTAATCCCACAGAACACAAATGAGACGACAACTCTGAGCCCACCTCCAAATACTCTAGAGGATCTAAGTCAACAACTGAGCGCTGTTTGATTTAACATATCCGACGAAGACATTTAATTGATAAATTGATTGCAGCATTGTTTCTTTTTTTGTTTATTATATAGAAGTTTTGTTTCATAATTTTCTTCATGTTAAATACATTGTCTTATGTTATAAAATGCAGTTGAAATTTTTACTGAGGAAAATCAAAAAGTATCTTGGGCGGTCCGATAATTTATTGAGGCAGTTTATAATAAGCTGTGTCGATTGGATTTATATTTGTATTCCTTATTTGACACATTTAGTGCGCTTTCTCGATCTTCGAGAAATAAACTCTTATAAGCATTCTCAATTATTGCCACCTCGTACGCATCAACTTTCGTTTCCTTTGAGTAGATTTTTTGTTCATTTTGTTTTACATTTATTGCCTCCATGTTAGTTTTTTTCAAATTTATATTATTTTGTCCTATCCTGTCTTTTAAATGTATTTATTCCAGTGCAAAGCTGAATATATAAGAAAGCTGATGGAATCTTGAAAAATAAATGTATCGGTTAAAGATTTAAAAAAAGGACGCTAGAACACAAAGCAAATAAGAAATAGTAGACCGGAAGTTAAGCGAAAAGGGTGTACTCTTCCCACGTTTATGGAATGAAATATGAAGGATGTTTTTTTCAAACCCCCCGATTATAAACGATAAAGAAACATGTCTATGCTTTGAAGGAAACGTTCCCAATATCCCATCATTTCTCGAATGACGTATGTGTATCTTACGAGGAGAGGAAGTTATTCAACGATCACCTTTGTACGATAGCGACATCGTATTTCATAAAAACGATCAAAGACAAATAGATTAACCGCCGGAAGTCACTGTTTGCGAATCAATTAATAAAACCAGTCACGTTTGCATGTATAGATGACCTAATATCCCATCAGTAATTATTGCCACTCACGCGCCACATCGGAAGTTGATTACACGTCAAAACTCCAAGTAATACAACACGGTACGCCATCATTTTAATTACAATGGGGTAAAACGTTCTAATAATTTGTCCATTATAATTTCCCAACTTAATAATTTGGAAATTTCCCATTCGATATTCAATTATTCAATATATCAGCTAATCCATTAGTATTTGACAGAATTTTCATGACCTAGTGAATTTTTAACGTCGTAATGTAAATTAAACTTTTCACGACAAATTAGCTGCTAAGAGAATGACTATTACTGACTATCTGAGAATCGGTTAAGATATGACTTGCGATATATAGAATGAATTAAGCAGTTAGAACTGCGTATTTTTCTGCCTCCTGATTCCCACTCTAATATTAAATACGTCCGTGCATTTGTTCCTGGTCTCCGTATATGCCCTAGGCATTCATCCTAACCTGTACACGTGCTTATTTTTTAAATTACGTATTCACCTTGTAATACTTCATAATGCATCCGTAGTCCGTATTCGTTGGGTATTTTTATTGGGTCCCGATATTAATATTAATCTCCTTGATTATGGTTATCTTTCTTGGTTGTTAGTCCAGTTAATAACTCTTTAAGGTATTCAATCCACATTTGTTTGCATTGTGATTCACTTTCTGTCACTCTTTTATGTACCACTTGTTACCTTTATAGGATCTGTTTTGTTCACTGATTTTTTTTCATAATTTCGTATTTCTTTTCTTACTTTCTTTTTCATCAAATTTCCTTTGTCGTCTATCTATCTCCTCTTATTCAATTGCTCTGTTTCATTATTCGTTCATGTTCTTCTATATCTTCCTTTCTATTAGTTTTTATCCACTTCAAGCTTCTTTTTTAATAGGTGCGTGGCATTCTTCATTGAACTATCCTCGATTATTTTATTGGCGATTTACGAGTGAGTACTTCTGACAAGCACTTTTACTTCGTTCTTTTAATTATTTGATTTTATTTTATTTAGTTTTTCTATGTCACATTTATGTTCTGTGTACTTCGTTTTCATTGTTCTTTTTACTTTTTGTCTTAATGTTGGGTAAGGTTGGGTTGGGTTGACGCAAATAAAATAAATTTCAATCATAAAATCCCGGGACCTGATGTTATATTCGTGTCCCTGTTCATTCCTGCAGAAGTTTTATATGTTCATTAAAACAATTACCAGTAGACTGTGTATGTAGATGCAAGGAGCTGTCATCACTTAATATTTGATGAATACCATGAGTGTCATGTGTGCACCCCTCCAAAGCCCGAACAGCTTGATTTTGCCCAGTGAGGGAGTTTGTGCAAATGACCGGATGATTTCAATTGAACAAGCAACGAAGCAGTGAAGTTGAGCAAAATACGTTGCTCTGGCACTTTCAGGATCTATGATTTTACATATATGCCTAATTCAACACACCGCAGATGATAATTTTGAGCATAACCTATCAATATGTATTCTCCATGTCAGCCTTGAATCCAGAAGAACTCAAAAAGACTTTTCTGTAGTGCACTTGCGATCCTTAGATTTCCTGCGTGAAGTGAATCTAATGATGGCAGTTTTGTCATTATATAATAATAGCTGGTAGTTATTGAACCATTCAGTGGCTTCTGGTGTGCATATAATAAGTCTGATTCTAGAATATCTAGTTCTTTATCTGACACAATCACAGTTGTGTCATCTGCAAATATGATTGAATCACAGCTTGTTTGTTTGGGCAGATTGTTCACTTAGAAATCCCAGGATTGATCCTTGAGGATATTCTTTTACTGATTTATGAACTAATCATGTCAATGGCCATTCCTCTAATCTATAAAACATCAAAGCCTCGGAGAGGTCACACAGTTTCACTAAGCAATCCCTTTGATTTTCTAACGCAGCGGTTATGATGTCAAGTAGATGCTGAATTACCTGAGATGTACTATGGTTAGGTCTAAAGCTAAATTGTTCCCTACTTAAATAGTTAAAAGTATTAATGAAGCAGATAATTCATTTGAATATTATATGCTCTAGTATTTTTAAGAAGGCTGGTAGGATGGATATCGGGAGGTAATTATTAGCATTATTATTAACATTACCCTTTTTGACACATTATAAATATTTTTGCATTTTCAATTGATCGGGAAAATACCCGCATTATAACCAAGCATTCATGACTGATGTTAGTGGCTCTATAATGCAGTTCTTCTTCCTCTTGAATAATTCGATCAATAGTGAACAAATGTCTTGTGTTTTCTTATTTTTAATTTTGTCCAAAATATTCGATATTTCTGTACCACTCGAAAGTGTAAAGACAGCATTGCCAGCATTACCAGAGATCATGTTAGCTGTATCTGCAGTGTCTGTTTGAATTGTCTACGATATTTTGTTAAGTGCATTAGGTGATAAATTGTGATTAGGTATGCTTTTAGTCTTTTTTCCAGTCTCGTTATTATTTTACACATCTGCTTCTGCTTATTGTCGCTATAGCATATTTCAGAAAATTTGCTTTATAGCTTTTGTACATATTATAGATTTCAGGATTATTCCTTTGTTTATATGCATGTAGCATCAACCTCATTGCTTCTTTATATTGGTGCAATTCTAAGCTAAACGTAATGGGATTCTTATTTATGTTGTATTGCTCGAAATGGTAGCAAAGAAACGTCGCCATGAAATTATCAAATTTCTATTTTGCTTTTTCAATATGTTTCCAATATTTGTGCTTCATGGTCAGATATGTGAGTGGCTTGAACATTTGCAACACAATTTACAATGTTGCAAGATATTGTCTATACAAGCTTTATTTCGTGTTGTTTCGAAAATGTCTTGCTTTAGTTCAAAATTCCTCAATAAATTGAGGAACTGTGAATTAAAATCATTTCCACTTTCAAAGCGAACATTAGAATCTCCTATATAAGCAATTTTAGTGGTTTTCCATAGTTTAGATATAGTGTATTAGCGCATATTCTCAGTAATCTGGAGAAATGCTTTGACGTTGGTGATCGATATGTTACGACTATAACTATGTCAAACTTATCACTGTAAGTTGCTAAGAGTGCACAAACTTTATCAATTGAAATTTGTTGAATAGCATCTATTGACCTATATAAGCCACGTTTAGCAAATATTCCTGCACCACTTCGAGCGAACAAAGCAACCATTTCATAGTATGTTATTTGATAGTAGTTTTGGTTATGTTTATTTAGCCAATGTTCAATAATACGTATATCAGTATTAGTCGAATACATCGTTAAAGCGAATTTTCAGTTTGTTCGACAAACATTGAACATTTATGGGCATTATTGTTAGTGAAAATTTTATTGTTTTAGATGTACCGACATTTTGACTGAGCAATTTTTTTATAATCACATATATGCGGAAAGAGTTCACCAAAGATTTATTTCGGACATAATATATTCGACACTCCAGATATAAATAAATTTCGTGTGTCTATTAACATATGGAAAATACAACAACAAAATTCTCAGATAAATCCGGCGACACGATTGTTATCTTATGATAGCAATACAGACAGCAAAACAAAATTCTTAAACATGTAATTATAAATAATTATTTATGGCACCGTTTTCAGAAAAACAAAAACAAAACAACCATATACAGTCAAATTCTGGAAAAATTATACCGTTATTTTAAGGATGTTTTGAATGAGCACATTAGCCTCAATCGATTACATTAAGACGACTTGGAGATTTTTTTGTTAGATTTGGAAAAAAATACTTTCATCCCGCTCAATCGTCAATCGTGTAATGACAAAAAAATGCTCGCTTTTGGCGTGGAGATAACGCAAATAACACTCCGGGGACAAAATAAAGAAGCGAACATGAAGGATTATCATTAAAGTTAAATGACATGCTCGCGCTAATAATATTTCAGACTTTTTTATCTGGAATTTTTATGAATGCGAACTGTGAGGTAGGATTCGCAGATAAATAAACGCATCTTAAAGTTAATTAATCCAATTCCTCAATAATATGTCACGCTATAACATTCTAACATATTTTGCGGCATATGATAATTAACATCAAAGTAGGCATTATACATAGTTCACCTAACTGGGACTCCATTGAAAAAGTACGATAGCATGTTTTAAAAATCTGCAGTGGTCCGCACTGAACTTTCTTATACTTAGTTATAATACATTTCTCGAAAAAACTTCAAATGAAAGTTGTTTAAAATTTCAATATCTACATCTTTTATAAGAAAGCCGATTGAGAATGTTTGGGGTTTACTCGTTAAAACATTTACAGAAGAGACTTTTTTCCTCAAAATGCCAAACAACTGTGGAAAGCTGTTCAAGAATCATGGGAAGAATTAAGTCACGATGAAAATCTATGGCATACTTTAATCGGTTCTATGCCTAGAAGACTTGAAAAGGTGCTTCAAGCAAATGGGACTATAACAAAATATTAAGTATTGGTTTATGGTTCCGTATTTTTAATAAAAATTAAATGATTAATTCATTATCTTATTGTTTTCACTTGAAATTGAAATTCTACCTTATATATAGTTCCTTTTAAAAAATCTGGTACCTATACATGCATCCCGTATTTGATTTTCTGAAAGCTACGTGCATTTGTTGTCAAAATATGACATAAAATATAACCTAAATCCAAACAGACAATTTTAGATTGTAAAAAAATCATGCCTACTGATTTATGAAGTGTACTCGATTTTTTTGAAACCAACTGTACTTACACATAAAGTATAAGAAAGTAAAAATTGTGAACAAAACATTTAAAGCGCTCTTTAATTGAAGTGCAAGTTATACCCAAGTTAATTTTTTAAAATCATATTTTACTACTTTTTGTGAAATGCTACTTATCGATATGTGCCTACGGGTGCACTAACATAAAAGATACTCACTTCACTGTAATTTGCCTTTGAATTGCGAGTTTCTTTTCAATCTGCTCGATGGGAAATTGCGGAACTTCGTATGGTGCCGATATTTCGTTAGAAAAATCGGGACCGTCGGACGCAAACCTCGTCGCATTGTACGAAGGACTCTCGCTTCCTGCAATAAAAATTATACATTTCAATTAATACGTAGGTGTTGGATGGGACGGGACATTTTTATTTTTAATGAAACCGTCGTACGACGAACACAAATTTATTTCACTAGGACACACAACTTGGACTAACTGCCATCGAGCGATTCCCAATCTTAATTTTGTAAATCATTTCAAATTAAATTTGGAGATTAGAAATAAATCTAATAAATAATATGACGTAGACATTAGATAGAAACATCGTCCTAATCGCATTGATGAGAAGTTTATTGATACAATTTTTGGTACTTTGGTGCATAAATGGTTCAATTATATCCATGGTAAAAATCTATTGCACACGATATAGGCATATCCAAAGTCGATTGAGCATAAACATTGCCAGGCAGCAACCAAATTCATAAATAAGAGATTACCAGATATTTTTGGGTGTGTTGTGTGTAAACAAATACAAATAGATCCTGATCATAACACTACGCTTATTTTGCATCTAATCGGGGCTAATTAAAATATAAATGCTATTTAACCTACATAAAATGGTCGATAACGCAGTGATTGTAAGGCGCAATCAGAACTTGTGCAACATATTCGTTGAGCAACAATATTTTGCAATATATCGTAATTATATGAATGACTTAAAGTACACAAACGATATAAATAGATCTACGTGCTTTTCTTAAAAGTGCATTTTGTTAGAGAAATTTTATGCAGTTAGTTTGTAATTTTATCTACGACGCACGTATAGCTTACTAAATTATTGGGATCAAAATATTATTGAATTCAAATTTTTTACACAAACAAAATACATAAACTAAGTAAGAATATATTTTTCTGCATTTTGTTTTTAGATAAGGATCATCGCGACAAATTCCAATTTTCTCAACTTGACTGCATTTGTTAGCCAACAATTAACACAATTATCTGTTAATTTGGTTAATTGGTATTCGATTGGTATTAATGTTAATATTAATTAATTGATATTAAAATACATGAAATTCTATAACAACAACAAAATTGTGTCAACCATGTTGTTTTTCAGAAAAACCAACAAAACATGACAAGGTTAAGCTCACCGTGATAATATTATATAGTTGTTAAAATCAGAATCGTAAATAATTAAAGTAAGGTGTTATGACACGTGACACGTGTACTCTTGCGCTCTTCTTTTGAAAACACATTGATAATTATGTATATTAATGATAGCAGTTAAAGTTCAAGATACAATTTGTAGCTAGAAAGATGCATATGTTTATTAATAACACGAGACATTGACAAACATTCAAACTAAACATATCTTATCTAGGAATAACTTTGTAAACTTCCATAATTAATCTCCAACGTACAAAGAAACGAAATCGTTCCCAGAAGTCGTTAGATGATGTACAAAGAAGTAGTTTAAATAGTCGTATTTGTATTCTACCAAATTTGTACCCAATAAATGAAATGCAATAGGATTAATGTGACTAACACGTTGCTATTTTTAGAACCAAATGATCATACGTTACCTGTTAAAAATTCCACTGGAATCTCTCATACGTGAACTATTTTCGCAATTGAGTCATTTTTATTTATTATTCGTAATCCACATCTAATCGGGGACATTGCGGTTACTTATTATCTTATTATATGAATCAATAGGAAGTTTAATTTGAACATTTGTTGTAGAACGTATGCACAGAGTCGTAACCAGACGAATGCAAATGGAACTGAAGTCACGGTCTGCAGATAAAATGTGGATTTGCATCATCCGTTTATTATCACATGTATAATATCGAAATGATGGTGAGGTTACTCTAGGGCACTCTATAATTACATTGATGCGTCGCAGTAAGCCGAACATATAAATGCCCGTTGAGATAAATTTTGGAGACACGTAAATGATACAATTTTGTTTCTAACACTGAATTCCCTTTACGGGTTTATGCCATTGTTATCATTGGCCATACTGTTGGGAATGGTTAAGAATGCGATGAAAAGTTAGACGGAAATGACAACGGCGCCGCTGAACTCCAAGCCCGCGCCCACACCGGATCAATAAGTAATCAGCAATGCACAATATTCCAGCAAAAATGCAGCATAAAGATTATGTGTGGAGAGACGTATAAAATTAAATTATTCATCCCACGCCACGGCCTTTATACTGCCTGTTTAGTGGAATATTGCGTATTGTGGATTGCTTATTGCTAATCGTTCACAAAAAAAACACTTGCTCTTCAATGAAGGCCACGCCACTTCGTTTATGGTCTTTCCTTTTGTAATTACCTCCTGCATTTTTAAAGCAGTCAAATTGACTGATGTCGAGAATTTTGATATATCACGATATCAAGTAAATTGGAATCAGCCAAAACAGAGAAGTTTTGGTGTTAGCTAAGAACATCTTGCTCATACCTTGTTACAAAATTAAGAATTTGTCAAGACTAAGCAAGAGCAGGGCTTTGCAATTCCGAATGAAATTACCGAGTTATTAATAATTGGTAATTTTTCAACGGGTATTTTCAATGAATTTCCCACGATAGACTTGATAAAATGAAAGGACCCACCCGGTCCTTTGGTTTGGTTTGGTTTGGTATGACAAAATTTATCGAGTTCAAAGAAGCATGGACGCTCTTTCAACACTTCTAGTTGCAAGTGTAAATTTAAGAGTCGAAAGAGTGCAATATGCAGTGCAATTTGTTTCATCGTGCTGGACGTTTACATTGCATGGCTAAAAATCAAAATATTTTATCGCCTTACATACTAAAGTTTCATTGCAGTTCAGGAAGAAGTTTGTAATATTTCACAATTCACATTAGTTACATTGCAATAATTTATGTTACAAATGATTTTTAGGGACGAATCTCACGACGGAAATAATGTAGAAGAAACAACGATTATTTTATATATATATATATATATATATATATATATATATATATATATATATATATATATATATATATATATATTGTATGCCTAATTTTCAAACCTGGTAACTAAATTTTCAACCAAATTTTAAACTTGCGCGCCACTTATTCGGATACGTAAACATATACTCTCTGAGGAACCTCCGACTAGGTCAGGATAACTAAAAGAAATCATCTAAACTCCACAATATTCAGTTACAAAAGAAAACCCTGCACCTCAACAACAAAAAGAAAAAATGTTACGTGATCAAATGCTTATGTTGACAGCAGATCTATTTGAAGGTTTTCTTGCATAATATCTACTACTTTAAAAATGGAATGTTTTTGTTCCGAAGAGCACATAAAATTGGCACTTGAAAATTTCTGGAAATTAAGAAGGGGCGAAAAGCACCCCATTGTGCTCCTAATAAGAGACCATCTAATACTCAAAACACGGGACAAAACAATGAAAATCTCAAAAGGTGAATAGTCGTAATTACTATTTATGGAAGAATCCACGAACCTATTAAGTTCGTAAAAATAATTATACATTCACTAGGTATAGATCAATAGAATTGGTCATTTCTGTAAATTGAGTGGAAGCAAGAAGGGGCGGTGTTTATATAAAGAAGATGCAGATGAAGAAAACGAAAATACAGAAAATTAGAAAATATTAAATTGGAGATTAGGACAATAAGAATAGATTACCTTAAACCATTGTTTGGAGTTCTACAACGAAATTCATCATCTTTTCAGAAGTATATCCTTGAAGTAGAAGTTTAAGCCTAAGAACTCTACAACAAGCATTTGTGTCGTTGCCAATTATTTTTGTCTCAGTTTAACGTTATGAATTTGATTTATTAGAATGAAAAACGTGAACAATGCATCGGAAACAAAAAGGGCAAGAAAAGAGATAACGACACTAATATCAAGATTCAACAGTACGGGATATTATCGAACAAAACTTTCAGCAAATATTTTTTCTATCTACAACATAATAATGCGTATTGTTCTATGCACAGCTGAACTTCTATATAATTCTTCTCTCAGTTTTATTATTTATCGTGAAATTCATATCCTACAAAATATTTTAAGAGTGGTCCCCCACAGATGATTCCTCCCACCCCCGCTTCGAAACACCAAGGGTAAAATATACCTTTCATATTTTGCCAAATGGAGTGTCACCACTCTATGAAGCAAAGCTAAATATCATCACAAACGTCGTCATTCTTCTCTTACATATCCTTCTCATTAGTTTTAACCCAGTGATTCCGTGATCATTTCTTTCGAATAAATAGGAAGTAAAAATAATAAAAGTAACTTATTATATACAAAAATATCTAATTATGCAAATAAATTTGCTTTAATAAAACTATTAGGAAATTTAATCCTCTGAACATCTGCACTTTTAAAGTCACAAGTTTTGGTAATGGTGATGAATCGGACGAACGGATAATTACGCAAGGTAATCGGAAACGAATCAGAATCTAGAAATACAGACGGAGAGGTTTATGACATTTCAATTTTTGAAATTTGGACACAAATACGGTCAAGTAAATATCACCAGGTTGTCATTTGCATACTCTATTAAATTGGGTAACATTGCAGTTCAAATAATAAATATTAATGCAAAAAAATCTTGAACTCAATATTATCATTTTCTGCAGGAAATATCGGCAAACGAGACTGGAGTTATTCGTTATTGCAACGTTAGCAAAATTCCTTGGAACTTTCACAAATAATATTCGGAACGAACACATGCATTATCCAGCAGCGGTTCAATATGGACGTTAGTTAGCATGGCATGCGTTTAAAATATTTAAGCGCAGTCGTAAATTATCCATTTAAATAGATAACACTTGCAGGGCAATTTTACGACTTTAACACAAGGTAAAGTTCTAAAATTAAAGTAATTTTCCGTAATCGGTCGGTGAAGTAAATCCACAGATGGGCGTACATACGTAAGACAAGACTGGGTAAGGGAATTTATTTATAAGTTTCCTCTGAAATGTCATTATAAAAAATATAAGCCTATAATGGACCTTCCAAGGACATAAAGTGTCCACAGTTCAAACGTTGTGTAAAAAAGAAAAATTATGTCAATCATAATTTACGAACTAAAATATAAAAAAAAATAATTAATATGTGCGAAATCTACAATAACGTGTGTCTTAACTTTAAATGCTACACTGTTAATGTCGATATCAATGGAGTACTTGCGTCAAGAAAATTCTGGAATGGCCAATATGTACATATGGAAAATCTACACAGAGTAAAAACTGAAATTCGACACCACCAGTCGTTGTGAACTTAACTTCCGCGATAAAAGCCATTTAAATTAAAATTTTAAATTGAGATTTGAGAGCCACTAAAAATTAAATCCATGTAGTGAATAGCGTTTTAACGAGTACTTATATTTTCTTAAAATTTTATTATTTTATTTGTTTGTAAAAAAACGATTATGATACATATATATATATTTCTTTTCTTAATCTTTACCCCGTATATTTTATTTGGTTTTCATTCATTCAATAGTTTCGTTTCATCATTCACTGTTTTTTTTTTCATTTGGTTTTTAACATTTTCTTTTCTTTTTTTTTTCATTGTCATTTAACTTTATTGGCATCGTGTTGATCTGTTTTTCCCCCTATTCGTTCGTTCCATTTTATTGGGATTGTCGTTTATTATTTATTTTCATTTCGTTACAGTTTAATTGCATTCGTTTTCATTCACGTAATTTTGATATTTAATTTGATCCGACATTATGTCCCTTCGATGGATTTTCATTTAAATTTGTTAATACATTTGACGCAGAAACACAAATATGTATGAATGGTATTTACAAAACTGAAGGACAGCGATGGTTTGCGTGTTTTAAAAAAAAATCAATACGAATTATCCATAGCCCCTATCCAACATCAACATCATATATTAACAATTTTGTTTATTCATTTCTTTTTTTTTTGGTACAACACACACGATTGACACGTCCTCGCCGAAAATCGCACACGAACGTCCATGACCACGATATAATTCGCATGTTTACAACATTCCTCACCAGAATTCTGTTTCTCCGGGTTCGTATGCTCGAAACTATTTTTAATCCACTGCAAACACGCTTCATTGTTTTCATCCACCTCCATGATCGCGAAAACTAAACGAACATGAGCCCGCGATTAAAAACCGTCCGTAATTCAAAACCAGCAGCGGACTCACGAAAAAAAATAGCGAGTCCGACTAGGCACGTTGACATTCACCAGTAAACTGGCCTGAAACTGCATAACTGTGCATGTGATCCCACATGAAATTTATCGGAGTGGATGTCAGCGGATCACGCTTCAAAGTGCTTCCCGATGTGCATCAGACACGTAAACGAAACGCAAAGAATTTTAAGAACCGTAAGAACCTCAAGGCTACGATTGATAATTTAGCGTCGAATATTCAAATTAATTTATTATCACGGGCACGTGTGTACTCGTACTGTTTAATAACAAGTCAGCTAGTTGTTATGAGGCGGGTTATTTATTGTATTATTTCCACGGAGTATCTACAAAGACGTCGTGTGTGAGCGAGGAAAACTACCGATCAATAGAAGGTTTATCTACTTACAAATAATCAACGTAAGCATTTTCAAACTTACATTCTACAATATCAAAAGAATTGTATTCCGACTATGCATCAGATTTAATTCTCATACAGCAACATGCCAGAATACTCAAAATTAACGACGGTATATACACAGTGATTCCATTAAAATTTTAATTTTCTAAATCAGGGAACCATTTTACACTTTACCAATTTACATTTCGACAACTATATTGTCATCTTCAGCTGTGACAACACGATTATTATGATTATGAATATTCGATGGAACACGTCAGTTGTATAATTTCGACTTGAAGAAGATTTTCCCATATATTTAATTGTTGCCTTTATTTTGTATTTTTACTATTGATATTACGTCTTCCATCTTGCCTGTGTTTACTTGAAAATATTGGTGATTTTATACGTTTATTTATTGTTGTATGTGAATGTTGCGTATTTATTTTTGTTTATTATTCTTGTTGTTGGTTTGTTGTTATCTTATGTGTTATTCTGTTATTTATTTTTGTTTTTGATTTGTGCGTTGTATATTTTATCTACAATTTGTTCGTTGTATCAGTTATTTATTGCGATGCGTTTTAGTATCCTGATTTCTTTGCTTGTATTTTCAATGTTCATTGATAAGTTAATTAATCGACTTATGTAACTGTTAAAGGCTGTAATTTTATGTTGTTGTGGGTGATTTGAGGTGAAGTGTATTATCTAGTGGTGGTTAGTTTTCTGTAAATGTTGTGTTTTATTTTACTTGTTTTCGTGTTCTTGTGTAGGGTGATATCCATATAGTTAATTTTGTTGTCTTGTTCTTTTTCCAGTGTGAATGCTATGTTTTTCTGGAGTTCGTTTATTTTATTTAGAATGAACGAAACACGGCATCTTGTAGCATCAAACCATATACAGAAGAAAACTAGAAGTTCCTTGTCTGCTTTTGTGATTATTGCTCGGTACACTTTTAATTTTGCTTTAATTTTCTCAATATTAAAGCAAAATTAAAAATGTACCGAGCAATAATCATAAAAGCAGAGAAGGAACATACAACTATCATAATGAAAAAAGAAAAATACATAGAGAAAACCTGAGACTTCTTAATGAAAAACAATTACATGGAAATGAGTAAAGACCCGACAAACAAATACTAAGCATGACTAAAACAAACCATAAAAGAGACAGATAAAATAATAATGTCAGAAGACATATATAAACACATCAACATGAACCCATATGCAGCAGTAATAATTGCACTACCAAAAATACATAAAGAAGATATCCGATCAGACCTCTAATAAATGCCAAGAGTGCACCCGCATATAAGATATGAAAAACAATATTTAAAATACAAATTTGAACTAGATAACAAATAGAATATTAAAAACAAGAAGGATCTAATAAATAGATTAGAAAACTTAATAATAAACTCAGATATACAGTTCGCATCATACTACATCACAAATCTATACAGCAACATCGCAATAAATGAAATCATTCATGTAATGAAACAAAGACTAAGATTCAAGAAGGAAGAAGAGACATGTATTAAACAATTTAGGAAATTACTAACAGAAGTACTGAAACAGAATTACTTCGAATTTGATGATAAAATATATACGCAACAGGATGGTCTAGCGATGAGATCCCCATTATAAGGCTCACTAGCTGACATATTTCTCCAAAACATAGAAGAACAACATGTCAAGAAAATAAAACAAAAATATAAATCACAGAATGGATAAGATGCATATTCGACATATTAGTTACACTCGAACAAGACAACAAACGACATTCTAAATGAAACAAATAAACTGTACAAAATATAGCATTCACAGCGAAGTTCGTCAAGATACAACACTATCTCGGGACCACAATTGCTAAGAGGATTATTCACCGATCAGAACAAGCACTTACACGAGAAAAAGTGCGCCACACATACTACGAAATAAACTTAGTATCCAACGATCTTTATCACCTACATTTGTAACTAAGTCAATTACTACCTGAAGATGTGTGGAAAACAGTGGACCGGATTAGTTACGAGCACCCGAGACATTACATAAACAATGCTACCAGACCCAAAGACCAAGAAGTTGGAGAAGCTACATCAAAAGTAGACCGAATCAACACCAGGATTGGACCCTAAGAAGACTATCGTGAACCTCACCAACCAACCACCAACGTTATCTGATGAGCAAACCAAGAAAGGACTTAATTTCGCTAATGCACCAAGAAGAATACCAAAGGACGAAATAATCACCCAAGTGGAATGTGCAATAAGGAATCTACTAACAGAAGAAGGAGAACAAATAAGACACGAGACGTGCAAAATTCTCTGCAAAACAAAACCATCAACTCGGAATATCTCAAGGACAGAAGAGAACGCATTGAAAGAACTTCGTAATAATAAGGATGTCATCGTTTTACGTGCCGATAAGGGAAACGCAACAGTAGTGATGACCAGGATGGACTACAATAAGAAGAGATTATATGAACTACCAAAGATACACAAAACGGGTAACCTTACCACCAATTGTGGATCTCCAACATACGAACTTGCCAGATATATTGCCAAGAAGCTACAGCAGTACGTGGGATTAACAAGCAGTTTGTGTGGAATCACTATTCACCAACGTACCAGTAGAAGAAACCCTAGAAACCCTTTCTATGAAATGGTGAATTCTATGAACAGAAGTACGATGCAGCTATGGGATCACCACTTTCACCAGTCATTGCCAACATCTTCATGGAGACTTTTGAATGGGTGCCTACATTTTCCGGACGTACTAGTTAAACGAAACAACCGTGGAAAGTTGGGACATGGAGTATACCACAAGAAGACGCATACGGAGCCTCACATCACCATCCACAACAGAAAATCACCAATTCACCACACTGTTACACAGAGCGGAAAAAATTAGCGATGATAGTAATAAAAGCGAAGAAATACAACATGTGAAGAATGCACTACAGAAAAACGGCTACAAACCACAGGATATTCAGAGACTTGCCAAAGCTAGAAAGAAGAAAAAGGATTACCCAGAACAAGAACCAGCAGGATACGCACACCTCCCATATATTGCTGAACTTACGGACATGCTGAGGAAAACCCCGAGAAGAAGAATATCAACGTCAGGTTCAGCACAGTTAAAAAAATAAAAGAACTGCTTCCATCCAACAAGAACTCGGTACCCAGATTACGAGTAAAAGGAATATAGAAACTTCAATTCCAGTGTGAAAAATCGTATATTGGACAAACGACGCAGTATACAGTGCAGCGTCAAGGAGCATCGAAGAGATGTCGAGGAGGGAAATACTGGAAGATCCGCAGTAGCTGAACACTACCACACAGGAAGCAGTCACATAATCGATTACGGCCAAGTGAAGATACTCGCCAGAAAGTGAGAGAATCCTTGAAAATAATGAAGTACCCGATTATTTCAAAACGGAAGATGGATATAGACTAAGTAAGGTTTAGAAGTTAGCACTAAAGGACGCCGAGAAGCAAGGAACACCAAAGACACAGCCAGGACCATCAAGGACTAATCCAGGAGGAGCATCGGACACGCAACGAAGCGAAATAGCGACTGGATATATAAGGAGGCGCAGAAGACATCAACATCAATCTTTAGAACCCTTCTAAAGAAGCTGATCATGCATGATCAAGCCCTGATCAGCGAAACATCGAGTTTATTTCAAGAACGACGGCAACACCCGGAAAATACAGCATATAAAATCATATGGAACACTGGCCGTGAAAGCCTACATTCGACTATAATTAATAACTGTACACGTTTTCACGTCGTTCTGAGCTGCGGTTCAAAAGTTATAAGGGATCAGACAGATTTTGATCTTTATATACAGATTGGAACAACAAAATGCGCTTTGGAAATCATTCTATATAATATTTACATTCATCTTAGTTCCACGATAATGTTTCAACCCAGTGCACTGCACACTGCAGTGGTTTGAAAACTGTAATCCCTACTCTTTTACTTTTAGGACGAAAATTTCAATTTCAATATCATTACCACGATTTCATCGCGTGCCAGTATGATGTCACCTACCTCACATCTAATCACATAACATCGCCTTTACATATAAAATACTAAAACACTATTAAGCTTAAAATGAAAGTTTGGTTTTCGTCGCCATTCCGCAGCAGACTTTTGATTCACAACGGCCCAATAATAATTATTATGTTGCACTTGTGTTTGATTAACTAACTTTACTAATTATATTATTTCAAGTAATCTATTACATATTCATTATATATAAACGATTCAAGATGAATAACACATTTGAATAATGGGTATGCCGTCGTCTACTTCAGCATAAAGTTATACATGCCCATCAAATTTCTGGTTTGCTATCTAGCCAGGCAATCCATCGATATTGTTATGGTGTCGATAAAATCTGATAAAATTGTTCTCTAATCTAGTTAAGCGTCAACTTCTTCGACTTTCCGACTGGCTGAGGTTAAATGAGGTACCTTGGCTAGATTTTGTGCACGCAACCAAGTTTCATTAAACATATTACAAATGCTGATAAAAAATTCTGGTTTCAGTAGTAGACACCGGTTGATTTTGTGAAGCTCATACTGTAATTCTGCGTCTCCTCAATGCCCTGCGTTAATAAGGGATCTTCACGAGGAGGTGTGGTCATTTGACATTGAGGGCAAGGGTGTACAATGGAGCAAATTTAAATGTCTGATCCACACTATAGATACAGCTGCACGACTCAAGTTCATAATTTGAACAGCGCCTCGTCTTGAATACCCTTCTTAAATAAATATTGGCACCCTTGCTATACAGGGTGCAGCATTGGCGGACGCAACATAGGAAATCCCATGTTAATTTCGAAGCATTGAAATACTGGCTTCCCTTAATGATTTTACAGCGACATTCTGTTGATTTTTTTTAAACAACACTACATGATAATCCAATTGGACTAGACTCAGTTCGCAAATTATGTCGGCTAAATTTTGGAATTTTAAATCAAACATCAGCTTTCAACTCTCAAAATGCTTCTTTAATGAAAAAACATATGGAATGTTAGATTTAATACATTTCTATTATTTTTGTATCCTGTATACAAATTATTTTTCCAAACCAAACCCGGACTCCAATTGACTCTAATGTCATTAAAAATAAGGCTTTGCAAATTTATGAAAAAATTAAGAATCAGTTACCATCCACTTCTTCAAGTGAAAATAATCTATCTTTTTCAGCCAACAAACAAACAACATCGTTCTTTACATAATCTAAGATTGAAAGGCAGCATCTACTGATTTCGATGCAGCGTAACAATATCCAGCAAAATTTGCTAAAAATATTGCCGCCAATTGATATACTCCTGACCAGGTCTTCAATGCTGATGAGGCGGGATTATTTTGGAAAAAAATGCCACATAGAACCTATTTGACTGAAGTCAAGTCAAGTGGTCATAAAGCAGCCAAAAGTAGAGTAACAATTCTTTTCTGTAGCAACGCTGCAGGTGATCATATAATGAAACCATTGGTTATTAACAAATAAAAAAAGCCACGCTCATTTACAGGAATAAATATCAATAATCTTCCTATCTATTAGCTGGCTAAAGCACGGGTTACTACTACGCTTTTCAATGAACGGCTTCTTAATATTTTGTCCCACATGTTAAAAGATACTTAAGTAAAAAGGGCCTTTTAAGGCTCTGCTGTTGATTGATAATGCGCCAGGCTATCCTCAAGATTTACAACACGAAAATGTGAAAGTTGTATTTCTAAGAATACGACTTCATTGCTGCAGCCATTCGATCAAGGGATAATTTCGACTTTTAAGGCACTGTACATCAAGCAAACCTTCAGGTATATTTTAGAACGAATGGAAAATGATGAATCTCTTTCAATTAAGGATGCTTGGAAAGAAATTTACAATTTTAGATTACGTTAACCATGTTGGTATGATTTATACAAAGATTAAGAAATCGACGCTGAACGCCTGTTGGAAAAAAATATGGCCTCATGTAGTAGTTGAAGCTGATAATGCTAGCTTTGTATTGGAAAACGAATATAACTTAAACTCAAATAACTGGGTTGGCACATACAATAGAAAGAGAAGGTTTCGATGACAACAAAGAATTAGATGACGAGCTCTACGGTTCCAGAGAAAAAATAATGAATGTTTAACTCAATACGAGGAAGTCTGTAAAGATTTAACAAAAACAAAACACAATTGTTAATTACAGATCAAGTCTCGTCAATCTGAAATTGTCTCTAATACATCAACTATCAAACCAGATTCGCAACAAGAAAGTGATGGATCCGTGAAAGTCATGATAGCAATTAAACTTTTGGTGATTTTTTTTTAATGATTTTATATTTCCAGTTTCTATAAAATTAATTACACACTCCGTATGTTTATTATATTATGAATGAACTGTTATTTTTATTTTTTTTTAATATATTATTAAGAAAGCCTTAGATAAATAGCTCAATTATGCACATTTTAGGTTGTTTTCCATTTACACGGTTTTGCCAAATGAATTTAAAAATTCGTTTTACACGTTTTGCTATGGAACCAATCTTCCGTGTACATCGGGGGATAGGTATTGAAAAAATACAGAAAGCAATTCTCACGCACACTTACGCAGAAAATACATTTAAATTATTAAAAATATATTTCACCCTAAATAATTATTAGCATTATTTTGTTCGTGCTCCTAAAATGATTTCCGCTTTTCCTCCACTGCATCATAATTTATTTACAAATCAGTCCAGTCCAGAACGTGAACGCCTAGAGACAATCAAGCAGATGTTAAAATCCCAGTATTGGCTTACGAATGCTACCGCGAACGTAAATTTAAATCTAAAAATTCGGAAGTTTATATTTAGAACGCGATAAACAAAACGATTTGTGGTATAAAGCGAGCGCCAAAATTTCACCGGTCGAGGACAGTTGGCGCCATCGCGTCTGGTGATTTTCCTACGCGTGGCATTTTGGAGATATAATTTAGTCACTACCTACGACAAAAACAAATGTTTACAATTTAAAACATGTACATTGGGTACAAAACCACGTTTGTCGTCATCTTGCGAAATAGAAGCAATAAAATAGAACACGGTTGGTTATTGATATGAGAATTAACAAATCAATTTTAAAGCCAAAATATTTAATCTCATGAGATTTGAATCGAATATGGCTACATCTTTTACCTTTTTTTGGGTTAGACCACGACTTCGAATCTAAGTTAAAACAGCTTGTGGTGAAAAAATGTCAGAAAAATGTTGCGCCTCGCAGATGTAACAGCCTGAATCAAACATATGTACGAAATTAACTTATCATAACAATTTAAAATAATGCAAACAAAACAAAATTTGGCATGATATAACCTGGAGATCAAAAAGCAGCAATTCATATTTGTCCAGGTCTGTACGAGAAATTGTGCTCTCTTTTATATTTAACTGGCCTAGAGTTCAAATTAGATCTTAAATTAACCGTCACTGCGCACATATGAATTATTACCTTGTCCAAAAAAATTGCAGATATTTACAGACGCGATTAGTCAGACAGTAATTAATGTACAAACAATTTTGGCAAAATCAGTTTACTACACGTATGAATAACATGTTTTATTTTAACTATATGGCTGTATACCAAGATGATATAGATATAAAAACTATTTAAAACTTCTCATCATAATCGAAATTTTGGAAAATTAAAATATATGTACACGAAATAATTAAAAAGAAATAAAAAATAATTAAGATAATAAATCACAAAATAAAATGTTATACTAAAACATAAGCAAAACAAGATCAAAATGAAAATGAGATCATGGAATATGAGTACTAAATGAATAACATAATTAAATATTTTCCAATGTATTGTTTATAAATTCAAACTTAATGGTTCGTGAATTGCCGAATGGTCTCCAGGATGCTAAAGATTGAAGAATCTGAATTGAAAACTACAGACCTGTTTAATGTATCTTATTTCGGGAAAAAACTTGCGAATAGGCTATTTACAGTTACTTGACTTACATGTTAATGAAATTGACAAGAAAGATAACTAACAGGTGTGTTCTATTCTATAAATAAAATATTGCTAGATAAGCTTTGTTATAGCATAAAGTGGTGCCTCAAACATTAACAGAATCGTATGTAACAGGTCGTAGTCAGTCAAAGAATGTTTAAAATAAAACTGTAAAGTCTGAAAATAGGAAACAACTACTGAGAATTCCGCAAGACTTTATGTTAGGACACATGCACACATTGCAAACATTTCTTTGTGAAGTCTAAGGTAATTTTATATTCACTTTGTGTATGTTTCCAATTATTGAGAGGAAATTTGAAAATTAATATTTTTATTACCATTGAAACAGTGTGAAGTGCATATAAGTCACTTTTACTTAATCATATTACCTCATCGATACCCCTCAGAAAAAAAAATCAATGGTCGTACAAATACTGTACTTCGTCATTCGGCTTGAATAATATAAGAATGCAGCAAAGTGTACTATATAAGTTCTTACGTTCAAAAATTGTATTTCTAAATTGTTTCTAATGCGTAAAAATTTATTCAAAATTAACGATGTGTGGTATTTGTTTATCTGGCAGATTGTATCTTCAAATTACCAAATGAGGTGCCTGATAAAAGATTTCAAAACGTTTGCACGTCATCGGATCAAATCTAAATTTCAGAATCGGTAATTCGCCGTCAAACATTTACACAAAAAAATATAAAAATATTACTACACAAGGTATCAGAATAAGAAAAAATATATTACCTTTGTTCTCATCGAAAAACGAATTCAATCTCAAAAACGTCGGCGAGTTGAGAATAATTTCGGGCAAATCTTCCGAGTCGGTGGACATCAATACCCCCCTCGAAGACATTTTGGGGGGGCTGCAAGGGACACTACACTTCGTAAATCACTACAAATGCAGAACGTGCACCCTACATCCAAACACCGTTGCGAACAACTAACCTGTGATTCCCTGGCAGAATAACAAAACGAAAATAAATCTGTGCGTTGTGACAAAACGTACACTGAACTGCACAAACGGATTGTTCCTATTTTTAAACAACCCCCACGATGGCCGTAAAAGCTGGACGTACTCTGCGCGCAAAAAACGGAATAACTACTATCTAAATCTAAACTAAATGAAAATTAAATATTTATTTTCGAATGCCAACGCATTTTTAAGCCGATGCGCGTAATAATCATATGATTACAGGTGTGACTGTGTGTGCGATGCTCTGATATGATATCTAGAAAATTATGAGAGTGGTGCCGAAAAGGGTAAGTTTGACAATCTCTGTATTGATTGATTTATATTTGGTAAATTATATAGAATCGCTAATATCAAGATCTAAAAACAAATTTAAATAAAACTTGTTTAACAACTCACTAGCATGACGAACCAAAATTGAATAAACAAAACGTATCAGTGATAATTACTGTGGTTAGCATAACAATTATTGTATAACGATTTTTAGCACGAGAATATTTCGTAAACTATTGTTTATTTGTTCTTTGCAAATTATGTGCTCGCTAAGTCCTATTTTATGATTGATTACACGTAAAATTAAGGTATGTTTATATATACACTCATAGTTCTGGCAACAAATACACATTGCAACCGTTTGTAGTCTGAGTATTTTGGCTACCCAATTGAACGAACTAATCCAATTGTGTTATAACATGTATTTATTTGCGCGTGAGATATTTTTTTATAACTTCGTTTGTTATTTTTCGATTATCGATACAAATGTTTGGCATTGGTTATTATACTTGTTATTAATGAAAAAAACAACTATGTAAAAGTTGTAGATGATCATCAATTTCATATTCCAGAAATACATTTATATACTAAGTGACATAGAAATCCGAACACCAAGAAAGAGCTGGATTTTTTTTTAATTTCAACATCACATAGTCGGCTACCACAGAGGAACAATCGATGAAAAATTCAAGTTAAAAAACACGACAAACGAGTTTTTATTAATATTGTGTTTGACCACCTCGAAGCCGCGTACACTCATTGAGCCGTCTAGGCATGGATCTAATCAGGTGGTCGATATCTGCTACTTGCTACCCAGGCTACTTGTACCTCATGTCTCAGAGCATCTAACATCTGCGGAGAATTGGCTAAATTGGTGAATCGCCTACCCATCACATCCCAAACATGCTCAATTGGTGATAGGTCAGGTGAACGGGAGGGCCATGGCAAAAGATTAACGTCGGCAGCTTGAAAGAAGACTAGACTCACGCGAGCTACGTGAGGACGGGCGTTATCATGCTTGAATATGGGATATGGCATGGTCGCATGATAGGGTAGCAGATGGCGCTCTACAATGTCATGGATGTAACGCTGAGCATTCATATTGCCTCTAACAAAGACTAGTGGTGACCTGCTGCCATAGGCAATGGCACCCCATACCATTACCCCAACAGTGCGATGCACATGGCAATGGCACCCCATACCATTACCCCAACAGTGAGATGCACATGCCGTTCTATCGCAAACTCCAGGTTGCGGCGTTCTCCTTTTCGTCTTCTGACCCATGCCTTGCCTTGAACGACGACTGTGGAATATCGAATGGAATAGTGTCGTCTTTAGTGACGAGTCCCGGTTTTGCTTGGCCATGCATGATGGTCGGCTTTCAAGCTGCCGACGTTAATCTGTTGCCATGACCCCCCCCCCCCCCATTCACCTAACCTATCACCAATTGAGCATGTTTGGGATGTGATGGGTAGACGACTCTTCAATATAGCCAGTTCTCCACAAACGTTAGATGCTCTGAGACATGAGGTACAAGTAGCCTGGAATGAGGTGCCTCAAGCAGATATCGACCACCTGATTCGATACATGACCAGACGGCTCAATGAGTGTACACGGCTTCGAGGTGGTCAAACACACTATTAATAAAAACTCGTTTGTCTTTTGTTTTTAACTTGAATTTTTCATCGATTGTTCCTCTATGGTAGCCGACTATGTGGTGTTAAAATTATTAAAAAATTACAACTGTTTCTTGGCATTCGGATTTCTATGTCACTTAGTATAAATACAACGGTGTACTAACATAGGAATTTTATTAATGGAACACTGGATACGCTATTGCATTTTATGATAGATTTTTAATGCTGATTAATCTGATATCAATTTATATCGGGTGTTCAATTATTTTTGAGATTGAGTTTTAATACGACAAACAAGTGTGTTACACCAATAAAATGTTAGTAATTAACAGTAAAAAGTAAAAAAATCTAATGGGATTAAAAGCGAAAAGCGTAAAACTAAAAATCTTAAATGTAACGTCCTCTATATTTTGATACAAGAAAAACAGTGGTTTTATTTACCATTTAAAAATACCAATATTTTCAACAGATAAAAACTTATAAATAATTATTTATTATATAAGACGATAAAATTGTACTTTATCTTTGAGATCGTTTTTTAGCGTCGAGACGTTAGTCGAGACGCTAATTACGCTCGAGAAGATAATAAGATTTTATCGTCGTTTGCAATAATAAATAATAAATTAAAATTTCAAAGAAAATTACAATTTTTGGCACAAAAATCGCAATTGCGTTGTCCGTTACTATGGATTAGTCTGTGGGTACCTCTGTAGAATTGTCAAAGCAAACACTTACAAGTTGTGGTGTTCCAAAAATAAATGTTTCTAATAACTATAATTGTACAATTTATTAATGTTGTCGTTCCCCTTCCAATTAATATGTTGGAATTTGTAAATGTTATTGAATAAAAAATTTTTAATCATTTTATCTACCCTTACTCAAAAAAAGTTGATAAAATAATACTAAACATCTGCTATAGGAAAAAGTTTTTCATTTTCATAAATATTATATCATAGTTAACAATGTCTCGCAAGTCAATAAAACGTGACCTTTGATTTTGATTGTATTTTTGCCTTCTGTGTCACGAAACTCAGCTGCATAACAATGCATTGGCCATTTGTCAGTATAACATTTTAAAAATAAATCTGGAACTTATATTAATACAACGCATTCGTAAACTTAAAATAAAAAAGAAACGTTTTACTTTTTGATTAAAATTTTATCAAATTCGAAACTGTTAGACAAGTACCTTAAACCATTTTTCACTCTTACGAAATACCTACATACAAAAAAATTGCGATGTTATTAATTAAAATATAATATTCTTGAAATTATGAAAAAAATCTTAAGTATATAAAAAATCTTGGTGTGTAAGTCTTTTAAACAAATTGTGTATGATGTACACAAAATTAAATTAACAATAATTTAAATATTATTTTAATTAGTAAAAAAAATTCGCGAATACGCGAGTAAACAATTTGAAAAGATTTCGCGAGCAAGAGGACGCGAAGTTGCGCCGTTAAAACAGTCACGCTGTTTCGCGCGACAACAACATTTTTGAGTTGGATTGGATATAAATAAAACAAGCACAGTGAGAAATAGACTAGCTACAATAGATCTATTAGAAGACCCTACAATAAAAAATGCACCAAGGAGCCCAGCAGGAGAAAAACCAGCAGGAATAGAGGTGAGATTGAATTTAATTTATTAATAATTTTCTTCTTAGTGTTTTAAAACGTTAGTGTAATACTCACAAGGCAAATATAGGAATTATTATTATATTTAGAATTTATAATAATAATAATCAATACTATAAAGTATTATTAATAATTTCATTTTTATTGTTTAAAACAACAACCACATCAAGGTACTTGTTGATAAAAACTACATCGTCTTAATACAGCGATACAGCCTACATCCATAAAGCTATTTTCGGATCATAAAGTCAATGATCTACAATTACATATGTTTTTATCTTATATTTAATAATGAAAGCTAATTAAATATTAAGTTATGCTACTGTGACGTTTGGTGTCAAATACAATGTGAAATAAAATACACTATTTAAACACAATTTCCTATTTTTAGCAACACACATGAAGTTTTGGGTTATATTCCAAAACTGCCTTCGATCAACATCTACAGTATTAAGAATGTATGTCCAAGAACACCGTACCAAAGATAATAAAGGTTATAAATGAAAAAGAACCACGTGCAGACTCCAACAGGCTAAAAGTAACAAAACCGAAGACATATTGTTATCCATTTAGTCTTTAAAAAAAAATTAATGAAACAAAGAAAGAGAAAGAACATGCCCACCACACCACACATTTGACCTGTGCAGTTAGGAAAATAACACCGAAACAATATGGTCTAGCAATCCACCAGTTTATCTTTAAGGACATTGTTCATTAATGTTCATAACAAGGTGTAAGATTAGTCCACCTGTTACGAAATTTTACATTTTTCTGTCATCTTTGACATGACATATTTTCGATATATATAGTGTGGTTGATTTTTCATTGTGGTCTCATTAATTTAGTCAGAATCAAGCTATGAAAATAATTCAAAAAATAGTTTTAAATAACTGTCCAATCGTCTACGATAGAACGTCACAATGAATTCAACAGTACGTTTTCTAAATGGAGCACCCTGTATTTTCTTGGATCATTGGTATTAAGCATATTACATTATAGAGCACTATATTTAGTACTATTTTAGTGGCAATAAATAAGGTCAAGCAGTCAACAAATATCAAAAACAGGCTGTGCAAATGCGATTTTGTTAAGAAAATGTCTATTTAAACTCTTTTTAAATATAACACATTACACGCATTAGAAAATAATAAGATCACAATAAAATAACCAATCAATATTGCTCATATCTATTACCTATAGGCATTGATTAAATATGCCAACCGTTGTTATGCACATTTGAGCTCTTCGTAACAAATAATGGCGACATCCCCGTAGGTTTCAGGTGTTATTTGCTGGGCTGCTAATCAGTATCAAATGTAGTACTGTACAGAATGTTTTTACTGAATCCCCCAACAAAAACAGTGACCAATTATAATTTAAACAGTTTCATTTTGTTTTTTACGTATTTCCATTATTTTGTACCTAGTGATGCTCATTTTTTATTGCTATTTATTCCACAATATAAAAAATAAAAATATAATAAGAATTTAATAAGTTTTCCAATTATCCAACAGAATATAGATATGTATAATCACCGCTCTATTAAGTGACAGTGTTCCTAAACAATTGAAAGAGCGCGAAGTTATTTAAAACTGTTTTTGATTTTTGCAAAAATCGAAAAATCAACCATACGGTATATATATATATATATATATATATATATATATATATATATATATATATATTTGTGTGTGTAATTGTGTTTATTTTCGTAGTGTCGGTGTGGCACGTTTCGTTTATTTAAAACACCGTCGAAAATCTAGTTTATTTTTGCGCATCGTTTGTGAAGTTTATTATAATCAAATATTTACAACCAAAATAGTTAATGTTATCAAAATAAACACCTTTAGTATATATTATTATCCACGCGTGCATTTTCAGCGTTTACATTAAACATAATATTACATTTTCAAGAAAAGTAAAATTTTGGTTCAGCTCAAGATATTAAATAACGTAGAACCAGTGTGATTATGATCAAAGAATAAAAACGGGTGGAAGTGAGTGATCGCAAATTGTTCGTCATGAAACTGAATCGCGTGTAACTGTGTTTGTGGTTGAATTATGTTGCTGCAGAAAGCAAATTAATTTGAGTGGTCTCATACATATTTTTTCCAATTAGCTAATTTGGTCGCTACTTACGCAAATATTGCAAATACTTGAATAATTGTGTGCGGCGCCCTTTAAGAGAAAAGTCGCACCCACTGTGACATATGCGAAACCAGATGCAATTTCACTTCATCGCAATTTTTTCCACCGTCGGTATTTGTGGGTATAAACTGTCGCCAACATCGAGTTTCTAATTTAGAACAACTGTATATCTATTTTTACTTTCTTATACTTTATGAATATTCGAGATTTTAGCGGAAATATACTTTTAGATAGGCCTGCCAACCGGATCCGGATAATTTTGGATCCGGAGCTTAAAGTATCCGGGTATCCGGATACTGCTTCTGTTCCGGATGTGGAATCGGATCGGAATCCGACGATTTTTGTTTTGGATCCGGATCCGGATATTACTATTTCGGATCTTGATCCGCATATTGTTATCTCAGATCTTGATCCGCATATTGTTATTTCAGATCTCGAAAATCAAACACCGGGCATATCTTCAGATATCCGAATCCTAAAATCTTCTGATAGTAGCAGGCCTACTTTTTGAGGCCTCTGAATCGATTCCGACTATTTTTGCAATGACGTCTGCAAACGATTAAAGCTAAAGCTATGAAATTTAAAATTAAGATTTGTATATAATAAGGAAGAAAACGTCATATTTTGACAGGAATAGCTTAACTGGAAGTATGGTTTACTCTTATTACATTTTTCATATAATATTAAATTTTTTAACATCTTTTATTTCAAAGGGTCTTTCGAAAATGGAGTAAGCATAAGAATGTTCACTGATGACCTCTGTAGATTTTACATGAACTATAAACCTATACAAATTGCGTATGTAGCAGACATTTTCTAATTAAAACTATAATTAACCCTATGGGTATATATTACAAGTATGGTCTATGGCATTTCTCCAGCATTCTTTCATCCATTACCCATGTTTTGTTTCCATATGTTAGAACTGGTTTGTAGTAGTTTCTTATACTGTTATTGCACGTTTTCTTCGCTTGTTGTTAAAGATGAATGCGTGGTTTATTTGCTGCCAATAGTCAGCTGCCAATTACTTTCTCCATACTTCCTTTGTTATTTAGTGTGTAATCTAAATACTTAAATATTGTTGTCCTAATCGATAAATTAGAAGAACACAAGGAAAATAGTTGTAATTTCTTTTCCAGTTTTATGAAAGTAATGAAGTCTCATAAGCTGGTTATCATTTATTTACCATAAGATGCATTCAATTTGATTATTTCAAACTTATCCAAAAAAAAAAAGATAAAACATGGGATACAGTTTAGGGAAAAGTCTATTTGTCAATTCGATAATTCCAAATTCACAAATAATCGAGTGGGTCAATTTATTTATTATTAGTGCTTGTTACTAAAACCGTGTATCATAAGTCAAGTTCAAGTTGCAAGACCCATGTAATACACTCACAGACAAAAAAATTGCATATTTCTTTTTGGTTCTTTTTTGGTATTTGTGTTTTTTCCATTTGCGCTTTGGGTGGTTTTTGTTGCAAATGTATTTTCACTGGAGTAATACTTATCAAATACATTGCATATTGAACAACAATAACGGCTGCATCCTCCTAGGCATGCACCGCAGAAGATCTTTGATGATGTATTGCGGAATTCGATGCCATTCTTCCTGTGAGGCAATTCTTAATTCTGCAATTGAATTAGGAGCTGGATTTACGTGCTCGTATACGTCGCTTTAGGATGTCCCATACGTGTTCAATGGGATTTGCGTCAGGACTCATTGGTGGCCAGTTTAGTGTTTCAATCCCGACATCTTCAAGATACTGGGACACTGTCCTTGCGGCATGCGCACGGGCATTATCACGCATTAGCACAAATTATCGTACCCAATGAAGCTGGCATAAGGTACAATATGTTCTTCAAGTACATTACGAATGTACCAATCAGCATTCATTCTTAAAGTCACCTCAATGAGCTCCGTGCGACTCTTCCAACTAATGCCACCCCATAGCATAATGGAACCGCCACCAAAGCTAACGTTGTGTATAAGATTACATTCTGCAAAACATTTCCCCGATCTTCTGTATCCAAAACCACGTCCATCTGGCTTCCATAGCTGTATCCTTGTTTCATCCGTAAAAAAGACGCCGCCATTGATATTCATTCCATTTATCATGGGCTCTTGCAAATTGTAACCGTCTTGTTTTGTGACGTGCGAGAAGTCTACGCACTCTGGCAGGAGGTTTTAGCTTTAAACCAAATCCCTTAAGTCATCTTATTACTGTTTTAATACTTACATTGACTTGTCTTGTAATCAGTAATTTATTTTTGAGATGTGGAGCTGTAGTGTGCCATTTCGTAAAGATTAGATTCTCAAATAGTGATCGTCTCTTGGAGTAGTACATCTTTTGCGTCCTTGATCAGGTCGCCTTTTTTATTCTCCAGTCTCATTGTATCGCTTTACTATACGAGAAACAGTCGATTGATTAATACGCAATCTCCGCGCAATATCTTCTTGTCTGTAACCTTCATTGACTAAAGTAACAATTTGAACAGAAACCAACTCGCTTAAATGTGGCATCTCACTAACGAAAACTGCAGAATCGACAAACAAAACACGAAAAATGTCATTCCGCTAACAACAAACTAAACAGTAGCAGTTGATAGTCGTCAAGACACACCGTAGATTATTTGTAATTTGTAACATTCTTTCTTATTCAGCTATACAAGCTAAACCTAAGCATTCCTTTATCTGTAATAAATTGTGGTAGACGTAAAATACGCCAGTGAAAATATATTTGTAACAAAAACCACCCAAGGCGCCAATGGAAAAAACACAAATACCAAAAAAGAACAAAAAAAATATGCAATATTTTTGTCTGTGAGTCTATCATCGAAGAATTATACAGCTTACGTCACGTTTCAAGACAATTTTATGTTTAGAAGAATTTGGAATCGGTACCGGGAGACAGGAAGAAGAGCTGGTCAGAGTCAGAAACGGGACGACAACCGCTTGGCAAGATAGATTGTTGTGAAATTATGCACTTAGACGACGCACATCTACTTCTAGAGACCTGCGAAAATACATTAGGATTGCAACGGAAATCTAAATTTGCACGGAAACTGTAAGAAAATGGTTGCGAGAACATAACCTAAAGTCATGTAGCCACGGGTGCTTTAGATCACAACAGAAACCGACTGGCGTACGCTCAACAACATGCACATTGGGTGATGGTGCAGTGGTCCTCAGTGGTTTTCAGCGATTAATCCAGATTTCGGTTGACACGTTGTGATGGTCGTCTTCGAGTTTGGGCACGTACAGGTGAATGCCATCGTGAAGGACTAGTTCAGGAAGTGGACAAATTTGAAATGAGATCCGACATTATCTGGGCTGAAATCTCATTCCATACTCGCATCTTATGATAAATAAACGATAAGATAAACAGCTAACAAGATTTCATTACTTTCATAAAACTAGAAAAGAAATTACAAATATTTTTCTATCCTGTTAGAGTTCCTCTAATGTATTGGCGCAGTGTATTTCCTCTTCCAATCACCATAGTCTTCGTTTTTCTCTACATTCATTTTAACGTTATATTTAGTCCATTTTCTTCCTTCATAAATTTGCTATGCCCTTCGTCAATTTTTTGAATTATGCCTTTTACTATACTCTGCATTTAATGTTTATTGGCTTCCTGATTCCAATTCTTAAAATGGTCTCGTTATTAAATTATTTCTATTTATTATCCTGACTGGCTTGTCATTTAATTTCGACGTTGCTTAGCCTTTTTTACATATTTTTATTATGCTGTGTTCCAGTTTTCGCGTTTATATGTTTCATCCATGTATAGGTCTTTATCTCTAGTACTTGTAGTGTGTGATTTCTGTTTAATGTATTTTTTATATCTCCACAAGCTTTTATTGTTGACTTCGTTATTATCCACTTGAAGATCATAGTTGGCTTGTTGTGTTTTTATTAGTACTTTTTTTAATATTTGTATATTCCATTAGATTAGTATTGCTGGTTGTATGTGAACTGTTTTATGTTTAATGTCTTCTTTCAATTTTACTTTCACTGACACCAGGTAGTATTGGCTTAAAATCTCGTTAACTCTTTTTACTCTTAAAGGCCCCATACACCTGCGAACAAATTGCGCAAGAAACGCCGTTGTGCAAAAATTGTATAGTGTATGGTGATGTTTGACGAGTTGCGCAACTAGTTGCAGATGTTCAAAACTGTTTGAAATTAATTGCGCAACGGGTGGCGTTGCGCAACTATTGCATCGTGTATGAACATCGCTCTCTGGAAGCTGAAAGGAAAACATGTTATCAGACGGCATATTTCCGTACGTACACAACACAAGCAACTGAAGTTTGCATAAAACTGCGTGTAGTGTATGGGTAATCTTGGTTCCACAACAACCTGTTGTGCAACGTCAGTTTGCGCAATTTGTTCACAGGTGTATGGGGCCTTTTACATCGATTCTGACTAATTCGGGCATGACGTCTGGCTGTGTGTGGATTTCTGCGCGCTTTAACGCTCAAACAATTAAAGCTAAAATTATGAAACTATAAATTTAAGATTTGTATAGCGAAGAAGATATTACCTTCAAAATAAGAGGTATTGAAAAAGTGGTTCTTATAAATGTTAAAGATATTTAAATTTAAAAAACTACTTTTGTTTGAAACATTCTGTCATACGAGGAAAACCGCTTTTGAAAAATTCTTTGTAGTCCAAGAAGCTATGTAGCGCACGATAAGCATTGCCTCACACGGTAGCAATCGCAGTGGCTGACGCGGTCACCGTTGCGATGTCTGCAAGATGTAAATATTAGGGCCGCCGTAGACTAGCGATTAAACAGTCGGCCGATAGTTTAGTCGGATCGGGCTGGAGCGCGCACACTACGCCGACTAAACTATTTGGTTGCACGAGGGCGCGCACACTGTCCGATAGTTGCCCGATAGTCGGCGGCTGAATACATCGCGAAGCACAGTTCTTGGGCGAAACGTGTTATAATAACTGCACACATCAAAAAGAAATGTTATCTAGAAAAGTTATAATATTATATATTATATTAAATAGACGAAAGAAATTAATGAAAAAAAGAATTCGAAAGTTTAACATGTGTTTCATTTAAATTTTAATGATTCTAATTCTATATATTAGTTGACTGAACTTGTACATATGAAGTTTCCATTGATTGTTTCTTTTAAAATGTTTGGCGTTGCAAATGTCTGTAATGATCGTTGCTAATAAATTATTATTATTCAATTGTCTTTTATAAACGACAAATGTACGCACGCGCACTTCTTATCAGACCCGGTCGGCCGACTAAATAGTTGTATAGTGTGCGCTCTCGTATTGAACGCCATGCACTTCAAGCGATCGGCCGATAGTTGGCAGACTTTAAAGTTGGATGGGAATCGCACTGCCCATCAAACTTTTTAATCGGCCGATTTAAAATCGCATAGTGTACGCGCTCCCATAAGGCCACGTGTAATTCAGCCACCGACTAAACTATCGGCCGACTGTTTAATCGGTAGTCTACGGAGGCCCTTAAAGTACAAGAAAGTTTAATGCGGGCCACTGCAGATTTTTATATTTACTAAACGCTCCTTAGTTTGAAACGATGGACATGTGGAATTCAAAGAACGTTCATAATAAGCGCAGAAGGTGATTTGATGAGTAATTAATTTCACCATTTTGCAATATAAACAATCTGTGTATCGTTATCGTACCATTCATTTTTTATTGCCTTATTAAAAAATGTTACTCGTTACATTTACAATCAATGTTTAATTGCAATATGAATTTGTCATCGATGATAAATGTAATTACACAAAAGTAAGCGCGCCTAAAATTACAAACAAATCAAATCAATTTTAAAATGTCATTCACAAATCCCACCCTTCATATTTACGATTTACTAAGGTCGTCAAATATTCAAATTTTCGTGGAAAAATTGTATCGACTTACTGCTTGAGGTGAACGTCGTTGTTTTTACTCTCCAAAAATTCCGAAAAATTATCATTCTTCTGCATTTCACGTCGCACCTCGTTAGCGTCAGCTAATTCTACAAATATAAGTGTTCGTACATTTAAATTAATAAAAAAATTACGAGAAGGTCGTAAAGTTTTGATAAACGTCGTTTAATGTCAACTCTGAGAAATCATCAGCGTTTCAATTATCGTCGATTTCATTCATAAAAAATCTGCAGTGGTCCGCACTGAACTTTCTTATACTTACTTATACTCCATTTTTCAAAAAAACTTAAAAAAAGTTGTTTAAAATGAAAAATAACACGTTTTCGAAATACTAATGTTTTGTTTTATTTAAAGGACAAATAAAAGTGATTTTTTAATACGCAACTGCATATAAAAATAAATACAATAGAAGTAAAGTGCCATATAATGAATGGGTTGCAATTTTGCAATTTTATTTCCACTAAAATTTTAATGGTTAATCATTTGTTTAACTGAATTCATATCTAAAACATCTGCAGTGGTCCGCACTGAACTTTCTTATACTCAGTTATACTACATTTTTCCAAAAAACTTTTCAAATGAAACTTGTTTAAAATATCAATATCTGTGACTTTTGTACGAATAATTTTTTCGATAACATGTACCGTTTTCAAGATATGGAAAAAGGTAATAAGAGTAAAACATCACTCCGGTCGCGAGATTGAGGACGTTTTCCTCCTTGCTACATACAAATGTTAAGTTTAAAGTTTCAGAGCTCTAGCTTTAATCGTTTGGGCCGTAGAGCGCGCACACACAGACACACAGCCAGACATACATACGTCATTCCGAAAATAGTCAGAATAGATTCAGTGGACCTCAAAACGTGTATATCCATTCAAATCTCAACTTCGAAAATTTTCATGATTTCCTACTTACTTACTTATACATAAAGTAACGTGAGAGCAACGGAATTATGTTCTAGAGTTGGCCCTGGAAGAGGGAGATAGACATACCATGAATGTGTAATTTTAATCCAATAAAATAGTTCATTTAAACTGTCACTTTTTGAAGTATTGCAAAACAGTTTTTAATGAAATTTTAACACCATTTGTGAACATGTTGCACGACGACGAAGTACAGCAAGGTTATTTCCAGCAAGATAGCGCACGTGCACACACGACTTTTGAAAACATTAGTTGTCTGAGGTAATTCTTTGGTTATCGCATCATTAGTTCAAATACAGAGACAATTTGGCCTCCGAGGTCATGTGATATCACCCCTGTGACATTTTCTTATGGCCACATTTGAAAAACACTATTTTCAAAACTCCTGTTGATGATCTAGGCGATCTACAAGAACGAATTACTAACGCAATTGAAGAAATTAATAACACTCCCTTGGATATTTCATAATGTTGTTAATTCAGTTAAAAGAAGAGTTACATTGTGTAGAGATGTCAGTGGTAGCCATATACCTCATCTTATTTGATAATTACTATTGGTTGTCATGATTAAATTGTATTATTTAAAATTTTATTTCCAACATCACACATCACTACATTTTTACAGCCTTGCCTGCAGTTTGATTTAATTTAAATTTAAGTTACTGGGAAAAGGGTTGGTACACCTGTTAGTAACGGCAAGTAGTTCTATTACTCAAAATCAATCTAAGACATACGCGAAAACTTCCAAAGCCGTCCCTGAATCACAATTCCGTTGCTCACACGTTATAAGTAAGTAAAAACTATTGAAAACAAAAAAGGGGTTGCCATTTTCCCCCCTCCCTGTTGATATAGGGAGATGCACTAAAAACGAATAAGGCTGTAGCGTAATTTCACATAAGAGTATAAGTATAAGAAAGTAATGAGATATATTAAATTACAATAACTAAGTAACGGTTAAATTATATTTAGAATCATAACGTCAGAGCGCGACTATCGCTTTCTTAATTGGACAAATGCCAGAAAATATTGACCACGAATTAGAAGATGGATACATGAACACAGATTAATTACGCATATCATTTGCGAATTTAAATATGTATATTTTTAATAAACTAAGCATCAAACCTCTGGGTACACTTTTTGGATCACAAAACCGTTTTGCTATTGATAATGTGCGACGATGACCACATGTCAGTGTTTGGCAAAAATCATATTGACACTCAAAATTAATAAGGGTAACAAATTGATAAATTCCAACTTGGAAGGCAGTATAATTGAAGCAACAATGCATAATTTGTTATACCCTCGTTAAACCAGAAATATAATATTCAAGTCCACAATTTGTGTGGCAAAGTAATCTATTAATCTATTTAACAAAAACCTTTTATCTTAACGTAGTAGAGAAAAAAACATGTACCTGACAATTCGTCGAGTATCGCTCTGGAAGGAGTTAAACCCCTCTCGGACATCTAGGTAATGAAATTGACGACTTGTTATTAATAGCTGTCACTATATTTCCATGACATTCCTCATTTTATATTTAATTTACAAAGCCATGAGCAACCGAGTTTTAATATCACCGTTTCTATAATACGCTTATCCGAAATTGCACGTTTGTTTATAACTACTCGAAACATTGATAAAGCAATTATCACGGAGTAAAGATAATAATCATGATAATTTAAAAAATGATAGCGAGTGGGCATTGTCTTTCAGACGAATAAACAAACAGGTCGAAGAAATTCACAGTCTTCAAACATATTCAATCGCGCCTAACCTTCAGTTATAAAATGGTACTCACCGGTTCTTTGTGTTAAATTTCTCTCGCTGTTATCGCCGTCGCCCTCGTCTGTGTAGAATTCCATGGCATATTTCGCCTTCGCTAAACCGTTCATGTATTTTTCTTCCATGGTAGTGCAGAAAATTGCGACACACCTTAGCACGTACAACAGCTGATCGGACGTCTCATGCTCTGGCAACTGTGCGTGAGAATTAATTCGCAATGAAATGCGACACACGCTTCGCCGAATTTAACAGCAACGCTGTGAATATCCGGATGGCGATGTATTGATTTTGGCACGGAGTGCACGCTCGCCGTTACACCAACATGAAATGATAAAAATGAAATTAAAATATGTGCGGCGGCTTCGTAACTGGGAATGGCTTTTGTTGTGGGAATTTATGCGTTTTGTGCATATCAGATTATATGGTTGTACGATAAACAAGATTACGTAGAAATGCAATCGTAGACATGTAAATAAATAGGTCGTATACATAGAAATAAGCTGCCACGCTACACACTAGTACGGCAGCTCACAGCATGTTAATGTAACAGATACCCTATATAACGCGAGGTTTCAATATGACGGTCCGAAACTGTTTGGAACACAAATAGCTTCTGATATTGTCGGACGATTTAAGTCAGGGAAGATTAAAACGTTTCCGACTAGAATAGAACTAAAAAGAAAATCTATAGTGGTCTGCACTGAACTTTTTTATACTTCTACATTATTTCTAGTTAACTGACGCAATAGCGACAACAAGTACATTTTTCGAAAGCACTTTTCAAAATTACAATACAGTTTTGTAAAAACTTTGGGTAAGCACCTACGGTAAATATACTCTGTTTATCAATGATCTTCGACGGGATGTACCGGACTCCCCCTTAAATTTTATGGAGTGAAATGAGGTTTAAAAAAACATCTTTGGAAGTTGATCTTACTTGAAATTACTAGGAGCCAGGTCTGGTGAATATGCGGGATGTTCAAACAATTCAAATCTTGCGTTCAGAACAGCGCTCATGGCAATATGGCTTTTGTGGACAGGAGCGTTGTCTTTATGAAAAAGAATTTCTTTGCTCATTTTTTTCCTTGACACAAGTACACAGTAGGAGCCTGTTATTGTATCTCTCTTCAAAATTCCGTCTGCGTCCCAAAAACTTGTGGCCATAACTTTGCCAGCAGATGGCAAAAAACTTGTGGGGTGGCCGAGAACCTCGGCAATGCTACTCTATACTTTGTTGCTTCGACTCAGGAAGTGGTGAACCCACGTTTCATCAACAGTGACGAATCGAGAAAGAAATTCATCCAGATCTGCTTTAAACTTTGCTAATGCAATAATCTAGAACGTTTCTGATCAGGTGTCAACATTCGCGGGACCTAACGTGCAGACAACTCGTTTAGCCCGAAAATATTTTCTATAGTACTATAAGAAAAATTCGCAATTTCAGCTATCCGGCGAATGGCCAGTCGTCTATCTATCATTACTATATCGTGTATATGATGAACATTTTCTTGGGTAGTGACAGTCACTGGTCGTCCAGCACCCTCCGCATGTTCATAAGTTTTTCTTCCCAGTTTAAATTCTGGAGACATATTTTTCACCACTTGGTAAGAAACAGCACCATCACCTAATACACCTACCATGTTTTCATGAATTTCTTTTGGCGACAACCCCTTTTTGCAAGTATTTTATAACTGCACGAACCTCTGATTTTTCCATTTTTAGAATTTCTCTAAAGTTATCTACTTAAATTCTAAATTATTTGAACAGGTAACAAGTGACAAAACTACAATTGAACCAACGTAACAACAAATGATTAATACTTTAATGTGTCAATTGATTCCACGTCACTCAACGCCTACTATGTCAGGTACTCTAAATAATGATCTCCCCTCATATCTCTCCTGTACTAATCGTAGCAGGGCTTTATTCTCAAAGTAGATCACCAATCCCTAGATTCACAACAGCATCAGTGAATAATTACACAAATACTAATTACTTTAATTAATACTTAAATTCAATTTATTATTTAATATAAAAATATATAAAATGGTACATTAATAACATATAGCGTTAAATTACCGGGCACAAACTTTGGTAATTATTTTATATTTATTTTTAGCGCGAAATGCTGCTTCAAGAGATATTTGTAACCATTATTTAACGTCATTTTTAAAATTCCTAAAATCAAGCTTAATAAAGTACCGAAATGTTTTATGTTAAAATAGATAATTTGTCGTTTTCATTTCTTACTCGTCCAATATAATTTTAAGGACTACTCGGCTAGCATGGACTCCTCGACAAGTGAACACAAGAACTAAATGAATCAAAAGAATGGATTCATTTTGTGCTATCGATTCGTATGAACAGCTCCAATGGGCGCCTTTTAAACAGGATCGTTAAAGGACTCGTATTAGTTTCCCAAAGTGTGGGTCACGACCCGCTAGTGGGTCGCGGTGAGGTACTAGGGGGATCGCCGGAAATTTCCAAAATAAGACAAAAACACTTTAAATCATGTATTTTTATTTTAATAACGTAAATAAAAATATAACAATTAGTTATCAAATGAAACATAAAACAAAATATTAATACGTCGGTAAAAATAAAAGAGAAAAATGAAGTAAAATAATTTAAAGGTAACGGGACCCATGTACCTTTTTTTCTGAAACCAATCTTACAAATCGAGGCTTTGTTTTTGAGACACGCAATTATATTGTTCTCAAGTACATACGAGGCGATTTCTCACTTTTGTTGTGTAAACAAACTCAAGCTCCAACATTCCATCACTTGATATTTCAATAAGTTTTTGTTGTTGTTTATTGGTATTTCGACATGTTGAAAGGAATCGTCTAAAAACGGATTCAATAACCATCTGTAACTGTAACTGTCGTAACTATCTTGGATTTCTTCTGGAAAATAATCACAGAGCTTTTGTTTTAAATCGAACAAAGCAACTTGCGTGCGTGCAAAAACTTGTTCAAAAATAAATATTTCATAATTTCCTGAATGCACTGGAATAAAACGAACTGCTTTTTGCACATTGAAGTAACCATAAATCAATTTTTCTTATAAATCCCTTGATTTTATCTGTGGATGTAATTACATTAACGTCGCGACGTTGCATACTACTATTCAAAATATTGAATTGTTCGAAAATATCAGCAAGGAAGCCTCGATTCAGAACACATCCTGCAAATATATTGGAAGCCCTGCTCTTAAGTGAAATACTCTTTTAAGGCATTGCTCCTTGAATGCCACCTTCCTTCGGTGTGATAAAGAAGATTTTCAAATAAAGCTTTTCCCTTAGTGGAATTTACTACATTATTGGCGGTTTTCATAACGCAAGAGGTTCTCGTTGCAAAAAACAATGCCTCAATATGTCATTAGGCACTATTTCTTGTAATCAATCGATAACGAGATTGGCTTTAGCGCCATATGGGCATATAGCAATGCATTTCCCCCAGTCAATGTCATATTTACTTGTGCATTTCACAAAAGTGTCGAATAAACATTTTCCGGTGGTATTAGTCTCCAATTGTGAACAAAATAAAATATCTTCTATAATGCCCTTATTTGTTACATATCTGTCAAACGTAATAAATTGGCCACAGTTAGATCTGTGGATTCATGCATTTGTAGACAGAAGTACGTGCATATATTAAGATTTTCCACAACTTGTGTTTGAATATCTTCTGTCATATCAGTAATTCTTCTTAGGATAATATTATTTGACAAATGTATTGTTTTCAACTTTGCAGCCTCTTTTTCACAAAACATTATATGTGCCATTTCAACAGCTGCTGGCAAAATAAGTTAGTGGGTTTTGGCAACGCGATAAACAACTTTATAACTTTTCACTGCTGCCACTTTCAGACGTAGATAGTTCAACATTTCTTTTTAAAAACTTATCCATAATTTGTAATATAACGTAGACGTTAATACGTAAACGTAAAATGTTTACTCAGTACCGCAGTCAATACAACGCGCTGTTTGGAACTGAAGTCCCATTGCATTTTGCTGCATATGTATAGCCAAACCGAGGCTTCGAAAACGTTCCAGAGTGCCCTTTGGTAGCGAGCGGAGCTCTCGCGAATATCGTGTAAAAGTACAGTAAGTATTATATACAAAACAAAGATATCGCGATGTACAGTGTGCAGTCGATTTTTTTTATTATTTATTTTTATTGGAAATGATACTCCGATAGAAGTACTATTAGTTACTAGCAACTAGCGGGTCAGACCGCAATTAAAACAAATGTTGAATTTGCTTTTTAATTTATTTAATTAATTTAAACAGAAATGTGAAATAAAAATTTGTGAAACAACCAGTTACTTGTAATTACAAGCTACTCCTCGCGCAAACCAAAATAGCGACAAAAATAGCCTAACTAAATTTCGTTAGGCTATTTTTGTCGCTATTTTGGTTTACGCGCGGAGTAGGAGGAAATAGGAGGTCGCGAACATTTTTTTAACAAAAAGGGACCAGACTTTAGTTAATATTGGGAAATACCGACTTAGATTATACCTATATTATTGTCTATTCCTCACAACTCGCAAATTAACATCCAGAAAATGATCAGTGTGTTTGAACGGTTGAGAATAGTGAATTATAGTTTAATAAAATTAAACAGGCAAATGTAGCCATGAAAAAAATTCGAGCACTTCCTATCTTCCCGATTCCAAAAATTCGGACGAGTATCAATAGCTTGATATTTTGGGATCTTATTGGACGTTCATTAAAAACTCGTGGGAATAACCAATCCTTTTACTACCTGTCGGAAGAACGATCAATACTCAGAAACCTGAGTATATGAGAGCTTATCGTCAATATAAAATATTACTACAATACCCTGACTTCACTAAGGAATTCATGAAAACAGCAAAGCAAATATTCCTGTTTTCAATTTTATTCTATCGGGCCAAGTGTAATAATGTACTGAATGTAATAATGTATCTTTTCAATGAAATATTATAAATGACACATAAAGCTAATACAAAGCTGTTTCTGCAGGTTTAATTAACTGAAACATTAAATAATAAATTGAAAAAAGGTATGTGTCAATAGTTATGAATTTCTAAGAAATATTCATTGTTGGGAAAAAACTTCATTTTTTATCTCTTTTCAAACACCAAAAGTAGTCAGACATCATTGACAAATCCCAATGGCCTTGGTAGAAAGTTTCCATTGTTTTTATGTCTTTGTCACTCATTGCACCAATATGGCTGTTAAGAAAATTCACTTTGTACTCACTCTGCACCCTAGATTTCTAAAATGGTGTAAAACATTTCCTCCACAATTTTCTTATAATTCTCAGAAAGTTTTCTATCACTCGCTCGTATGCCAACCATGCTGACTTCTCTAACTTGGACATCGACCAAGGAAAAGTGTTATCCTGCATAAATTAACGAATCTGGGGCCCCTTGATACCTGCTGCTATCTTAACTTCAGCTTTCTATGGGAAAGGAATTTGAAACAATCACTGTCTTCATTCAGGGAAGTTACAAATTGTTTCATCAATTTGATATTGAGTGGTGGAAGAAGGGCACTAGAAGGAACCAATGGTTCATAATACACATTTTCTTGCACCAATGTTGCTATTTCTCGTCCAATGCTCTGATCTAGCACTACTGTCCCATTCGCAAAGGAATCAGTGGTATTTAGTAAATCCCACTTGCTGGCATAGAAGAATAGGGATCACTTTTAGATCACCACAAACACTCCATTTATTTTCCACAACTGGATGACCTACTGGAACAGTAGGTAGTAAATTTCCATTGTGCAACAGAACCGTCTTTACGCTTGCCTTTGAACTATTTTAAGTATCAATAAAGTCTTACACTATTAAGGGTCATATCAGGTAGTTATTCATACCATTTAAAACGGCAGCTATGTTGTTACGGAACAACACATTATCAGAGAAGTTCCAGCTGCTCTTCGGCCAGATCACTTAACTCGGCCTGCGTAACGCATTGACTTTGCTTCGAGTTTTCATGTTCACCAGTAGGTTGAAAGTCCTTGATGATCGTAGCTGCTTCACTCCAGGAGCATACACCAAGATTTTCAGGCCGTGAAGGAACAAATTACTGGGATATTTTAAAGCACTTTTATTCCTCCTCGTTATGCAACATCTAATATGGTCTTTAAGACCATGCCACACCATTGGTATACGCCAACGACTTCCGTTTGCCATAAATCCACCGTCTCATATTTTTGGTACACGAAGAACATACGTAATGAGGAGCCCACGAGTTAGAGTTTGGACTGAAACTGTTGACAAATCATGGAAAAGAAAAATATCGCAAAGGAATATCGAATTACCAACACCTGAACTACTGAAGAAAGCGAACGAGCACAAATACATGTAGCGCCAAGCCCAAGTTTTCCAAGTTACAAATCTACCATCCAGCAACCATTTCAGTGAACAGGCTACTAAACGAGCTAAACTATTTCAATGTCCACAAGAGCCTTACAAATGTTCCTCACGTCACAGCGTGTGTTATGGAAATAATATCACAACGTACATTCCTCCGATACTATAATGTTTTACGTTTGCTGCTGAACTTGATTAACATCCTTTAACAATAACTAAAATGCAGTAAATGCAACCCATAAGTATCACAACAGATACTTAGGGGAATAATAAATCGAAAATAAACCACAGGCAGTATTTTCAAAGAGATAAGCATATAATCGATATGAGGCTTTCACGACCATTGTTCCTTAAAGATGTACCAGGTGTTGCCGTAGTTCTTGAAGTAAACTTGACATTTCGCTGACATACTGTCAACTTCTTTTGGTCCTCGTTATATACCCAGTCGCTACCTTGATACGTATCCGTCATATTGCATTCCCTGATCCGTACCCGATACTTCTTCTGGATCCGTTGCTTGATGTTCCTGGCTGCGTCTTTGATGGACCTCGCTGCGTCTTTGATGGTTCTTTTACTGCTGAACTTTCATACCTTACTTAGTCTGTGCCCATCTTCTCGGTTGAAATTTTTGGGGGTCTTCATTATATCCACGGATTCTCTCATATCCGTGGGTAGTAGTGGTTGCTGCGGGCAGTATCGTCAGGTCGTTGTAGTCGATTGTATGACTGCTTCTTCTGTGGTAGTCAGCTACTGCGAATTTCCCAGTATCTCCTTGTCCCATCTTTGCGATACTTCTTGACTCTGCAGCGTATAGTGCGTCCGGTTTATCCAATATACGATTTTCCACACTGGCATTGAAGTTCGTAGATTCCATTAACTCGTAACCTTGGTATCCTTGTTGGATGGAAGCAGTGCTTTTATTATCTTGACCGTGCTGAACGTGACACTGATGTTCGTCTTCTCTGGGGTTTTCCTCACCTTGTCCGTAACTTCGTAATATATGGCAGCTGTGCATATCCTGGTGGTTTTTGTTCTGCGTCATCCTTGTTATTTTTCTTAGCCCCGTCTAGTTTCTGAATCTCTGTGGTTTGTATCCGTTCTTCTGCAGCACATCCTTCACATGTTGAAGTTTCTCGGTTTTGTTGCTAGCATCACTATATATTTCCGCCCTGTGTAGCTGTTCGGTGACTAAGGATTTTTTCTGTTGTGGATGAAATAGACAACTAGTTGTATATATGTAATTCATTTTAGAATATGAATGGAAACATCTTAATAAACAAATAATTCATTCAAATACCATAATTATCGATTGTCTACCCAAAGGTGTACATGGCAGCAATGGAATATATATTTCATTTATATAGCAAGAGTAGTGATGGCATTGACACGTGGCTTCTGAGCAGCCCTAGAGGGAGGGTCATTAGCCCACATAAACAGTATTAAAATTAGTGCAATCTAATTCCAAAGGAAGGCTCACTTGTTTCTATAGACTATGCTAAAACAAGTGCAACCTGTCCACACAGTAGTAGATAACTTTTATGTGCACCGCATTAATAATTTTCGTTTATGGTAAATAAATTAGTAAGCAATTTAATTTCATAAATTTAAATTTATGGTACCACTCAACTTATTAAACATTTTTATAATATCAAAGGAATTTATGGCCGTCCATGTCTAATGTTTACTTTCATCGGCAAGACAATACAAATATCGGAAATGCATTAGTTCCACTCGAGATGCATTAAACAATTGCAAATAACACTCCACAATGTATGACAATAATGGGTTGCAAACATTTACTTAAATAGGGTATACATTTTAAGTTTAGACGACCGATCAATTTTCTGTATGATACTAAAAGCATCGTTGAAATTAGCGTGGCACAATTACACAATTGTGTAATTGTTCGCCCCTACTATAGATGCCAAAGTAATAGGCGGCTACGTTCGAGGGCCTATATCAAAGAAACGGCTTGATGATAAAATTTAAATAAACAATGTTACAACTAATACAATCATTTCTTCGTGACATATTGTAAATTAATTTTTTTCTGTCCTTACGTTTAAAAGCAATCATTATAGAAGTGCAAAAATTGAAACTTCGGCTGGACGTAGTATCGCATCGAGCACCGACGAATATTTTTATTTTTTAAATATTTCATGTACTTTTTTGCAATCTTGAGTATTTGAACACTCTGTTATCTCAGTAATTAGATATCACACATGAAAGCGAGATACTGTTCAATGAAATTTTCAAATTATTTATATTTATATCGACCAATATATTGAAAATAAATTTATTACCATTTATTAATTTAATGCAAAGTTAAATCTTGACTTGAATAATTCCCCCCTGTGTCGATGACGACCCGCACTTAGGATGCACGTGCGGTCTACCCAATCAGCTGTTCTTTGTTTAATAATAAATAAATCCTCATATTATCGAATTATGGAGTAACAATACTCAAGTAAACAAATTTTAATCTCACAACCGCATAGACGATAATAAATATCCATTGAGGTAGATAATGCTAATAAAATCATATAAAAGCCCGTCATTTTATTTATTTACTAGTCACAAATTTGTTCATTAAAAATAATTATTTGTATTTATACAAAAATGCCGAAGCATGGTACTATAGAAGTCAAACTATTGAAGTAAAGAAAGTCGTAGATAGAACGGCTGAAGCTGTTGGAGTCTTCAGAGGAACTGAAAAGTGTAAGTAATGAACACCGTGAAGTGAAGATTGAGTAGGTGATTTTAAACGAAAAAAGAATCGAAAGTGATGAATTTTTGCAAGGGGTCATAAGGAGAAAGATTTTTAACTTTTAGGTGAACAGGAAATTTCCAACTGTAAAGGAATTGTACTCTAAAATTACTAACAAAGTGCCAGATTTCCCCGAATTTTCCCAGAGAACATTGTACAGGTGGTTAAAAAACATGGCATTTTCGTTCAAGAAATTAAATAATAAACCTTAATGGAACACCCTCACGTTGCTGCTCAAAGATGTAATTTCTTGACATCTCTTCAAAGATACAGAAATCACGGATGGAAAATCTTCTATGCAGACGAAACCAGGTGTAGTGCAAATCATGCTAGGCAGTTTGGATGGGTTGAAAAGGTAAATCCGGATAATAGGGATACATTTGACCATTACCTTGGTGACGCTCAACAAGTAACTGCCTATAGAGCCAGTATAAAGCGGCCATCAGGTGCAGGATAAAGGATAATTGTTTTACATATTGGTAGCGAGCATGGATTTTTGAAAGGATCCCAAAAAAGCATAAGCCGATTATCATCATGAAATGAATAAACAAAATTTCGAGGAATGGTATCGGCACGTACTGTCAGTAATAGCAGCAAAATCTATTATTGTGGTAGATTATGCCCCTTACACATACAATGCCATACATTATCTTGGCAGAAAGATGACATGATTGCCTGGTTACTGAAAAAAGGGGTGGCACTCCCAGATGTAATTACTCATGTTTCGAAATTAACTAAATCGCAGCTGTTGCTATTATCTAAACCACGTCATTATAAAAAGGTACTACTATTAGAATCTATTGCAAAATAAGTAAGAGGAGACTATGCGAAATTCTTATGTTTACCTGTAGCTCATTACTAGTTTAAAGCTATTGAATTAATTTGGGTACATGTGAAAAATAAAATTGCAACAAACAATAATACTTACAAAATTAACAATTAGAAAGAGAACATCTTATGGACGAAATTTTGGAAATATTTATTGTTAACTTGGAAGGAGATCGTGATGAATTATCGGACGAATCAAGTGACAGTGATTATGACGAACAGTGCTATAATGAAATTGGTATTGAGGACACTCGCGTTCCTCATTGGATTACAGGGGATGATACACGAAGTAATCATACTGCTAATAATTCCGTTACGGCTGAAGCCTTTGGCATAACCAACCCTGTTCAATATATGGGTAACATATTCAACGCCATTCAAAGGTTTGCAAACAATACTAATCTTACGTCAGGTCCAGAACCAATCCAAACAACGAATACGGTCAGAGACTTTATACCGAAATAATACAAATATTTACAATTACATTATGAATATGCCTATTTTAACGGTATTAATTATTCATACACTGTTGCTGAAAATGGAAACAATAAATCAACAAATATGTGATTTGTAACAAATGAATAGTGTTTAAGTCTATTACAATTATTTAGAACAATAAATATTACATTAACATTATGACGCAATTAAATTATTAATTACCCCTGTTACAAAAATAATGAAGTAGGGAAAAAATCCAGAAAAGTTTTAGTACGGTCCTGTCGAAAAATATATCAATTTTAACTCGCTGTCAAAAATTACTTCGTTAAATTTATTTTTAATATATTGATCGAGATAAGTATAATTAGAGAATTCTATTGAACTGTACCCGCTTTCGTGCGATATCTAATTACCGAGATAACATAGTATTCAAAAAAATCAAGATTCAAATAAAAGTACATGAAATATTTAAAAAGTAAATATATCCGTCAATCTTCAATATGTTCACATTTTTTTGTGAACGGTGTAGGTGAAAAAACAATAAAAATCTTTTTTGATCTTAGAGTGTGTTACGGAGAAATGATTGCTGGTTGTAACAATATTTAATTTTTTTCGTCAAGCCGTTTCTTTGATATCGGCCTTCGACCACAACCGCCTATTACTTTGGCACCGATAGTAGTGTGGGAATTCTTTAAATAAAATACTAACATGGTGTTTGCAGAATTATATTTTCAAATTTAATATATCACACGCATTTACTCTACAACTTTTCCGTTTAATAGTAACAGCAAACAAATTCTTGAACCTACTAATCTGAACTAATTCCAAATTACAGTTTTGTAACGATATTAAACATAAACTTTGATACTACCTATATTACATAATAATTAAACTTAATTTCCCCTATTATATTTAAAAATTAATTATTACTAAAATCAAAATCACTGTCGTTTGAGACCTTTGTTTCTTGTTTTGTGCTTTCAGTGTCTGTATCTAATATGTCCATAACATTTAACTGTTTCTCAGGTTCGTTCTGTTGTACATCTTCGCATTTCTCAGTAGCAGTTTCGCTAATATTTTCACTGACTTTTTCTACAATTGCCACATCATCTTGATAATTCGCATTAGAAGCTTGTTCTTCCTGAACCTGTGCTTCCAACTGTATTGGTTGACCATTTTCATCATATTGCTGTTCATACTCTTGACCATCCTGATAGTACTGACTATTTGGGTCATATTGGTAGATTGGTTGCCCGTTTTCATCGTATTCTGGTTGCTGGGTTTGATCGTATTGTGGAATTACTTGTCCGCTTTCATCGTACTGTTGAAACGGTTGGCCATTGTCACCGTATTGGTGGATCGGTTGACCGTTTTCATCATATTGTTGATTTGGCGCATCGTTCTCATAATATTGTTGAATTGGTTGACCATTTTCGTCGTACTGTGGATAATACGTAATTGGTTGACCATTTTCGTCGTATTGTATTGGTTGAACTGGTTGCCCATTTTCGTCAAACTGCACAGGTTGGCCAGTTTCGTCATATTGTATCGGTTGAATTGCCTGTCCATTTTCGTCATATTGTATCGGTTGAATTGCTTGTCCATTTTCGTCATATTCTATCGGTTGAATTGCTTGTCCATTTTCGTCATATTGTATTGGTTGAACTGCTTGCCCCTTTTCCTCATATTGCATCGCTTGCTTGTTTTCATCATATTGTATCGGTTGAATTGGTTGCCCATTTTCATCATATAGCACCGATTGTGCTGATTGCACATTTTCATCATATTGCACCTGTGAAACCGGTGGCCTGCTTTCATCATATTCAGTCTGCTGAATTGATTGGCCTCGGTCGTCATATTGCTCCTGATATTTGTTCTCGTCGATTCGTTTAGGTTCCTCTTCATAATTATTACTTTCAATTTGAATAGGTTGGCTATATTCATCATTTTGAATACCTTGGTTATGTTCGTCATATTGAATCGGTTGACTATTTTGATCGTAATGAATAGATTCATCATCTTCGCCATATTGAATTGGTTTACCTTCGTGATCGAGGGGTTCCTTGTATGTTACGTTACTTTCGGCATACTGAGGCTGTTGTCCTTGTTCGTCATATTGCATTTGTCGATCTTTGTCATCATATTGAATACGGTGATCTTGATCATCCATCTCATTGGGTTTCTCATAATGTCTATCGTCCTCTTGGCTCTTTTGATTGTACTGATTTGGTTGTTCACCTTGTGCAATTGTCGCAGTTTGTTCTAGCATTTTTTCTTGAGAATTATATTGTTCTTGATCGAAATTACTATGCACAATCTCTCCACCATTAGCAGTTCCATTGCTTTCATATTCGGCTACTTGTCCATGTTCATCATATTGCATTTGATCTTGATCGTTGAATTTTGACTGGTCGTCTAAATTAGGCATAATTTCGTCTACTTTATGATCACCATGTATTGGTTGATAATTTTTATGCACGTTTTGTTTATAACCCTTACTTTCATTATACCGATGTTCGTCATATTGTTGCATATCTTCATTATTCTCATTGTTATTTCCGGCATCATTCGCATTTGCTTCATATTTTATATCTCCGATGTTCAATTTGGTTTGTTCCACATTGTCAAAAATTATTGGCTTTTCCTCATTTAAAACAGGACTCATCGTTCGATCGATTTCTGTTTCGTCAGCTAAATTTGCTTGTTCTTGAATATGTTCGGCCGTACCGTAATTTGATTTATCATACGTTTCATTGTGGATATTCGACTTCCGCATGGGCTTAGCAAATTTACGATTATTTACATCTACGCGTGTATAATTAAACGCGTCGTCTTTAATTTCTTCCAAAACTTCACCAAATGTACCTGTCTGTTTCGGTAAGTTTTGTTTTGATAATTGATTCATATTCATTCGATTTTCTTTCTTTTGTCGTGCATGTTCGAGATCTTCTGCTTGGGCACGAATGTTTTTATTTGCCACGTAAGTATTTAGTGCACCGCCAATTGAAAATCTGTCACCGTCATGCTTTGAATCACTTTTATCGTCATTAAAAGTAACGTTCCTTCTTAATGCATTTTTATTCTCATTATTCGTCAAATTTTTCAGTTCATATTTCTTATCGTATTCATCGAATTCATTGAAGTTTTGAGGGTGACGCTGGTTATCAAAATCCCTTGCTGATCGGGCAAGAAATTCAACTTCATCGGTTGGATTCGTATTATACTTGCCTGAAAGTTTAGTGCCGCAAAATATATCATCTTCGTTAAAATGATCTTTGGATTTCTTAAAATCTACCTTAGATGCCCTTGTATTTGTTAGGGGCGGTCTGGAAGATAACGAACTGACTATTTCATCGGCAATGTTACTTGAACTCAACGCGTATTGTGGAAATTCTAAATCGCAGTACGACAAATTACTACCATTGGTATCTGAAAAGTCGCTGGTAGCAGCGGGTACTCGCGTACTTGACCTCGCAGCTTTCAAAACGTCTTCCCTACTTGTTTCCGGTTTAGACAGGCTGTTGAGGTATTCTTTAACAATATCTGCTTTATAATTGGGTTTTTCGTCGTTGAATAACACTTTTCTTATCGCGGGATGCTCGTACAAATTGGGCCTTTGTTCGACAATAGTCGGCATTTTAGGCAGATGTGGTGCTTCTGCCTTGTCCGAAACGTTTTGCTGATTCATGTTCTCAAAAATTCGCCTTAAATATGCCTGGTATTGCTTACGCAGCAACTCGAATCTTTCTGTTTTGGCGGCAAGCATAGCGGCGCGACTTTCAATTCGTTCAAGGAGTCTTATTATTCTCTCGTTTCGTTCTTGTCTGCGTCTGTCCTGTTCCAAGAAATGTTTGTACTGAGAACGCAGTTTGCGGTAATACGCCTGCTCCCTGTAAGTAAAATGTTTGATTTAGTCTTGTCAGCTACGATCCAACATAAAGAGTATCGTCATTGACTTAATATTGAAATCAACATTTAGTTTTCCACAAATTTGCAAATTAGCATGTGTCATATTAAGTATATAATGAGGTAAAGAAAAAAGAATTTACATGGTGACAAACAACTGAACGTTGAAAACTAATACCCACATTTATTTGCTAATTATTGAAATTGTTCTTAAAAATGTACATAAATATATTAAACCGTTTTAAGGGGTATTTTCAAAATTGCAAGAGTGTGTTCTCTTGAACCAATCCATATGATGATGAAATTACATCAAACTTACACCAGGTTATTTTATCAGTTATATGTGATTAAAACTGAAATCTGCAAGAAAATAATATCCGACACCTTTTAGGTGTTTATTGTTGTTTTACAGTGATAATTAATTGACACTCTAAAATATGTAACAATTCAATGTCGAACTCATAACATTTCACAAATAACATTCATTTTTAGAATTTAATTTGAAACTCATAATTTTCAAATACCCAGTTAATATAAAAAATACTAGGGAATGAGCTGGGGAAGTGGATGGAGGGGGAGGAGAGGTTGGGTAAGATGGAGTATCAAAATGGGAGGGGGATAGATTGGAAGGAAGCAATGAGGCTAAGGGAAGACGGGAAGGAGATGGAGGGAGAAATCGGGGAAATATGGAAGCATGTAGAAGCCCAAGGAAGAGAAGGGAAAATGAGGAAAGCGGGCTACTCACACGCCTGCCGCAGGGGCAATCTAGGGCGCACAGCGGCAGGGGCAATTCGAGTCGTGTCTACAAAACTACAAAATTGCCCCTGCTTGCCTATACACATCACAATTAAGGAGGCAATCAAGGGTCATCCCCACTTTTATACCCTAGATTGCCCCTGCGGCAGGCGTGTGAGTAGCCCGCTGAAGGCAATTTATAATAAAATGTACATAGATATCTGCGCATATGGGGGAAGACCAGATTATCTGAAAGGGGAAAGATCAGGGATGGAGAAAAGAATCATAGCGAGATTCAGGTGCGGAAGTGAGGAGAAAAATAACAAATATTGGATGAATATTGGGTACAGAAAATGTGAGTTCTGCGGGGGGGGGGGGAGATGAGTGGAAACATTGGATAGAGGAGTGTGAAGAGTTAGAATGGAGTAAGGAGGAGAAAATAAAGGGAAGAAATTGGAAAAGACTTTGGATGAGACAGGAGGTGGATTGGCGATTATGAAAAAAATAAAGAGATGCAGGGAGAAGAAAAGAGAAAAGGTGAGAATAGGAGGGCAACCGCGGGACGTAAGGGAAAGGGCAAGCACATGAAAATGTAGATAGTTCAATAGAAATGTATATATAGTATGCCAATAAAGGTTTTTTTTTATTTATTTTTTTTTATTATTTTTTTTATATATAAAAAATACAATTCGAATTAAAATTGAAATATTTCGGCAAATGTGCAACTTTACAAATATCACAAATTTTAACGTTAAATCGTATTCTCAATGCGTATGCTATTACAATAATGTATCTTTAAAAAATAGAAAATTGATTTATAGAATTAATCTTTCAATCTTTTGCAATTTTCAAAAGTTTTATTCAAAAACACTGCAGTGTTCCCACACTGAACTTTCTTTTACTTTGATAAATTTTCAGCAAACTAACTCGATGACGATGACAGGCGAAATCGCGAACGTTTCGTGAATCCGTTAGGTTAGTTATATCTGACAGCCAATGTAACTGTGACTGGGAGCACCTGGGAATATTTATCGTACTACATAGGACTACAACAATATTTTGTATTACTAGGCTAGAAAATACACTTTTGCTACTGTGAATAATATTACGAAGCTGAGGCCCCCCAAATATTGTTTCACTTATTGACCATGTAATAATTTAAAAATATGGAAACAGAATTATTTTTGAATTTGTAAAAGATTTGATATCTTTGATATCAGCGTCGATGAGTTAGTGGTACCAATCCGAACACTTTCAAAATCCATATTTTATTTGCTTTCCGAGGCACGTAAATGCAATTTTCAAGACGATTTGGAAGAATGGATAATTTTAGGCAGAGACCGAAAGAATTTTCAGCAGCGATTTTACGATTTTATAGTGAATGATTTTTCGAAAGAAGTTATTTTCTTTGTCGCGAAGCACCCATCTTACTTTGAGAAGGGTATTGGAAAACTGGTGGTCCTATGTTCCTGTGTCATAGCTAAGAATAGTGAATATAATTCCAATTACATTTTTTGTTTTAAATAAAGTTGATTTAACATTGACAACGGTGCATGTGAGTGTATGATTGTCATTAATGTCATGTTTCGTTTGATCATTACATATTAACTTTAATTTGTTTTATTATTTGCTTTAACAAGTTTTTTAAGTTGATCTTTACGAACACATACACGAAATGAATATAATCCTTGACTGAAGGGCATAAAGGTGCGTCTCGACCAGGACGTATTGGAAACGTGCCAATGGTGAAACCAGCTCGATATTTAACTGGAAGCTGTTCTGTGGGTCCCGACAAAAAATGCCATAAATTAAACCTTAAACAGATTTCTATGCATATTACTAACTTCATATTATATTAATATTAACTTCGTTTTCACTCTCATTACGAAAATTGCTCTTAAAATCGCTGTTGAAAAATTCTTTGTAGTCATAGTAACGTACGATAAATATTCCCGGGCGCGATCGCACTCACAGTTGCCATGGCTGTCAGATGTAACTAACAAACGTATTCGTGATTTCATCTGTCATCGATATCAAAGTATAAGAAAGGTCAGTGCGGACCATGCTAGATTTTTTTACAAAATGTTCATACCTCCTTTAAGGAAATATTTCTTTTCTTTTCTCCTTACAAATTTGCAAAAAATTGAGTGTATATCATCCTAAATATTTTCTGATAAAAATTCACTAGCAATATTTTTTAGGCATTTCAATTTCATAAGAAATTGTAAGAGTAAATTTTACTTTTATAATAAATGGCAGAAGTCTTATCACAGCAAATAAATGCATGAACAAAGAGGATATGCTCAGATTTAAAATTATCGACATTGACATAATTCGTAGAGTAACATGTATGCTGTTTCTTATCTTTGCCAAGCTTTAACGAAAACAGATTTGTTTTAAAATGGCCGAGATCTACGAGCAAAACCAACAGATCAACATCTTCGCACAACGACACAAGTATCATTCATAATCATCATTATATTTTATAACATTTTCAACAATGACACAAAATCTAATTGTTTAAAAATTCTAAATATCATGTAAATAATATAACTACATTCAGTTCCGCCTTTAAACATACACAAAATAAAAGTAAAAAAACCATTCCTATCTTAGTTTGTTTCCATTTAAAAGTTAAACTACAAAATGCCAATGCTGTCAAGCAAGCTAAAGAAAACGATGCCTATTATAAGAGAAGATTGAAATACGATTATGATACTTGTGTCGTTGTGGGCGAAGATGTTGATTTGCCTCGCATACCTCGGCCATGTTAAAATTAATTTGCTTTTTTTGCCTGGTAAAATAAGAAACAGCATGTATTTTACTCTGCGAATTATGTCAATCTCGATAATTTTATAACTGAGCATATTCTCGCCGTATTTATTAGCTGTGATACGACTTCTGCCATTTATTATAAAAGTAACATTAATGCTTACAACATTGTAACATTGAAATAGCTAAACATATTACAAATGAAGTTTTGTCAGAAAATGCTCGTGATGATGATACACTCACTTCGTTGCACTCTCTTTAGATATTTGTACGGAGAAAGAAAAGAAATATTTCCTTAAATGATTGGAGGTACGAATATTTTGTAAAAAAATCTGCAGTGGTCCGCATTGACCTTTCTTATCAAAATAGCCACATACAAATATACAGCGCGCAATTACATTCCAGCGTGGCTTGGAAAAGATTTCAGTCGTGAAGAATGTGGATGGCAAAGAAACGAGAATGGTTGTAAAGGAAGTTGTAGATGTAAAACTCAAGGGTTAAAATGTAATGTGTGGCGACTGCAATGCTACAGAGTGCCATAATTTTGTTCTAATGGAGAATGTAGAACCTTAATGATTCCGAAACTGCATACGAGGCTGATAACTATGAGAAATCCATCTGAATTAAGTTATGAGAGCGAAAACGAAGTAAATATTACTGATAATGGCATGGATACGATATATAGTTTAATCTAGTGTAGTGTATAAAAAACATAATAATAATAAGAAATAGACAATTATTTAATTTAAACCAATACCCGCTCCCGGCAATAGAATAACGTTAACATTATTGAGGACACCTTTGCGAAGACAAGAATTTTGGTGCAATATAATTTTATTCAACTGAGCTATGCGGCAAATCAACCAACTAGCATCACTTTACTTGTCTTTCTAAATCTACTTGCTTAAAGTTTAATAACTTGTTCTAATTTTATTGTTCCTAATGAAATTTGCATTTTATATGCTCACTGAGATTAGTGTTACACCCAGAAGAAACAATTTCTTCAACATGATTTTTTGGCAATGCGATAGTCTTACCTCAATAATGAAACAATAACATTTATGAGAAATTATATTAACATGTAATTAAAAAATTAATAATGTGTTTGGCCTTTACACGTCTAGGCATCGACAAAATCAGTGTGTTGATGTGTACTTGTGGTACCTCGTACCAAGCAACTTGAGCTATGTGAATTAACTGTGCCAGACTTCTCCCCATCAAATCCCACACATGTTCGATGGGATTTAAATCCAGTGAACGGGATGGCCACAGCAAAACATTAACACCTGCTTCTTGGAGAAAGTCCATAGTTTGACGAGCAACACAAGTCCACATAGAACGTGCGTTGTCTGGCTGAAAAAGGACGTTCAGCGGGCCATCTAGCTATGGCAGTAAAGTTTTTTGTTTTTTTTATGTAACAGCTCCGCATAACGTGCAGCTGTCATACTGCCTCGAATAAAGAGGAGTGGTGTTCGGCTACCATATGGAAACCATTACTCCAACAGTCCGGTGTACATGCCTCTGAACAACAAACCCAATATCACGTCGCTCTCAACGGCAGCGTCTTACCTTTCTGCGACCATCGTGCAGACCTAGACAGAATCGCGATTCGTTGCTGAAGACAACATTATGCTACTCTAACTTCCAATGCTGCCGTTCTCTGCACCAGTTCAAAAACATTGACGACAGTGCTTCGCAGTCAAAGGAAGCACTAATCGTCCAAAGGCTCGAATACGGATAATAACCCGTCTACCTTCTTCTCCAAACCATTGGTCAGCGATTTGACGCGTAGCAGCAAAACGGTCTCGTAGAGCTAGTTGTCTGAAGCGCATTTCTTTACGCTCTGTGCTACTCCTCGGTTGACCAGTTGGTCTTCTTCGTGTTCCTCTACCATCTTCTGTCCACACACGACATACACTCATTACCGTCATTGCAGTACAATTAACACGGCGGCCAATTTCGCGATATGACAAACCAACATCTCGATAGGCAACAATTCTACCCCTATCAAAGTCATTAACTCGAGGCATTTTGCTACGCTAAACACTATTACGCGGAGGCGCAATAACTAAAAATGTTTGTATTAGTCAGCTCTCATACATCGGTTTCTTCACAAACCACTACGAGATAACATTTTGTTTTCGCAAACAATTATAAAAGTCCAAACGTTCACATTGATACCATACCACGAAGTCATTTTGTTGCCAAAAAATCAAGTTGAATAAATTATTCCTCCTGGGTGTAACACTTGTAATGTAAGTGAATATATTTCCTTGGTTACATATATTTATATTGCGTAAGTAAATTCAATAGATGTGCTTGTTATTGATCGTAAAAAATAAATTCTAAAAATCATTGTTAAATGCAAATGAATGTATGATTTGCTTGCATGCGAAACAAAATGAAGCGCGTTATTTTTAAATTCAATGTATTTGCTTTGTGAATTTTATAGGAATAGCATTTAAATAAGCGAGTACCTTGCGTCACATTACTTGTCTTGGATCATTACTCTAATTGCATTAGTTTCAGTACTAACAATAATATTATTATTCTTAAAAAAGATGAAATGTACGTTTATAAAAACGTATGTTTTGCATATTTCCGTTGAGTGTGTTTTAACTATACCTTGCATTTCCATTTGAAATCAAAACAATCTTTCACAGAATTAACGTAATTGTATTAATGATGAAATAAAACTCGCGTCACCTAATTTATTGTTAAGAATAAATTACTAATGAATATATATCAATACAAACAATCCACGATTTAAGTTTCTACTTTTGAGGGCCATTGTCAAGATGACATACAACATTATCTCAAGGTAAATTCAGCAAATTCAGTAAATTCTGTAATATCAGTAAATTCAGAATCAGATAATTCTGTAAAATTATTAAATCCAGTACATTCAGGAATTGCCACACCAACCTTTAACCGGATACAGCATCCAGTTTATCCCAAAATTCGAATTACAGTTACTTGTACATGTTAATAACACAGCCGATAAATAATAATAGTAGTAGAATCATAAATCGCATTAAAAAAAATTCAAGAACCCGTCCTTCCGCAAGCATTAATTTCAAAAATGATAAAAACATTCCCCAGCGGGTGTTTCAATTATAAAATCAATCAGGTGAAAATTTTCAAATAATGAACACAAAAGCAGATAAATCTAATTGACATTTTAAAAAATATTCATAATTATAACACATAAATACGTTTATTACAGCAGAAAACACTCTTATGCCCGGTTTCACAAACGATTGTCAAATGATGAATTAGTTAACGAGCCTTTAAAGACTAGTTCATGTATGTGAAATCCAAAACAATGGTAATTTTGCTTTTAACGGTTCATCAAGGTAATCAATCATCAAATATTTGACAATTGACTAAAGACTCGTTAACGAATCATCAAACTTTTGACGATTCGTTAACAAGCTGTTAACGACCGATTAGTGTTTGTGAAATCGGGCATTAGAGTCATATCAATCAAACATTAAAGACTTGTTAGAAAACATACTCTCCAGCAATTAAATTAATTTTCTTTTTAAAAATATATACAAATTTTACTTCTAAATATGCTATAAAAAAATCACTACTCGTATCCCAACAGTTCAATAACCACTCCAAAAAATTCTAAATTAGTATGGTTTGACGAATATGTTTTGAAATATTCCAACAAATTATCGTTATTCACCATATTCTAGACAAAACAGTAAAAGATCCTACTACACATTCAGAACTTTATAATGCATTTGAAACGGGTTGAACCCAAAATTATTTCAATTTAACAATCATTTTCATCAGCAAACTGCAGGTTGAGCAATGGGCTCGCTTTTAACCCCTTTACTAACAGATATATTCATGTAAATTATCGAAGACAACATATTCAATTTAGACTTTACCAAAAAACATGTATCACACTGGTATTATTAAATAGAATTAACAGCAATGTTGTATCCACAAAATTAAATTTACACTGGAAACAGGGAAAAAAAATCAGACTTAAGTTTAATTCAGAACAATAACAAAATAGAATTCAATATATTCAAAAAACCGAATACGTCAATTCTACAATTCCTTTAAAATCAAACCATCCCATGTCACATAAACTAGCACCTTATCATGGTATGGCACATAGAGCTTTTTCAATTCTAAGGTATGGAACTAAAGTTTTGAGAAAAATTTCGGGGCTAAATATTTTATTCACAGTTAACTATGCAATTGTTTTTTTAATAATAATAATAATACTACATCTATCCTAACTACGTAACACAATTTAGATAATGGATAATGGTCCATCGTTTTCGATAGCTCTTAAGTTTCTCTTTAGATGCCCATAAGCAGTTGGACAGCTTCTAAGTCAATTTCATTAATCTTCTGAAAAATGCGACGGTGAAGCTGTTCTTCATTTTGGGCTTCCCACCCATTATTGTACACCATATGCGACAGCAAACTCTAGAATTCTTCAATAGGCCTTACCTGGGGAACATTAGGTGGGCAATATTTTTTTGCGACGAACCGTATGTTGTTTGCAGTCAACCATTCTGTTGTTGCTCTGGCATAATGAGCCGAAACTAAATCTGGCCAAAATATTATTTCATCGTCTTCATGATGTTCATTAATGAAATTGACCAATTTAAACACGTCAACAAACGTTTAGGCATTCTTCCAACCAGTGCATAAATGCTCTTTCGTATCTCAAGTTTGTAAGACATTTTAAACAATGTGATCGGAAAATTTGAGGCGTCAATATAAACTACGACGTTGACAGTATGTTTGACATCTTGTTTGACATTTCGTTAGTTTAGCCCCAAACGTTTTCTCAAAACTTTACATTCCATACGTTATTGTCACATCAAAATCTTAATGTAGAAATATTCATTCGCAAAATTAACCTGTTTTCGAAGAACCACACAAACCATAGCGCACATTCTTCGAAAACAAAATCAACAAATCTCATGTTCCCAATGAAATAGCGTATATGTAGGCAAAACCGGCCGAAGTTTCGAAACGCGATATACTGAACATTTTAAACCTTTCAGATTACATTACGATACATTTGCATATCATGTTACAAATTGTAATCATGCCTTTCTCGAAAGTTATAAACTAAAAATGTTCCACAACTGTAAAAAAGGCACTATGCTTAATCTATTAGAAACGGCCGAAATTCACAAAAACCAATCTGTTGAACTTTTTCGCAATATATGCTCACTTTCATATGAAATACACCACCCATTAAGAATTAGACTACAATTTTGAAACTTCGGTAAAATGCCTTATTATCAACTAGGAAGCGATCAAAGCTAGGTGAAAAAAAAAACAAAAATTTACATTTTTCAAGAATAAGCTAGTAGTGGGTTGCATCCCCATGCGCAGCTATGCATGCATTAACTAACTATGGTCTCTATTAAGTGGTCCATATCCTGCTGGGGTATCTCGTTCCATATAACCTCTAGATAGTGTCGAAGTTCATCCAGATTCTCAGGAGATTCTAGTCGCCGACCCATCATATCCCAGACATGATCAATCGGCGGCAAGTCCGGTGACCGTGCAGGCCAGGGCAAAATCTGCAATCCAACCTGCTCCAGGAACCTTCTTGTAACCACAGCAGTATGGGGTCTCGCATTATCCTATTAGAAACTGGCATTCTGCAACTTCTGTATGACAGGTACTAACACCGGTTCCAGAACGTTGTCGTGACCTTCGTCCAGCACATATCGCCCCAAACCATAACCTCATGTGTTAAGGCTGTGTGCCGTCTTTGAACAAACTCCAAATTCGGTCTTTCCCCTTGTTGTCGCCGCACCCTTCTACGACCATCATTCACCCATAAACAAAACCTTGATTTATTACTGAAGACGATGTCATTCCATTTATGAATCCACCCTTGATATGGGCAAAATGTCGACGACGTCGCACTGGGGGCATTACAAGGCGTCAACTTGACAGTTTGACAATAAAATAAACTGACATTTTGTGGGCAGAAATTCATTAACTGCTAGGAAGAAAATATTGAAAGTTGAAGATAACAATGGTACAGAAACATAACAGTTGAGTTTTTTCGGAGGAAACTTTCATCGTTTCTAAGTTGATAATAAAGCATTATTTTAAGTTTCAAAATTATAGTCTAATTCTTAATGGGTGGTGTATTTCATATGAAAGTGAGTGTAAATCACCACTTTTTAAATCCATGTAGACCATACATTATGCGCCTTATTTTTTCCCTACTTCTTTTTCTGTGTATAAATATAATTTTTGTTGGTTTGTTCTCACTTGACAATGCCGCTCAAAAGTCGAACTTAAGTCGTGAATTGTTTGTATTGATATATATCCATTAGTAACAATTCTAACAATAAATTATAAACGTAGTCACGTGTTTTATTTCATCATTAGTATGGTAGTAAAGGTCTCAACCACACGCTATATAATTGTATTAATTCATGAACTAATCATATTAGAAAAAGACACATTATTTCTTTAAAGAAATCTTATTTTTAAACAGACTAGAAAGGAAGGTTTTGCACTTTATAGTAGATTCGATTTAATTTGCAAACGATTTGTAGAATTTGGAAAACTTTATCATTTTAAATAAATTCACTACTTATATAAAGTTACATTCGGTGTTTATTGTCTGTTTACAAACATTTTAAGAACTGCACTAGAATTCATGCAACTCTGTCTGTTTAAAGGTTCATTGGAAAACATTGTTGTGGCTACAACGTCCCTTTCATTTAATATTATTGGTTATCGAACGAAAAACTTAAATGGCTGTAGTTCAAATTAAATCAAGTAAACTAAAATAAAAAATTAAACAAATTGAAACATTTTGGATAAAACTATGGAACAAGGAGTATCAACGAAAATAAATGAAAATAAAATTAGTCAAAAAAATAAAAGCACAATTGAATTTAAAATAACGAAACATGAAACATATTAAATAAATGTAATGAAAGTAAAGCAAATAAAATCTATAGTCAAAAAATGTAAACGAACGGGGAAACCAAAACAAACAATAAAACCAAGAGGAAAAGAGGATAAATATTCCATTTACATTTTACAATATTTGCAAATGCTTTCAAAATTTTTGGTTGTGTGAATCAGTGGAGTAGACCTGCTTATTTAATGTTCGTGGGATCTTTTCGTGTATGATTTTAAATTCCCTTCTCATAAAACTTCGGAAAACATAAATGTATGAGTGTATATAGTGTGCATTTTCATACACATAAATATTAAAAATTATTTTTTATTATAAAAAGTGTCTTGAAAATATTTAAACTAATTACATATCTTTTTCGTATCAATTATGACAAGTCAAATGCATATAAACTAAAGTACTTACTCTTCTCTGCTAACCTGCACCATTTCGTTAAACTTAATTTCCAACTTGAGTCGATCCTCTTCGCTGAAAAAAGAGAACAAAAACACTTCGTTACGCCACTTGCGTTCGAAAAATCCGAGCAGCGCACGCGACCCACAATACAAACAAAGCCGCAACGCGACATTCGATGCGATAAACGTACCTCTGCCTTAATTTTTCTTGCAATTCGATGAATTTCTGGTAATATTCCTCCGTTCCACGCAAAAATGCCATTTTTGAGGGTTTAATTGGAGCAATTACTTTTGGAACGAACTTAACTGACGCGAACCTGCAATGTGTGCGACCTGGGTAACGGCCTGGCACATAATGGAATTGCACCCGTCGTCTATCAATCGTAAAAACATTGGTTTAATTTATGGTAGTCACTTGGTTGCGAGGTTTTAATTAAAAGTGCCAAATCCAATCGGTTTTACGTTTGAAGTGCGCGATGCGATCTTAATTCTATTTCAGCACCTGCGTGTACGAGGGTGTTATTTCACTTCGCGTTACCCTCATATATCGCCACAGGAAGTCGCACACACGTGTGAGTTTAGAGTTTGAAACGGATCACGATTTTATTTTCACGTTTAGGATTTGCGGTGGAACTAAGTTGTCTGGCATTTTTTGCGACTGACTTATGAGTCGATATGACATCTGCATATAATTTATATAGTAACAAGGACACACGCGATCTCCGTACCAGGGGAATGAAGGATACTAAACTTGACCTTTCTCCACAAAAGTCGATTGTGAAGCTTGCCCTTGGCTTGACAAAAAATCAGTATGTAATGTAGTAATTTAATGAAGAAGGTTTAATTATCAGAATGGTGTATTTTTCTGCTTAATGATGTGTAATGATTTATTATGGAAGAGAAAACACGTTGTATCTAGTTAGGGACGTTCCGAGCTTTTCCGCCACCTATATATCATACAGTCTGTAAATAAATAGTAAATACTATTATTTTCTTCAGTTTGTTTCTGCTCTAAGAGCTTTTGATTTCAGAATTAAACCAGAAACACTTTGGCGTGAAACTTCTAAATAAGATCAAATAAATTGAACTTTGACTTTAATTAGGCCCATCTATATCAATTATACCATGGCTTGCATCAAATTCCGGATGGAAAGCAGAAAGCAGTGGCAAACGCGTTGGGGTCTGAATATATCACAGGTCAACACGAATTATGACTATGATAAGAGGGTATGAAATTTCGAGAGATTTATTAGGTAGACGACAAAAAATATATGGTATAAAAAAATTTGCTTTTGTATCCAGGAGAACGGTTGATCAATATCTTAGAAAATTCGTAGTTTAAATTTTTATTTATTAATAAATCGAAATAGCAAAAAGTTTAAAAGTAAAACCTATTACTTTTTCTTTCATGTTTATAAGTACTTTCTCTTACTAAACCCCAAGTTCAATGCCCCATCATATTTTCGTTTTATTGACCTTGATAACGCTGTTCGAAGTCCATGATATCTTGATGAAAACGTTTTCCTTGTTCTTCTGAGTACGCCCCCATGTTGTTTCCAAATTTATTTATAGAAGCATGCAGCATGTGTTATCTTAAAGACATTCTGCAACCCATGTTATAAAGTCTTGTAAGATTTTATTAAGTAGTTCTCGGTAATTTTCAATTTTGTTATTCCCTAAAAATCCAGAAACAACTCCTTTAAAACTATTCCAACTTTTTCTTTTTTTTGTGTACATAAATTCCAGCTTTACCCTTTGCTTCTGATAACTTTGGAAAAAGTTTTTTTTTTTAATGTAAAGGCTTCAAATCTTTCATCCAGCTTTTTTACGAGTTGTTTCATAAGTCGTACCTTGAGGTGTAAAGGCGGCATTAATACACTTTCGGGTTTAGCAATAGGTTCATATTTAACGTTTTGTTTCCTGACACAAAATTCTGTTCTTAGTGGCCATGATCGTTGGTGATACTGTTGAGAATCCGCTCTACTATCCCACAAACATAGATAACACGGATATTTTGGGTATCCCATTAAAAATCCTACCATCTCAAAATCTCCAATGAACTGCCACTTATACTCTATATTTTAAAGCTTCGACTAAAATTTTGACACTCATAGTTTTCTTTCAGATGTACAGAATGAACGACTGGAAGAGATGGACATTTATTTCCTTTATGTAATAAAACTGCTTTCAAGCTTTTTATCGAACTGTCCATAAATAAACGCAACTCATTGGGAACACAGGGCTTCAAACAACCCTCTTATGTCATTAGAAGAACGTAGCACATGTATCATGCCAACATCGTTGATCAGTTATTTTCACATCAATAAGCAGATTCCATTGCTTTAAATGAGAGCCCAAAAGCTCTGCCTAACTCTTAGGCAAATTTAAATCTCTTATTAAGTCATTAAAGTCTTCTCAGGTAAGAAAATGGGGTTTTAGTGGTTCCTGTGACAAATTCTTCACCTTCAATATTTTCATTTGAACTCTGAGATGAGCTCGATTGATACAATTTTTTAGAAGGTTCAGGTAGTGGAAGTTGAAATGTGAGATTGGAGCAAAAGATGAAGCAAGGTCAGGATATTCGATGGATTTCGCATTTTGCCTTTACGTCTTTTAGCGGGATTAACTACGCAAAAGTAACAATCGCCAACGTGGTCTTTTGGCTCTCGCCAAATTCTTGGTACTGCGAATTTTATATTCCGTTTCTCACCTCGATACCAACCGGATATATGTAAATAAAGATAAAAATGAACATGTTATACATTACACATTTACTTATATAATAAACATTGTTTACATTCTAAACAAAGGGCAAACAACATGTGGAGCCCAGGGTTTGTCTATATTCAGAACAGGGCAGATGAAATCAGCTTCGTAGGGTTCACAAAGCATGCGTTTAAATAACATTTTATATCTCGCACTTTAATAAATGTTCCACAAATGTAACAAAATGCATTACACTTTAGACCACATTTTCACCTCTTTGAGTCTTCTGCAAAGCAGATAGTCGTTGTTTATTTTTTCGCGGTATTTTTCATAATACCAGAACATTTTTTTATATACGATAACTGAAAAAAGTTATTATAATCATAACTACCACAAAAGCAAACTTTTTAAGGAATATGGTTATTTTTCCTTTATTTTTAGGCATAATGAATAGAAAAAAATTTGTTTAGTGTTGCGTAATCAATCATTTTTTTACCAAAGACAACGCAAATTCCTCCAGCTATTTTAAAGTTCGTCGTATTTTAATGCATGGTTAAATCATTTAGAAGTTGTAGATTATCGTATCATCGAGTTTATAATCCCAAAATAGTTCTATTAATACAGAATGTACCACAACAATGCGGTATATTCTGTAGCAATACAAGTTATATTGTGGTAAATGCGACATAATTATTATTGCTATTCGTTTAGGCGACATTTAAATGTGAAATGAAAATTACATCAATGAACATCAAATAACAATACAATTATTTTTCTTTAAGATGGTAAAGAGTGATTTACTAATTAAAAATCTTTCTTAAGAGCAAAAATCTTAAATAGATAGCCTTATTGTTGTACGAAATAGTGTTATTTTATTGTAGGACTAGGTTCTGGTCGAGTGCAATGGACTATTTCAGATCGAGGGACATATTTCAATAAAAATCAACCAATTACTTTATTATTTCTGGAAACAATTCATAAGTCATTTCAACAATTATTTATTTGTCATTACTTAAGGTAGATTATCCAATTGTGATTTACTCATATGAAAATATACGTGGCGATTCATTCCAAAAGAAATGGACGCCTTGATCAGAATATAAAATTATATCAAAGAATTTACTAGTATAGCTAATTGGAATAAAAAAGATTTGTACATCGTTGAGGATACATCTGTATAATTTTCAGATTATAGTCAGTATCGAGCGTTATAGGAATCGTGAGACACACTGCATATGTCCAGATCCCCATATACAACTTATATGTTATTGCATCTTGAATTCTATCCTATCCATTTCAGTTCACATCTCAACTAGAAGACGGGTTACTCTTATCGCGTTTTTCAGTATCTCGAAAACGGTACGCGTCATCGAGAAAAATGTTCTTATAAAAGTTAAATATACTGAAATTTTAATCAACTTTTATTTGAAAAGGTTTTTCATTTAAGTATAATAAAGTTATGGACCACTACACATTCTTTATACTTACAACAAAGCTTCGTGAGAAGCAGATTTATAAGCTAACGTAATTGGTATATATGTTAAAATATGGTGGACTTTTGATTATCCGGACTCGCATTGATCGGTGTAGTAATTAATTTTTAAAATAATTTTTAATCTAACTACGTAATATTAGGTAAGTACTAAAAGTGTATCTGCGGAAATCGCAAGCATGTGAATATCCGAACATTAGAAAATCCCCAGCTTATAATAAAATATTTTCTAATCTTAGTGTAAGCTCCCTTCAGTTTATTTTCGTCTCGCATAGGTAAACACTTACCTGCCTTAATTATTCTTTTATTCTTTTTTACACCTTTTTTAATAATCGAGAGTATATGTAAGGTTAATGGAATATGAAGTTATAGAGGTATTCACCACGACACTGAGTACTTTTTACTTTCTTATAATTAATATATGTCAATCATACACATTTTGTGTGTGTTTACCAACCAATGTTCAGTAATAGTTAAGGATCTTAATAGAGCGAAAGAATCTAATTGAATTGAACAGACAGATTTGACTACTTGAACCTTCAACCATAACTTCCCACCTCTATGCTCATCACAAGTATTCAAAGAATATGGTTAATTTGCAAATGCCATTTACGATAATTGAATAAATGTCAAATGAATTTAAACGTATTTTACTGCATTAACTTACTATATTGGAAAACATCATACTTCCTCATATTTCAATAATTATTAAATAAAAATGGTGATTGTGAATAAAACAGTATACAATCCTCGGTGGAAAGTTTCATTATAACTCGGGATGTTAAACCTCGGGTGTAATGAAACACTTTCCTTGGATGTCATACTGTAACAGAAATCAGTTACCATGGATACTATTCAATGAGGGAATCTGGGCGCGCGATAAATATTCCCGCACACTAACAGACAAACTAACTTATGTGTACGTCACGATTTCTCGATCAAAATTCCCGAAAATTGCCCAATTATCGCCCGTAGAAGCCGCTAATTTAATACGTCATAAAAAGGGGGGAAATATTATTCATTCCGGTCCAGGTTATATACATTGTATTTATTGTGCGGGCACGTTTTGAAACAAGCAAACGAATGCTCTTGAAAAAAATTCTATCGAGCGCGATAAACCAGAATATATCCTAAATGAATTATGCCCTGTTTACATCTGGGTGATACTCGAAAGCTGAATTCGTGTGTTTGAAGAAAACTATTCTATTTTCAATCGTGCTCATTGTTCGAACAGGATGTGGGTATTTATTTAAAAAACTGATTGGATTAATTAAATTGCCGAATATTGCGCTCTCAGCGGAGTAAGCAAAATTAAGGAACGGCGAAAATAACAAACATTTCCCCTCTTCGAAAAAATATTAGTGAAAATGTGATTTTAAGACGGGAGTTAACAAAGAGTCAGTCGTTGACGGGCGGTTAATGAGGGAAGTCAAGTCTTCCGCCGGAAAGTACCGCTCGCTGTGATGAGTTAAGTATTGGGGAAGTCTCAAGTAACATAACAAAAATGGGAGAACCGTCGGTAATTAAAGTCAAAACGAGTAGAAAAGTGAAAAAATTCTATTATTAGATTTTAAATAGACTTTGTATTTTTATGAATGAAATGTAAGAATTTTATTAGTAACAAGTGCGAAATTATGTGGGTTCTAGTAGTTTCTATTTTCGTTTGATAAATTAAATTTAAAAGGGAAACCTGTACGGGCAAGTTTTTCTTCCTTTCCTCTAAAGATTATAAATGAAAAGTGTAAAGATATTATTGAATGTTTTTCTTTATACGTTGATTACAAGTTTGTGGCTACTGTTAACATATATTTTATCTTTCTGCTTCATTTTAATTTAATTTAATATTTTTTTCTTTTATAATAAAGTAATTAAACTATGCTTTTGTTTTTACTAATTAACTAACGCCGAATTAGGACAGATAAGTTAAAAGAGTCCTAAATCTAATTTGACGGAAACAGTGCGGTTTTTTTGTGGGCTGGTGGCAGCTAAAAATATAAATTTTTTGCTCACAAGTGGACGACGTGTATTTTAAGTGATTATCCGTGAGAACGGGTAGAAGGTAGGGTGTTACCACACTGGACAAAAGATTCTTACACTCTGAAGGACGCCCTTTTGGTGACCGAGTTCCTGGAACTTTTCCCAGCTTTTGGAATTACGTTCGGGTTGCGTGGATCGGAGTTCACACGCCCATAAATTCTCAATTAGGTTGAGGTTGGTGATTTGGATGGTCAACGAATTCGATTGATCTCCGGGTGCATATTGAACCAGATGCACAGATGCATTGTGTTGGAAGCATAGCAAAATTTAATCGGCACTGAGCGTGCTGCTCTGCTAGGAACACATTCTTTGCTGGCCGTCTGTAGTGGATATTTGCACTACAGTTCAAATGGAACCTTTCCGTTATTGTTCTCATGTTTATTGTAGATGCATCGGCAACAAATTGGAGAATTCTTTGCCTATCGTATCGCTAAGTGTTGAAGGAACGCCAGACCTAGCTCTGCACTAGGTAAATACCCGTATACCTAATATTACTGGTGCCAAATCCAATAAACAACTTCAACACACTTCTACAAAAACAGGACCCCAGAGAAAAATAATTATTCCACACGTACATGTGTTATGTAATGACACAAGCATAACAAACAGTATACTTCAACTTCACAGAAGTAAAGCCGGACTAACACACCATTTAACATAAATGTGGATAATACCTAACCCTAAACATACATTTTTATCGATTAAAACATATTTAACTAAATAAAGATTTATTACTCTCGCGTCTAATACAAATCATTTACAAAAACAAAAATATAAATATAAATCTACAGTGCATTAAATTATACAACATTAAGAAAAACTAATTTACCCGAACATGAACCACAAATTATATAAATAAATAATACGATTGCACAATGGCTAAGTTCAATAAAGTAATTTCTTATCACACTTAACTGCACTGTGTTTTTGTATCACATGATGCTTCTGCGTACATTTTAATCTAAATGAGTTAGATGATGCCATGGAACAGTTATCACAATTAATTTTGATCATTTACAATATTTGTGATGTTTTATACAATAAGTCGTTACACCATTTTCCGACACGATTAAGACAAAGTGAATTTTTAGGAAACGATTTAAAAATTTTCTTGATTTAATTTTAAGTATAGGACATTTTTCTTACAATAATAATAGATTGAAGCAAATACTTTTTAGGTCATAGTTTAACAGTACTAAACACAGCAGCATGTATAGCAAGTGAAGCAGTTAAAACTCTTTTTGATAACAGCATTTGGTGAGTTTTATACATTAGGAACAAATAATAAATTACATAACAAATATTTTTCAACAAGTTTGGATGCATTTATGTAATGCACAAATTAAACAATTAATTTAGTAACACATTTGAACTATTATCTATTTTATATGGTTTTAAATAAAAATATCGAAAACACTGGAAGATACTTTCTGAAATTACTACATGTGTACATAAATTAATAAAGAATAATTTTGACTAAAACTATGACTAAATTTATTAACTTCACAGAAGGAATTACAATTTTCAATGTTAATAATCCATTTGATATTTGACGAAAAACCTCAATAACTTGAATTGAGATTAAAACATTTAAACCCCGATACTGATTTGCTTAATTATCAACGAGATCACTGTAAAATTTGTACTTGCAATAATGCTGTTAATTTTTTGCCTACATTGTATCCGTTTCAATAAATATGAATACATAAAGCATTTTTCATTAAAATGGCAATACTGTTAACAAGTCTCCATAATGAACAATTATGATATTAACATTGAAAATAAATTAGAAATCATTACAGGTGCATTACCATGAAATGAACAAAATTTAATAATACTATTTTTATACTTATCAAAATACACCTAATATGTATCAACAAAACGTTAAAATATATAAAAATACAATGTATGGTAAAATATGTTTCACACAACTAACTTGTTCCATATTTGCCGTTCTCGAAAATACCTTTTCTGAAGAACGGTGAAAAGTTAAGCAACGTGTCTCTGGTTATTGGTCCGCCATAGGCTAACGGGCACGCGGGGTGATTTTGGCAAGTTTCCAGTAATCGATGCAAATACATTTGTAATTGTCGTTTTCGTGATTGCGCTACAGATTCTGTATTTGCGAACAGCTGCCTGGAAGGAAATGGTAGTGCCGCCACCTAGAATGTCTGTGTAGTATTTACACAATTTTTTGTTGCACATAATTTAATAAATATGGGGTTCTAATGGCATTAACAATTATTTTACAATTGGTTTGGCTCACATTTAAACACACTTTTATGATGATCGGAATGTGTTAAGGGCCAATTTAACTATTATTGTAGGTATATATTTATTTAACACCTAAATCAAATATTCGTACATACCTTTTCTCCGTATCTTGTTTTCATTGCCAAATGTAAATCCCTAAATCGACTATACCTTCTTAATACCGACCACCTATCATCTACAGTACATATTCTAACTTCATATTCATAATGTGTTCTACTTCCTGCACCTCTTACGCAAAAACTTGCAATACTTATTATAGAATCACTGTCAGAATCTAAAATATATATACACATGTAACATTTTATTGAGTATTACTAATTCTTTTCTAACATGCACACTTTCTATTAAGGCAAGCATGCACACACCATGTTTATATTAATTTTAAGTATTACTGATTTTAGTATCACAGCTTTAATTGTTCATTTTTTTTTTTTACTTTTATGGTTTTATATTTTATTCATTATATATGAAGTTTTACTTTTTGTTTATCCTTTTGATTATTTTATTTATCACTCGGATGCCAAACACGTTTCTATGCATGAGGTGACAGACAACGACAATGACAACAGTTATGAACACAATTACAACTACGAACTGCCTTATTTTACCTGTTATAATGGAAGGCATCGATCTATACATACTAAAATTGCAATGCGAAGAGAACTGTCGATTTTGTAACTGAAAAACAGAGACAATGTAATTTATTTTATAAAATACAGCAACAGACAAATAAACTTACAGGCATAGGTGGTGAGTATAAAGCTGATGTGGAACCTGAGTGTATCGGCCGGATAGGACTTGGACTGTCCAAATCTTGAAGAGGATGTTCGGAAGCTGGAGAGAGCATTGTTGGAGAACCTACTTTCAAAGACATATATTGTCGTTGTAAATCTTGGAAAACCTATAAACAAAAAACAGTCGATAAATTAGGTTAAACAAACTGGTTATTTTTATAACTTATCTATAGATAACATATTGAGTGGCATAATCTGAACAGTACAATTAGTTTAAATCAAATATAAATTAATTAAAAAGCAATCAAAGAACGCAAAATGTGGACACTATCTACAAATAATTTGATTTTAATTTCGATTAAATAAACATCATACCAAGAAGTAAAATTCACGAAAATGTTTCGAATTTCACAAACACGTCTGGTTGTATTTTGCATTATACTACACAAAGCAGTTTTATACGTTAAATACCGTACTAGGATACAGTTGCTTGTCCCACTTTAATCACTAATACTCACTGCAATTTGAGCGTCCAACTGAGATTTTGGACAATGAGTATCCAAACTCCTCATTATAAGTTGTTTCTGCTGAGAGACTCTTTGAGCTAACCTTCTTAAAGCCTCACCGTCTCTTCGTCTTTTGCGTATGACTGGTGACTTGTTTTCCACTGAACTCGAAGAATGTGAATCGCTTGCTGCACACTAAAGTTTGAAAAATTATGAGGATTCATTTGACATTCAATGACAACAAAAGTCCAGCTAACATTTTTTACTACCTTACAGTCCTCTGTACTAGACATGTCACTCTCATCATGATGGCTATTCGGCCTAAGTTCAACACCACTATCACTCATCAGTTGCTCGATTCCTTCGATGTTCAACAACCTAGTAGAACAACCACTTGCAGCAGTATGGTAAGTATCACTACTAGGACTGCCGCGTTCTAAACTAGCACTACTGTTTATATTGAACGAACCTGGACTTTGGGCGGAATTGATTCGTTTTAAATTTAAACTTAATCTGCAAATAATGTTATCAAATATGTACTTGCCATTGTTAACATAAATAAAATATAACTGTTTTATAGTTTGTTCAATATGATACTGTGGTGAAGATTAAATCTTTAAAATGTGGTTAAAGTTAAAAGAGTTTAGTGTTGGAAATATATAAATTGGAATACATTATGCAAGTTTAATTTAATTGTATTACATAACAGCTACTTACGCTTGCTTTCTTTGTTCCAGTTCTTGCAGTTGCTGCTCAGTTCTTGAAGCTAACGATTGCTTCAAATCCTGCAAATCTGCACTACTAGTTGGAACACCTAATTCTAACTGTTGGTCCACCAAATCTACTAATTTTTTATCCAATTTTTCTACGGCCGTTCGCCTTTCAGAAAGTGTTTGAACCCTCCTTTCTAACTGAGCTTGTAATTCTGCCAGTTCACGTCGCTAAATTAAAAACATTGGCGATTGATCAAAGCCATATATGACTTCAGTCGCAATAAAATAATCATTGATAACAATAAATCAACTTACATGCTGATTAACTATATCTTGTATAACTGCTTCTCCTTTAATACCGTTCAGCAAATCAACTAAGTAATCCGATTCTGAATCAGATAAAGACTGAAGTTCAGATTTCGTAACTAAGTCCTAAAAAGAGTCAATTGTTAAAATTTAACACAATCATTTTGAAAGTATAAGAACTTAAAATAACTATTAGGAAAATAAAATCATAGAAAAAAAATAATACCTGAAAAACTCTTTTAGTGTGGGGATCAGGAAAGGAGAACTCGTTACAGTGTGACATAACAAGCTGGCAAGTATTTTTCAACTTAATTAACAACTCAGTTTTAAGAATTTTTAAATGTTTACATTCTTCGAGAATCTACACAGAAAAACAGGCATCAAATAATAGCAAAAAAACAGTTCAAATTATAGCGTACTTCACCCATGATCCTCCTCCTTTCCTTCTCCAATTCTTCCCGTTGTAAAATTAGATCATTTTCTTTCTCTTGCAGTTCCATTTCCCTTTGTTTTTGCTGGACTGTAAGGTTACGCCAGTTTTCTTGCAATTGTCTCGTCTGCAACTGAACGGCTAATGTAAAGTATTAATCAATTTTATATGTACCTGTGCCGCATGCTCTCTTTCCATGTCCCGTTTTTCAGCCTCTAATTTCGCTTGGGCTTCTTCTAAGGATTTCCTCCGTTTTTCAAATTCCTCTTGCTCCTTTTCAAGAATTTCCTTCTCTTTTTCCAAATGCATCCTCTGAGATTCAATATCATATTTATCATCATCGAGCGTTAAACTAAAATAACTTAAACATTATCATTTAATCAAACATCATTTGCATCACATACGGAGGTAAATTTTCTATAGATGTGTTTAAGTCAGGCGTGGACCAACTTAATAAACTTAGCCTGGCCAAGTTTATAGTTCTTTCGCCTTTCCTTAATTCGGCAGCTTCGGCAGGATCATTAAACCTATAATGAAACCAAATATGAACAAATTTACTTTTCAGTTAAAAATATGTTTACCTAAATACATGGGCTCTTCCTAAAAAAATAATGCATCCTTGGGAAAGCCTAGCTGACGTTTCTATAAGTACATTATTAAGCCAAACTTGTGCTCCTGGTAATGGATTCAATGTAGCAATTCCATTTTGAAATGTTATTGTACAATGCTTGGCTTCCATACCAGACCCACGTAATATTATATCTTGCTTGACCTCCGAATCTTCAGTTCCGATAGTAGTTACACCTTCCTAGAAATATTAGTCATCCTATAATTGTATTTAAGCTCAATTCACTTCTTTGTTGAGAAAGTAATAAGTATTTGAAAAATTATTCTCCCTTTTTGATTTATAGCAATGCGAGTTGATTTATAAACTGAAAATTATTAAATATGTTTATCTTTTAAACATATCTATGAACTGTTTTATTATCACCATCGGGTTTTATACCATTTTAACAAAACTTCATCACATATAATATCATATTATATCTAGTTTTGTCATTATCATTATAACAAGTCACAAAATGTTATAATTGTTGTACGGCAATTATATTTTAAATGAATATGATAAATTAAGTCATTGTAATTGATATGTTGTAATCTCCGTGTCATATTAGATAAATGAACCATTTGCAAGATTGAAACTTCACAATTTTCAAATGTTACCTTCAAATGATATAAAGTAACACCAGTACTTAATGGATCATCATCTATTGCAACCAGGTGCGGCCTATCTGAATCCAACACGACTCCTGGGCCAGCCTTACGTAAACCTAGGGCTCTTTGCTCTCTTAATATAGCCTGAGCCTCTCTCCATTTTCCCGCCCACTCTTCAGTAAGTTCCTGCAACGAAAATATAAAATCGATAGCACATTACTAACATTTACATCACATTACTTTTTCTCTAGCTTCTTTTTCATGTAACTGAGCTAACATATCGGCTGATCGATGTTCATTAAACATAAGTGCTTTAAGTTTGGTTATTTCATCCCGCAGTTCTCGAATAAGTTTAACGTTAGGATCTTCGTTAACTGTGGGTTTATTGATAATATTCTTGGCTCGATTTGCATATCTTAACGTACTCAAAGTTTCACCGTAATTGCAATCTAACAAGAAAATTATTCAGATTAAAAAGTTTACACAAGACGAGCATTAACCTGCTGGGCTAATGGCAGCGATCATAATGGTCTTGGAATTGCCCCCTAAACTATCTTTGAGCAACCAAGTAAGTACAGAATCTCTATATGGTATAAAAGAAGATTTCTTAATTCCGTTTGTTTCCACTGACAATTCCGCAAGTGCCGATATAACGGATCCTAAAGTTACGAGTGACTTGTTTATATGTGCACCCTCTTTGAGTCTTTGACCTGTTGCTCCAGTTGCATCAGCACGCTCACTACCGGCTAAATCAACCAAATGTATCTGTAAAACGTTGTCAGTACATAAAAATATTTCGGCAGATACTTTGATAAAATGTTACGGAGACATAAACAATCTAGATTTACCTTAGATACTGTTTCGCTTGGTACACCGTCGCAATACCCTGCTTGCACAAAGGTAATTGTAAATATCGCATGACTGCGACTACTAACATCGTTCATGTTCGTAGCTGCAGTTGTCCTATGTGAGTTACCCCTAAAATATAAATTGCTATAGTATCACAAACAAGCTGCCAACAGAAAATACTCTTCCATTTAATACAAACATATATTTTTAATTAGTTCAATATAGGTAAATCATAGTATAGCACATTGTCAACCAACATCGTAGCTGAATAAATGACAAACAGATTTCGTGGAGCTTGGTGATCTGTGCATGATCGTATCTACAGTACATACTTGGTCCACAGTTTAGTTTTTATTATCAATTCTGTTTGATGCATTTGACTGTTTTTATTTTACATTAAACAAAATAATTAATTATCCAAAATGGGCAAAAGTATACACGAAAGTTTTATGTATGTAATTATAAACAATTAGTGTGTACTGCAAATAAATAAACTTTATTTCAGTATGTTTTATGATAAAACACATAAACTGTTGTAAACATACGAATAAGCCTGTATTTATTTTGAAGTTTACAACATTTCCATTTATTGAATTTTATGAATAAATTATAATAAATAAACACTTTTACTACCACTAAGTTGTAGCACTAATTCATTTTTACGATTTATTAAGCTTTGATGAATGAACAACTGTTAATATAGATAATAAATAAACACTAATTTTCACTGCGATTGGTGATTTTAATAAAAAGAAAATGCTAGATTTAGTTCATGCTTATGTGCTGAAAATATTGCCAACTATTACTACTCAATAATTTCCAAAAGATTCCACGTTAGATGCTGCTCGCGATCAATGATGTCTCAAAACTTTAAATATGTTAAAATCATTGTATGAATGACTATTGTAAATATTCTTCTTCAATTCCCAAACTTAAGAATGGGCCCCGTCAGCTATCAATGTCATTAAATGATCATCTTCAGCCGACAATCGCGTTCAATAATCCACTTTATATGAAACACTGCTTCTAGCTATATTTATACTTTATTAATGCCTCTGGCAACTTCTTTAACACTTATAATTGGACAATGGGCCCAAATTCAACTCGCACGACTATGTCAAAGTGTATTTTTCTATTCTTCTTCAACTATGTTATTTTTTGTTCACTGTGTACTGCGTGGTAAGGGTAAGTTTGTTTCAATTTACTTGCCAACCACAGTCTCCAAATTACTAATTCATCAAACAATTTAAATGTTTCAAAAGATTCCGATAATGATGGTATTACCATTTTATTTTCTGATACTAACACAAACTTTTTATACTATTCGACATTAATTTCACACAAAAATCAAATCGATGCGTTCAAAAATCATTATGCGCAATAATTTAATTTAAAGATTCAGAGCCAACATCAAAGTTTTGTTTAGTATTCAACAATTTATTTTCAAATTCGAAAGATAGAGTCTATAAAGGAAAACAATAAACCTCTCACTATGATAACTATGACAGAAAGATTTCAAATTATTCTGATAATATGAGAACTAAGTGCTTACATGGAAAATGTGGTTAAATATACAAGTGGTACTATTGTTAATATTAATACTGTTAAAAAAGTTTTAAAAACAAGAGTTCATCCACAACCAAGCTACATTATTTCACAATGCTGTGAAAATTATTGAAGGGGAGAAAATTTCAATTACGGAAGTGTCAAATGAAATCAATAATTTAAAAACAAAATTGCGAGAAAGAATTGATAACAATTACGTTCCTTCAGTTATTCGAAAGGACATCACTAGGTTGGATAAACGAGGTGCCATTAAACAACCGAATTTTCTGATAGAAGTCAGAAATTTTTATAATCACTGCTTGGAATATCTTGAAGAATGGACGGTTCAATTCGAGGATATTAAAAATTTTCATTAGATTACATTAAAAAAGGGGATTTTATGGAAATATGTAGAAATATCTTTTGAATATATTAGTAAGTATTTTCCGAAAAATAATATTTGCCAAAATGATCTTTTTGGTGTCATTGGTAAAAAGTTATGTTACTGAATAAAAAATTAAATGTTGGTTGTCTGCAAATGTGGAAATGGACAAAAAATGGACGGAGTTATTCCTTCATTTTAAACAGAATATAATAATAATAATAATAATCTTTATCAAAATATTTGGAAAATTGTGCGCTCTCCCTTCCTGGAACAAATGCAGCAACAGAACGTGTTTTTTCTAGTATCAATAAAATAAGGATAACTTAAAAACGCAGTTGAACATAACAACTTTAAAATCTATATATAAATATAATTTGACCAATTTTTAATAAATGATCCGAATCTATTGCAATATTCATTCACTCGAATCAAAAATATGACCATGACCGAAAATCATAATTTTTTTAAATAAAAAATTTAAATTAATTAAAAATCATAATGCTCAAATTATTGATTTTTACACATATTTTTATAGTTACCAATAGTTAATAATAAATACATTTTTGTATATTTATAGACAAGTATATGAATGTATACAATAAAATAGTATATTAAAAACAAGTTACAGAAGGCACTGTTTCAGGCATGAGTCCGAAATTCAGCCACAAGCCGAAGGCGAGTGGCCTGAACACACGAATACCCAGAATAGCCTTCTGTACGAGTATTTTATACTAGTTTTTCTACTTTGCGCCCTTTTTACGTGAAAAATTAAACTTTGTTAAGTATTTCAAGATTTAGGGATATTTGCGCGGGTTGGTAATTTTTCACGTAAAAAGGGCGCAAAGTGGAAAAAATAGTATAAAATACTTGTACAGAAGGCTATTCAGGGCATTCGTCCTTTCAGGACCAATATAAAGAAAAAAATTATATCATTTTAACAGTAGAATTTTCATTTTAATACTGTTTTGGGTGCTAAAAAGTTGTTATAAACGCAAAGTAGAAAATATATTTTTTTGAATTATTGTTCTACTTTCATAACTAAATTATAATTCTAATAAAATATAATAAATAAATAATAATAAAACGAGAAAAACCCAAAGACCAACAGGAAAAATTAGAATTGAAATGGTTATCGACGTAAATCAAATCTTTTTATCAGCAATAAATGTACTTTCATTCGTATGTTGTTGATAAAAGTCACGTATTTCGAAATTGACAACTTAACGACATTAATGATTATTAGGAACTGTTTATGGTGGCACAAATCTTTTTTATGATGACATAAATCATTTTTAATTAATTAATTTAATTACAAGCTTGTGGCATAAAACTAGACAGAACCCAACCCAACTCCATCCATCCCAACCGAAGTGAAATTATTAGAATGAAATTTCAATAAAAAGATCGTCGCAACGTTATTTGATGAATGGTTTCATGTTTAGGATAAAAAAATCCATAAATTTCAACGCACGTTTTCATATCAAAATGACAAGGTTAATCGTTATTATAACGTTATGGGATGTCGTTACGTTATGTTTCCATCCCTGGTTTAAAATTTATAGTTTGGGTTCACTTTATCTATTTGTCCCGCTTTGTCTCAATGAAAATGTGGTCACTTTACATAAATATCACAAATTAGTTCAGCTCCCAAATCAATCATGATAAATTTAATTATTGAAATGTATTGTATTTTCATTGCTATTTTACTATGAATATAATATATTGTTTCCCAAGATGTACGATTATTTTATATTTACACATATGTAAAAATAAGGAATATAATCTCCATTATAATTAGCTAAACATTATAGAAATGAGGTAAACCTAACTGTGATATTTCGTAACCAATTAACTACTAGTTATTAACTAACAGTTCTTAAATTGCCCCTGCATTAAATGAAACAGTAAGAGGCAATTTCAGTAACATACTTATATTTGCGTTGTATTTGAAAATTAAAATTAATTAAAATTAGTTTCGATAATTTATTACAGTACTGGATCGCTGTTTCTTAAAAGCACTTAAATTATAATAATTAGTACCAATAATTAAGTTCGTTCTTATAGGAGCCATATAAAGAGCAAATACAACTACAACGTTCATATCAGGTTAATTCATTCACAAATTCTAATTAAAAATTTGTATCTCGCGATATCTAATATATAATTACCTATTCATACATTCTTGTATATGTCCATAATTTGTAACAAGACATGTTGTGAGCCCTTGAACATATGGTCCTCTCTTTGGATGCTCCCTGACTTTCAAGGACAAACTTTCACGTCCTCTTAATAAATCAGCCACTCTTTCTTGATATATTTCTAAATAACTAACTTGTACCCTATGCGTTGTACCTCTTTTTGAATCTTCTGCCATCCTTTCAAATAAAGCTTTACATATTCTAGGTATCAATCCTTGATTATCCTAAACAGAAAGTCCAATATTACTTGCTATTTCTATGAAATATTCTTACCGATGAACCCATCATGGTAAATGTCTTCCCACTACCAGTTTGTCCATAGGCGAAAACACAGGCATTATAACCTTGAAAAGCGCAATCAACAACTTCTGTGCCAAGATCTCTGTAGACTTGTTCCTGTGATGCGAAATTCATAGATTCATCATCGTGTGACCAATATGAGTAATCAAATGTGAATTCTTTATATCGTATACTTTCATCTCTTGTGTTTGCCTACACGAAACCAATGCAAATGAAATCTGAAGATGTATTAATTGATTTGTTACCTTGCAATTTAAAATGCCAGTTTTCTTATTCTCCATCTGAATTATTAGTTTAGCATCCATGTCCAATTCCCTAAAAATAAATACAAATGGACTGTAAAATTAGTTAACATGTTTAGAAAAAGTTCATTGTACCATTTGATCTGTTTTGTTATGTATTGTCATAATTTAGCTTACCTCTGGTTAAAAGGGCGAACCCTTACAGCTACCTTAACAGATGCCATCGTTTAACTTATAAAATGTACGCACTTTTACTTAAATTATAGAACACATTATTTACGCATTCTCCCTGTTTATTTTGATATACCATCTGTCATTACGCTGGGATATATTTTGACGTGCTGTGCCAACTTTCACGATTCGAATTTTTTGAACTAATCCACCGACATTATATTAATAGACTTTCATTCAACGTTTCACGCCATGGAAATGAAAGTGAGGTTAGGTTACTGTACAACAATAAAGTAGTTCAGTACTTTTATGCGCGGTGTAGTCTTAACATGGGTATAATACCAACAGAACAACCCACACAGATCTTTACCAGCAGAGTTGCACTGCCTTTCCATCAATCGTAACCCTTTTTACTTATACTTTATGTATAAGAAGATGTATAAAGTATAATCTCGAAACGTTCGCGATCTCGCCTATCATCGTCATCGCGTCAGTTTGCAGTTGCTTATTTAAGTATAAGAAAGTTCAGTATGGACCACTGCAGATTTTTTCATTTCCAATTGTTATCTAGAATTAACTTTTATTGACTAAATTTTACTTGAGTTAATTTGATATCAATTTGAAATAATCATGATGAGAAACTTGACTTTGTGGTCTGAGAGCCATTTGCACCTGCGTTACGCCATTACTTGCTTAATAATGCTGTGTGGAGTCTTAATTTCAATGTGATTTTTCAATAAAATATAATTAAAGATTGAAAAACTTTAGCGAATCTAAAATTCTTCTTCAATCTCCAGAATAAGTACAATCAATGTACCAATTCTAGAAAAATTATAATTTTAGGGCATCCTCTGCAATGATTTATTTTAAAGATAACTTTATTAAACCCATTGGAATGATTTTGGGCATTTATAAATATTTATAACAATCCTTTTCAAATTAATAATGTACTAAACTGTAAATTCATAAATAAAACAATTAAGCAATAGATCGTTTAATAGAAAATATACAATTTGTTAAACTATATTTTATAACTTATTATGTAACAGTAACTGTACCAATGTTGATCGCACAAAATCTGTTGAGTATTTCAAAATTGTGTTATCATGATAACTTCGCTGTGGCTTTTCCGAACAGTACACATACCGATGTATGGAAACAATTTGTTTGTCAACTGATTGGGTAGTCACATAATTATTTTTGTTGACATTTTTAACAATATCATAAACTAAATTGTCATTGTTGTAGTTTACTTCAGTATTTTGTAAAGCCATAGGTTTCCTATGATCAGTATGTTGAATGCAAAACGTCTGTACTGGTAAACTAAACCTTTCATTTTCTGACTTTAAGTTTAAAATGACCTCATTAAAACTGTGATACTTAGATGGAACTATGTACTCATTAGCTTGCAACGTTATTATATTAGCAGATTCATTCAAAGCCCTTAAAACGCAATCATTTTTTATAATCTCACGAGTTAGCCCGATGTCAGATATAGGAAAATTCCACGAAAAGAACGCAACTTTAAAGCCAAGCCTACTTGATAAATTGGTGACTATTTTTTCCAAACGATGCGGCACAGCAGTCATATAAAATATAAACGAGTCGATTCCAATCAATTTGTGATAACTCAAAAATTCGATAAACTCAACTTTGCTGAATAATCTCGAAGGCGACACGCAAATTGTCATATTAAAAGACGCTTTATGATCTAATCCACTGGCCAGTGGTATCTTCCGAAGATCACTTGGTTTCTTGCTCTTTAAAGTAAAAGAAACTGCGTACGGCCTGCGTCCGAGGACTTTTAGCTTGCAATAATAGAAGTAAGCACTCGAAAGACTTTGATCGTCTTGTCCGATCTCTGAGGACTTAAATTTTCCGGTTACTGGTTTAACCATGTCTTCAAACCACAAGTAACACGTTCTTGCTATTATTTTGTTGTTTGCTTGTAAAGCGATAGCTTTAGCTTCTGAATTCTCGCTCCAAAACGCAGAATATATGTGGACATCTTCGCTTTCCTGCCACAGTGGTGTAGGGCCCCAATCATGATGACTTAATATATTTTCTGATAATTCTAATTCTGTGCAATTACACGGTTGTCCAAAAAAATTAAACACTTCCAAAACGTAATGTAAACGATTGTATTCGCGTCGATAAATCAGTAATAAAGTTAAGCTTACTAACGATAATATTAATAACAGTAATTGATGATATTTTTTCATCTTGTTTGAAACATTTAACTAAACATTAAACAAAATGAATTTGACAGTTGACAGTAAGATAATTTTAGATTCCAATGCCAGTTAAGCCCAATCCACATACTTGTACTTAAGTAGCGTTTCCATTTGCTATTAGCGTTGTGGTTAGCAATTGAAACGCTACCAAGCTCTGAAATGATAAATCATTTCAAGTTTATCAATATTCAAGTTCACATTTTAAAAGATAATATAACACCTTTTTCGTGAAGACGGAATATAAACATGAAGTATTGCTCAGATATGCAATAGCATTGTACGCAATTAGAATTGTATATTTAAAATAAATAAAGAAATAATTAATAAATTTTTTATTTTTAATTATAGCATAAAAATGTTTTTTCTTGGTATTCGTTTTTTCTACTTTTTGACAGGCCCCGGATTTTTGTGTGCCCAAGGACCCTGGCATACCTAAAGACGGCCTTGGATATGGAAAAAGGTGATAAGACTAAACCATGATGTCCGATGGAGATATTGATTTCAAAATAGGATGTTTTCTATATAAAATTGTTAATTTTAATGTTTCATAACTTTAGCTTTAATGGTTTGAGCGCTACAGCCCGCAGACACACCCACACAATCATTCCAAAAATAAATCAATACTTCCTTATACATAAAGTAATAATAAAAACTATAATTAACAATGAATTCCATTGGAAAACGTAGTTTTTATGAGCTTAAAAGTTGTTTTGTATCCACTTCTAACTTCTTTTTACAATTATTATATAGTCCGCCACCCTACCTTAATAGTAAAGAAATGAAATTAAAGAAGAAATTTCTTATGATATGAATATTGAAACTTAAATATACCTAAAGTATAATAAGAAAGTACCAGGTGATTTTTAATAAGTTGTTGGGTTGGTGGCATATTTACGGTTACATGTTGGTACACCTGCTTTTCAAATTCAAATGTGACAGTTCATAAACGAAAATAAATCAAATTGAAATTATCACGATTTAATTTTTATTTTTATTGCGGGGGCAATATGTGAAATCCCATGTTAATTTCGAAGCATTCATTTGCCTGTTTTTTAAAGGACATGATCCAATTACAGTGGCAGCTTATTTGATACACTAGATAGTTTAAAATCTAAAGAGATGTGAATTCTAAGCAGAGAATTTTTTGTACAAAATTTGAACGTAATTGTTAAGAATAATATTTATAAATTAAATAAAGAACTTTATTTATTGCTAAAAATTGGTTTTTAATAATAAACGAATTAGAAAACTAAAATATCGGTTAATTTTATGTCACAGCTTATTTGATACAGTTTACAAAGCGGGCCTAGGTGAGTGGTGTGATGACGTCATGATGTTTCTTGCTATTGTATACTAACTAAGTAATATCATCAAGTACAGTACTGCCTAATTTTTAATGCAATCGAATAACAATTTATGAAATTAGTCGTCGAACAACCGTTGAACAGCGACAATTGATTTTAAAGCATTTCAAAAATGGCCAATCTATTAGAAACATTACCAAAATGGTATTTTTAAGTGCATCCACAGTACAGCACATTTTAGAAAGATTTGTGCACGAGAATCGTATAGTAAATAAGGGGAGAATTGCACCAAATAAGATTTTCAACGGGACTGACGAGCGATTGATTATTCGGAAAATCAAGGCTAATCCTAAATTATCCGCTCCAAAATTACTTTCGAGGTCCAAAAAGAGTTAGGAAAATCTTGCAGTGCTGAAACTGTTCGGCGAGTACTTCGCCAACATAACTTCTATGGGCGAGTAGCACGTAAGAAGCCCATTATAAATAAAAAAAAATCAGGCAAGTCAGCTTAACTTTGCAAAGGAACATGTTTCGAAGAGCCTAGAGTTTTGGAATGAGGTAATTTTTGTCGACGAGTCAAAGTTTAACATTTTTGGCTCGGACGGTTTGTCCTTTGTCTGGCGGAAACCAAATACGGAATTAAAAAATGAGAATTTAAAAGCTACAGTTAAGCATGGTGGTGGAAGCGTAATGGTTTAGGCCTGCATGTCTGCAGCCGGTGTAGGAAATTTAGTCTTTATCGACGGAATTATGGATAAAAACATATACCTCCAAATTCTACAACGAAATTTGGTCCAAAGTGCTGAACGCCTAGGCATACGAAGCAATTTTCGCTTTTATCAGGACAATGATCCAAAACACAAATCAGGAATCGTACAGTCGTGGCTTATTTGGAATTGCCTTCACGTAATGGCACCACCAGCACAATCGCCTAATATAAACCCCATTGAGAATCTAGGGGCAATATTGGATCAAAATGTACGAAAGTCTAAAATATCCAATAAAGAAGATTTGAAAAAAGTGCTACTTGACGAATGGCGGAAAATCACATCACAAGTAACTAAAAAACTAGTCGAGTCAATGCCAAATCGACTAAAGGTGGTAATAAGTGCCAAACGCAACAACACTAAATATTAAATTGACAAAAAAAAACAATAGCAGTTTATAAGTTAGTTAGTTGAATTCAACTGTATCAAATCAGCTGTGACATAAAATTAACCAATATTTTAGTTTTCAAATTGGTTTATTATTAAAAATCAATTTTGGGTAATAAATAAAGTGTTTTATTTAATCTACAAATATTATTCTTAACAATTACGTTCAAATGTTGCCTAAAAAATTCTCTGTTTTTAATTCAATTCTCTTTAGATTTTGAACTATGGACTGTATCAAATAAGCTGTGAGCCACTGTATGCAAATTGGTCATTTTTGCTAGGCTCAGTTCGCAATTACTTATAAAATGTCGTTTATAAATTTTAAACCAAAACAGCAACTCGAGTTTGATCACAGCCACATGTCAACTTTGACAGTCCGTGACCAAAGCTGCGTTGATGTTTTGATTTAAAATTTCAAAATTTATCCCTCACATTTTTTTAAAGTAATTGCGAATTGAGCCTACCAAAAATGCTCAATTTGCACCAATTGCACCATCATATAGTATCCTTAAAAAACTTGTTAATCCTTAGGGACGCAAATATGCCTCAAAATTAACATGGAATTTTCTATGTTATATCCGCCAATGCAGCACCCTGTATAGACACAATTACAAACTGATTGTTATCGAACATTGTATTATGAATAATGATTCCTGAAGGAATTTATTACTTAAGTGAATGACTATTGTCTGGCGTTTGGCATAACGAATAGGAGCTAATGTTAAAATTCCTAATGACTATTAAATTAATGTCAAGAACAAATATTTTCGTTCTTTGGAGCGATAATATTTATCAATCACGTGATTCTGTATCGTAAATAAATCAACTTATATTTATCATCTTATATCAATAATTCAAGATTCAGTTTAAACTTAAATCGCCATTTGACAATGACAGTTGTAGGGTTATCACATTTTTTGTTTGTTCATGCATTTAAACCATTCTATTTATTTCCTAGGGCTCTGTTTTAGCAAAACTTATTTAAAATCACCACGATGAGTTTTATTAGCGATTTATCCAAATCTCAGGAATATTTAAGTTTTAGAAGTAGTGTACCATTAAGACGAATCGTTGTAGACTTAGATAATACAAAAGTAAGTTAGTTTGTCCCGATACATACGTTTAGTTTGATGTATAACATTTAGGGCTGGAAAGTGTACGATAGTGGTCCAAGGAAAGTAAAATGTCCTCTTGTATGTCTTCCACCAGTTTCAGGAACGGCCGATATATATTTCAAACAAGCACTGGCTTTATCGGCCAAAGGTATACGTGTTATATCCGTTGAACCGCCGATTTATTGGAGCGTTCGCGATTGGTGCGAGGGATTTAAAAAGTTGTTAGACTATATGGAAATCGATAAGATACACCTTTTCGGAGCTTCACTTGGCAAGTTTATTTAATTTAATTCGTCGGTATGTTAATTGTTAACCGTTACAGGTGGATATTTAGCACAGAAATTTGCCGAACATACATATCATTGTCCACGAGTTGCTTCGTTGATTTTGTGCAATACATTTACGGATACATCTGTTTTTAACAATCATGAATCGGCTGCCATATTTTGGATCATGCCTGCCTTGGTGCTTAAACGAATGTTAATGGGGAATTTCAGTTCAGAGAAAGTTGATCCAGAAATAGTCGAGGCAATAGATTTTATGGTTGAGAGGGTAAGTTGCAAACACTTTATAAACCAACTAATTGTTCATGGAGTAATCATGGAGAGTTTGTGACTGTCAAAATCATGCTTTATATGATTTTAACAGTAACAAACTGTCGATGTCTAGGAACAAAGTTTTGTATGCGTAAAATGACATAACATTTTGTTTTGTTATTTCATATTGTTCTTCTAATTAGTTGGAGAGTCTGCCACAAGCCGAGCTAGCGAGCAGATTAACATTGAACTGCTTAAAAGGCTACGTTGAAGCTCATAAACTTGCCAATTTACAAGTGACAATAATGGACGTTTTTGATGAATATGCACTTTCTAGTTCGGTAAGGGAGGAACTATACAAATGCTATCCAAATGCAAAACTTGCCCATCTAAAGTCTGGCGGAAATTTTCCATATTTAAGCCGGTGTGCTGAAGTAAATTTACACTTACAGGTACTATGACTTAACATAATACAGTTAAAAGCTACATTGATTTTATATTAGCACATAACCAACTATTGTATTATCTATCTTGTTGCTCATGTAAAATTTATAGTAGATTATATATTAATGAATTAAATGAGCTTTATTCAAGAGCTCAATCAATTGAGTTAATCTCCTGAGTGAAACACTTTTATAACATAATTTATTGTACATTGTATGAACATTAAACAAAATGTGATTATTTAAACAATTTCTTAAATCTTAACTCCATAGTGAGTTTGAGTTATCAATATAACACAAAATTTAACTTTATGTAACAAACAAAATATATTTATGTGAATCCTGAAGTTATATACTAACCAGATACCAAAACAACAGATTGATCAGTCATCCATCTTTCACTGATCGTTTCTAAGCAGTGATCTCTATCGATCTTGCCGCTTTACATACTGAACAGTTTTTGCCACTTGCATGTGTGTTAATAGAAATAATATAATTGCTATAATTAATTTATTCATCTATTCAATGTTTCCATAAAATTGTACATACTCTTTGCATATTTGTTGTAAAAAGAAACATTTCTAATTGCAGATACATTTACGTCAGTTTGATGGAACATCAATTGCAGCTTCCGAGCATCCACTAATTGATAAGAGAAAATCTCAGGGAAAATCAAATGAGGAATAACTGGTATAGAATTACGGATATTGATGAACATATATTGTATATTATAATTTCTATGCATGTACATACTGGGTATTGGAACATTTAGTTTCTGTAATCATACCTGTTCAGTTCAAACACATTCTATTTTATTTAATGCATGAATATTTTAATATGTCGTTATTACTTTCCCGTGCCACATAAAATTATTATGATCAATTTTTTTTAAAGATTAGCAATAGTTTTATGTCCTTTGTTAGTGTTGTCTAGTCTTTTTCATAATATTCATACTTTCACATTTTATATTTAAAAAATTTACTGTTAGAAAAATAATGAATGTGATAAGTGAAAATAATACTACTGTAAATATTTATGTTACTTTAATATGTTGAATATAAAATGTATAAAAATTTTTTAATATTTAATTTACAAAGCATTGCAAATCGCACACATGAAATATGTACACAAAAAACTCTAATCGGTAGCCACAGGTTTTAATATTTATTGTAACTGTCTCCTCCATTCTGGAATACCCCTACAACCAAAAAAATTAATACATTTTCAATTACCAACTTCAAAACTTACAGTTTCGGAACGCATCTTATGTTACTTATCACATTAATTTTATTTTCATTTTCTACTCGCTTTGTTCTGAGAATCCACTGTTTGGTGGGTTTCAAGAGTCTGCTTGGATCTCTAGGTGCAATAACACTAGAATTTAATCGTTCCATGCTTTTGACCCTCGGTTTACTTATTTCCCTTTTACGCTGAATGTACAAATCATCTTGCGTTTGAAATTCTTTGATCAGTCTATTCGCCATAGCAGACCTGCAAGAACAAGTCAATTTACACGTTTCGTCGTAAGATTTGAGTGTACTTGAATTCTCGTTGTTGTTGTTCGGCCGTTTGCTTTTCAAGCTGTTCGACGTGTTTTTGTTCGATTTTTTCAAACTTCCAAATATGAACAACTTTTTTCACATCGTTTTGCTTCTGTTTTCGTTTTTCTTCCAATTCTTTTCGATGCAATTCGAATTGCATTTTAACGTCGTTTGCAGATTCTAATTTCTCTTTTTTTTCTTGCTGGAAATATTGGCCATAAATAAATAAACTTCATTATGTTTAAATAAATTGTTCGTAATATGTAGTGGGTTCAATATATTCATCTTAAGGTTTGACAATGTTGAAAAAGTAATGTTATGTTTGTTATTAATTTCTACCAAAATGTACACGCTTATTTGGTATTGTCTACTTTATGTTGATAGTTGTCACTAACATAACAATCATTTTAAGGAACATTTAGAGATCCAGTAACGATTACTGTCTTTTTAGTTAAGATTTTTATTTTTCATCCTGCAAATCATTTGCTTACCAAATCATTTATTACATCGCCAAAGTACACATGACAAAATATTTAATTGATTTTGCCCAAGAAGGCAGATATTGGCCTTCATACGGAACAGGCTGTCGACCGACATTGAAACGGATGACATCCTGGGTATGACGACTCACACAATATCTACAATATACAGCTTCGGACTCCCCTATAAAGTCATAGTTTCTACTAGAGACGAATGGGAATGTAATCAAGTCGCCATGTTACAGGCAGACTCGCGCTGGTTTACGGATGGCTCTAAGACAACTGCAGGAGCAGGGGCTGGGGTGTTCTGACGCAAACCAAGGACTGAATTAGAATACAGCAAGCAAGATGCAACAATTCAACAGGCAGAAGTCTATGCCATTGAAATGTGCGCGAGAGAGCATTAAAAAGCCCTCGGCAGCACAGGACAAATTTTTTTCTGACAGTACAGCACTGCAAGTCCTTGCTGACAATCAATGTACATTGATGTCGACCAGGGAGTGCCGCGCAGTGCTCTCTCAATTAGGGAGAGCCAACAAGATTAGCCTGGTCTGGATACCCGGACACGCTGGAATAGAGGGATATGAAGCAGCCGATTCTCTGGCAAAGTGCGGACTAGGAATTTATTGGTTCGGCTCTTGGGATAACAAGACACCTGGCCAGAAGCTCAAATAAGAACTGGATGGAGCACAAGGTACTTGAATACTGGCAGAAATGCCAGGGAAAGAGACATTCCAAGATAGTACTGAAGGACTCATCTAAAGAGAATGGGAATTGAGGGTGAACTATAAATAGTTGTGAGCCACAATAGACCCTTGCGGTCGCAGTGGAGGGGCGATTAAACGCCCCACTCATTATAACTAACTAACTAACTTGCTCAATCCCATATGATTATAAATATTCGACTTGTACTAGAATTGGATAGCCTTCCAACTTTGTAATCATGTGATAAATTCACAACATAGGCAATGTATTTCTATTGCCTAAAAAAAGTCGTCATCCTAACTTGATAAGATACTCTAACTATTGCATATAGTGAGTTCTCAATGGCAGTTTATATACAATATTAACTAAGTGATGTTAAGTTGTACACAACTATTCTAAGCATCTTGTTCAAAAACTACCACAATTTGAAAAATACTCACTCTCCAAGCTTGTAATTTTTGTTGTATTTCATCCCTATTCAAAATTTCAGGTTTTATAATTGCAGACACTGCCCTATTTTCATCAACTTTCCTTTCCACTTTAATTTTCGCTGCTGATTTAGTCTGTCTCCAATTTTTAATCGCCTGCTTATGCTTACTTTTTAAGTTCAAATATTTTACGTACCACTTTTCATGAGTTATTATATCCTCTTCACTTATATCTGAAGTCATAAATATTCATCATGTGAGGAGTGAACACAAAACCTTCAACATACTTTCGGAGAAGTCATGAAAAATAGTGAGATTGAATTGCAAAGAATCAAAAGGACAAAAAAAATGTTTAAATCTAGTTGCTCTAAAGGAAATCAGGTAAAGCAATGATGTTCAGATTAAAAGGGAAATGCAAACACATCAATTAAATAGAAAATAAAAATGGATTCTTGGACGTTTTCGTGAGATTTAATAAAATTAAGTAGGATTTTTACTATATTACGTTTTATGATAAGTAAAAAATAAATATTACCAGGTAATATTGCATGTAAATATTGGCAAATTTCATTAACATTCTTGCATTTTGCTCTGATTTTTAAAAATAAATTATGGTCGTCTACAGCCCATCCATTTTCATGTCCTCCACTTGATGACAGAAACATCAGAAAATCGGCTACGTCCTTCAAATAAAAGAATTATAATCAAATTGTATACAATTATATTATATAAGCATACCCGATCGACTTTATTAAAGTTGTTGCTTGTAAAAGTACTTTGAGTTACATTAGCGCTCTTACCCCATTCTTGCATTTTTTGTTCATAAACCTTAATTTCCTCAGTTAATTCCTTTTCAGTATTTTGCAAAATCTCCAAATTACTTTTTGTTTTTTCATTCATATATTCCAGATTATCTCGTATTAATAACATTTCTTTCTTTAATTGTTTGACATCTACAACCTTTTTTTTACAAACGAAAGTTACAAACATATACTCACCAATTGCATCTATGTCGGATTCAGATATTAAGCATTTAATTTTATTTAAAGGTCCGTAAATATTTCTAATATCATTATGTAGGATTTCTAATTCGTTATTCCTAAAATACACCAAATACATTAAATTAATTAGAATTATTTAACATTTACCTAGACTGCTCTAATTCCTTATAATAATCAACAACTTTCGAATCCACATATTTCCCAATGTGTTCTAACAATATTTGCTCACTTTTCTCTAAATTATTCTGAATATTTTTTAACTTATTTATCTCCGCGACAAATGTCATTTTTATTAAAATTAAATAATTGAAAGCATTTAAATATGTATTTGTTTACATATATGGTGATTTTCTTTTTAAAACTCTATGATATTGACGTTACTGAATAGCCAGTTGTCAAAAGAAAAGAGTTCTTGCATTATAGGTTATGTAGAAGTGTGATTGCTATTTAGAAAAACAGGTCTGAAGACTTTAGTAATAATGTTTTCACGTTCGCGAGTTCTCTCGTCAACTTTAAGCGTTATAAAGGTATATGAAATTATCCAATGTAAAAAATAATACGTCAAAAACAAATTTTAGCAATCAAAACTTCCCTCACAAAGTTCTACAGTACAACTAACAGCAGTTCGAAATCGGTCTTCAACGCCCCTGAATACAATTGTAATGTTTGTACCCCAGCAAGAGGTAACATTAACATTACAATATTCAATATATCACGTAAAATTAATCTGTTGTTTTAGTCTTGGATAGTGGAAAGAATGGGCAAATTCCATAGAATATTAGATCCGGGTCTAAATATTTTAATTCCTATTATCGATAGAGTGAAATATGTCCAGAGTTTAAAAGAAATAGCCATAGATGTGCCAAAACAAAGTGCCATTACATCAGATAACGTTACGCTGAACATCGATGGTGTGTTGTATTTACGAATTATTGATCCTTACTTGGCTAGTTACGGTGTTGAAGATCCAGAATTTGCTATTACTCAGTTAGCACAAACGACAATGAGATCAGAACTCGGTAAAATAGCGTTGGACAAAGTGTTTAGGGAAAGGGAAAATTTAAACGTTTGCATCGTCGATTCGATAAATAAAGCAAGTGAGGCATGGGGAATTACTTGTTTACGTTATGAAATACGTAAGTTATTAGTCATCATTTTTTAGCCTATTTTTTATTTATATCATTTTTTTAAATAATAATGAGTAGTGTTAAATTATTTCACTATTGAACATTTCAGAAACATATATACAATAAATCTGTTGCCATCTTTTTAGGTGATATAAAACTACCAAGTAGAGTACAGGAAGCTATGCAAATGCAAGTTGAGGCAGAAAGGAAAAAACGAGCTGCTATTTTGGAATCTGAAGGTGTCCGCGAAGCTGATATTAATGTGGCTGAAGGTAAACGACAGGCTAGAATATTAGCATCAGAAGCTGAAAAACAAGAGCACATAAATAATGCGGCTGGTGAGGCATCTGCTATGTTGGCGATTGCTGAAGCTAGAGCCACTGGGTTAAGATTAGTAGCTGGCGCTCTTGGAAATAAACTGGGATCTAATGCAGCATCTTTAAGTATAGCGGAGCAATATGTACAAGCATTTAATAAACTAGCCAGAACCAACAATACGCTCATTTTGCCTGCTAATGCTGGGGATGTTTCCAATATTGTTGCACAGGTAAAATCACCGATTGTGAATTGATTGTGAAAATTGATGAAATTGTAGCTGCAATAACACTTCATATTTGATGCTTAATGAGGAAAAATATTTTACTCATATTTGTAATCGAAATATTTTTTATAACGCATAATTTATTTATACAGCTTCATTCAGAATTAAGTAATTAGCAGTTTCACAACGAGTAATTCAATTAAATATATTCAGAAATTTGTTTAAATACCAATGTATGATTTTAAGATATTCAACAATTACTACAAGTCGTCTTAGCTATATGCTTACATATAATTACATTAGCTGTTTTCTAACTTTTAGGCAATGGCAATATATTCAAAGGTCTCTCAAAATTCAATGCCAATACCTGTTACGGATAACATAAAACAGATTACCACAGTGAAACCCAGTCGTGTCGATGAACTTGCCGAATTATTCAGTGATGAGGAAGAAAGGAACAAGAACGCACATCTTGTACTAGAACAACTGAAACCTATTAAAGATAAATGATTATTTAGTTTCTTTTTATAAAGATTTTTGTATTGTGCTTGTGCTTATGAATATGTATTTTAAATATGAATTAATAATGACTAATAATGACAATGAATAAATACTATCTTTAAAAGGAAATAGAATGTGACAAACATCAAATATCAAATACATTGTGATGAAGTACAGTGGAGTCAATAATATGTACTGTATAAAACTGAAGCTGTTTGTGTTTGGTGAAGGACTGGCTAATAGCTTCATGTGCCTTAGTTATGTGTCACTAAACTGTAGAGCACGTTTTTAGAGATTAGTCGGTTTCACCAAATGCACTTGAGATCAAGGACTATTAATGTTTGACTTTGATTAAACACTCTGAGAACTCTTGAAACATTTCATATTCCATTCCTAATGTTTCTTCCTTCCAGTAGGCTACATTATGGTGACACTTGTTGGTATGTATGAGAATTAAGCCATGACAAAATTGGGTTATGCGGTTTTCAATTTATGACTATGATTTTTGCGACTTAAATAGTTTATTATAATTAATGGAAAATGTTTTCTCCATGCATGCAATTTTGGTAACAGTTTGAGTTCTTTACAATTCATGCATGCAATCTTATAATTTTATAGAAACATCCATTTTAAATAATAAACACCCATGGTTTTTGACCCAGTCATGTTTGTTTATAATAAGATGAAACAAGGTCTAATACACGAAATTTTCAAGTCTATAAAAAGTTGTTATATATGAACCGCCAATTTTGGTTGTTACATTTGTTACAAGTCTTGCCACATTGTTATGACTCCCTGCCAAATATGTCAACGTCCTAAATTATGTCATATTATGTGCTTTGTATGAATGCTGGGTATATACAATCGTAAACAAACATGTAGTTAAATTGTAAAGCTGTATGTTCTTTTAATGGTGAAATAGATTTTATTCGTACAGTTACATCATTTATCATTTCAAGCCAGCTCGCAAATGAATATTATAAAAATGTGTATAAAGTAATTCTCAGAATACACAACTTGTGTCCCTGCTTGCTTACGATTGACATCTTTGTTACTGATGTTCCATCCATTTATGAAAATACACATTTTAGCTTCATTTGAATAATACAACACACGATTTGATTAAGAAAAAGAACACTAACAGTTTGCTTTTTTTGTGTAGATTGAATTTATTAAACAAAAATATGATGTATTCGGGCATGCAACACGCTATTGCCATTAGTTATAAACAGAGCTGGCCAAGTACTTCAGTACTTTTAAAAAATACTCGTTCTTTCTTACTCATAAGTATTTTTAATTTAAAATACTTATTATTCGTACTTACAAACAAAATTAAATGTACTCGTGGAATACTACTCGTTAAATTCACAACTTTTACGAGTAGGGGAATTCCCTACCTTATCAGCCATGTTCAGTGTGGTTCAATATTTGGTTGCTGTTATTACTTTTCATTAGTGCGGCTGTTACAAAGATGGAAAGGAAAGGTGATGATACTATGTCTGTAGATGAACCATTTTCAACCGATTCAGGAAGTGATTATAACAATCCTGCCAAGGCGTTTTCAAGCTGTTATTGCAGCCAGAAGAGGCAGCACATGTTATTAATTCTTGTTAGCGTTATGTAGGAATATCGTTCATGTTATTCAAATGAGAACACGTTTTCTGCCTAGGCCTACAAGGCCTCGGCTTAGGGGCCCAGACAGTCTAGGGGCCCCGGTGGCGGAACCTTTACATAAGCTCAAAAGCCGAAATTGTCTTGAACAAATAAACAACAAATTGAAACATAAAAACATCATTCCAAATAATTAAACAAAGTTCCTATTGTTTAACGACCCTTTCCAGCTTTCCTTTTATATTTGTTATAGAAATTACCGATGTTGCAATGTCTTATGACTTCAATAAAAAACTAAGCGGGTTCCAGAAAAGAAAACAGAATGAAGAAAAATTCAAAAAAGAAAAAGAGCTTCTTCGTAATGTTCCTAAGTTAAACACATTTTTCGTCTCGTCTACCTCTAGACCTGGTTCTGGCTCTAGTCCTGGTTAGCTACGGGCAGTTGCAGTGATGCTGCTGATGACCGTGAACAGGCAACTCCAACAAACGTGTCTGACTACAACAAGCAACCTGAAAACCCCGTAACAGCTACAAAAAACTATCCTTTCGAAAATCCTGAATCTAATTCTTCTTTAAGTGAAGACCCTGCTGAGTGGATGCTAGACGAAGTTACATTGGAGGACCTTGTTCAAAATGGCGTGAACCAAAATATTGATGCCGACTTTTCTTCTTCAAGGAGTCAGTTCCCACATAAAACCAGGTATCTATCGTTGTCACTTTTTAGCCTAACATTAAGCAATGGTGAAACACGACTTCGACCTTGGCTCATTTTTTCGAAGAGCAAGGGTGCAGTGTTTTTCGCCCCTTGTAAGATGTTTGGGAAATTGGGGTCGCTAGCTAATGAAGGGTACAACGACTGGAAAAACCCAGTTCAAAGAATGAAGGAACATGAGAATTCGAACGAACACAGGTCGGCAAAGGAACATGAGAATTCGAACGAACACTATTAGCTAGGAAGAATGCTGGCAGTAGAGTCTTGTTCTTCAAACGGGAGAAGAAATAAAATACTGGCATGAAGTTTTGAGGCGCATTGTGGCACTTACGACACTATTAGCTAGGAAGAATGCTGGCAGTAGAGTCTTGTTCTTCAAACGGGAGAAGAAATAAAATACTGGCATGAAGTTTTGAGGCGCATTGTGGCTGTTGCGAAGATGTCCTGTTGATATGTCTCTGAAGATGTCGAACGATTTTTGAAATTCATTCCAAATTGGGGCCATAAAGTGAAAGACCAGGCTAAAGTCGTCCTAGAGACATTGAAAAATCACGACTTGAATATTGTCGATGGCCGGGGGCAGTCTTACGACACTGCTAGCAATATGTAGGGTGTATATTCTTGTCTTCAAGCAAGAATAAAACAAGTGAACACTCTGATAGATTTCGTTCCCTGTTTGACTCAGTGAATTTTGTTGGATCCTATGCGGCCAAGTCTTGTCAAGCTGCTGTATCTTTCTTCGGTATTTTGCAGTCATTGTATAATTTTTTTTTTCGGCATCAACACAGATGTGAAATTTTGCTGTTGAAACTGAAGTCAAATTCAACAGTCCTGAAGAGTCTTTCTCAGACAAGATGGTCTGCTCGAGCTGACGCCTGCCGAAGTCTATGTTACTCCTGGGATGACATCATGGCAGCTCATCAAATAATTGCCAATGATGCAAATGAAAAACCATCTGCTTGGTTTGAGGCTTCGGGTCTTCTGAATTCATTAGACTTCAATAGATGGAAACTTGCTTTTTGTCATTTCTCATGAATGACATCTTGGAAAGGTTCAACAAAGTAAGCAAATCTCTCCAATCTGTTGAACTGTATCAATCTTTGGTAACATACCTAGAACACTTAAGGAAACCCAGTACCTTTGATCATTATGAGTCGAAAGTTTTTGAAAAATCCGGTGAAAATAGCTGTGCATATGACATGCAGAGGAAACATAAGCGTCATTATAGAGAGACTAATTACAGAACTATATATGGAGACGCGGATCTGCTTATGAGGAGTTAAGTAAAAAGTTTGACTTTCTTACGAAACTAAATCGTTTGGAATCTAAAAATATCCGTGATGGACCCAGAAACCTTATAACTTTTTAACCGGGGGCTTTGGATAGGACTTTGGAAAACGAGTGTCTGAACCTGCAAGTTCATTTGTCGTCGAATGATGAAGTTATGGAGTTATCGTCACTGAAGCTATACAAATACTTATCGGGAAAAGGCTTTTTGGATATTTATCCAAAGATAGAAATTGCGATCCGAATGCTGTTGTGTACACCAGCGTCAAATTGCTCAGCAGAACAGCGTTTTCAGCACTAAAGAGAGTAAAAAATTACATAAGATCTAACATATGAGAGAACAGACTCAATTCACTCTCTGTAATGTCAGAAATAATGCAGTCCATTGACTATGATGACGTCATTCGTTCTTTTGCACAGAAAAAAGTTCGTCGTATGATTCTATAAATTTTATAGAATAACGTAACTATAGTAACATAGACTGTATTATTCTGATGTTTATTAAAGTTGTTAAAGTCGATTAAAAATTACTGTACCAGTAATTTGCTAAATTTCTAAAATAGCTTCGTGATGGTGGGGGGGGGGGCAAATGTCAAGTACCTGGGGGCCCTGGATTTCTAAGTCCGAACCTGCGTTTTGGAAAATTGGCTAGGATTGTAATAGTTGCCATGGGTTTTTGAGTATTCTTTTTCATTTATTTGAAAATGTTTTAATTCATGGAGACCTTGAAATTCAAAAATTACAAACTTTGGGGCCACTGTACTGCAACTCTCAACACACACATTCTATTTTTAATCACTGCAGTTGGTACTGTCATGTCACAAATGTGGATATATATTTCACCTCAATGTCGGAGGAACCTTTGAAAACAAACGATATTTTTTTTCTTATGTCATATAGTTTTTACATTCAGCTTTCAAAATATTGTACATGTTTTTTTGATTTATCCCATTTTAAATCTCACGAGTAGTAAATAGACCTCTATACAGAGTAGCGTTTGCTCCATTTTCAATAATCGTAAATCAAATTTCGCGCTAAATTTGTATTGATTCCGGTTTAGAAGTCACTTCGCAGCCGCAGAATTTCTTTTGACGAGTCGTCTTGAAATTCTTTAGGAGCTCGTGTGAGGTGCTTTTTTTTAATCAGTAAAAACGTGAGTATATATTGTTAAATATCGTCTACAATATTAATATAGGTTACTTGCGTAATAGCTTTATTTGATCTATTTTTAATATCTTCGTTTGACATTTCTTTATGCATTTTGTTTGATATTTGTTTTCCGTAATGGAGGACTCATGCGGCATTGCATATTTTCCGGAATTTTTCATTTATGTTCATTTCGGAACGCCTAACTTTATATTACTTTAGTAGGGCTACGCATAAGTTACTTCCATTGTGTTTTTGACTAAAAAAATGTATCACTATTTGAGTTTAGAATCAATGTCGATGACCTGAATTGCTTATTTTTGCCGTTATTTAAAAATTTCTATGCACAATTCATCTCTACAATAGTGTTAATTACAAATATTTTGTTTTAGAGCCCAATATTGTTGCTTGTGTAAGTAACAAATTACATTTTGTGTTTAGTTCGCTCGTTAAATTTGTACGGAAAGTTAAAACGTGTGTTGTTTTACAGAAATTTTTGTATGAGTCAGAAGGTAGAAAAACCAGTTCTGTCCGGTCAACGCATCAAGACCAGAAAAAGAGGTATTCCGTTCTTATAAATACAATTTATCGGTTAAATAATATATGTCTCGTGTTACTAGATGAAAAGGAAAGGTATGATCCAGTTGGGTTTAGGGATGCAATAATCTCTGGACTTGATAAATGTTCAAACGACTTTGAAGGTATATCACGATTTTTGGACGGAGCAGGCAATAAATTAGATTATCGACGTTATGGAGAAAACCTATTCGACATTCTCATCGCTGGGGGCATATTGGGTATGTTTTCTGTTTATTTATTCTTTATAGAGAATTACTTATTTTGTGTTGTCCGTGTTCAATCTTATAACTTGACCTTGTAGAAACAAAGAGTATTAGTCATCTATATCTCTGTAATGAGTTTCAAAGCAGGAACTAATTTTATTGCAACTACAGTATGCTATTTGATTCAAGCTGTTTGTTTACACACATAGTTTAATGCGAATCTAGCCTGGTATTATAAATGGCCAACATGAAAAACGTTTTAGGCTCCATTTATATAATTAATTATTTTTGCATCTGCAGGTGTAGAAATCATTAGTTGCCTATTTCTCTAATCGCTCATTTTCTTTCATGCCTTTCCCATGGCGTATTCATGCAATAATGCTGAAGACAATTCTCTCAAAGAAACAAATCACATACAGTGGAAACTGATCTTTCACACTATAAAACTGACATAATTCAAACATTAACGTGCATCGTATGTGATAGCATCTATGAAAATCAACCAAGAAAATCTCTATACACGTATTTGCATTATAGCAGATACAATTTGAGATTAAAATGAACATAATTTGCCTGAGTTTGTATGTATTGTAGATTTAATGGATAATTTCTTTCAGTTAGTATCACATCCCCAATTGTAGATAGTAGGACCAAAATATACAGTATAGTCGATGATTTATAATAATACTAAAGTAGTACTTTATGCAATTGAAATGTTATTGATGAACTTTTTCTTTTCATGTTTAGTCCCTGGAGGCACGTTATCGCAGGAGGGCGAAACATGCAAAACAGATGCTTGCATCTTCAATTCCCCTGATGAAATTTGTCTAGATGTAATGAAAAGTTGGGAACAGGTTTTCATAAAACTTATGCGCCGTTACAAGTACTTGGAGAAAATTTTCCAGGTAAATAATTGTCCACATTTTTTATCCTTTGTATTAGATTTTGCTGTCCTGAAAAATTTATTATTTTGACAGCTTACTATATTTTAAGTTTATTGAGGACCATTTGTTATGTATTAAAAATGTATCTAATATTTTGTTTGTTATATTATGGTCTGTGTTACATAATGTAGTAACAGTAATGTGTATTTAAGATACAGTCGAATGCAAAAAAAAGTAGACAAAAACAGTGTCCTGTAATTGATTTTCCTCAAATTGTCATTGTGTAAATGTGGCTTTTTAAAATCCCCTTTCCTTCAAAATTTGACAATCTTTCAAAGTTGACATTCAGTTTCTTTATTCCAATAAAACTTGAACTTTCTCAGTAAGTTTTCTTAATCCACTTGATATTTGCTTTATTTATTCAGTAACGGTGGTTCGGGGCTCTAGTTGGGGGTACCTAAGATTACGGCTCACCAGTTCATTAAAATATCACTGAAATGATAATACTGACGTTTACATGACATTGCTAATTTCAAGCAAGTTTGTTCAAGCAGACGAAAATTTCGTGTCTACTTTTTTTTGCATTCGACTGTATATGACTTTGATCTTCAACATGAGAATTGTGCTTATTAGGGGAAATTGACAGTGATGGTACTAAATTTAGCGCTCATTGATTATTTCAAGAGAGAAGATATTTATGATGGTCAGTTTTTGAGATATTTGCAAACTTCTGTAAAAAGTATAGTCATTTTCAAATTTAATAGTGTTATTTGTAACTTGAAAAAACAAACGTGTAGGTGTCCTGTTGTATTTTGATGTAATAAAATAGGTTTTTTCTGCTTACAAAAACGAAAATATGTAAATAAGACTGTTTTTATCTAAGATCGTGCAAAAACTAGCTATAATATTTATTAATGGTTTAGTATTAATTTTCGTTGCTAAAGTTACATTGTAAGGCTTTTTTCATATTTTATGGCATAAAATTGATGCCAATTAATTGACTTCCATAGGCAACAATTAGTCAAGTGATTTTATTGAAATTTGTACAAACAATGTAATTTATCATTACAAACGATTAAAATTTGAAAAAAAAAATTTTTGTTTCAAAAATGGGGTTGCTAAGCACTCATTTAGACGGCGTGGCATGCTGTCAATCAAGTGGTCAATATCAGCTTGTGGTATATTATTCCAAACTACCTGAATCCGCAGTCGAAGATGGTTCAAGTTATCTGAAGGGTGTGGTGAATTGCTCAGCCGCCTACCAACCACATCCCATACATGCTCAATGGGTGACAAATCAGGCAACCGAGCAGGCCATGGGAGGACAACAATGTTAGCTTCTTCAAAGAAGCGTGTTGTAGCCCTTGCCGTACGGGGCGAGCATTACATCTTGTTAGAAAATGGGATTTTTTAGCGTCAAAGATATGGAAATGCAACATGCTCCAATAAATTGTCAATGAATACCGACAGCGTTTAAATTGCCCTCAATGAGAACCAAGGGCGATTTATTACCATAACTTATTGCATCCCATATCACACTCCTTGTGTGAGAGCAGTGTTGTGTTCCATGAAAATGTCGAATTTTGTGTTCCCCATGCACCGTCTTACGTATGTCGTAAGTCCACAAACAAAATCGAGATTCGTCACTAAATATAATTTGATGTAATTCCTGTGCCAAATTCTCTTTTGCATTGCTCCATGTCTGCGTACACGATGAAGTAGGATAAGAGCAAGACACAAAAATGGACGATACGAATGCAGTCCATAAGATTTTATCCAACGATGAACAGATGACATTGGCTTTCTGTGTCTTACACCTTCCATCCAGACATTCGCAATTGACCGAGTTGTGGAAAATCAGGCCTATGTTGTTGAATAACTTCTTCGGATCAGCTGGTCCAGCAACTCAAAATTAATAATAAAATAAAATGGCCACGTTCAAAAACATTTAATTGCAGATAATTTCCACATTCTTGTAAATGTCTAAAAAACAATAGCAAACAAACAATTTGCAAAATTGGTATTGATTGACAGTATACCACGAGTGCACAGCAAATCGTGGCGAACCAGGCTCATTATTGAAATAAACTACTTTTATTTCTGTTCTTTTGTTTTAAAATTTTAACCGTTTGTTTGTACTGATGAATTACATCGTAAAATTTCAATAAAATTGCTCAACTAATTTGAAGTCAGTGTATTTGAAATTTGTGTTATAATTTTTAAATTGTAGAAAAGTACAATAAAAGTGTTTTAGGAAGAAATCAAGAAAATTTTACTCTACGTGAAGTACTTCAAACCAACGGATAGAAAAAAATTGTCCGTGATGATGTTCTTGTGGATCTCTAATGCGAGTCTTCCGTTCAATTCTGTATTGACATTAAATAACTCGCATCTGATCAAGGATCATCTGGCCCTGGACTTTCTCATCGATATACTGAAGTGGTGGCGTCAAGAGAGAGGTGTTAGTTCTCTACACTCTTCAATTAAGAAGTCCAGCATTGAATCACACTTGATGTCCTTTGTGCCTGACACTAAACAGTCCCAAATTTACTTCCGCACTGCCTTTGAAGAAAACGGCTTGGAGGAGATTCTCAAGCTGTATGACGATCAGCATCAGTTGCTGGCTAAAAAGGAGCTGCAAATTCTTCTAAGCGATGGAATAGCTGAAGGTAAAGCCCAGCGTGATATAGTTGCCGAATTACGTGACTACGCTACTAAAGAAAACATTCAAGAACATGAGATTGTCTGCATTGTCTGGACAACACTTATGGGTCAACCTGAATGGAATAAGAAAGAGGTTCGTATTTGTTTCAAGCGTATAATTTGAAGTAAATCAGTGTTTAATGTAGCTTTGTTTTAAATAGGAATTGGTTACTGACCAAGCTGTCCGCCATCTTAAACAATACACTAATCTATTTTCGGCATTTGCTCAAAATGCACGATCCGAGCTGAGCCTACTACTCAAAGTTCAAGAGTTCTGCTATTCGAATATGACATTCATGCGAGCATTTCAAAAGATTATTATGCTCTTCTACAAGACCGATGTAATCTCTGAACAAGTGATTCTGAGATGGTATAAACAAGATTATAACGTAAAGGGTAAAATGATGTTCGTTGACCAAATGAAGAACTTCATAGAATGGTTGCAAAATGCCGAAGAAGAGAGTGACTCAGATGGAAGCAGTGATTAGGTAAGAGGATTTTGGTTCTTTCACCCAGAAACTAAAACAAAACAATTAAAGGTAATTGTTTACTTTAATTTTATTTAATTTCTGGGATAGTATTTGTACATTAGTACTGGCATTTAACTGTTTTGAAAGTTAAATGTTATTGAATAATGTTACAGTTTGTTAAACTTATGATATTATGTTTTCATTTACATTTGGGGCCAAGTTGAAAATAGAATTCTATCGAAATTGATAAATGAGAAACGATATTGTATTATTTTTTAATGGACATGTGAATGCAACTGTTAAGTTTGCCAAAAATGCGCTTGTCACAATGTGTTTACTGTTTATTCAATAGCAGCTCCAGCGCATTTATTATCTCAAAACAGCTGTTTTCTAAACGGATGATATTCATACATATATTATTTTTTTTGTCATTTCTATATACATGTATGTTATAAACTGGATTGTTTGTTTTCGGTCAGCATTTGTGTATCTTTTCAGCGATAATTAAAAAGGCATTTAAAACCTTATCATGTTCACTTCGTTGAGGACCCCTGTATACTTTAGTTGTGGCTTTTGAACCAGAATTTTATTTCAGAATTACTGCATCTATATATTAAAAAGGAAATATGATTGGATTGCAGTATTTTATTAATTATCATAAAACATAATTAATGATTATCGTTTTTTTTTATATATTATATTATATATTACATTATAGATTATTTTTTCACTATTACCACATGCATATTAGTTAACTATTTTTTATAATTAAGAATGACACACCATAATTGCTCTATTAATTGTTACTTTAGGTAATTAGTCCACCTATTTTTTGATCTAGTAATGTCACTTTGTGAATTCAAAAAGTTGTAAATATCAAGTATTTTTATTACTTACTAGTAGGAAACAAAAAAATATTTTTGCGTTAGGTGAAGAAACTTAATTTCACGAATTCAAAACACGATGTGTAATGGTTCTAAAGCTAGTAGTGTAATAACTATTTTCTAGCTTTTCAAAAATATGACAAAAGTAGGGCATAGAAAACGAAATTAAAAATATGCTTGGGTAAAGAAATTAATTTCGTAAATTTTGTGTAAATTATTTACTATGGTTTGATAATTATATAAAATTTTCTTTTTCAGATATAACATAACAAAATCAGTGCCACCAACTTGAACAAAATTCACAATACCATTTTTTCCTATGTAATTACCATAATTGTATAAATATTTCTGGTGCCTTACTCTGTTGGTGTGTGGCATGTAATATGACCGGGGATTTGCTTTATCAACCTCTGAAAAATTTAAGGATTAGTGCATTGGAAAAAATGTTATTTGTATAAACGTCTCGCCAATATTGTCAAAACAACTCAATGTTATATATAAATGATTTATTGTCAATTTTTTTAATATACAAATGAAATTTTAACACGTGTTTTGTATATTAAACCTGAAAGTTTGGTTTTTATTTCACTCTATTAACGTACCAAAATTATCTACGAATATGTTAAATTACATAGACAATTATTTTATCTTAGGTAAATGAATTGTAATTAGTCCGATTTGTATAGGTAAATTCACTATAAGTTTTTAATGTAATTGATTGATATGAACATCGAAGTTTTGTGGTGGTCAGAATAAATTATATTTTATTTCTATCGTTACGTTGTATGATGTTTTATTTAATAAATTTTTTTGTAACGACTTTTTTTCGTTTTTATTTTTTTTCTTAATGTACCTTTTGTAATTGACAATATTTAACTAATATTGCTCGTGTTTACAAATTTATGTGAAGAAATGTGGATACTCGGTGTAATCTATTTGGGACAACATAACAATTAGGATTTGCATCTGAGAATTTAAAGTAATGTCAATTGTTTATACAAATATTTATCATAATTACATTTGTTTTGTGGGAAACCACAGATAAAATGTAGGCAATGATTTTTTACAGGTACTATGATATTTTTAAATGTTGCTAAATTCTAACACCTCGTCTTGTTAATTTATAGGTAATTGATATGTTCTTGGTGGGAAACTTTAGTTTTCAGCTAGAATTGCACTGTTTTACTCATTTGTATATTGTATTTCCCAACAATATATTTTAAATATGCATACATCATCCAATCCAGATAGCATTTCAGGCTTGCTAATTATTTAAGTATTGACAGTTTACTTACTACCTTTACTACTTGATATGAAGTACAGCCAATTGGCAAGTTGATTCTCCTGCTGTACTTATATTTCTAAGTGATTCTGGTTTCATTTTATTTAAATATAAAATTATAAGAGTTTGGCATATCTCATTTTGGTTTGACATAAATATAAATATGAATAAATTCCTTTCATACATAAAGTGAAGTAAGAAATGAAAGTTAATGTTGCAATGGCATGACATGAAGGGTGACAGAATAAATGTCTGATTTATGTACAATAAGGCTCAAAAATTTCCAACCCAACCGGCGACAACTGCATGCACGTCAGTTATGAAGCCGGGGCGCGGATAGATATTTTTTGTGTGGTTTTACCTATATTTCAGAAAATTCGTTTTAAATAAAGAAAATGATAACATTTTTGTTTGTTATCCATGTAATAAATTCGAAAAAGGTTAAGGCTTTCTGTTAAAAAATAATAAATAATTCTTGTACACAGGTAGTCCTTATGATTTTAAAATGATTTTAAAATTTTAAATATGGTTGAAATAAAGTTCGTCTTGGGTGTTTGAGTACGACCAAGCGCCAGAGCATGTAGTGGCACTCTTCAACCTCTCCAATGCCCAAAAAAGAAATGAAGACGAAGTCGAAGATCAAATAAATGCTGATTTGTTTTTTCGCTATCCACGGAATCGTCCACAATGAGTTTCTACCTCAAGGCCAAACGGTCAATCAACACTTTTATCGGGAGGTTCTTGAAAAACTTTGAAAAAGGGTCATTCATGTGAGATCAAACATCAAGAACAACTGGGTGTTGCATCACAATAATGCTCCTTGTCACACAGCAGTTTCAATAAACGAGTTTTTGGCCTGTGGCTCTTCAGCCTCCTTGAGTCCTTGCGACTTTTATCTCTTTCCGAAGTTGAAAAATCACCTCAAGCAACCCATTTTGGGACAGTCGAAAACATTCAAATGGCTGTAACTGACCAGCTGAAGACTATTCCAGTATCGAAGTTCCAGCACTGCTATGAGGAGTGGAACAACCGTCTCCAGCGCTGTGTGGCTTCAGAAGGAAGTTATTTTGAGGGTGACAATATATAATTGTAATTTTGTTTAAATAAAAAATCAGTCTCATTTCTTAATTTACAGACCTCGTACATCTGTTTCATATTAGCAAATTATATTTCAAAACTATTCACAAAATATCTGCAGTATTATAACCACAAACGATTACGAGTTGCTACCTGAACTGCTCAATCAAATAAGATAAGTACGTGTGAAATGGGGCGATGTAAGTTTATCGACAGTTACGAGATACACTTCATATCTGACGTGCATGCAGTTGTCGCTTGGCCTAGTCTCGAAATTTTTGGGCCTTATTGTACAATGTACCATGTGCCATTGTTGCCACGTTGAGAATTATTTTGTTTTTCGTATAAAAAGAGGGAGAGCCAATTTGTAGCGTTCATATAGGGTTACTAATTGGATAAGGGAAGATGTGTGGTTTTACGATACCGCTTGCGAATCCTAAGGACGTTGCCACAATTATGCGTTGGAGGGTCGGCACCGTACAATTTACCATTGGCAGCACTGTCAGTGACTAACATTTTGCGAAAATGGAAGTGTGATATATTTCCAGGCAGATACAAATATGAAAAGTTTATTATTCACATATTGGCGATTCTGCGGGCATTGTGATTAATATGTCAATGCTGCCACTCAAATGCTTTTTGAATGAAATTAGCTACATTTGCCTGGAATAATTGTTGAACATTTAGATGAATGCATAGAGGCGGTATAAAACTTAAACATGAAATTAACTAGTAATTAGTTAGTTATCTGTAAAAATGTGTGGTATCTTTTGTATTTGTTCGAATAGTATTTTCGGTGATGAACATTTATTGAAAATTGTAATAAATGACATTGTTAATCAAACAAAAATAATGTTTATTTTTTTAGCACAAGCACTGTGAGACCAATTTAAAAAGGAGGGGACCAGATTTCTCATCTATGAAGTTTCTTAGGCATAGTAATTATAATTTTGTATTTGCTGGAAGCGTTTTATGGCTACAGGGCAATGATATAGTTAACCAACCAATCGAAACAGACAAATCTGTGTTTGTTTATAACGGAGATGTGTTTGGAGGTGACGCGATACCCGACGAACAAAGAAAACTTCATGGTGATACAATGTTATTTTTGAAACAATTAGAATCTGCTGACAACATTCAAGTTACTTTATCAAATGTACACGGGCCATACTCATTTGTCTATTTAGATAAAGCTGAATCCAAGTTGTATTTTGGCCGTGATGTTTTTGGAAGACGAAGTTTATTAATATCAAAATCTGAAGAGGGCTTGTTGTTAACGAGTGTAGCTTCAAAGACTTTGGGAATGAAATGCATAGAGTTGCCGGCGATTGGTACATTTTGTTACGATTTACAATCTCAGGCTTTGTGTCTAATGCCTTGGCAATACAAGAACGAGAATTTTAGGATCAAATTGAATGAATTGGAAGAATTGGTAAAAGCTGACATTAAGATAGTCGAACATTTGCCCATAATACAGTCTAAATTGTTTACAGAACCATGTTTGAATGATTTAAAGATTTTCGAACAAATAAAAGAGTTAAGTTTGAACGATGCTTTAAATAAATTACTTGATGATTTTAATTGGGTGAAGAACGTTGAACATTTAAATTTTTTATTAGAAAAAGCTATCAAAACACGAATAGCTACTCAACCAAAATATTGCCATCTATGCATTTCACAAAAAGAATTTTGCAATCATGCCTTAACCGGTGTTTTGTTCTCCGGTGGTGTAGATTGCACCGTCTTGGCATTGTTAGCGGATAAATATTGTGACGTAAATCGTCCCATTGACTTATTAAACGTTGCTTTTGACAAAGTAAAGAATTATGCTACACCAGATCGTTTAACTGGTATAGATAGTTACGAGGAATTAAAATTGTTAAGACCAAATAGGCAATGGAACTTTGTTGAAATAAATGTGACTCAGGATGACTTAGATTTAGAAAGAAGTAGGCATATTTGCCATTTAATATACCCTTTAAACAGTATATTGGATGATAGTTTAGGGTGTGCCTTATGGTTTGCTACTAGGGGTGGAAGTCTACATTACACTTCACCTTGCAGGGTAAGTACTTTTATATTTAGTTGCAGATGATTTGATTCACTCAATTTATGATTACGATTCATGTTTGTAATTTTTATATCATAATTATAGTGTTAATAACAGTATTAGGTTTTATTAGTAGGCATGGGAGCGGATGAGCTATTTGGAGGATACACTAGACACAGAGCTGCGTTAACGAAGAAAGGTTGGCACGAACTCCATGACGTTTTAAATGCCGATTGGCAAAATATTTCTCATAGAAACCTTGCAAGAGATGACCGAGTAGTGTCTGATCATGGCCGTCAATTGCGAACCCCTTACTTGGACGAGAATGTCGTAGAATTTGTCAGAAATTTAAACAGCTGGGAAAAGTACTTCTCTTAAGAGTATATTATAAATAATATGACGCACGATTTTAGGACTTATCCATCCAACGAATTGCCTCAAGGACTAGGAGAAAAGATACTTTTGAGAAGTTTAGCTTACTATTTGGGTTTGAAAAATGCAGCTGGCTTTAAAAAGAGAGCTCTTCAGTTTGGATCCAGAATAGCCAACAGGAAAGAGAATGCCCATGATATATCGCCGAGATTGTGATATTAACTGTTTTTTTTTTAATAAATATTTAATTTGTATTGTGTTCTTTACAGTGAGTGGACTTTATTTTCATTCCTCCAACTTGTTAATAATTAATTTATGTAAAAGTTAAATTTAAATTAAAATCTTTATTTATTAAGATAATAATATGTGAAAAGTTATATCTAACTTAATGAAAAATGTTTTCGTGTACAAGGAGTTTATGTAAATAGTAGTTAACAATCTATGATAGTCACATCAGGTTGCATTCAGAGTGACAACGTAATACTGCACTGGTCCACCTGAAATTCTGGAGCTACTAAGGGCAAGGCAGTATAACATGGATGATGAACGTAGCAACAAAATGACACCTGATAGGTTTGAAACACAATAAGGCCATGTTGGCCTAACAGAAATGAATAAAAATGTTTATTTCTATTTTTTTGTTTTTATTTTTCCCATTGAATCCTTTCTAAAACTCACGATCAATCTCAGCTCTGTAATACAAATAAGAATTCAAAGAAATGGTCATCAACCCAATTAAAGCCAAACCAAAACGACAATTAATACTTATACAATGTCTTTATTTACATTATATTAGAAGTACAGAAAACAGGAAAATAAAAAAGGTAAAAAAAAGATTTTTTCAGTACATAGAAGGGGTGTCCCCAAATCGGTACAGCCACTTACGAGTAAAATTTTGAAAAACACCCTTTGTCAATGCAAAGTGTTTTCTTGTATTTTTTGCAACTTCAACGACTTCTGTTGTGATAGATGACACAACGTACACGCTTTGGAAGCTTTTCGGGAACGTGATTGGCGCGTGCCGTCTAGCTGTAAACCTTCACTGTTTGATGACGAAGTACGAGCAGCGCGACTTTTTGGTGATTGCTTTAGGTGAAATCTAGCTATTATTCGTCGAAATAGTATCTGATCCATGTTTTAACATATCCCAGTGGCTCATAGGAATCATAATTGGTGGCCATTGTGCAAATGCTGTTATCCTTCCAGGGAACCAATAAGATCTCATTATTTTCATCAAACCTATAATCAAACTCTGCTCTTGATTTTTTCTTCATCTCTTTTACATTTGTCAGAGGACATTTCTTACTACGATTTTCTCTGATAGTACTCGTAGCACGGCAACCTAAATGACGTAAATCATTTAGCAACTCACAGCTTGTAAAAAAGTTATCAAAATAGACTTTGTGGTCGGCAGGATTAGCGGATAATTTATTAAGCAGCATTTTTACAACTCTAGTACCCAATGGCTTAGAAACCTAGTTAGTTCATCTGCCACAGTATATATCAAAAGAGTAGCAGTATCCAAAGAAACTTGCTGCGACTCAATTCTTATAGCCAAACAGAACTGGTTTGCCTGAAATAAACTGCTTTGCTGAATGACGACCATAGTATTTAACCATACACTCATCAACAGAAATATTTTCGTGGAAAACGCCCAATTGGTTGAACTTTTTGATAAGAATATGTGATAGTTTGCGTAATTTGAACATTTTGTCATTGGTGATTGAAGCTTCGTTATTATCAACAAGATGTAAATTTCTCTTTATTTCTTTAAATCTATTCCTGGACATAGGCTTTCACACAACTTCTACTCCTATATCTTCATCCATAGACCAATACATGCTTTCCCTTGGCAGGTTGTGGTACCCAGATAAAATAAGTATACGTAAAAAAATCTTTAGTTCTGCGACGGTGACACTAAAGTTGTGTCGATTATTTTGATTCGCGTACAACTGGCTAAAATTAGCGATCATTTCGAAAACTTCTTCATCCAAAAAACATTTCAAATATTTGAACTGGTATCAATTCCTTTACAGATTCTTTCATACGTTAGTTTCCACGTAAATATTCGAATGATATGGTGCCGATTTTCGCCAAGATAGAACATTCAATATTGATGAAATGCCTCGCTTTTCACATCGTTGCATATTGATTTTAGTTGGAGCCCTTTTAGCAGATAATGGCCCATCATCACTGCAATCTTCAGTATTCGAAAGGGTGGCAACATTACGAACAAAAACCTCGACTTTTCCAGGAACATCATTTGGCAATATTGATGAATTTATATATATATGATATTTATATATCAAACCCCTCTTCTTCATCAGTAACAACGATAGGTTCTGGTGGTAGAATGGCTAAATCATACTCAAAGCCATCGTTGCTATCCTCTATAATGGTGTTAACAGCTTCTTCTAAACTGTTAAACATCTTAGTAAAGTTACTAGCGTGTTAAAAGCTCTAAGTTCAACTGATAGTTGAACGTGTCAATAACTAATGTACATAGCTAATCTTGAATTTTTTACTTATTGTTAATACTTTTTGTATACGCCCTCTATAACTGTGTTCCCAAATTGTCACGGCGGGCGGGTTAAAGAATTGGAAGACAGAGCAATGTTTGTTGTATCAATTGTGCCTTTGCAATTATATGCCTACAAGTTATATACAAGTTTTTGTTAATACCTGATTCATTATAAATTATAAAGCATATTCTTATTATAATATAATTGATCGAAAAATAAATATTAATAAAACCAAACTTGTTTTTAACCAAGGTAACGTCTGTAATCGTGCTCAAATGTTCTATTTGTTCTTGAATTATAAGGACAATAATTACATGTATCGCTTTGGACTCTTTCTATGGAAAAATTCTCTGCTGCATAAATTTTCAATATTAATATTGAAACGAAAAGAACAGCAACAAAACATATTTCGATTGGAATGGGGCCCTTTGGTTAATGTGTCGATATTGACCGAGTGGAATTTAATAAATGTTTCAGACTTTAGATAATTACGCTGCTCATGTTTTTTCTATATAGGAATATAATTAAATTTATACTAACGCGAGCACAGCGATAAGTTAAGGGGGGTCCTGCTTTAGAAGGCTCAAAAAAACCATTTTTTATTGCTCAAATCTATGCCTAACATATCTAAGAATATGTATAAAAAGTTATAGCGGCTAATTCGCAATATTTTGATACAACACTAAACACAGTGAGGTGTCGAGCAGAAAATATACGAACGCACGAACGCTCGGACAAACGAAGCGCGCGCCCCTCCCCGCAGTCACATAACACCGAACTATGTACTGAAAAAAATTCAATCGGTCTTTCGAAACAATAATATTTTGAATTCGTAAGAGCTATAGTAGGATTATAACGAGATATTCCGTAAGTAATCGAAAATTAACATTTTTCCTGATCGTAAACTTTAGAGCGCGTTTTCTCGAGTTTTCGTTTTTACGATTTTTCTAAACTGGTGGGCGTGATTGCGAGAAAACTAGACAAGCAATCAAAACGAAACAAAACGTTTCTTAGCTTTAGTAGCATTCTCTCGATTTGAACTAAAAACATTAATGAAAAAAAAATTCTAAACAACTTTTTTAGCAAGTTGAAATGATTATCTGTTCCTGCAAAGAGCACATTTATTTTCAAACCTGAGAAAAATCTTGAATTTCAAAATTTTGGTTTTTTTTTTTAGTTCACATAGAAGAAAATATACGAGAATTACAATTTTCTTTGGTTTTTTTTGTTTCAGACAAAAATTACGAGCTACATCTTTCCCACCGATTGTAGACTGCAATTGAAAGATGTGCATAAAAATCGGTTCCGTTTAAATATTTTTCTCTCGAAATATTTTTTCTTTAATGCTCAAATATGTAATAAAATGCTCTAAAAAGTTCACTAGACTTGCTCATCTTTTTCTGTCCTAAAAAAATTCCCCCAAAAACGATATTTTAAGTCCTCCTAAAGCAGGATCCCCCCTTAAGTTAGTTTCACAACGCGCGTATCGTAATGAGGAACATATTCCCAGATAACCAATTATGATAAATTCTTACAATTAGTTATAGCACTTTTTTTTTAAGTTCAGTTTTAAATATCGATCGTTTAAGTCGTAGGCTTCTTTATATAAGTGGACGGATATTATCTGAAACGTTCACTTAATTTTTTTTTCAAGAGTTTCCAACAATCCATATATTGATAGCATCATTCTTGTTTGAAATTTGATGCCTGGGTTTTTTAACAAATTTATTTCTTCTGTGCTGTCATAATTCTCGCACGAATTGACAATTCATAATGACGACTACTAACGATGAAAATATGAAATGGTAAAATTGTTTAATTGGTCGATATTTCTTTAAGCTTCTTATATCACACCGTGCTCATTTAAATATGCTCGTATGAAGATGTCAGGTGCTGGTTATCTGAATCTAAAAATTAATTACCTGTAAAATTATATATTATAATGATTAAAGAACACAAGTCGTTATTTGTATTGATAAATAAAAAAAATCAAGACTTGTTAGTGCTTAGAACAATTATTGTAAAATTACGTATCCTCGACTCAGTTGTATTATTATGCTCTGGCTTAAAAGGATACTTAAACAGCATTTTATTTGTTATATTTATCCACAAATACTCAGTTTTATATGTAAAACAAATATTTTGAGAATCCAATTGAAAATACGAAAAATCCGTCCATAGCGGATCATTTTCAATCTGCTTAAGATCTTCGCAATCTGCTTAAGATCTAACGATTAAAATCAAAATGGGAGATATTTCCAGAAACCCAAAACAAGCGCAAGTTAAGTAAAGCAAGTAAAACAATTAGAGAGAAATAAATTTAAATAATCTTAACGGTAAAAATAAAAATGAAAGGGGGAAGCAAAGATAAATGAACGGAAATAAATCAAATGAGAGCACACAACACTAAGTCAGATCTGCGTTTATTACATTTTTCATTTAGAAAGTAGACGAACGAGAATACCAAATGAAAAATAATAAGATGGAAAGAAAATATCTAAAAGTAAAACAGAAGAACATAATAGAGTTCAACAATTAAACTAATCACAATAAAAGAAAGACAAAATAAATATAAATGTAACAAATTGGAATAAAATACTAGAAAATCGACAATTTAAGTGAACGTAAATCAACAAAAAACAATTTCCAAAAACAAAATGGTGAAAATGAAAACATATTAAAACATAACAAATTAAAATGAAACAATGCAATTAACAAGAAAAATAGTGACACAACACAACAATTGAAAATAAAGAATATGCAATGAACTGGGAATGTGGGTAATAAAATAAACACGAGCTACCAAATATATAGTTAGTTAGTTAGTTATATTGAGTGGGGCGTTTAATCGACCCTCCACTGCGACCGCAAGGATCACCCTCAATTCCCACTCTCTTTAAATAGATAATGATTTTAGAGTGTGAGATTTTATCAACGTTGCCCAGCTTAAGTTTTGTCTCACCAAAGACTGAGAACCTGATTTGATTCCCCGCGGGGCAGGCACATGACATGCTCTGCTGTCTCATCAGTTTCAAGGCATAGTCGGCACTCCCAACCTATGCGTGTGATGCCTTAGTCTGCTATGACCAGTAGCCAGGGCTGTTAGAGTGCACAAGTCTTCCCTGCCTAAACCCAACAGTGTCCTGGTACGTGCAGCAGATGGACCCTTCAGTACTATCTTGGAATGTCTGATGTCTCATTCCTTGGCATTCCTGCCAGTACTCAAGTTCATTGCACTCCATCCGGCTTGTAATCCCAAGAGCCAGTTCTGTGCCAATAAATTCCCGGTTAGCTCCGCTGATTGCCAGGGAGTCGACTGCTTCATTTCTCTCTATTCCAGTATGTGCGGGTATACAGACCAGGTTGACTTGACTTGTTGGCTCTACCTCATTGAGAGAGCACTGCGCGTCAGTCCCTGGTCGACATCAATGTACATTGATTGTCAGCAAGCACGTGCAGTGCTGTTCTGCTGTCAGAGAAAATGTTTATTGTCCTGTGCTGCCGAGGGCTTTTTAATAGATCTCTTGCACCCATTTCAATGGCGTACACTTCTGCCTGTTGAATTGTTGCATGCTTGCCACGGCTGTATCTACCTACTTCAGTCCTTGGTTTGCGACAAAAAAAACCCAGCCCCTGCTGCTGCAGTTACCTTAGAGCTACCCGTTAACCAGCGCGAATCTGCCTGTAGCAGGGTGACTTGATTACGCTTCCTAACATGGTTCCTGTTCTAGTTGGAGCTATGACTTTATAAGGCAGTCCGAAGCGACTGAATATATAAGTCAAAGCCGATGAATATCACTGTATGAAAATTAATCAAATGAAACTAAGCAAGCAAAGCAACAAAATCAAATGAGAGTAGAACAAATAAAAATTGAATGAATGTGAATAGAAACAAAACAAATTAAACGTATAATTCAATACATGAAATTAATTAAACAGACAACAAGAAAGGTGAGGTGATAAAATTGACAACAACGGAACGATCAAATAAAAATAATTGTAATGATGAACATGAGGGAAAACTAACACAAACGAACTCCAGTATCTTTGACTTAATTTATTGACTAACATAATTTATTTCAATGGGCACACATACGAAAAATATACACACAAAAATTAAGTAATAGAAAAATGTCTATAGTGAAATTAAAGGGAGACATATGATATAACATAATACATCCAGCTTTAGTGGGTAGTTTATTGTTTTGCGTTAACGGCAGTATTTCGTTTTGCATTTTTATATTTGTGATCGGGGTTCACACACAATATCATATTTATAGAATCGAACAAATGCAAATTATTAATTTTATTATATTTAATGAACTATGTAATTATTTTGTATTCATTTCCATAATGGATTTAATAAAATCCGACCTTTATGAAATATGAAATGGAAATTAATAAAATTTCAATTCAATAATTAATTAAATAAAATATGAGTTTTCAGCATTCACAGTCGGAAATGTCAATGCAGTGTACAGGTGTGTACTTGATAAAAATATATAAATTACACTGGAATTTTACCGATACGGTAAGATTTCAAGAAAAGTTTCATCATAAAAAACACTTCGTCATATCGAACTTTACATGAAATTTTATTAAAAAATGTACAGATCAATAAAAGATTAATGAATTATCTCCCATTTCATTTCATATTCGAATCATTTACCTCGATTTTATCACATTCTCCATTTTTATATTCAATAGAAACATTCATAAAATATAATAATACCTAAACAATACATTTCGAATTAAGTGAAACGACGGATGTGCCGAATCCTCTAATTTTTGCATAATTTATAAGATCCTTTAATATTTTCGGAATACAAAGAATGCATTCGGTCGTCTCTAAAAGTGGTAAACCCGTAAGGGCCTATTGCTTGGATCGCATGATTGAAGGATTGCGACACAATGGTCGCTATTACGGCACATTAGCGCTCCTTTGAACGTTTGCAGCCTAATAGCGCCATAATGCGTTCCGGTCGATCTCAACAATCAGCGTGATTCAATTTTTAGCTCCGCGTAAGTACCGCAGTCGATGAAATGAAGATCTGCTCGAAGCGCCCTCCGTGCGTCTTACTTGTTATTACGTAAAAAGCGCAACACTTTTGATCTGTACCATAATGCGAAATAATGGACGAAATGTTTTAACACGCCTGGGAGTTTTAAAGCTTGTATGGTGTATGCATTTTAATTTTATACAACCATATATCTCATAAAAATAGCGAGTAAAATTCATATTGTGCAATTCTGCCTTCAAATTATTTAAGTTAATGGATCAAATGTTGAAATGAGAAATCACGATTACTAGCGTAATTGTACGAATTTTTTGTCTAAGCCATTCTGATGATACGTTTCTATGAGAAAGCATTATCCAGGGTCGAAAAAGGAAAATAACTTCTCAAAAAGTCAATTCAATCCAGTTCCAGTTCTCCAGATCTTCTGATAAAATCACCAGAAATATATTGATGGAATATTGTGAATAATGGGAGGAGGTATTTGGTCCTCTGGTTTTCTTATGAGTCGCGTCACTCGTGCAGTAAATAATATAACTAGAGCTCTTTCATGGCCAGGCAACGAGCGAAAATCGAAATACACTGTATTTCAAAAGTTCCAAGTCATGTCCGAAATGAATGGCCTCCGTCGTTTCACTTCTTTCCCACCCATATTATTTAATCTAGCGGCTTGCAGCTACCTGCCAATGCTGTCAGTGACGAAATTAGTTACTTAATTAATAATTATTTACTATTAAATGTTGACATGGCGCATATGTGGTATATAAAGTTATGTCGCAATTTAAATTTTGTTTATACATTTTCTTGTTAATTTTATTTTATTACTATTGCTGTTCATGGTTTAAATTCGGCACGCAATGAGAATGGATGTGTGCAAAGATGCGGCGATAAGAATCCTCGGTATCGGGCCATATCACGAAAAGTGTTTGTTATATTTTTATTGTAAGGGAAAAAGACGTTTTAAACTGAAAATGAAATTAAATTAATATCACCTTAACAACACATGTGAAGTTGAGGGGCATTTGCGAGGTACGTAAAAAACAAATAACAGGACAACGAAGTAATATTAAAGAATAATTAGTAAGTTTAAAATGGAAAGTGACGTGTACTTAACGGACGAGGTAAACAGGAAAAGAAGAGCAGAAAATTAAAGTACCCTTTGAAACAAGTAAAAAATCAAGAGAACGCCTCTAAAGCAATACACAAATACATGAATACAAAATAACATGAAAGTGCACGAGCAGGAAATTAAAAATGAATTGTAAGAGACGAGGGCAGAAGAATTTAACGGAGAGATAAGACAATTAAAAAAGAAAGTAAAAAAATAGTAAGTTAAATGAGGACATACGAAAAGAAAGTGAAGAGATACAGAGAGAACTAATAAGCATGAAGAACAAAATTAAATGGATTTAAAAAAAAATCAATGTGGTAATGAAAGGCTTTTTAACAAGCGGCTTTAGTTCTAGAGACGTAATGGGTAAAAGAAGTAATGAAGCTATAAGAAAGATATTCCTGATTGAACTAAAGCACGAAGAATGCAAGAAGAAGATGATGGAGAATAAGTTGAAAGTTGAAAGGCAAGGAATGAAAGGGAACAGCGAAATATTACGAAAGCGAGGGCAATACAAGAAATAGTGAAAGGACGAACGTAAAAATAGGATACAATAAGATTACGATAGAGGGAATTGAATGGAAATACGGAAAAACAAGAGAAAGTTGAGGAAACAGAATGGGGGGATAGAGATAACTGAAAAAACTAGGAATAGAACATAAGGGACACAAGCAAAGGAAGATGGAATATAAGACTAGAAATGCAAAAAGACTATAAATGACAAAGAAAATGGAGTAAAGAGAAGAACCAGAATGAAATATAGAGATTGGTAACATGGAATGTAAGTTGAAAGAGGGAATAAAATGAAGTGATAGTCATCCTAGCGACAACAGAAACGAAGAAAAAAAGGAAAGGAGAGAAAATGTTGGGAGAGGAAGACAAGTGGATTTATAGTAGGATACAACAGGAATAAAGAGCTGCGGCGTAAGTGGGCGTGATAATAAACAAAACATGGGTGAAGTACATAAAGGAATGGAGAACACATTCAGAAAGAATCGTCTCAGTAACACCATAAATGGAAAGAAAGAAAATCACAAAAAAGAACAACCTCAATTTGGTTATTGAAAGTAGTATAGGCAAAATATATGTGATGGCAGATATGAATGCAAGAGTAGGGAATAGGGACGATGGAATGGGAGTGATAGGTAAACACGGAGAACAGAAAATGACGAGCGCCGGAACTAGACTACTGTGACTGAATAACTTAATAGTCACAAACACATTCTTGGAACACAAAGAGGTCTATAAATTTACACGACACGGAAAAGAAAGGAATGATAAATCCATTATAGACTACATATTAACAGAAAAGAGGAGAAGAAGCGATATGACAGATAAGAAAGCCATGGAAACAAGGAATTACATAGTGACCACTGCATGGTGATGTCTAAGATCAGACAAGAGAGAACAAAAAGGAGTATTGTATGTGAAAGTGAAGATATGGAAGAAAAAATAATAAGAAGCTACCAAAAAAGAGGGAAAAACTGTGTGAAGATGCATTAAAAATTCAATAATGGAAAGTGCGAGAGAACCTCGTGGAAAAATAAGGACGCGAAAAGGGACAGAAGAACACGCTGGTGGAGAAAAGAAATATAAATATATATATGGATCAAGAAGAAAAGATGGAAATAGTACGTACAAAACGACACACAAACGAAGTATATTGTATGTAAGGAAGATATGAAGAAACTAAAAGAGTTGGTAAAAACGAACAAACAGGAGATTTGGAAAGAATTTGGAGAGAAGATGGAGGAAAATAGTAAAACTAATCGGAAATTGTTTTTTCAATTAGTTAAAAATACCACATAGGCAAAAACAACACAAATGAGATCACTAAAAACAAAGGAATGAGGAATGATAACGGATGATAAAGTAAAAATTAAGAGATGGAAGCAATATTTTGAAGAACTCTTAAATGTTAACGCTAGAGGAAATAATAACAGTGAAAAAGAGAAATATAGGAAAGAATATGAAGTGAGACCAGAAGAATAAAAAATAAATAATAAGGGAAGTAATTCACACAATTCAATTCTATTTAGTGCTATCCCACTGATAATCTAGTGAAGGTAACACCTTAGCTAGAAATACTAAGTTTAACTCTCTTCTACCTTTATTTAGGTTTTTTAGGTTTTAAAGGTTTTTTAGGGTTTTTTAGGTTTCTACTGAAGATGGCGCTTCGCAACTTAGTTGTCGAAATAAGTATATAGATTTGTTAAAAGCAATTGTGGTAGGGTTTGTTAAATTTGTTAATTTATAATTTTTTTCATATTTAAAAATCACTCCTCCGTCAATTTATTATTGGAAACAATTAGTTTATTGAAGAACGGTAAAGCCACGTAAATACCGAAGGATTGTGAGAAGGGATTATAGTACAATACAATATACATAAATGGAGATAAAAGAGAGTACACTAACTGTAGGGGAATTACGCTATTAAGCAACTCACTAAAAATTTACGAAATGATGTTGGAAAGTAGATTGAAATAATACATATAAAGGAGAAATGGAGGAAGTACAGAGCGGATGTACTTGTACACAAGACCATATATTCACTATAAAAGAAATAGTAAAGAAAACGCCGAAGAAGGACTCGAAAGCGTACTGTGTATTTGTAGATCCAGAAAAAGCCTTCGATAGAGTGGGGGTGAGATAATGTTTGGGTGTGTTTGGCAAAGAATGGAGTGGAAAAAAAATGAAAAATGTAATAATTAAGAGAATATACTAGAGCACCATCAATTATGTAGTGAGCAGTACATGAGATGGACAAATTTTGAAGCCAAATTTTGAGGCTATCTAATCTCACTCTGTGCCTTTGCAGACGATTTAGTGTTTATGGCCAGGCCTGAAAGTGATATACAGGACAACTTAAAGTGTGGAATGAAACACAGACAAAATATGGATTGAAGATAAATAGGAGCAAAATAATGATGATAGGCAAAGAGTAGGAAGATACGAAAATAATACTGGAAAGGGAGAAAATGGAGCACGTACAAAAATTCAAGTACTTAGGAACAAAAATAGAAAGATCAGGAAATGAAGATATAGACATGAGAAAAAAATTAGAAGGCAATAAAAGCGTACTACGTGATGAGTGGAAAATATCCAAGAAGATATTGTTTGAAAATATTTCGAACGTTATTCAGATCGATATTAATTTATGGATGTGACACTTGGGTCCTATCAAATAGAACTAAAATGTAATAGAGTAAAATGTAAGTCACAATGAGAGATGGAGTAGCGAATATTGATAGATGACAAGAACTAGAGATTGATTCAATACTAACGTAATAAAATCATTGCTTAGCGATCATGATGATACAAAAGAGTTACAAGGTATTATTTACACAATCACTACATTTGAGAGGATACTGTTTATAATGTAGCTGTCAATTTATTACGCAATGATGCATGTAACGTTTTTGTGCGATGCAGTTTTTTTGTGAAGCACTAGTCGAAACACGTCACAACAGATCGAATGATGTAAACATGCTGATAACTATAAAATTAAATTAACTGAAACATTTGTTATGGAAAAATCGATTTCAAAGTTCGACGTTCAAAATCACCCACTTTCATATGGATTGTCTTAAGATTACATTGATTTAATTTAGGATCTTTCGAGAAAATATTGAATTGGAGCTTTTGGAACTTGTTACAATTAAGAAACTCCCTGTTGGTCCCACTTAAAATATCTACGACTATATAGCCTATCATTTATGTTAATTACAATATGCAAGTAATTCTAAAATATTTTTTTTAATCTACCTAGATCATTGAGTATACATATGGACATTGCCTCCATGTAAGCTAAAGAAAGAGTGGTGGCAGTTCATGATTTTTTGTTATGTGCTAGGGCCTCGTTTATATATTTACTAAAGAATGCAATGTGCAATATATAATAATATTGGTAACTTACACGAACACGTGTAATAAATGTAGCATAAATGCTCAAACTCAAGTTTAGTGGCACAACACATTTCCGTTCGTGGATCCATTTTTGCCATGGTGGGGATAGTACGATACTATCTCTATGTTAGTATACTCAGACTTAGTTGGGTACATACATATTGGATGGTATCAAAATTCAATAGAGTACCATAGATCTTAAGGAAAGCTCTGATTACTAACTAAACAAATATATATTAATAAATTAATAATTAATAAATAAATATTAATTGCTTTCAAATAGTAACAAAAGAAATAATTATTAATTTAAATGATACACAATTTAAGCACATGGATAAAAATGTATTTTATCAAAATTTTTATTCCAAAATGACTAAAAAGTTGAGCAAACCAGGAAGGATGTAGTGAACTTTACAATAAAGGAATATAATTTAAATTATAGAGCACATTTACTACAGAATTATTTCAAACTTTGTATAATTTGTGATTCGAATACGAATATAAATTTTCGTATACGTGGAACATAAACGAAATGATGAAATAGAATTAAAATCCATACAATTTTAGAAAATCTAGATACGTTTTTAACGTCAAACGTTGAGCAACGTTACATTTTGTATTTTACTACTCGCTATATGGTGAAATTTAACACGATTTTTTTTTACAACTTGTATAAGTCTGTGTAAATTGATTCGGAAGATATTGCTGGTTTAGTAAATTCGATGTAATCGAATACCTGTACCACTGTAGAACCAGGAATCACAAATTACTACTCAAAATAAATACAATTCGGAAACTTTCTGCATTACATCACTAAATACTCCCGAAATCCTAAGATCAAGCAATATCACTATGAAGATCATAACGAAGCGTCCAAAAACATGATTTGATTGGGAGTAAAAATATTTAAAATTTTTATTGACCACCAGGTTACATTGTTAAAGATCGATCTTAGATTGTGGTCGAATGAATTATTTTAGAAGAATCGCTACCGACGCGACGTAGCAACCTATCGCTTCAGATATGCATAGAATGTGAAGTATTCAGAGAGAAAGATCAAGATCAAAAATTAAACATTTGTTATAATGTTTAGCTCATGTCAAGAGAAAATGATTATAATTTGTTTCACAAATATTCTATTACTATTTTCTTGTTCTATTATGATTAACACTTGATGAGCAAAAAGTTTGCAATGCCTAGTGTTCGTCAAAATTCCAAGTTGAGCTAACGTTCGGAGAAATTGGCAGAAGGTTGGATCAAAGTAATGCAACTGTGCTTGAAGAATGTTTTCAAACGAAGCTCTGGATAAGCGTTACAACATTATATTAAAATGTATACTGACCAGACCATAGAGTATACATGCGTACAGTGTCCCGCAGGATTTGTTCTTTTACGTTGTCTGCATTTCGCTCAATTCGGCGACTGCCTTTAATGCCAGCACATTCAGCAGCTAGGTTGCTATAATTTAACACGCCATTCACGCTTGGAGTTATGATTTAGCGTACCATACGCCATGGTAGGCCACCTCTAGTTTTTCCTCCTGGAAATCTCCACGAATATAGATTAACAGTACTCTGGAACCTGTAACTCTTCAATATCTTCGAGGTTATCCTGGCAACAAGTTAACGCCGACCGCATACTGCTATTATGACTGCAAGGTATCGTGACGAGCAAAATGTTGATATCTTGCCACGGCCTACAAGATCACTCCATCTATCGTCTATAGATAACCTGGAGCAACTCCGTAAAGAACGTATAGCATGGGAGGAAATTTCTCAAGAGGACAAAATCTTAATAATCAGATTTCCAACATGTTACAACTATTAAATGATTATTAAAGAGATGACTCATTATTAATATTTTTCAATAGTTTTCAAATTTCAATCTTTTTTACCTTCGATGAGTTTAACTTATTCCAAAGTCAAAAAATTCTACAACCTTTCTTCCTGGGCGCTTTGTTTTGGCGGTCAGTTTATATTAAACTTTCAAATCAATGTTATAACTAAACCGAATGATTTTGAATAAAGTTGTGCATCTACATTTAGTTGTTGACGAAATAACAGATCATAAACTACTACTATTATAAATAGAGCACATCGAGATTATCCAATAAATTAATTAATTAATTATACAGAGCTTTTTGATGCACTGAAGTTTCTATTTAATTTATAAAAGATTATTAGGAAGCATCTTGAGATTCAAAAAAGAAACAATCGTTTCAGCTTAACATTGACAAGCAAGACCACCGACGGTTCTATCAGTCGACAAATCAAATAGAATGTTCAAGAGCCTTTGACGAAGGTAACGACACACGTTTAAATAGAAAATCGCGAGCAACGCTCTATGCACCCAACACATGTTCGAGTATGTAAAACAGTAAATGTAATATAACATTTAGCTAATAATTACGATGATATTATTGGTTAAAGCAGGTCTGCGCTCCGCAGGGGCCGTCAGCGCCATCTGCGGCGCTAATAACCCGCTCATTACCTATTATCATGCAGCCTGACGTCAACATACCCTCCCTGCCTTTATGCGCCCTTAACTAACCAAAAACTGAAATTGATTAACCTGCATAAACCGCTAACTAGCTGCTTTTGATAGGTCGCTTTCAGGCTTTGTTCTAACTTACGGATTAATTATCTGTACATCATTTACCTTGTTTATTCATCAAGTGTAGTTTGTAAAAGAAAGCAGCGCCGATGACGGCGCCCTTTGTGAAATGAACGCATTAAGTTCGACACAATGAAATTGTTTTGAACTATAAAAATTACAAAGTTTTAATGGAAATCAATTTCTAATTAAGCAATCATGTGGAATGATTTAATAACGCCGCTTTTTTGTGATTAAGATTAAGACTATGTATGATTCAAGTCCGTTTATTATTCTATATTATGATTAAGGAAACATTTTTTGAACTAATTTATCCACAAATATAAATTTTCAGTACATTTTGTGCTTTTACATTTAACAGAATTGGTTGCTTTAGCTTTAGTATTTCCAATTTTATTAAAGAAATATACAATACTACAAATTTGTGATGTCAGTGAATTTTATTTATATCTAAAACGTATATTTTAAATACATATTAATTATTAATCTAATATTGATTACAAATATATTTAATTACATTGCTTTTTCATTTTCAAATATTTTAGCGCAAAGCTACAAACAAACATGTGTTAATCAATGTTATATTTAGGGTAGAGAAAAATCAATCAAAATGAATTGTTAGTTCATGCACCAAAAATGTGTGAATATATTCTTAAATATATATAAATGCTTGACGTCAGCCTGGCTTCTGTGCAGTGACAAAGAAATAATTCCCAAGCTATCTAGGAGAATGTGGTTGATTAGGAATTAGAAGAAATAAGTAGTATTAATTACGTGTTCGGTAAATGTTAGACTAGCATCGAATGTGACACCCTAATTCTTATTACACTTCGGAAGGTTGACACTTAACTTATTGTTGGAACACCAAGACAACAATATATCCAATTGCTGCTGCAGATATATCATCAATAGTTTTTATTTGTGCGAGAAGCTTGAGATTGTCCCTAAATAACAGTTTCTTACATTGAAGCTGGTTACATAGATCATTTATAAATATGAGAAACTATAATCCAACCAAATTACTACCTTATGGAGCACCAGAGCTCGGTGTAAAGAACTTAGATGTATGGCTCCTATATGCTACATACTGCTGTCAATAATATAAGTACAGTTTAAGCAAGAGACTAGAATGATCGATGGTATGAAACGCCTTAGTAAAGTAGGTATAGACATCAACCTGTGTATTGTTATCAATACTCTCCGAAAGAAACTCTGTTGACATAGTAAGAGTCGTTACCACTAATCTCTTGTTCATAAAACCATATTGGTCTTTCGACATGAGTATTCTAACTTGCGGAAAAAAATGACATTTCAAATACCTTAACAAAGTTGTTGATTATCGATAGCAATTGGTCGATAGTTTGAAGTAGAAGCTGTGTCCTCGTTTTTGTGTACCGGACACAAGTGAGTAACTCTCCAGCATTCAGGGAAAGTATCGCTCGACAGAAATTAATTTAGAATATAGCATAATGGTGTTGAAAATTCACAAGCACCATCCCTAATTAAGGAATTAATGACCCATTTCATGGCTATTCTTTTGATACTTTTTGAAGTGCTCTAACAACACCGGCAGAAACAATGTGTTGCGGTCAGGAGTTGTTGCCAGTTCCAAGAATTGACGAATGAGGCGCGTTGAGCAATGGGATAATATACTTGAAATATGGCTCATAGGCTCTGCCTAGCGAATTCAAAAAGAACAAACTAATTGTGCCTGTAATTCAAAATTGGATAGGAAATGATCAGATACACTTTGTAATGGAAAATAAGGAGTACGGAGATGTGCTTATTCATGCACTGAAGATACAGAAAACTATATATAGCAGGTTGAATTTCAATCGTTTCAGCATGTAATGGTCTTATTGGAAACCTTCATGTAGAAATGAAACCAGGGACGTTCAAATACGTTGATAGAAATGCTAGTAGAAAAGCTAGTAACTTACCACTTAGACGTACGTCTAACGCGAAGGGGGTTATGGATTAGGTTAGCAGCTAGTCCAGACCTAGTTCGTCTAAAATGTAAAATGTTTAGAAATGTTAAACAACATTGAAAATTATCTCCAGAAATTGAAGGATTGACGTTTATTCCATTCAGTAGAATGGAATAAACTTGGACGAATACCTAAAATTTATTTTTTTCTTGATTGTCTCCTTTTCAATTAAGTTTACCTATTAAAAATGTTAAAGAATTTCGCCGAATTAGAAATCAATTGCACTTGACCTATATTTTTAATGAATTGTCGATTGAATCATTGAACATTTCTACATTTTCATTTAATTTCAAATAAAATATTACCTCGCCTTAAATAAAACTTGTTGCTGTTTGACCTGCAGGTGTAGAATCCTACTCAGACCAGCCAGAAATTGAGGAAAAAAAAAGGTTATTTGTCGGCTGGACTACGAGAGGTTCAAGGGGGATTGATGCTAGGTCTCTTAACGCGTGGCTATTGTGGTAGCATTGTTATTTCTGAAAATACGTTTTTATGTCAACTATTACGAAAAAATACTGTGTGGTTATTGAAAAAGAAATTGTGTTAAACTTTCGTTTCGTTACAATTTAATTATTGCTCCTCTGCTTATCACGCTTTACTTGATTTTATCACTGTTTCCCGAATTCAAAAAATTATAATTTTTAATTACAATATATCTATAAATAGTATATGTAAATGGTATATTATAATTTTGAGAAAACCTTGCATTTTCTACCCCATTCTGATGTCTGCTCTAATTACCACGAAACCGGTAAACAAATAAGTCCAAAATGTGTAAATTTGAAAATCGAAATAGTATTTATTACTTAGTTGAACGGTTCGCAAAAGTGAAATTAGTAACTTGTTCAAAGATCAAAATGTTAGCCAGGCAACGATTTATACAAGAATAATAAATGAATAAATGTAAGAGAATGCAAAGAGGGCATACCTTGGACTGATTGGCCGAAAACTGGAAGATGTTTTGACACACAGTCGAAAGCAAGTTTTTTTTCTCAATATTTTTCTGCCACATGTTATGTAATAAAAATCTCTTTAAATATGTGCGTGCATAATATTACAGCCCGAGGGATAATTTCTCCATCTATACAGATTTTCAATTTACCGAAAATATAATGATGTTCCACATGAGTTAATATATTTTTGACCGATGAGTTTTAGAAATATTAGACTAGACAGATACCTCGACCAGAACCGCACCTTGTGATTGTGGTTCCTTACTTACCAATTGTTATGATAAAGGTATTTATTAATATTATTATTATCATTATCATTAAGTTACATAGCTGTCACCAAACAAATCGAAGGGTAAGAATGCGTCTAGATTGATGTTTGTGTGATGATGTTTTTAAGCTTACATTTGTAATAGGATGAATGCTATGAGGGATTATAACACACTTTAATTAAGATAAAACAGGAATACTAATTTATAAACAAAATATCTTGAACACACGAGTATTCAAGTTTAGACATAATGTGTTAATTGCGAGGAAGTTTTGTCAAAAGAAAACATGAAGCCAACAAAACTACTTCTACATTTAAAGAGCCAAATAGATAAAAAAAACAAACCTGTGGAATTTTATGGAAGAAAGCTGAACTTTCTAATTATTAGCAAGTTATAAAGTTCATTACCGCGTTGCAAAAAACAGTAACTCGCACACAAATTGCTGACAAACTTATTTTGCCAGCAGATGTTGAAATGGTGCATATAATGTTTGGTGAAAAAGAGGCTGTAAAGTTAAAAACAATATCTCGGTCAAATAATACTGTCCAAAGAAGAATGAGTGATGCAGCAGAAGATATTCAAACACAAGTTGTGGAAGACCTTAATAACTGCACGTACTTCTCTCTACAAACGGACGAATCCACACACACACACACATATATACTCAGTGACATATAAACTGCACCACCTAGAAGGGGTGGGAATTTTTGGACCGAATTTGGCAGGAATAGTGGACTAGTCCAGGGAAATAGTTGATTAAAATTTGAAACCCAATCATCTAGTAGTCATGGGATTTTTGACGTTTGTGTCATTTTTTAGAGGTGGTTATAGACAAGCAATTATCGAGTCATTTTTGAATTTGTTCCACTTTTTCGGATCCCGTTCTTTAGTTTAAAGTGTTTCAAGTGTTTAATGATGCTTGGAGGAAGGAGACCTAAAGGTTCCCAGCAGTTGACTGACTTTGACCGAGGGCGGATTCTTGGTTTACGAGAAGCAGGTTTTTCGTTTAGAGAAATGGGCAACCGTTTGGGACGGCACCACTCAACAATAATGCGTGTTTATCAAGCGTGGTCTGAACATGGGGTTGAACGTCGGAGAAGAGGCACTGGGGCTCAAAGACGAACCAATGAACGTCAAGATCGCCGGTTAAGACTAATGGCCTTGAGAGACCGATTCTCTACAACTAGATCAATAGCTGATCAACGGTTAGGGAAACAAGGTCGTCCGATAGGCTTGCGAACAGTTTATCGTCGAATAAGAACATTTAGCTTGCTGTCTTACCGCCCACATCTTGTGCTACCCTTCACTGCTCAACATCGCCAGGAACGTTTGGTCTGGTGCACGGAAAGACTTTAATGGAACTTGGAGTGGCATCTAGTTGTCTTTAGTGACGAATCGCGATTTTGTTTAGGAATGCATGATGGTCGGATGACTGTTAGACGAAGACGTGGAGAAAGGCGCAATACTGATTTTTCGATTGCGTGGCATGTTCACCGAACTGTGGGGTTGATGGTGTGGGGTGCTATTGCTTACGGTAGTAGGTCACCCTTGCTCTTCATTCGGGGCAGTATGACCGCCCGACGCTACATTGACGAAGTGGTAGAACCACATGTTGTTCCATATCTTCGAGGGCTGGAAGACCCACTTTTCCAGCAAGATAATGCAGGACCTCACGTAGCAAGAGTTTCTCTTGACTTCTTTGAAGTGGCCAATGTTAATCTTTTGCCTTAGCCGCCAAGATCTCCCGATTTGTTGCCCATTGAGCACGTGTGGGACATGATGGGTAGAAGATTGAGGAATCTACCGAACCCACCGTTGACAATAGAAGCTCTACGGCATGAAGTACAGGCTGCTTGGGATGCCATACCCCAAGAAGACATTGATCACCTGCTGGAATCAATGCCAAGGCGGGTCAATGAGTGTATCAGAAATTGGGGCGGACCAACACATTATTAAAGAAAAATCAAAAAGATGAAGTGTTTTCTTTATCAAATTTTAATCAATTGTTACCTTAGACTAGTCCAATGTTTCTGCCAAATTTGGTCCATAAATTCCCACCCCTTCTAGGTGGTGCAGTTTATATGTCACTGAGTATATATACACGTAAGATGGACTAATCTTACACCTCAATGGTGTAGTGAACATTAATTAAAACTGGTCCATGAAGACTAACTGGTGGATTGCGAAGACATGGGTACTTTATTTGAAAATCGTAAGTAACCAAAGTAAGGTGGCTTTCAAGGGGCAATGTCTTAAAAAGAGTATTTCACTGAAGAGCAGAGCTTTTAATATATTTGCAAGATGTGAAGTAATCATATGAAAGTCAATTTTACGATCCTCTTTGGCTTCTAAAGCAGAGCTTCGTTGCTGGTATTTTCGAAAAATTCAATATTTTGAACAGTAGTATGCAAGGTCGCGACGTTAATATAATTACAGCCACAGATAAAATTATGGGATTTATAACAAAAATGATCTATGGTCGACTTCCATTGACAAAAAGCAGTTCGATTTATTCCAGTGTATTCAGGAAATTATGGAAGATGTATCCAATTATAGTGTTACCGATTTCAAACAAGTTTTTGCAGGCATGCAAGTTGCTTTGTTCAATTTAAAACAAAAGCTCTGTGATTATTTCTAGAAGAAAATTCAAAATTCAAAATTGCTACGGCAGTTACAGATGGATAATCGTCTCGTACTCGATACAATTGTGTGTGTCTCAAATACAAAGCCTAGATTTGTAAGATCGTTTTCAAAAACAGGCGCATGGCTCCCATTAACATTAAAATATTTTACTTTATTTTTCCATTTAATTTTTAATATTAATATTTTGTTTTGTTTCATTTGATGACTAATTGTTATATATTTTTTTAATTTTGTTATTAAAAATCGCGACCCTCACTTTGGCAAACACTGTTCTATAATATCACAACCAGAGCATACGGAACAGGTCCACTTCATGTTATTTCTTGATCGCAAAACTCGCGTATCTCTGTCTGTTAGATTCGCATAAATATTAGTAAATACACCTCGCGAGTAACAGTGCGTTATCCGTTACGTAGGAATTTGGCAAAGGATACTCCTTTCATACTGGCGGAGTCGCAGCGACTTTTAAATTCGAAACATTACACAGGCAACGGAAGGGTTCAGCAACAAGACTACAGAAGGCGTTTACACTAAATTTTATTAAATTGATCTAAACAAATAAATTCATCAAATCAAATCAAATCCATTAAACCGAATACAGAAAGTAATAATTGAAAGAAACGATGCAAAAAAACAGCGGTAGAAAACGAACAGCCGTTTTTGTGCAGATAACTTACCACATAATTTCAAAATAAATATGTATTTTTATTAAATACACAAGTTTATAAAGAAAATATTGTATTTTTATTAAATACACAAGTTTATAAAGAAAATATTGTATTTTTATTAAATACACAAGTTTATAAAGAAAATCTACTGTCTACAAAAGCACTACACGTCCTCGGTTCGCAAGGACTTCGCAATGGTTTATGGTTTATTATCCATACTTCTTAATTTCAAGAGTACGTTACGCTTATGGTAACATTTTTGATATTTCGATATTATTTGCATTATTCTTGTTGCTTGTTATAGCATCGCATCTCAATTGTTTTTTGGCGAGGTATGTTCTCGCTTGCTCTGTATAGGTTTTCTGCGTCACTCATTAGGTACACTTTCATGACATTTGGTGTCATTTGCATTTGATAATTAATATGTGGAAAGACTGCGTACACATATTATCTGAAGTTTAGTTTCATAATTTCAGGTAACCTAAAGTTAGGTTTGAACTGGATAATTATGATTTAAAACTTGGTTTCTTTACTTGATACTCGTTGTCGTTGGTTACACAGGTTGTTTGAATGTTTCGTGTTATTTTTAGTTACCTTACTGGAAATCTTTTTCAGTTTCTTCCTATTTACAAACAATATTTGAATTGAATTTTATTGCATAATATTTGAATTCTTAATATATTTTTTATTTGTTTCCTGAGTGTGAGACATCAGTAACATACCATTACCTATTAATGTGGACATAGTGTTGGGACTGGGAAACATACTGATATACAAATCAAGTTTAAATATTCGTAAACTATGTAAACTATAACATCAAATTTTCAATAACCATGATTACGAAGCAAATTAAAACATGCGTTGCTTACATAATTGCCTAATTATTCAATTAAGGAAATAAAATTAAAAAAACGTAATATAGACGAAATGTAGGTAGCTCATAAATTTATTTCAACTGAGAAATCGCCCCTGTGTAATTCGCATTCGATTGAATAGTGAAATCGCTGACTACCATAAAGTGGCTGCTGCGAGGTGTCGACCCTCTAAGCAAACACGATATATAAGCCGACAAATTAAACTTGGTACGGAGATTTTGAATGACGACATTTCATAAAAAAGGATTGGACACATTGAACATGTGAACGGTTCCTCAGCTTGAGTCCCTAATTTAGTGTACCTACCCTTCCTTCAATATTGATGTTACGCGATATTGGCAGATTAAATAAAAATGAAATTTGCAGTTATTGGAATTCGGTAAATGAACGGCTCGGAAGAGATTTAGCGCCTCAATAAGCACGCGTTATTTTTGAACGACGCGAAATGAGCGAGCAATGAGGGGCTGCATTGTAACCGATTTATAATTAAATGTCGCAAAATGAATTTAGGAAAGATATTTCAGCGTGTCTGCAGAACAAAAAAGTTAATATCGGGACTAGCATCCATAATAAATTTGATGATATTTAAGTTTGTGGTTTGATATTTTTTTTTGTTACAGACTATGTATGTAGTATATAGGCAGTTTTTCCAAAAAATGGACAATAATTTCCACCTAAAAGAGATTTGTTTTTTAATTTAGTGGATATTGTATAATGATGAAGTGATGAAGTATTATGTCGAAAGGAAGAATTTAACAACGATACATCCTATAAGGTGAAATATGCGTCAAGTGTAGCCTGAATATAATTAATAATTGCATTTTATTTGTATTTTGTTATTTTTTATTTTATGTTGGTTTCTTTGAACTAGTTTGTGCAAGTGATTGACTGCGAAATCATGTGTTCGTGCTGCCTTCTGCGGAAGAGACAAGAAGCTGATAACTACAAATTTCCCACCCTTCCAAACAACCATTATCTATAAATTTATTTACCCAACAGTTTTCTTTAATTTCGTTAACTTTTGTTTTTAATTGAAACTTAGCCTTTTTCCTTAGAAGTTTGCTTTAAATTATACATCGGGGTCAAGATTGTAGGCCATTTTATCCCATTTTCAACATGACTGTGTAAATGTTACAAAATACATAATTCCGAAATTGTCGGAGTAATTTTTTAACTTCGTTCTTTTTTTCCGACGCTGCTTTTCAATTCTTCTGCGTTCAATCGCAACAATGGGGAGAATAATCGGCTCATTTAGCGCATAGTGTCTGCGAAAGATGTGATTGTGGGGAAATGGCTCGGAACGGTGCTAGGAAGGAAACCGTCGGATCGCAGTGCTCGGGCTTTGTACCCGCAATTAAAGCCACTAATATCGCCGATAATTCGCTAATTATCCTGAACGTGCAACACTTAGACCAGCGCTCAGTTCTTATTACACTCATCGCGCGGGTAAAACGACATATCGGAAAGATGTGCATGCATGCTGAAAATTACATTTGAAAAACGTTTTGGATGAACGCTGGAGTGAAATAATTGATACCACTTGCATATAATGATCCATTTAATTCCAATGCGTGTGGATACGGATAGCATAATTATATGGACGATTCAGAACGATTTCATAGATGCGATTAAAATCCAGGTTGTTTTTTAGAAGACTAATTTGTTTGAAAATAAATGTTCTATAAAGCACCTAATGAATTAAACAATTTCGTGTGAAGTAACAAAACCGTTAAATAACTTGAATCAATTTTGCTAGGGAGAAAGGGATAAGATGTTTGTGTAACGTATTATTTTTTTTCCTATTAAAAATAAATCAACTTGTCATTGGATATTGAAAATCTGTCCAGTGTGACAATACAAAATTTTGCAAAGTGTCCTACAAGTTAGAATTGCAGAAAGGTATTTACAATTTGGTTGGCCAAATGCCCAAGCGTGACATTGTTGCCATTTCTAGAAACAGAAATATTTCTATGTTTGCCGTGTATGAATCTTCCCAAGAAGGGTCGCCCTCGAGCTTTGAATCATGCAAGGCTTCAGAACTTCATCGAATCTGCAAGAAGAAATGGAGTTTCAACGAGAAGATTAGGCAGAAGATTTCACATTTCCCATATGACAGCCATGGGGGCAATTAGCAGAAATAATTTAAACTATAAAACGCGACAAAATGTTCGAAATGCACGGCTGCTCAATTAGAGAGGATTCCAAGATGCTGCAGACAATTAAGATTAGAACAATATCACGATAATTTTAGACTCCACTCCGAAATAAAAGGAAACGAAGGCTTTTATACAGACAACATTGAGGACGTTTCTAATCACGTAAGGTATAAGAAAATTTTAGGATAAGGTAGTAGTGTGGCGCTGCATTTCGGAAGCTGGTTTTTCAAGACCTTATTTTGGTAGATATTTATATTCGAAGATGCCTCCCCAAATTAGAAGAAGAATTAGAAGAATGTACGAAAAGAGTCGAGAGTTTAACCTACTTACCGTCCAAAAGCTGATGAGAGGCATTCGCACCAAATCGCAAACCATTGAAACCCATGGCCCTTTAACTGCTATGTGATACAATTATAGCTATAGTTGAAGCTTCACTGCATCGTTTTCTGTACTAGCAAATTAAATAAAACAATTATGGTTTGGATAATTATAATTCAAAGATTTTCGAAAAACTTTTGTTACATACATTATTGGTCGACATCATCAACTAGTAATTCTAAGATCCAGCTTCCAAATCGGTGGAATTTTATTTCATAATATTTCAAATAGCTACGACTAAGATGGTTGGTTTACTGGGTCTACTAAGTCTACTAGTTTTTCCACGTTTCGCAATAGTGAATGCTGAAATAATTCTTTTCCATCTCAGTTGCTAAATGTGAACTTTTCGATACGTCATTTTAGTTACGAAAAGTTGTTACATTATGTTACATTATCACAAATGATAGCAATTGACATTTATCATAAAGGGCTTTCAGCTTTTCACATAACCATATTGTAAAGTTGATACTTAAATTTTACCGAAATGGCCACGTTGCTGATGAAAAAATTTCCATTACTCGTACCGTTACATCAGCCCAAACCATCTTACTGACCAGCCTTCATCGCATTCTCCATAAAAATCTTAACCAACATGCTGACGCAGAAATTGAAGCCAGCTGATCAGTAGCAACGCCGAACTTTCATTAATTGAAAAAAAATAATCTACATGGATGAACCAACCTTACTTGGTTCGTCAAGAAACTGAACTGCCGGATCTGTGCTTCTGAAAATCGTTGATAAATGGTCGAGAAATGATCAATGGGTGAGCAATTTCCTGGCCATATTATTTTGCGAATAGCCATAGCCATCAATGGTCCGCCCCTACCACAAATGATGCGATTTAACTCCATTAGATTTTTTTTCACTAAGACTACATGAAGAAGAGGAAATCTCCGGGAAACAAATACAGCTCTCGAAGACAATATTCGTGCTGTTATTCATCAGATAGAGTCTCAATGTAATGCCAAGGTCCTCAAGAGAATGATCACTTGCAGACGAAACATAAGTGGACATTTAGGGGATTTTTCCACATAGATGGAGTTAATGATGGAATTTGCCTTAAGTTTAAATCAATATTATAAGAACATTTAAAAATAAATAAATTCTGCTTTTATTGTTAAAATTGGAAAGCCTTTGAGTAACAAATATGAAGTTGTGCCTATGATTTTATTATTCATATATTAAAATGTTAAAACTATTTTATATAGAGCCGGTATTGCAATAAACTCGCTCGTTCATTCATCTTGCGGTTCAAAAGCAATTAAAATTATCGAAATTTCATTGGATGAGTATACGAAAATTGTCTGCTGATTCCTGAGAAAGAGGTAATAAGAACTTGTTGATTTTTGAAAGTCTATGACCATATTCGTTACCACCGATCCCAAAAATCTTTGTATAATTGATTTGAACCACGCCGTCTGAATTTTCATCCAATTTGCAACTTGCACGTCGGTATTCCCAACCATGGACTTATTTTCAGACTCGCCGGACAAATCTTCATTGTATCGTGTTGTCCTATTGGAAGAGCCATTTTGCTTTTTGCAAATTTAATACCGATTCAAAGTCAGCGAATCAGATAAATTTTAAAGCTTTTGCCAACTTATCAACCATTTGTGTCGTTGTGCTCTGGCTTGGCGTAGTAGGTCGAGTACATGAGTCTTGATGTTTCTAATTTGCTAACCAGGAAGTAGTAGACTACTCGTTTCTGCTATGTGCCATTCTTATATATTTGTGTATGACTAAACACACTATTATTAGACCATTTTTTGTACCTTACAATCCTTCCCCCGTTGTCATTTTTAACTGTTTCTCGTCTTTCGCCAATTATTCTCTTTATTTTTTTTATGATGCATAAAGGAACAGAGATACGTCCATTTAAGTAGTCCACTACAATTCAATTATCACCTTTGTTGTGCTACCCATTTCGTAAGTTTAAAAAGTCTAAAACATAATATTTTTTGTACGCCATTCAAAAAAACTTTTCATCAAAGTGTGTCATTTAAAAAAATACGTATGTCTGAATATAAGGTTGAAACTTCTAACTATTATTATTGAACTACTCAACCATCATAAACCCACTGTCCATGAATTTTTACACAGTTTATGAAATACGTTTCTAACATGTAGCATTTTGGTGATTGGTATTACATTAAATGTAACAACAAAGAATAATATTAACAATCACAAAATCAAAATTAAATCTACCAGAATTGATGAATGTGTAAATTAAGACATCTCTGGTATATCTACTATTTTCTTTCATGATACACTTTGATGAAAGGTTTTTACATCGCCCATTACCATGTACCACTACTAGTATGTATGTGTTTCTTCGATTATATTTTTCATTTTTCCTGCTAGTAATCTTTCGGTTACATATTTCTCCTTTACTAGAACTCACAATCTACTGGACGCTATTACCAATGCTACCCCTGCTTGAGGTCTCTTATTTCCTCTCTATTTCCTCTATCGCTGACCATATTAGCTTCTTTCATTATTTTTGTTACGCCCAGAATTTTTATTTTGTGCTTCAACATTTATTCCATCTTTATGTTTATTCTTATTATATCCCCAGAGTGAAAATTGCGTTATTTTGCAATATTTTAAAAGAAATGTATCTGACAGTCACGGAGGAAATTCTGCAAGTATTTTAGGAAATATTCTTAGCAATAAATTTGTGGTACAAACAATCTGTACTGTCTAATATTGACAATTTTGTAAGCATTTCTCACTACTATCGGTGCCAAAGTAATAGTCCCCTGTGTTTGAAGATTTATATCAAAGAAACAGCTTGGCGGAAAAAAATTAAATATACATCGTTACAACTATCATTTCTACGTAACATGCTGTAAGTTCATTTTGTTAAACGCAAGAAAAGTAAACATGACACTCTCAACTGTTAAAAACAGGAAATGAATATTTGTTTCAAATTTTACAAATACGAGTACGGAAGATGATATAAAAGACTATCTTATATCAAATAATATTGAAGTAAATGCATGTAACAAGTTGTACATCAAAAGTATGGATATGGCGGCATTTAAAATTGCTGTAGAAGAAAGTTTAATCGAAAAAGTTTTTGAAGAATTCTTATGGCCTGAAAACGCAATAATAAGGCATTTCAAACATTTTCAGCGATGACAAAAATTTTAATATAGAAAACTTAGAATCTCTTCAATATATAAGCATTTTTAGAATTGTCCATCAAATTATACAAAGTGTTTACAACAAAAGAATTGTCGATTTTTCTAAATCTAAATCTCTTGTATTGAATTGTCACAAATTCTGCTAATTGATAATGATTCTAATACAAGCTATGATATGTTTAACGAATATATTCAGGGAGAGGAAACTTGCGTGTTAAGAATTACAAAAGAACAAATCGCAAATTACATAATTACTGGATAACAGCTGAAATTAAAGCAAAATGCATAAGAAAACGATGGTTGAATGAAGAAACATTAAATGGGAGGATAAATAATGAAGAATATCTAGCCTATTCAAGAAAGCTAAAAGTAGATAGCCCAGCAGCGAAAAGCAAATATAATACTGAATACATCCAAAAAGCGCCAAATAAAGTTAAGGCTACTTGGGACATTGTAAAGAGCATTACAGGCTCAAGAAATGAACACAAAATCTACTTAGAAGATATACGGAACAATATTTTTCAAGGAAAAACTGAATGTCTATCTTCTATCAATCAGTATTTAATAAAAATATGCGAAAACCTTAATGACAATGGGGATGTAAGAATCAGTACAAACATGCCAATATGACTATCTTTTTATACCCAACTAATCCAGTGGAAGTTTTCAACACAATATGCTCTCTGTAGGATATTGACTCTGTTGGGCATGATCGAATCCCAGTCAAATTAATCAAACATTGTGCAGTTGAATTAGCGCAGACATTGTGGGTATTAATTAATAACACGTTCGAAACGGGTATATTTCCAGAACAATTGGTACATAAAAAAGGAAAAAAGAGTGATATTGGCAATTACAGGCCTATAGCAATACTTTCTAATATTTCAAAAATATTTGAAAAAACAATCTACCAGCGAATTTATGATATCCTTGAAGAACTTAATATATTGAGTACTGCACAAAACGGCTATATTAAACGAAGAACAACAGACAAGAGCTATATTCCAAGTTATTAAGAACATTTTAAATGGAATAAATACTGATAGGGAAATAATGGGATTGTTTATGGACCTGAGTAAGGCTTTCGATCGTGCCAACCATAAAAAACTTTACAAAAAGTTAATATTGATGGGTATCAGAGGAGTAGCATTAGAATTGCTAACATCTTACCTAACCAATCGTCAACAAAGAATAGAAATGGGACAAAAATGTTTTCAGGATGGGAAATGTCAGAACGAGGCGTGCCACGAGGATCCATCTTGATTTCTCTACATCACTGATCTGCCAGAAATTATCGGTGAGGATACAACTTTGTTTGCGGATCAGTAATAAAAAAGGCTTCGAAGGAAACAAATATCGATGGCACAGTGTCTGTCACGCTCAAAAAAATTGATGAATGGTTTTTGAATAATGATTTACAACTGAATATAACTAAAACAGTTTGCATTCAGTTTGGTTACTACAAGAGAAAAGAATTAATCATAAATTTCAATAATAGTACACTTGCCACACAGAATGAAACAAAATTCCTAGGAGTGATGATAGACTCGCAACTAAACTGGAAAACCCACATAAATTACGTGGCATCGAAAATATCTTCTTTCAAGATACGGATAATGTCACAATCCGTCACAATTAAAGCCAGTGCATACTTTGCTTATGTACAATCGTGACTTAGATACGGTGGGGAAACTTTGTCGAGGCCAAAAGAATGTTCATCCTAGTATCCTAAGTATACAAGGATAACCTACTCGACCATTGCTAGAAAACCAGGGGCATCGTGAAGTCATATATCCAGCTTCCACAGACAACAAGATCTATGATATCCAAAAGTGTAATGACACTAACAGTAAATATATATAATTAGTTACCAGTTGAATTGAAATGTTTATCTGCTATAAAATTTAAGACTGAATTGCGTCGTGTGCTCGTCAACAATGTTTTGTACTGCATTGATGATTTTTTTAGAATTTAGTTTGATGACTGAATTTTACCAAACATTTCTTGACATGTATATTTATGTATATTCTGACGTGTTCTATACTATTGGGTATTATGGACTAAATAAATTATTATTATTGTAAATAAAACACAATTTGCTGAGATTAATTCGATCATCACAAGAGAGGATAGAAATCAAATCATGGTTTACATTTTGACGCTATTGGTAAAAACAAGGTCTTTTTTTCATGTCGCTAGGTTAATATTAAGTATAGAAAATGGCTAATATTCTTATATAAATAATTCTAACTTATTAAGAGTGGTCTGCATTAATAATATGAAATGTATCTGTCCTCATACAGGCCAACAATTCAATCGCTGTAGGAGGCCAACATTTTCGGAAAACGCTAAGTTTCGACACCACGACTACTTAATGGTCAATAAAGTAACTGATCAGCATACAAATATCCGCCAGCAAACTGCTTCCACGTTATGTTCCGATCGTTTCAAAAATGCATAAACGCACAAAGTATTTCCAATAAGTCTCTCCAAATTGACGTGCTTTTACATGACATTTTTCCAAATGTTTTGTATTGCTGAACACTGGCTTGCAGAAAGCGAATTAATTTGTTTTTAATAAATTTAAATTAGTAAGCAGCTTTTGTTAAAAATGAAGTGTAGGTGAAGGGACTGCCATATCTTCTAGGCTGACCTTGATATAATAGAAAACCAGTTTGAATATGAATATTTATCCAATTGGTGAGGTGGACAAATTCTTTATCAAGGTGGAATGTCGATAAATTGTATCCTGTAGTTCTATGTGGTGCTTTTAACATTGAACTGTTTAAGGTGAATACAGTGAGTAATCAGTTTCGTGATATTATTAATGCTAATGGAATTCAATTTAAAATATTAACATTAAGGTAATTCAACAATTAAGGTTCTTGGCAATCTCTACTGACGAAGTGTAATAACAGGGAAACAATATTATCTGGCGATCCACCAGTTAGTCTCCATGGACCTGTTTTAATTAATGTTCATAACACCATTTAGGTGTAAGATTAGTCCATTTCTTATGTAAATTTTACATTTTTCTATCATTTTTGACATGACATGTTTTGGTGCGTAGGTTCACGGGACTCAGAACCAAGAAGCACACAAGTAGGATAGAAGATTACTTTTTCTGTAATATAACTATGATAATAAATTTCAGCCGACAAATAACGGATAAGAATGTCTATGGCAAATTAAGAATATCATTTTGCTAAATTTTGTTTCAATATTTTTGTGTTTGTATTATCTCGTTTCACAGCTACAATAACAGTTTACTGGTTAAAATGATTAAATTATTATAAATAATACGAATAATTTTACTAACTCACCTTTTACAACAAGTATCCGTTCGAAATATTATATATCAATTAAAACATTATGCGTATCAAAAAAATACAGTTTCATAATTTATTAGCGACGATGGAAGGCTGTCAACAATGCAATTAGCTGCTAGCTCAATTCCTGCAATTATTATTGATTTTGCCGTTCATTTCCTGTGACTTTGGATAGCTGTGATGAATAACCTTTTATAAAGATATCGAATATAAAATAAAAATAAATCGTAACTTGTTGATGGTCACTGTCGGTGGAACGACCCGTGCCTACTTAACGCTAATGCACATTTAATTTGACAAAAATTGGCTAATTCCTATTCATTCTGGCTGGAACGGATGTCGAAGCGATGCATTGGGAATTCTTGCGCTATATTAGTTGGTGTAGGCTCTCATTTCATTCGCAGTGGAGTCAATAAAGTGAAGCGCCATTTACGCAGCTAAAATTTTATCTGTTAATTAATTGTCGCTTTCGCACTGTCGACATTTATTCGTTATATTATTGTTATTTACGTTAAACATCGGTCAACTGCATATATTTACTTGGTCGAGGATTGTACATTATGTAAAATTATATTATTGAACGATTAATTAATTTGTGAAGTGTGTATTGATTAATTTATTTTACATTTTTAATTTTTTAATTATTTTAAAATAAATTTAATTAATGAATTTAATTATAATGTGCTTTTGTAAATGCTAAATTACCTGTTACTTATATTGAATTTATTGTTGTTTGTTCTTAATTCGTTATGTTGTAGTAGTTAATTGGTGTTTTATTTTAATGCTGTGTTGTAAATTTTGAACATAACTTACTATATGTGTTTAGCACTACTTGTATATTTTATTTTGAAGAATTGTTTTTTTAGGCTGTCATAGATTTGAGTAATATGTTCAGTAATATCCACGAAGGGGTTGATTGGTGAAGAAATGTTTTAGTGATCAAATATTAGAAGGTAAAAGAAAAAACACTTGCACAATAAATTGTGGTATATAGACAATTAACATTATGGTGTAGAATTTAGTATGGAATTATCCATATATAATATATTTTTGGAATAGTTCCAAGTAAGGTAATTAATTATGTGATTTTGGTAATTAATTGGAATTTTGTTGTAATTAATAGCAGCAGTAATTCAGTATATAATTTGTAAATATTATTAAGGCCATACATTTAGTTCTAAATGAATTTGTGACACAACTAAACAACGTTTGAGAAACCCTGCACTAAAATATAACGTAAGGGGTGCATATGCATTCGCCCTTGTTGAACCAACGTATTTAATTTTCAAACGTTTTACTTCTAATTAATATATTTCTGCATTGTGCATGAATCCTGTGATTATACGTTAATAATAATGGGTAATGTTTTCAAAAGTTTACAATGGTTCGATATTAGCCCGCAAAATGTTATTTGATTAAATTATTGAATCAATTGATTAGATTATCTATTTGTGTCGTCGATTAGTGTTTTTGATAATGACGAAAGTATCTTATGTAATGAGTATGGAATGTGATACAAATCACATAAAAGTGATTTTTGATTGTTGATAATTTTTTCGGATTGCATCAACGAAGGTAGTAGATCCAGAAGTTTATCAGTCATCACTTAGAGTGTGGTTCATGGATTCAGGGCTCAGCTTGTAAAGTTGCGATTAATTCATTTCTCGTTACTTGAGTATATGCATCCTTGCCTTTTGATATATTAAGTTCTAGGCTAAAAATGTGTGAAAACGCCGATGAGCAACTTAAATAGAAGAATCTTCTGGCAGCCTTAAGATAACGACAGAATCGGATTATTATATTTTAATTCAAATACGAAGGGAGATCAGTATTCTTTTGCTCAATTTTCCCCACCTTTTTTACTTGACACAATTACGCAATCGTGAAATTAAGTTGGCATAGAAGGAGCCTGTTATTGTATGTCCACGTTCGAAAAAATCAGTCAACAAAATTCCGTCTGCGTCCCAAAAATTGCGGCCATAACTTTACAAGCGGATGGCAAAACACGAAATTTGCGGGGTGGCGGAGAACCTCGGCGATGCCACTCCATACCTTGTTGCTTCGACTCGGGATCGAGGTGGTGAACCCACGTTTCATCAACAGTGACGAATCGAGAAAGCAATTCATTCGAATCTGCTTTAAACTTTGGCTTCAGAATGCAATACTCTAGAACGTTTCTGATCAGGTGGGACCCAACGTGCAGACAACTGTTGCCCCAAAATCTTTGTTAAAATATTTTCTATAGTACCATAAGAAAAATTCGTAATTTCAGCTATCCAGCGAATGGTCAGTCGTCTACCTGTCATTACCATATCAAGTATACGATTAGCATGTTCTTGGATAGTGTCAGTCACTGGTCGTCTAGCACCCTTCGCATGTTCACATGTTTGTCTTCTCAATTTAAATTCTCGAGACATATTTTTCACAACTCGTTAAGAAACAGCACCCTTACCTAATACAACCCTTTTGAAAGTATTTTGTCACTGCATGAAACTTTGAGCTTTCCATTTTTAGAATTTCTTTAAATTATTTGAACAGGTTACAAGTGACAACTACAATTGAACCAACATAACAAGAAATGATTAATACTTTGATGTGTCAAATTCACTCAACGTCACTCAACGCCTACTATGTCAAGGATGCTAAATAATGATCTCCCCTCGTAATTTAAATAAGCAGTGGACAATATACTGCTCAGCTAGCATTAAATAACTTCTCCTGCTACTTTGTGTCGGTGGACGTCGTCTTGCGGAGTAACAACAGATGCGGAATCCCAACTGATTCCGCATCTGTTGTTAATGTCTACTGAAATTGAGCTAACTGCAAATTAGTTTTGTGATAATGTAACTTGTATTGACAATGTTTGTCAATCAAATGAAAATGGAAAACTTACATACATCCACCGAAATCATCAAATTAACAATTCGTTTGTATGTGTTTGTAATTACGCTTCGAGTAGTACTCAAGGTACAGTGCATTAAAAAGCACAGAGCAGCGGAGATGAATAAAAAAACTGATAGTAGAAAGGCACAGCAGGTCCTAGGCGACTATCAATGTACATACTTTGGTGTCAGACTTGGATTGTCGTACAGTGCTTTCAACTTGGGAGATCGAAGTTAGCATTGTCAGGATTCCTAGACACAATGGCAAAAATGGAAACGAAGCAGCCGGGTCCCTGGTAAGAACCCCGAGTGCATATACTGGGCGCAAATGAAATCCGAACACCACGAAAAATTGATTTTATTAAATTGAACTTTTGGTTAACTATTGGGGGCACCGTCCCTAACAAACGCTAGACGCTATTACTGCAAAAACGTCAGTTTTGACATTAGTGTGGTTCGATCATGCCTCGCAGGCTACAGCAACGAAACTTTACACATTTGACCCCATTTGGAAGGGGTCGTATTGTGGGACAGAGGGAACGTGGTGCTTCGTATCGTGCATGGCTGCAGTTATGGGGCGTAGTGTGGCTACCGTGATGGCAGCATGACAAGCGTGGTCTGATGGAGGGCGAACACAGCGAGCTAGAGGCACAGCAGCGTCCAGAAGAACTACCGAAGACGGCAAGATCGTCTTCTTCGATTAATGGCCCTAAGAGAAAACGGAGGTCTACTCGGTCGATTGCTGATGCTTGGTTTGCAGCTGTAGGAAGGCCCATTTGGCTTCGTACCGTTTACCACAGAATACGCTCAATGAGCCTAACTTGTTACCGTCCGCGTCTCGTCCTCCCCTTAACACTTATTCATCGTCGTCAGCGTCTTGACTGAAGCAATGAACGCAGAAACTGGGGCAATGAATGGCATCACATTGTCTTTTCTGACGAATCTAGATTTTGTTTGGAGAATCATGATAGAAGAGGGCGGGTCAGGCGACGACGAGGGGAAATGTGTAATCTCCCCTAAGTTTGCTGTTCAGCGTCACGTCGACCGTACCATCGGACTTATGGTTTGGGGAGTTATTGCTTTTGGTAGCAAATCTTCTCTAATCGTAATCCATGGCACAATGACATCCGCATGTTATGTCAATGATGTGTTCATTGTGCCCATTGTTCTTCCTTATGTGAGAGGGATTGAAGATGGTGTTTTTCAGCAAGATAACCCCCGCTCTCATATTTCGCGAACATCTATGATGTTCTTAGAAGAGGAGCATATACCCACCTTACCTTGGCCACCTTGGTTGCCAGATTTATTGCCCATCGAAGAAGTGTGGGATTGGATGGGTATCCACATTAAGAATAACCCCCCCCCCCGGGCGACTTTAGATGAACTTCGTCATGCAGTTGAAGATGCTGGGATGCTGTACCCTTAGAGTACATCAACAATCAGGTTGATAGCCTCCCTCGTCGATTGCAACAGTGCATTCGCTTACGTGGGGGGGGGACTACTAGTTTTTTTTTCAAAATTATGTTTCGTTTTTGCTTATTTTGCCTTATTTAAGTATTATTCTGTCTTTTTATAAAATTTTGTTAATAACATTTTTTTTCGGGGTGTTCGTATTTCACTTGCGACCAGTATATTTTGTATACAATGTTTATTCGCTTGGAGTCGCAGTGGATGTGCTCATAACAAACCTGTTCTAAACCTAACCTATATTTGTGTACGTCGATCGTGCTGTTCATACAGTGATTTGTGACTGAGTGGATGCGTCAATTCAATATGAATCCATTGCTATAGCATGATGAATTCTGTATTTAAATCCCACTGAAAATATCGGGGAACAAATGATAACAAATGTGCATTCCAGAAGTGTGCATTATGAATAATAGGCAATTGTTAATATTATTGATTGGTATCATCGTCTATCATAACGTTACACATTGTGCCAGTGTATCCCTTTTCAAATAAATTGAAGAACTTACTTATTAATCAATTGGTTTCAATGCTCAAATTAAAATCTTTTACTGTTGGTGTAACCAACATAAAAATCCCATTGTAGCAAATATAAATAAAAGGAAGAGTTGTATTTCATCTATCAAACATCAACGATCTCTGTGAACAGGAGCTATATTTAACAAGTCAAAATTGAAATAAGCTTAAACGTATGGTTCGTAATTAACCCATACCAGGCCTATATTATATGCCGTACCAAACAACGATTCAGTGACAATGAATTCATACAAAGCCGTATGTAATTTAATTCCACAAAAACAAGCCAATCAAATCTACATATTTGTCTTCGCAACGTGCATGTTCTGAGGAAAATATCTATTACTACAGAAACTGAATAGCTTGCAAACAGTGCTGTTTTAAACGTCTGGCAAAATGGTCCCCCGAAATTTTCTTTCGCTACACTAGAATTATCGCAATTATTCATTGATTCAGAAAAAATAATTTTTTAATTTTTTAAACGCAGTTAGATTAACCGTTTAAATAACTTCGGCAAGTTGTTTAAATCATACAAGAACTACTGGAAATAACCAAATCAATCGTCTGGGAGACCGTTTAAGAAATTAACTATTAAGCAAAACAATTGTTTAATATCACTATTTAAATGAAATCTTCGGGAACGACAACGAAATTTTTAATTTGATATGCGCTACTATCAAGTAAAGCCAAACCGATCTTATGGTTTCATTCAAGCTATGGTCATGCTGATACATATTGCTCTCTTATTTAGCAAATCGTAAAACATTATGAATTACGAAGTAACAACGATAGATTATGGAATGTATCACGTGAGGCTAGTGCTATATATGAGTACATGCCACATGTATCGAAGCATCCTGTAGCGTTAACAACTAAGGGAATATATTTGGTATTTCTCGCACACACTAGTGTGATTGACAGTCAGTTAATGCAACCAAAAATAAACGCTTCGAGTCGACACTGGATACCAATAAAGGGTTCCCGGGCATTCATTTGATCGAATACTTTAATTGCCTTGACATCGTCAAATGGAAAAACGATTGTAATAATTACACATTCTGCATCTTGTTATATTTTTCCACACATACATACGTACATACATACACGCAAAGGTGTTATGTTAATACTCTATAAAATAAATAATAACATTTTTGTATTTAAGATAATTTTAAATGTGAGAAATTTAGTCGCGTAAGTTAAAAGACAATATAGTCTGATGCGAATATTATGAAACCTTAGAAAAAACCCAAAGGCTAATAATAATTAACATGCAATTGAAGCAAGATGGAAAAATTAAAAAGAACAGAATAAGACAAGCGGCTAAATAAGTTATGGAGGGAAAATTTTGGAAGCGCTGTGAGAGGAAATTGTGGAAGAATCAAGAGAAGGTTCAATAATGAGGTACAGACCCGGGAAAAATACAAAATGAAGTATATATAAACAACAGAAATCCAATAAATTAAAGTAAACATAAAGAAGATAGATAAAAGTGAAATGGTTGTAGGAATAAGCAAGCAGATCCTCTTGAGCAGATTCGGGCAGAAGCAGGCTAACAGTTAAAGGAAACTAAAAGTCTTTCCAAGACTAATAAATGACTGAAAAAAACAACTCTTGAATGAATCAGTAGAAGTGACGGATATTGAAACAATGGATATTTAGCAATATTTATTGGAGCATTTAACGCACGAGAAAAACTGAGAAAACGTTAGATAATAGAAAAAAGGAAACGCAATGAAGTAAAAATACATAATTTCCTAGAAAAATGACAAAAACGTATGTAACAAAAGTTTTGGGAAAATGTTTGTAATATAATTATTCAAAGTATAATAGTTTTATTTAATTTGGTAGTAAAAACAGAGAACGATTCAGTGAAGCTTTAACCATAATTATAATGTATCACATAGCAGCTAAAGGGCCACGGGTTTCAATGATTCGCAATTTAAACTCTTGAATATTGTGGTAGATTATTCGTCGTAGTTCTTCTTCATTTTGGGCTTCCTACCCACCGTCGTAAACGAGTAAAGCCCAAACTCTTCTATAGGACGTGCATGTGGAACATTCGAGGTGTTATCCTCTTAGGTACACATGGGATATTTTGCTGCCTTAACCAATCTTGGATTCTTCTCGCATAATGGCATGCTGCCAGATCTGGCCAGAACATAATATAATTATTAACATGATGCGTTTGAATAAAATTCGTTAATTTGGGGAGGCATCTTCGAATATAAATGTCTGCATTTAGAGCTTCGCTCTAACTCGCCCAACATAAGATCAAAACCAGCTTCCGAAATGGTGCACCACACTAACCTTGTCCTTAAACTTTTTTTCTGATACCTTACGTCATTAGGAACGTCCTCAATGTTATCTGTATAAAACCCTTCGTTTTCTTTCATTTCGGAGTTAGATAATGTAAAATATTTTTCGTCGTCTAAAATTATCGTGGCATTGTTTTTGAAATGTTCTAATCTTAATTTTCCGCAGCATTTTGGAATCCTCTATAATCGAGTTGGCAAATACACGACATTTTCGCAGCTTTCTTTATTTTAAATTATTTCTGTTAATTTCCTTCTTGGCTGTCATATGGGATATGTAACATCTTCGGCATAAGGTTCTCGTTGAAACTCATTTTCTATTTCTTCCATGTTCAATGAAATTCTGAAGCCTTGCATGATTCAAAACTCGAGGGCGACCCGTCTTGGGAAAATTCATTGACGACAAACCTTCCTCACATTTCATAATGACGCGCTACATTGTTGTATTGCTGTATTTTGGTTTCTGTAAATGGTGACAATGTTAAGCTTGGGCATTTGGCCAACCAAATTGTAAATACCTTTACGCAATTCCAACTTGTGGGACATTTTGTAAAACTTTGCAAACACAAATGTATTGTTAAACTACAGGAGAGACCGATTCTTAATATCCAATGTTGATTGCTTTATTTTTAGTACGAAAAAATAATACGAAAAATTTTCCTAAAACTTTTGTTACATACGTTATGCGGGGGAGGTGATAACATTCTTAAGTGCAACTGACAAAAGAGGAATTATTGGAAATATTAAATCAAATCAATTGATAGAAGAGAGCTAATGTAGCGATGAATGATTCGCAAATGGGAGTTATAAGTCATTGTGCAATTCAAGAGGTACTACATACAACAAATTACATATAGATAACTTTGTCAACAGAAGGGGGAATATTCGAAAGGCTATTAGAAAATAGATATTGAGTAGAAGAGTCACAGCATTTCAATTTAGAAAGAACTATGGAACGCATGACTATATATTTAGTATAACACAAATAAGTGAACAACCGATAAAGATAGGAAATAATATGCATCTAATCTGCATTGATATAGAGAAGGAAATTCGGATACATGAAGTCTTTACAAAAATACAAGTTTTCTAAGAAGAGGAAATCGAAGAGCAACATTTTGGAAAATACAAAGACAATGGAATAAGGATAATGGCAAAACCGAAAACACCTACCTGAACAACCCAATATAATATGGAAAAAAATGACGAAGAACATGATGATATATACAGAAAAATCTATAAACATGGTTAAATGAAAAAATATGATGAATACCTTGGAGCTAAGTAAATATCTATGGAAATGTAGAGGATGGAGTAGATGAATGAACCGCAAAACAGGAACATTGCTCAAAGCGACAGAAACAAATTTTCTGCAAAAGTAATTATGCGCAGAAGGAACTATAAATACAAACCAACGAAGCAAAATAAGAAATATAAAGAGATTTATAAGGAACATATAACCAGAATTAATTCATTTAAACGAAAAAAAATATATATCTTAAAAACACTTAGATATTATGGCAACTTTATATTTTTCAGTTGGGATATGATTTTAGGAGTTTGTATCAATTAAACATAATCGTCAGTTAAACAACACCTTTATTTAATTCATTCAATTATTCCTAATTCATATGAAATTCTTGAAAACAATTATTATTTTTGTTTAGGAATAAACAATCTGGTTTTAACTACGCTGTCGGCTCTTGGATAATTTGACAATGATGCATTCCATCTAATGTTATATTTTTAGAAGTAATAGTAATAGAGCATGAAGGTCGTGCTCTTTTCTTAGTATTAGTTGCTTCTGCTTCTTTACATAAGGATTTTGTTAACAGTTGACAATTACTAGATCAACATTTTCTTGATCCAATACGGATTCGGTAGTATGATATTACAGCATCTAACAAGTCCACACCTTCCACAAATTTATTAGATATCAGATGGAGTTTCATGTTTGGATTATCCTTTGCAAGATTGACTTGTTGTACTCAACAAACCTCGATGGTCGAATATATGACAATATACACTGCCTTTTAAATTAAATAGGCCATCCCCAACCACTGAACGTAGAATTATGCAACTTGGTGAAAATATCTATTGCACGTAGAAAAACAAATGATTACATTTCTAAGAAAAACTGATAACATTTAATGATTAAAAAGTTAATAATGAGTTACATCCCCACGTACACTTATGCAATCAGCAACTCTTCTGGGCATACTGGAAATTAGATTATTGATATCCTCTTGAGGTACCTCATCCCAGGCTATCTGCAACTCTTGACGCAACTCCTCTAAGGTATTGGGAAGATGGGGTAAAGCCGCAATCTTCTTTCCATCATATCCCAGACATGTTCAATGGGGGGAAAGTCTGGTGATCTTGGAGGCCAGGGCAACATATTGATGTTGGTTTTCTTCTAGGAAGGCTGACGATACATGAGGCCGCGCAATATCTTGTTGGAAGGCTGTTCCTGGAAGGTTTTGTAGTAATGACACAATAACTGGTTCCAACAAAAATCAATGTAACGTCTCATACGATAACCCCAGGAGTTAAAGCCGTATGGAGACGTTGAACAAATTGTAAATTTTGCCTCTGACCCCTAGGTCGCCTAATCCTCGAACGTCTGTCAGACGCCATAAGCAAAATCTTGATTCGTTGCTGAATAAGATCTCATTCAATTCAGGAACCCAATATTGTCTGTCCTGGTACAAGTGAAGTCTGATGGCTTTATGTTCTCTTGTTAGAGGAAGACAAAAATAAGGACGATAAGAACGTCGTCCAAACGTGCGCATTCGACGATAAATCGTGCTCATGGATACCATATGGCCAATTACTCTTATCCAATTTATTCCGGCTCGTAATGGTTCTTCCGGGTCTCTAACTACATTTCGCCTTAAGGGCCGATCTTCTCGCTCTTGCGCTACTCTTCTTCGTCCAGTACCTCTACGACGAGCTTCTAGGTGTTCTTCATGCCAGTCTCTATAAGTCTGTGGTGTGTGACCGATTGACACGTCTGGCTATCTCACGGAAGGTGAAACCAGCCACATGCATCCTGACAATTCGTCCTGGTTCAAGAGGCGTAATTTGATGAAAATGCAATGAAAATTGCACGTCTTCGAACTCGTGGCATTCTAAAGATCCTAACAGTTACAACAAGCAAGAAGAAACTCCTAACAAATGCGACAAATCAACGAAACTATGGTCAAACTAAAGGCGTAGGCAACTGTTGCTAACGAGATAATTTCTGTTGGAAGTGACAGATTGGATTCAAAACTTATTTGAAAGGCAGTGTAATTTCAACTAATTTAAAAATAAACCATGAAATTACATTTTAAAGTAAAAATATATCGTATATATTCACAACAAAATCTATTCAAATGTTTCCATATATGACAAATAATCAAAAGCACTCTATCGAACCTGCGTAAAATTATTCGAGGAAGTAATAAATTAATTGAAAATATTCAAAATATTCACACATTCTAATAATGAAAATATACAATTAATAATTAAATAATATTCAATTAATATTTTCATCGCATAACGCCGATTTAGTCAGGAATCGTGCGGGGCATTAATTTTGTTGAGAAGTGCTGGTTAAAGTCGTCACGGCTATAGTGATCCGAGCGCCAACAAACAATAGCAAGTTTCAACAATGCCAGAGTTCAAATGCGCAACATCAAAGTAGTCTGTCGATTCAATATAACACAATTATTATTAATTTCTCCGGAATTATTAAATCAGACTCTATAGATTCTGTTCATTGTAACAGTTATCATCACCGTATACTCGTAATTACATTCCTATGAGAGAATGGTGAATTCTCAGTTGACTAAATTAGTAAGGACGAATTAGCGCGGAATTTCGGAATTAACATTTTTAAATTAAAAATTAAATTCAACGAGACTGTGAAAAGAATTTCAGTTCTAAATGGTACTTATTTCGACATAAGGTGGAGTTGATTGTCACAATGAAGAAAAAAGTTGTGGTAGTAAGAACAAGAAATATAATAATACGAATATGTTAATGCCTGTTTTTATATTTTCTCTACTCTCGTTTAATGTTATTTCATTTTTTAGAAAAAATTGGGATGTCGAAATATTATTTATAATATTTTAATACCCATACATATATATAATTCATTCGGCAAGTATTTATTTATTAATAATAACATATCAAAAGTATCCCCATCGATCAGTTCATATTTTATTTCAATAATCATTAAATACGAAAAATAAATTACACATATTTACTATAAATAAATGTCAATATAAAATTTGCAATAAAACGTAAGTGGCTTTATTAATTTGTACAACCAAGTTTGTTTTATGGAACAGTTCATTTATTGCCACTATTGCCAGGATAAATGCCAATGGAATTAACTCGGAATTAAATATCGAAATGTTTTTCTGCGGAGTGTGCACGCCCGAGGATTTAATTTTGGCAATGTTTGTCTCGTAAAAACCAATAACTCGGTTCAGTGTTGATGTCTCTTATAGAGGACAGGATTGCCGCGAGCATTCGAACTAACACCCCATTCACACGAGTTCCATTTTACTCTTTTTAAGTAATAACCGAGGTTGGTTTAGTTAGTTATTGCGTTCATTCTATTCTCATTATTTACTCAAGTTTTAGTATTGCCTCTGCGACGAAACATTTTGCGATTCCTATAATAAATTCGATACATTTGCATATTGCAAGTGTAAAAACACATTTGCGTGTTAACATTTTTGTTTCAGTGCTATGAAAATATTGTAAGGATGCTAAATACACTCAAACATGCAACCTTGGTTGCCTAAAATGGCAAATGCCTATAATATTGAATATAAATATAAACAAAGTTTAGGAACACGTGACTGAAAATATAGTTAGACTGGAAATCCTGGGTACAAAACTGAATGGAACATTACATAACTTCGGCTGAGTACTAACATTTCTGGGTGATTTATAATCGTATTACTTTTCAGGAATCGTCGCTAAACAGGAAATGACCAGGTTTGAAAAATAAGATACAGGAACAAAAAATTTAATTAAGTGGTTTTTTGATCAACTTCCTTTCATACTCCATGACCATAAGGAAGTGGCTCATATAATTGTTTTGGATTTAGAAAATTAAAGAAATTAACGCAAGAAAAATTAAATAAATTCATGTGGATTAATTCATGGAAATAAGTATTGGAAACAACATATGAAAAATAAAGAATATTATATATTTTTTGTGCATGGTTATGTTGATATATTGAACCCAACCCACACAGATATTCAAGGCATTACATAATAAAACAAAGGAAAACGAGGACTGGTGGTAAACGGAAAATATGTTTTAATTTAAACTGATGAGTACCCAATAATATTTGAGGAAAAAATTAAAGATACAAGACCTCGCAGTGAAGTCGAATTTTACTCAGACCACTGCTGACGAACAAAGCAAGAAAAATACAATACAGTATAATTAAATGGGAGAAGAAAAAATTAAATAAATAATAATATATGAAGAAGAAACTACGAAAATACAGATGGTGATAAATATTAAGGAAATATTGAAAATAAAGAAATGGAAAATTTTCTTGGGAAGCGGGAACAACAAGTTAGAATGGTTACAACGAAAAAAGTCAAATATTTGAAAAAACAATAATAATGATTATAATAATTACCCAACATTTACCCGTTTATAAGGTGTAAGTAAGTGATATTAAGGTATGAAAATAAACAAAATTTGTACAAGTATGTACTACAACGAAACACAGAACTAAAAGTAATTACAAAAAATGAGAAACCAATAATATAAATGGCCACTTAAAGAAATATATCGTCCAAGAGTCGCTCATTGGAGTTCATGGTTGTATTTTACAGGAGCTTGCTTCAGCACGTGGGTTCCAGTAGCAGGAAGATAAAATGTAGAGGCATGTCTGGCCCATAACGTTTGAACATTAAACTCTCTTGATAGAAGATATTCAGCATGAAGCGCATTATGAGGGTCCTTACTAACTTCACTGATGAACAGTTCCTCCTGAAGAACAACGAGAGCAAGTTATGTTGCAGGAGCAGATTCGTGTTTAACCGCTTTCCGCATATGGTTTGTTAGTCTCGAACGATAAAAATGTCAAGAATCGTGGAGGTAGTCTATTCAGATTCTATGCAGAGCCAGGGAATGACTTCCATGAATAGGATACCAGACTAGACCAGTGTATGCCAGTTTATCATGACTTTCCTTGTAGAGCTACATACAGCACTGATTTAAGAAAGGTACGTCAACCTAGAGTTGCAAATAACCCCAAGATCTTTAAAACAAGAGCACGATTTAAGTGACCCCCCCCCCCAACAATATTGTAGGAGTGTTCAAATCGGTAATATAAGTTGGAAAGTATCACACCATTGTGCCTTAATGAATTAGTATCTGCCTGAGACATACTGGTGGAGAATAGGTTATTATCATCAGCATAGGCAAGTACAGAGCAGGACAGGCAAGCAAGAATAAATAATAGAGGTTTCAAGATATGACCTCTGCGGGACGCCGGAGGTTGCAATGAATCATTGTAAGAAACACAACATATTCTATTTTCCAAAACGTGTGAATCAGTTTAACAGCAGATAACGAAAAACCAAACGGGCGTAGCTTCTGAAGTAGATTTGCATGGTTCATACTGTCAAATGCAAGCGTGAAATCCGTATAAATTACATCAACACGGCCACGATTATCTAACATTTCCCATAAATAATGTGATATGGTTTCCAAGTTAGTTATAGTTGAGCTGACTGCCATGAAACCATCATGATCAAGGGAAAGAAACACGCGAAGTTTATTGAAAATGGAGGCGTAATTGACTTGCTCTAGAACTTTGACAAAATTGCCAATAATCCAAATAGTACTGTAGTTCCACATCAGTGAAGCATTTCCATTTTTGTAGACGGTGTAGATTCCTGTGTGTTTCTAGCTATCAGGAAATGTACTACAACCAATTGCCAAGTTAAATCATGCGAATCATGTGAAAAGTTCGAGAATAAACCAGAAATTTGTCTATAAGGTGGTAAATATAATTAAAAAATAAAAAGGACGAATACCAGCGGAGGAAGATTATAACACTATGGAAAGGATACTTGGAGGATGTACTAAACGCAGAACAAACGAATAATGAAAACGAAATAGACTTAGAGCTTAGATAAGAACGAAATAAGTACTTAACAAGTGTTATAAGCTGTGAAAATGTCAAAACAAGAGAAAGAAGCAGGTAATGATGGAATACCAGTAGGAATAATAAAGAACAAGTGTACTCCTGCACAAGAATGTTTAGTTCTACGTTAGAGAATACACGAATTAGAGAGAGAAAGATACCTTGAATGTATACGAAAACATAAAAGAAAGAGGTTGGTAAAATACAATTAGAAGAACGACAGACCGGGTTCAGAAAGGAAACAAGGGTTCACGTCATGTTCACAGGTAATCGAAATCAAAAAACAACATATTCATAGCCATATTAGAGAAAAAGCATATTATCGCCAGAAAAATTACATGGAACAGTTTGAAAACAACAAATAAATACAATGTGAAGCACTGATATCAAATGTTTTCAATATTGCACTAGATTTAGAGAAATAATAAAAAATGTAAAGAAGGTAAAGGTGAATGTGAATATGGTGTGATAACAAGAAAACAATGCCAATGCGTTTTCGCAGACGATCTAGTTATTTTCCAAGCCAACGCCACTAATCTCGAAATATGAGTACACTAGGGATACGTGAAGCACATTATATCGGACAAAGGAGCAATGGCTAAAATATTAATGAAAACAGTCAGCTGTCGTCAATTGTTTTTCTCATTGTAGTCTAATAACTATTTAACTATTTAGTTAACTATTAGTCCATTTGGTCAACTCCGCTATTAAATTTTCCTTGTGTAGATGACTTGGGTGAAGCAAATTTAAATTAATTAAATTTGAAAAAGAAGAAATGAGCTAGCAGAACGTGTTAGTTCATGGTTTTAACGTGAATGTAGTTCATAAATTGAAATCACATTATATTTGTCAAAAAAAAGTTACAGGTGTCTATTCGCAATTAAATTATGCAAATGTATAAAATAAAACTAATTTTTTACTTTGTCACGCAAGTATGAATCAAGTTGTTGTGTGTGTTCAAACAATGAAACAATTGAAGAAGGTTATGAATTTTATTCTTCGCGCACAAGTGTCGTGCTTCATCATTACATGCAATTTTAAAACTCAGCACTAGCAACAATCGACAAAACTTACATGATTGCAAGACTTTAATATACTCTTGGTAATATTATAAATCTTATCATTGCTTTTTACATCAAAAAATGGCAAACTTTAGATACTATTTCAATTACAAATATATCTCATTTGCATTAAAATGGTCGCATTGTTTTCTTAATCATTATATACACTATTTTTACAAAATTAGTAGACGGCGAATTTTAATAAAATTTCTAAATTCAAAATTTGATCGTGTATTTATAATTTTAGGCATAAAGTGAATATATTATATATAAACAAACATTACTGTGGATGTATAGTTATGTGCGTTCTATTACACTATAATACTTTTTAATGACTTTTTTCGGACTTAAAATCTGAAATATCTAATTAGAACTACATGAGCGTCCGTAAACTCTACCTGTGTGCATTGATATGGATTTTAATAACAGTAAGTAACTACTTATTTCATTTACTCTCTGCAATTACTCACCGCTAGTGTTTTATTACGTTCGCAAATCTGCAAACATGGAACTACGTTAGTATAAATCGTACACGAGATGAAATGTAATTTCAGGATTTATTTTATTAACATTGCCACTCTTCAGAGAAGCCCTTAAGTCATGCAACATCGTTGGTAATTACGAAAATAGTTTCGAAGATGAAAGACTTGCATTTTGTCACAAGTCGTTGGAAGTTCTAGTGTTCATTTAAAAATCCATAGCTGGGCAATTTCGAGGACGTCAAATACTAAACGGCACGACATGGAAATAATCGCCAACGCAGTTGTTTTAGCAGAGGCCTAATTCGATTAATACTATTCCTGATAATCGAGAGTCTACTGTTTTATAAATAATTAAATATTCGATTTGAAATTAAAATGACATTACTTCATACTTTCGCCGACGCCGATAAAAAGTGCGTGCGTGACCAATTATAGTTAATACCCCCACCCCCACTCATGCCGCTAGGTAATTACGAAGGTCGGCTTCGACAGATTATTTCGTCGTGTAGCTACTTCGCAGACGTCGGCACGAAAGACCACTATGTTGAAAATAAATTCGACATTGTCGGTCGAAGCAGACCTCTGTAATTGTGTAGCAGGTCAAACACTTGGTATACAAATATAGGTATTCAGATTGCATACTTGAACGGTAGCAAATAGAGAAAAACATTTTCAAAATTGCTAATGTTAACAGTAGAAAGTCAAAGTTACCGGAAATGCTTCAATTATCAACATTGCTAAAATTTTTAATATTTACAAATTGTACGCGTGTAAAAATTCTCGAAAATGCCAAAATGCAAAGTTAGTAAACATTTTAAATTTAATTGACTTGTCAACATGAAAAAAATGAAAATTGGCAAAAAACATTATCTAAAATTGGCCAAAGAAGTCACAAATGCTAAATCTGTTACCATTGTAAGACAATAAAATATAAATATAAAGTCGTCAAACTTTGCAAAAATTGTAACAATTGATCAAAATTGCCAACGAAACCAAAAAAAAATGCGCAAACGCTAAATATGTCGAAAATGAGGTCGTTAAGACGCGAAAAAAAATTCAAAGTTGCAGAAATAGTGAAAGCTGCCAAAAATGTCAATAGTAATGAAATTGTTAATATTTCTAATATTGTAAAACTGATCAAAACGGCCAACGTCATTTTAAAATTGAAGAATTGTCTAATCTCCATATATTACAATTTGCAAAATACTGAAAAATCGTAAAAATTATCCAAACTATTGGAAATGGTCGAGTCGAAATTGCAACAAATGTCGACATTGAAAAACAAAAAATTGAAAACATTGAGAAATTGTCGAAAAGTGGTATAAACTAAAATTGTTAAAAATTTTGCAGAAATCTTGAGGTGAAAATTATAAAAATAGTCAAAATTGTGTATCAAAATACAAAATCATCAATTGAAAAATTACAAAACATCAAATGATAAAAATGGTGAAAAATGAAGAAAAAAATGTAATCGTAATTTTAGGTTTACTCCTAAATCCACAATTACAGTTTAAAACTAAAACAAAAATATTCAAAGACAAGTATTAGGTATAAGATTTCTAATGATGATTAATTATGCAATTTAAATATTTTTTTATATTTGCACTTCCACCATATGATTTCGAGCATTATCTTACAACTTGTATTTATTAGATTGTCTTGTCCTAAGCTCAATTTTTATTTTTATTTATTTCCTAATGTTTTTTTTCTGAATAATTCACTATAATTTTACCCCATCGAAAGTTATTTACATACGCACTGTGTTATTATTAAAGTTATTGCTATCCTTACATTGGTTTCTATTTTTTTGATCTTTGTGCAAAGATTCAAATATAAGTAGCAATTCTGAAAGTTTAAACTGAAATAAATTCCACTAACCCTCGGTTATATGATGCGAGATTTTGTTTAAGCTGTTTTTTTACCACATTTGCGTGGGTCAATAGTACAGATTACGTCCGGATCCGAACAATGCAAAAATGTATTTATGACGTGTACTGTAATTTATATCGCATATTGAAATAGAAATGAATAAAACCAAAACTTATGACAGTCACTAAGTAACGTTGAAATACGCACAGAATAGGATTTATACGTAATGTGCCACACGATGTTTTTCTATTCAGGTTAGGTGTTATTTCAGTAAGAATTTAAGTACTGGACTAGAGACAATGCTACCTGTATAGCTTGAAAATATAGCCATTATTCTTATCCGGCGTGGCATTATACGTATAATTTAAGTCGGTTTAAGGTATTATCACTCTTACTGGAAATCTTAATGCGGACTTTTGCTAAGCCGCCCTAATGATTATTATTTGTGTAAACTTAGTCCATTATGTCTCTTCATAAAATTTGGTGCAATTATTGACGACGCTCGGCTGGGAAATATCCTTAATTCGAGAGCTCGCAAGATGTAAAACTTCTGCGTCCGTTTAGGAGCTTCTTAAGTGGATGATATTAAAGAATTATGAGGAATTATGAAGTTTCGAACGAATATTAAGACGCTAACGTAATCTGTTTCTCTATTGTGTGCGATGTAGTGTACGTCGCATAAAATGCAACGCATGAATTCGTCCAAATAAATTTATTAGCGATGTGTCCAGGTTATTAAAGTCAATAAATGAATGTGGTACATATCGGGCGAAAGTGAAGAATCTCTATACGGTAAAAAACGGCACACATGTCAAGTGGATCAATGTATTTTGCAAATTTCCTTGTGTTTTTGCTAACTTGTTGATGAGTAACTCTTTCGTGATTAACACGATTATATATATATTTTATATATAAAAATAGAACAACACTCAGTTGCGTGATATTAATTTAAATCGTTGCAACAATATTATATTTGTACCCATTATTATTTTAATTCAGATCGGAGCTAAAACGTTAACTAACTAATTAACTAGCAAAGAAAATTAGCTAATGTCTAAATCAATATAGCAATGCTCGAATATGTTTCAATGTATGTGTACGTCATAATTATATCATATGGCAGATTTATTATAGTATATTATATTATTATCATTATTATCGATTTTTGTTTTGTACTCAGAAAAAAACAAAATTTGCAGATCAAACTAAATTGTTAAACAAAGTTTTATACATATATCAAATTAATTTAACTCGTATTGTCTGACTTTCTGCACAAAACGTACTTTTACGTCATATATTAACATAATAATATTGTTTTAGTTGCTTGAATTTAAATAAATGTAGTAGCTAATTTAAAAAAAACCGTTGCTAGATATCATTCTGCGACTCTTACTGCGTGCATCGATGTAGAATTTATTGCAAAATTAATTAATTAATTAATCAGTTCTATATATCAACGATAATACACATATTGATGAAAGAAAAAATGTGAAAATTTAGAAATGAACGAAAATCGAAAAAGAAATTAATTATTACATAAAAATGACGAAACAACAAATATAAATTGAATATCATAATGAGAAATTTTTTGAATAATCATAGATTTAAATAAAGTTCGTTTAAATTATGTCCAAGATATTATCTTGTCTACTGCGTGTTATAGACAAAGCAACGGCCAAATTATATTTTAATTAGGTTGCATGTTTAATTACTTAGGCGACACTTTTATGCGTTGTTTGGTTGCGTCAAATGCTGATGTAATTTTCGATTACGTATTGCTAGTTGAAATATATGTTTTCAAGAAACTATACAAAATGAAATTAGTATATTTGTCAAATATTAAAAAAACCACAAAATTATTGAAATTGTCGAAAATGCAAAAATTGTGACAGATTTCCAGTATGTGTGCAAGAAATGTATAACATGCAAATACAAAAATTAAAAGTTGTCAAAAATCCTATTTTTCTTGGCAAAAGATGGTTTTATTGATCGAATTCAATTTAATGTCATCTACTACTGCCTCACTGTCCCATGCTTAATCAGCTGCTCATTCAGATTGTGTTTGACATCATCCAAAGTGAGCTCCTTCCGTGTTTTGTAGGAACTTCCCATCACAAATTTAACCTTACCTCTCACCCCTACACTAGTACCGAGATTATGTTATACTCTCAATTTTGTTGTAACGAGAACTTTTGGTGGAGTGATATTTGCTTAGGGCGGAATAAGTCTTGCATTTGCTGACATAAAGTTGCTTCATTCAATTGCAGTCCCTACTAGCGGCTGTACCAGCTGGCTCCAAGAAATTTTCCCTGGTTTCTTTTAGTTCTTGTCATAGGTAAAACAGGACATCAGCAGTTTTTAAATACCACACATCGTCCATACTAAGCATCGTCAAGACACACTCGTATCATCCCACGCATTTGACGCAGCAATGTAACAATGTTGCGACATTTGACGACAAATCTGCAGCTACACGATTGAGCAATTTGTACCGTACCTCCACCCAACTGTTTGGTTCCGTTACCGTGCCATTCTACAAGAGTACTACCTAAAATACGAAAGCACCTTGCGCCTCGAACAATTACTTTTATATCAATTTCGTAATAGCGATAGTATTCGAGACTTTTTAAAAATCAGCACAAATTGATTTTGGTAAACCTGGAGAAAATTGGTGTTCGATATGACTTGATTGAAGTATTCAGGTCGTATTTAAAGCACCGAATGCATTTTGTACAGTATCGAGGTTTTCAATCATTTAACATGTATGTCAGTGGAATACCACAAGATTCCATTCTTGGCTTATGTTGTTTCTGATATTTGCAGATAATGTTGTGAACTATATTTCATCGGAATGCATGATGTATGTTGATGACCTTAAAATATATAAGAGAATAACGTGCTATAATGACTGAGATGCTTTGCAACAAGAATTAAACTCTTTATATAAATGGAGTAAGTCCCACTGGCTGACTCTGAATATTAGCAAACGGAAATTTAAGAAGTTCACAAGGATCTTGGAGTGTACTTTGATGAAACTGACTTTCAATTTTCAAGTTTCTTCATCAGAAACACCATTGTTTGAAACGAATCAGTGATTAGTCTATATAATGCTTTTTTTTGCATCTAAACTTGAATACTGTTCCGTAGTGTGGAATCCTTATTACTTAAATTATAGTGGTGCTATGGAAAGTGTTCAGCGAAAATTGTTAAAAACTTTAATTTACAGAATGAGTTAATTTAAGTAGGTTATTTACGGCTTGATAAATATTTGGACTATTGTCATGCATCGCTCTAAAATCTATAAAGAGATAATATCGACGGCAAATTTTCTAGTTTAGTAGTTGAACAACCAGATCTAAATTAGGGATCCCCTAGAGTATTTCAAAATATTGCTTTACTCTTTGATTTAACATAATTTACAGTATTTATATGACTTATTAAAAAAGATAAATTTATATTTAATTTACATAGTCGTGCATACACTTCACAATTTTTCCTCTATGCTTCAGTAGTTTAGTTTCATGGATTCATTGCTATGAGAATAAGTTTTAATAGCTTCTTCCTTTTTGTCTATGCCAGATCTACGCCGGGTCTGATGTCGAATTCAGGTGAATTCTTTGGACGTATCAGATGATGGAGGAGTTTTGTTTTACATGTTGTGCAATTTCCTTGAAGAACCACTCTGGCTGGGGAATATGATATATTTTGTACAACTAATAATGGAAATGTAGTTTATGTGGTTCCTATGCGATAGACTTCGTCATTGCCAATAAGTATTGAAACTGATGATAAAAAATATTAACAGTGAACATTTGATACACTATAAAGAAGTGTCTCAAACTAATGTCCCCAGAAAAGCAGAAATATTACTAGTAAAATACATGGCGCGAAGTCGACTAAAATATTATTGTAAATGAATATTTAGGCAGAAAGAAAGTTTCAGGAGTGCAGACTAAATTTTCTTAATAATCTTTGTCAACTATTTCACAACTATTATAGCTGAAAATTCTCCAAATGTTAATTCAATGTTTTAATGTCCTTGCGAATGAAATTGACATATATGATGTTTCAGCGAGGTTAACAAAATTTTAGTAAATGTTATATGAGAACACTTAACGATTGTATTAAATCGGCCAATGCAAGTTTCAAAGTTTCCAGATCTGTTAAAAATTTAATAATAATTTAAAAAAAGGTGACATCAGTGTTATTGGTAATTACAGGTCTATCGCAATGCTTAACACATTTAATTTCTTTTAGAAATGACGATTACATGAATTTGTTTTTTCAATCCCAACATGGTTTTAGAAGTGGTTATTCTATACAAGCTGCTTTGCATTGATTTCATACAATATGGTTTCGTAGACTTAACGAAACTGTAGTAGATAAAACTCATCGCGGTATATTGCAATCGTGATCTAAAAGGAGTAACAATGGTGATAATGCAAGTGGTAATAGGGTCTGATATGAATCTAAGGTAGGAAAAGACGAAAGATGGAAGGGCAGATAGATCAACATAAATGAAACTACGAACGATGAAGGTAAAAACTGAAGAATTGGTTGGAGCAAAGTGCCTGGAATGCACAATAGTGATAAAGAAGAAGAGTACAGATTTGTGGAGCTGCTCAATCGTATTTGGAATTGTAATGTGAAATTAATGGAAAAAGATACGAGAAATGAGAATGATGAGGAAAAAAGAGTAAAACGCCGAGAGAGCTGGAGAAAAAAACAAGTTAAAATGGGAGGTAATGAGGGTAATAAGAGGATACATATGAGGTTTCTTCAAGTGAAACCCATTTTAGTCCATAAATATATTCAAAGGAAATTACCACCACAATTAAGGTACACATTCACATAGAATTCTTGTTGTTGCTGATTGGAGAAACATTTAACTAACTGCCGGAACATGTAACAATATATCCCCGAAGAGAATTCGAAATATATTTAATATCAGCGACTTTTAATCTCAGTCGTTGTATTATTATTATTATTTTAGGACTACTATTTATGTGTGATTTCACATCCAGTCGATACTGGCATACGTGATGGATCAAACCACTGTGGTATCGACGCTTGGCTGTGTAAGGTGCTAATGCATCATCCTCAGCGTTTTTCTTCGTATGAGTTCATAAAAATGTTATTCAATGCAACATGCATTAAGACGCGTAGATTAAGTTCCGTTCACGTGTTGCGTTAGTTCACTGATGAAATGGACGAAAATAAACTCATCTCGATTAGTAATACAAAGACGATTCAAAGAACAAACAATTTCAAATTTGCAGCCATAAATTACAATCACGCAATGCACGTGTGGCACCTAAACTACTGTCCACTAAAGAACACCAGACACAAATTTTTTACCAATTATTACAACATTTAAATCACAACCAAAAATGTTCATAAATGATAACAAGAGCGAAAAGAGAGAATTGAAATACAAAATTAAATAAAACAAGCATAGAATAGGGAAGAAAAAAGAAAAAGGAGACACAAATAGGCTTTCCAGAAAGAACGTAAAAAAGCGGAGGGAACTATAAACTTCTGTTTAGAAAATGAATCAAAGATTTTACCTATGCATTTTGTAAAGAAAGCAATACACAAAATAACAACACAATTATTAATCAGGAACGAGAAATCATAGATTATTTTCTAGTAAACGAATATATATGGAAAAATAAAAGACACACAAGAAAAAAGAGGAGCAGAAATTGGAGACGATCATTTCACGGTAATAATGTTACTTAGAACGCAAGTAGGAAACCTGAAGGGAAAAAAAAGGTTGCGAGCAAGAAAATTAAAATATATAAAATCAGAAAACAAAAAATTGCAGAAAGATTTGAAAGAAAAACAATGAAAAACTGACAAAATAATAAAGGAGAAAAACACGTGTGGTCAAGTTAGTAAATAGGAATACAAGAAGTACACAATGATAGAATGATAAAGTAAACATGACAGTTAAAGATAATCTCTATATTTCCGATTGGTTCAACCAACAGAGGATTTTTTATACGTTTCTTTCTTTATCTCCGCAAACCTGTGGATTTTTTCTTAACGGATTAAAGCCCTAGTAAGTTTCCTAGTCTCATTTTAGTTTCGATACAAGCTCGTCTATGATTTATTTTCCATTTCTGGCTATCTTTCTTTAACCTTCCCAGCTTGCTGTTATTTTTCTACGTCGTTGCATTATTTTAAATTTGCTGGATATTTCATAGGATTCTTAATCGACCAGTCAATCCATCCTTGATCATTTGATATTCCCACTAGTTCAGAATTGCTGATCCTTAAACATAATTTTGTGAAATTTTATTCCCTAATTTGTATTTTCCTTGGTGAGTCTTGTTAGTGATTTAATAATGACCACGAGGTGATCAGAATAACACATCTGTGGAATAAATAAAAAATATACCATCTTTGTAGTTTCTGTTATCCAATTAATTTCTGCAATTCCGTCCGTCAACCAGAGCATTTGATTGTGAGGTCTTACTCATCGGTTATATCAATGTTATTTTGTGGATATTTCTATGGGAGAAGTATGTGCTTTGTAAACGATGCTTACCAATTTGATTAACTGTTTAATATTTAAATAGGAGTTGAAAAATGAGCTATTGAAAAGTTTTGAAGGATTCGTTAAAAATAATTAATAATTTCTATTTACTAATCTTGCTATTAAATTGATTACAACTGACATTTGGTTGACGTTATACGCTGCCAAACTGCTACCAACATAAAGTGCAAAAAATTGTAATTTGTTATAAAGTACAAAAGTACAAAATGATATATTTACATAATGCACAGCATTCTCTTAAAGCATAATTGTGCACGAAATGATCGTTCAATCATGCTCAGCAACAGTGGATCGGTCAACTGAATTACGTTTAAGTACACCGTTTTAATACAGCGATTGAGTGCAGAAGTTGACGAAAACGTTAGAGCTGCAGAGTTTATTAGTTATCTGCGAATTTTCATTAGAAAGGTGTCTAATAATTTCGATTTACCTTATCCAGAAATTCCACGACATAAAAATTAAAATTGTAATATTTATAAGGTACCCATATCGATTAGATGGGTATATGGAACGATTTTTACGAAAAATTTTATTATTATTTTGTACATCAAAATGTATGATCATAAATAGCAGCAATTGGTCCAGTCACGATAGCGGTCGGGTCATGAATAAGCTCAATGTGCTTTTTGGAAACCAGTGGATGTTTCATGATTTTCTAAATTATCGTTTTTGAGGTCGCCTATAAATACGATTATCAAATACAATTATAAAACCTTTACGATCTTAGAGATCATTTAACACAAAGTATCCATTTGTAACTACATGTAACGAACTAGAGCAACTTTTCTTATAAATTTATGAATGAAACCTTGAAGATAGATATTGGACAAGGTCTTATTTTTGAACGTGTATCATAAATAATATTTGGTATTTACATTCTTGTCAAGTCTTTCGTTGTCTCTACGTCACAAATAAAATGAACTAGTTGCAAAAGGATGCACGTCGTGAATACACTTATCATCATCAGTCCATTACACTTGACCGGATCCTCATCGAATGTGCATTAATGAAATGTTCTTGTACGTAAATGCCATTCGTGTTTTCTTAAAATTCGATTTATCTCTATTCCTAAAATCGATTTGCCCGCATTTGGTTATATTTTAACCGTTAATCTTGTTTAAATGCTAAATAAAGTTACGTCATCGTAATGATAAATGCTTTTGCGCATCCCATTCGTTTTTTAATTTGTTACGTTAGTGAAATTTCCTTGTTTTATATCATACACATTCAAGTCGATTAATTTGTAGCATTCCTCAAATAAATATTATACCTATCTAAAACATAGGGGCATGCGATTTAATAAAACCTTTATGAAGAAAATTACAATTCCTGCGACGTAACAGTCCGTGTAATGGACAACTCGATACGAAATTAGAATCGTCAGTTTTTATTACAATTTTACGCTTTCCTTTATTTCTTCGAAGTAATAAATTTTCGTATCCCAACATTTTGAAAATTGTATCGAAATTTTACCTTACATACGTTTTATACAAAACCGATAGTCTAGTCTATTATAATTATAACTTTTATAAACAGATTTATGAACATTTTTTTTCAATATTTTCAAGAAAATATATTCACATTAATCATTAATAATTTATATTTCTAGATCACAACTAACCGAGGAAACTCTATTATATTATGTTAATAAATATTTTCTACCTTTTAATTCATCAACGTCAGCATCTCATATTTAATTTGTCCAAAATGAAAGCATTTTTTTCAAGGACTTATACAAATCATATTTACCTTTATCTGGAAACAGGTGACTACTTTAACAGTGAATGAATGGTGACCCCCTATTGTGTGTAAATATGAACGATCGTTACAAATGACAGATTACCTTAATTATAGTGGCTACTGTTTCGTAATCTCCCAGCATGGTAGGTTTTATAACATTGACATCTACTCGCATTTCAAAAACAGATTTGTATGAGCTGTAATATTACTTACGATCGAAATAACGACAGAAAATATGTCACAATATTTAGTAAATTTGCAAGTATCAATAAAATATTGAAACTAATTTTATTTGCTATTATTGTCAATTATATAAGTGGTACATACAATAAAATGGGAACTACATCAAACGAAAAAAGCAATGAAAGTATAATAGATGATACAAGTATAAATAAACGGATTGCAAGTTAATCAAAAGTGTAATATTTGAAGTTGCTCACTAGTCATTAACGTTATTAAATAGAAATATTAACATTAAATATTTAAAAAGTTTAAATACGTAAATATCAATACAATTCTAAAAATAAAGGTGTCTCCAGGATATATTTACTAATTATGCTCACTTTAACGTGCTATTAACAGTTAGGTCACATTTGCGAATCCGTCTACGCGTCACCAAGGGACCCCTGGAAATAAGTAGCGATAATTGCCCTTTGTATTGGCTTAAGATGATGGGATATTGCTACTGTACGTTTATCTCGCTGCGGGTTAGGGTTTCACAGGATTTAAAGTCTCCTTTCCCGATGGCGATTTACGTGTTGATAATTTTAAGAAAATGACCCACGAAATCTTCGATTATGACATACCTACTAGGGACGTTCTCAATATTAAAATCAAAAACTACTTTTTCGGAAATTTGTTTACGTAATTTCTTTCTTTCTTTCTATTTTCTTCAAATCTGTTCTCTTTTAAATGTAGGCATTTTAATTATTTAGTAGTAGTACGTTTTGTGTGGGTAAAACCTTACAAATAACACTTTTATTAAGCTGTTAAATATATCAAACCATAAAAATGTAGATATTTTTAAATGTTGCAATAAATTTAAAAGACTTGATAGCTTCAAATATTGCTTTATATTTTGCACCAAAACGTGAGTTGATATAATAAAATATTTTTCCATTATGTTTATTGGAAATGTTTCCAGTTAATAATAATTTAATGTATTAGCAATCAGGCAAAGTAGTTGAGTTTGATGATTTAAAAGCTTCATACCCATGTAGTTAGTCATTCCAAGATTTTTATCGAAACAAAGGTGTCGTTTTGTACGAAAGTTGCTTACTAATCAATTTCCATTGAATATTTACAGTAAATATACACCACTTATACATTCCTTGATGGGTACATTGCTAAAAAATTGTTTATACATTTAAACTAATGGGGTTTGTGATTCTCGCCTTTTGTACCCAAAGGATTTATGTATATTAAAATTCGTTCGTTTAAACTGCAGTAACGGATGTTCATGAAAAATACACGTAAGCTATGATTAATTCTAATATTACGCGATAAACGTAGATCGGTTTGAGTTTACAACTTTAAATCTCGTGTTTATATTTTACAACTTGTGGTCGCTGATTTTGTTGCTGGCAGATCAATTATTAAATGTAACATACGTTCAAAGACACGTGTTGTTAAAAATTTGATTTCTGATTTGAAGTTTTCTTAATTGAATATGCATGACAATTGACCGAAAGTTAATTAGTCCAATGCACCAACAATTTGATCCAAGTCTGGGGCTGCCAATGGACTTTGAGGACTCATGGTGTCATCCGTTGTTATATCTGACTACATTTTCTGAGCGAATTGAGTGGTTGAGTGGCCTTAAAATCTATCGATTGGGCCAACATTGCAGTTATCAAAATCGAAAGATAGAATGGACGTGATGTAATGGGTCTACAATTTTCAATAATAACTGGGCATGCAGTATGTAGTGAGATGAGGAAATGAGTGTGAATATGAAATTGGACATTTTTGTTGAGAGGATGGAGCACTTGTTCTGAGGAAGGCGTAAACAGGATGCACCTCCATATGATCATAATAATAAATAGCAATTTGCCGAAACTTGAGTTGTAATCATATAAAGTGTTGGAGTCTCGTAGGAGTTCTAGTGATATGTTTGGATATATCAAAAAACGTACACATTTTTCAAAACGAAATTTGTGCCAACCCAACCCACCAAGCAAAGCTTCAATCTCACAATCTCGGAAGAACGAGATCGTATGTGGTTAGTTAGTTACACAGTTCCACATTCTAATAGTAATGAAATTTTCGCAAAAGAAAATTGTAAAGAATTAAAATAAATATGAAGAAAATGTAACAAAAGCTATATCTATGGTAAAAATAAGATCTTTAAATCAATGGCGCCTAAATATCTTCCAAATAGTACCACAATTTTTAGTAATTTGGAAACTTTCCCCTAGATGAGTGATGTTATATGCCTCATGAACTTTCGGTTAGGAAAATATGACTATTATGGTCATAAGGAAGGTTTTGTGAAATTAAATTTAATTTTGCATTCTTAAATAATAGTCAGATTTAACATTTTTTAATAAGTGTAACTTTGTTGCAATTTCACTGGCGAATTAGTTACAAGTAATCAACAATTGCAAAACTGACAAGGACAGTGAGCTTATATAATGAATATCGTTAACGTGTCGTTTTGCTTTCATTGATTTTGTTTTCATAACGTTATTATTATCTTCAATCTAATATTTTATATATTTTGTTTATTTTTAAATTATTTGAAAGTTTACGTGTTCTTTATTAGTTTTGTTTCAATTGTTTCTTCGTTCATTTCCATTTCTATTTTTTTTACTTGTGTTCTATTAGCTTCACCTGCACTTGACCCTCTTAATTTCTTCTATTTTAATCATACATGTATGTTTTTAATAGTTATGTTCATTTATTTTGCTTTAATTTTTTCATTTTTTTTGTTCATGATGTTGCATTTATTTCTTGTTTATTTTTTTTTGTTCACGTGTTCATTTGCATTGAGGGAGCTTTTAAAGAAATTTTTAAGAATTCATTTACTTTTTACTGCTTCAATGTTTTTGGTTACTTTTTGTCATTGCTTCCTTATTAATTCTATATGTTTCACCGTTGGTATTTGTTCGTATATCTTTGGAGTAATTTCCTACAATTGAATAATTTGTTTGTTGTGATTTTATTTTTAATTGTATTATTTTCGATTGTGTTTCTGTTTATTTCAATAGAAAAAAAATCCTAGCAAAAATTTGCATTTATTATTTTTCCAAGTTTGCCACAACCACACACACCTCACAACGAAATACATTTATTTCAACGAAGCAGACATGAATCAATAAAACTATTTACTCAAATGAAAAATAAATTTTCCCCATCCAACAAAAAAAAATATTTTTTTACTAATGTCTCATTTCGCGTGTACATAATTGTGTGTTCAATGGCCGTCAAATTACATAAAAAAACAAGAATCGTTATCATTTTATATGGTTAATAATCAATTATTAAAATGCGCGATAACGTAATTGTACCCCTAATAAATAAAATACTCAAACAAAATTAAAACGGTATCGTGTTTATAAACTAATAACACCTGATATCTTCTCAAAATCGTAATCTCATTTCATTTATATGCATTAATCTATTTCATTATGAAGTTAACACAATAAACGCGTATCCATATCTTAATTCGAATGCGTTAATAAACTCGTAATCAAGTCGGTGTGGTTTGGTCACAAAAGGCGCATGCGTCGCTTCGGTCGCCGAAGAAGTGACGCTGCGATTGGTCGACTGCATGGGGGTGGGTATATTTAACGAATGGCTCGTAAAACCCCTGCAAGTGGTTGAAATTGTCAGTTAAAGTTTAGCTTTTACAGCTTACAGAACGACAGGTCCTTAAAAGCTGCCATCTGTGTGACAACTGACAAAAAGTTTCTATTTTATTTTAAGGGTTGTTGAAACCTAGTGTTAATTTCTCTTGATTAATTTTTCCCGACGTGAGTGATAATGGCAGACGGACAAGTTACAACTGAAGAAATGCGCCCGAGGAACATTTACACAATCGATCAGATTTTAGGGGTTGCGCATACATCCCCAGTGAGGAAAATCACCGAAGGTAACTTTCGAATTTATTTTGAGTAGTTGGCATGCACACAAATTATTTATTTGAAATTTGATATATATATTTAATTTAAATCCTGCGCATGCGCGTTCAAATTTTCACGGAATAACATCGAAACATTCAAGACTTAACTTTCGCAACCATTAATCTAAAACTATGGACTGGCGGACGAAGGCTGCGCAATTAGCGAGATAATTAGGCGATACATAGGGTAAAAATAAGGGTGCTTACCCCTTCAGAAGTCTCCCCATGTCATTAAATCATCCTGAACACGTGTTGTAGTGGATTTAAATTGGAACTATTAATTTCCCCACTTAATTTTTGTCGTATGGATTTTTTCCATTGAATTGATATTTGTGAATTCACGGACTGTCCACAAAATGCATTCAAAACGAAATATTACGAAGCGTAAATAAAAAATTAGTGGTTAGACGATTGATATCTGTTTCACCGGAGGGCATAATTACTCACAGACTTCAAAAATTAATGACAATTAAATAGTAATTGACGTAATTTCCCATTAATATTGTCCTAGTTTTTTTTTTCAATTTTCTTTGGGTAATTTCCTAAATATTTTAATAGGGTTTTAGGCAATATATAGTTGCGTAGATGTGTTCGGCATAAATTTTCGGGTAATTTTGCGAGATTTGGCGAAAATACATAGCAATTACTAACGATTATGAAAAAGATTTGAGTTATTAGCATAAATAGTAGTTATATTATAATAACAATAATAATATATTCTCGTTATTAAAAACGAAGTTATTAGAAACATTTGGTTTAAGGTAAGGGGGATCGAATTGACAATTGCTACATAATTATCCTGGTTTATTGCATAATATTTAAAGATAATTTTTATTTTTCTTGAATTACCCAACAAAACTGTTGTGACCGGATTACATATAATTATTATATAATTTGCTTCACATAAGTTGAATCCAAATTTAGTACACAATTGTTAAAGCAGCGTTAATAAATACCCAAGTAACGAAATTTAAAAATATGGCATACATCGTAGTAATGAATAATAATAATAATTATATATTTATAGAGGAAATAAAAATTATTATTATTATTACACTCTCGATGTTCTAATCGATAAATATAACACGAATTTATGATAAATTTGTAAAAAACTCTTGTGCAACGCACGTAGCAATTAATGCGATCAGATCGAAATTTTAATATCATATTTTGAAAATAAGTCCGGTTAACCCTTCGACGGTTTCTTATAGAATTATATGTTATTAATTACTTAATTATTAATTATTAATTAATGGTACCTTTGACGCGTGGCGAAAACACAGTAGTCGTTCGATTTTAATAATAAATTCAACGACAAAAAAAAATTAAATTTGTATGAATCGATAATTTACATTGAAATAACTATCAACATGTAAAGTTAATTTCATAGAAAAGACAAATAATTATATTTTGTATCAAAGAGAATTATAATGACATATGAATATGAAAGCTATATTCATTATAATATATCGTACATAAATCAGTAATCGATTAAGTCATAGAGGCACAAATGAAGTTAAATTGTATACAGTCTCAATTTTATAGGGCATTTCAAATAGTGAATATTGCAAATATTAAATCATTGACAAATTTCGTAACAGCCATGATGAGATGCTCGAGTTTCAGTCCGAATCATGCAGTTCAAGTCAAGTTGTTGTTCAAACCCAAGCCAACCCATCTAACCCAACCCATCCAAATCCAACCCAACCCAACCCAACCCAACCCAACGCAACCGAACCCAACCCAATGCAACTCGATGCGAAGATCAAAAAAAGCATTTTTCAAATGTCAAAATTGTCCACAGGTCGAAATTCTGAAAAACTTATCAAATTTACAAAAGTCAACATAATGTAAATTGACAAAACATCAAAATTGTAAAAAAATTTAGAACATGAATACACAATACGATTATTAGTTTAGCGTTGAAAAAAAGTTTGTTAGGATCCAGGGTTCAAATCTCTTGGGGTAATAGGTATTTTAGTTCAAAGATGAAGCTCACAATGATTATGACTTAAAGTTGGCCTATTTGAATAAAGTTTGTATTTTTCCTTTCACCCCTTCGCCGTGAACGTTGAATTAATTCTTAACAATTGCAGAACGGTTATTGTTGAGGTGTAATACTCTGGTATAAATAAACAAATAAATAATTTATCTGCATCATTGCATTGTTTTTTCCGTAACAATGTGTTAGTCTTCTTTACTTTACTTTATTGTGTTTAAAATATTTGCCAAAGCATTTAAAAAATAATCTCTCAGTATTTAATTGGTTAAAATGTTACTTAAAACTATATTTTTTTTTTAAATAAAATTACCGTTAAGGTAAAATCAACCTACAAATACAAATGAAAAGTAAAAAGATTTTTATTATATATAAGTTTGTTAAGCAAATATCTGCAAGCCAGCAAGCAATCGAACAATCTAATTATGCTTCGAAAGGGTACAGCAACTGCGCCTTCGGTGTCTTTTTCAATATAAATAAGGGATTAAGCGGGACAATAAAATGAAACGCATTAGTCGAGATAGATAGTGGAGGGTTAAATTTTCAAATAATACCGGATCGTTAATAGACAGGTAACATAAGCACTCTTTAATAAACTGCTCCCTCCAGATTACAACTTGATTCTTTCGATCGTTTTCGCCCCTACTTCCAACGAAATCGCTAATCTCTATTAATAAAATGTATTTGGATTTAAAACGTTTTGTGTTGGTACTACAATTCGATTCAGTGGACTAATATAAAAGCAAGTAGTATCGTGTTACTTAAATCTTTTAATACAAATTATTTCAAAGATTGAAACTCAGGTGTGCAATTTGGGAGCGTGCAAACCTGTCGTATTCTAAACAAATAGAATTTCTTGAATTTACGAAACACTTGACGAATACGCACCTATCTGGCGTAATATTTGTTCATTTCAGCAACAATTGAGGTCTCATTTATGATTGTTGAACACACTTTGTTTAACGGTATAATATTTACCATATAACGTATTACATTTTCTAAAGAAATCACTTAATTTTTAGACTCCTACTGGTTTTAAATAACGAATTGACTAAATTTTACTGCAATTATTTACAATATTGAAAAGTTACAAGAAACAAAAAAAAATCTAAATGGAAACAGAAGTAAAAAGAATTTGAACCAGGAAAACTTCAAGACTATCAGAAATCGAAAAAAAAACACTACAAAAATGTTTGACAGTTGTACGGATGGAATAACAGAAATTCTAAAAGGAAGTTTGCATCGAACAGAGGAAAAACACTATATAAGAAAATATATGGAAAAGTAGCAGATACTAAAAATGGGAATATACAAAAAAATTAAATCGTTAGAGCTAAAGCGAATGCGATAAATTAATGTAAAAATGAAACAATACAAAATAATTAATGAAACATAACATGCAATCCTCCGTGGTGGTCTGCAGTGAACTTCATACTTAGATAAATTTGTAGTAAATTGGTGCAGTCGGACATGGTTTTCGAACAGTGCTGAAATCACGATTCTCATGTACTTCTCAGTACATTTTTCGAAAGAACTTTACAAATAAAAGTTGTTCAGAATTTCAATATCTTTTATATTTAAGAAAAATTTGTTCGAATACTCGAACCATTTTCGAGACATGGAAAATGTTGATGGTTGAGAGACTTCTTTGAAGATTTTCTTTCTTAACTACTCAACAACTTGATTTATATTATATTGACAAGAGCCATTGAAAAATGGGTAATGTTGAAATAAGTATTTCCAGCTAAACCTTTAAAGATATCCTCGTCACTAGAACACCGGACAAGTAAGCAACAATTATGAAAAATCATTAAAAGTTTATATTATTATTATTTTACTTCCTGAATTAGTCATCCATCACATACAACATTTATTATGAAAAGATGAATAAACTACATTAATAAATAATCTTCACATTTTCATCAGTACGTGATTCCGTTTTTTCTAAGTGGCCCGTGTAACCTATTTACGGAATTACGTGTAAGCGGATTTCGAAACGCGTTCTAAATGTCTCGAAAGAGCCCCCGCCATAGGCGCAAATTGAAACAGTTTGTGAAACCCTTTCACGTAAATTTTATATGCAACATTTAAATCCGATTTGAACATGTATTCCGAAGTTAATTCGAGATTGCTATTGAAATCTGCATAAATGAATCAAAACTAACGAATGGGTCAAAGCATTTCACACACACAACACGTCCGAGTTATGAATACGAAATTCGAATAAGCAAGTTGCCCATGACGCACAAAAGAGAGGAACGCTAATTCATTCCCGCTAAATATGTTTAAATACACGGATAATCTTGTTCGAATGGCCTTTGTTACGGCCATATCATGTATATAGAAAAGAGTGAGCGAGAGGCTCGCAATTGTAATCACTCGGCTCCGACCATTATTGTGCAAACGCGAGAAAGGGTGGTTTTGGTTTTGTTCATGCTGCGGACGATGAAAATCATCGTTTGATGCATGCGGAAAATCTTCGGAAAAATAAAATAAAATCTTTTTGTTGGTGTAATACGTAGTAAAATGTACTTGTGAATAAAACGTTTTCATCTAATAAATGAATCTAGTTGGCTACGTAATTTTACTTTCATGCAATGCATAATATTAAATAAAAAATAAACTATTTCACAACATGTCACGAAATATAATTTTTGGGGGAAAACGATGGTTGGTATGGTATCATGCTTCATATGGGAAAGAATCAAACATTTGTGCAAAACACCATTGGAATTGAATTGATTCAATGTATACGAGGGAAGATCAGTATTTACGGTCCCTAACATAGAAGGAAACAAATTGAAGAAATATCAGACGTTTATGTTTCTACATAATCTCCCTGAACGTCGATGCATTTGGTACAACGTGCTCCAAACCTTTGATTCCCCTGGAAAAAAAGCTTTCGGTTGCTCTTCCAACCAGTCGTTTACGGCCGTCATCACTTCATTATCGTCGTAATATCTGGTCCCCCGAAGATATTCTTTTAATTTTGGAAATAAATAGAAATCACTACGGGCCAGGTTTGGTGAATATGCGGGACAGCAGCGTTGTCTTCACGAAACAGAATTCGTTTGCTCAATTTTCCCCGTCTTTTTTTCTTGACACAATCGCGCAATCTAGAAATTAAGTTGGCATAGTAGGAGTTTGTTCATCAAAATTCCCTCTGCGTCCCAAAAAAATGTTTCCAACTTTATCAGTGGACGGCAAAACACGAAATTTTCGGGGTGGCGGAGAACCTCGGCGATGCCACTCCATACTTTGTTGCTTCGACTCAGAATCGACGTGGTGAACGCACGTTTCATCAACAGAAATTTATCCGAATCTGCTTTAAACTGGCCGCAGAATGCAATTCTCTACAACTTTTTTAGTCCCAAAATATTTGTTAAAATATTTTCTATAGTACCATAAAAAAATACGTAATTTCAGCTATCCGGCGAATGGTCGTCTATCTGTCATTACCATATCGTGTACACGATTAACATTTTCTTGGGTAGTGACAGTCACTGATCGTCCAGCACCCTCGCATGTTCACATGTTTGTCTTCCCAGTTTAAATTGTCGAGACATATTTTTGACCGCTTGGTAAGAAACAGCACCCTCGGCTAATACACCTAGCATGTCTTCATGAATTTCTTTTGGAGACAACCCTTTCTTTTGCCAGTATTTTATAACTGCACGAACCTCTGATTTTTCCATTTTTAGAATTTCTCTAAACTTGTCTGCTTAAATTTCTAAATTATTTGAACTACAATTGAACCAACGTAACAACAAATGATTCATACTTGTGTTAAATTGATTCAACGTCACTCAACTATGTCAGGGACGCTAAGTATCCCTTTGTATTATTCATGTTTGAGTAATATCGACCAAACAATAAGCCAAATGTATATTTTTACAAACTTATTGTTTGGTCAAGATTTTCAAGCAGGATATATATCAGATCTTCAAATTTATTTTCTGCTTCTTTCGCAGTTCTATAGCTCGGGATGTGTTTTTTTCCCAACACACGTTATCATCTGACCGCATAGTTCCTTCTCCAAATCCAGCATTTAATTTTTATTGGATTATTCCACACATGCAAAAGAATGTTAGGGACTCTTTCTATATCGGTCTGTTCAAGCAGGCCAACCTCAACCATCAACGATTGGTTCATCTATATCAATGCATGTATGTTCAAATTAATTTATAAAAAGTATATAGAAACGGTTCCGCTATAGGACCTGGAACTATTCCAAATCTTAAGGTCATTAGATCTAAATACTGATGAATTCAGATAGAGTGTATATATCTGGAAAAAGAATTGGTTCGTGTTTTAATTGTTCATTTATATTGAGTTGAGTCTAATATGACAGACAACATTAGCAGTCCATCACTTTTGTTTTATTTCAGTTACCATTTCATGCATGTACTTATCAACTTTTTAAATAAGATGATTTTTAGTTTTTTTTCAATATATAGTTGTATTTAATGACTTTAACGCAATTATTAGGGTTTTAATTTAATGTAGCAAATTCTAGTTAAAGATTTAAAATATTTTATTTGGTGTAAAGAAAACAAATCTACTTATAAATATTGTTATGCTTACAATAGCCGAATTTTGATATTGTTTAAAATTCCAAATGTATTGAATTATTTGTATCAAATACACTTTGAAGTAATAAAATATTAGTTCTAAACAAGAATAATAAACTAAATAAATCTGCAGTACCCCTGACAGCTCTCTCATTGCTATTCGTGGGTTGGGTTTTGCTGATACTTTTATTTATTTATAAATCATATACCGAGAATAATCGATGTATAATATTTTCATTTTTACATTTCCTTGAAATGGAATTATTAAACTCGATACGGATTAAGCTTCGAAAAAATCGCGCACGTGCATTATACGTGTAACTAAATAGATTTTTAAACCTGACAACAAAACTTTTGAAATCCCGATTTGCAATACGTGCATCGGGCCGAGCGCTCGTTTATTTTAGAGTGGATTAAAATATGGCAACAAATGCAAAAATCTAAAATTGAATAAAATATCAATTTAACAGCGTATGAATGCGTATGCGTGCACAGTAGTTCGTATCGTCCATTTGGATATCTGCAATTAGCATTTACGCTAATCCATGGAAATTCCAATTAAATCGCGAAATTTTTGTAAAATGCCGCTTTTGAGGATTTTCGCCGAGCGCGCATTAAAATAAAAACGATATTTTTGTATTTTTTTGTTGCACCGATCGCTGTGATAGTTTGACAGTACGTTTTGCGTTTTTTGCAGAGTCTGACTCTAAGGTGGATTCGGTGAGCGAGGGAGAGATGATGGAGAGCGATGCAGTTGAAGACATGAACGAGACTAGGCCGAGGAAAATACGAAGATCGCGGACGACGTTTACGACTTATCAACTTCATCAGTTGGAAAGGGCGTTTGAAAAAACGCAGTACCCTGACGTGTTCACTAGGGAGGAATTGGCCATGAGACTCGATCTTAGCGAAGCACGTGTGCAGGTAACTTTAGTTTGATTATTCCCACGTATGGCACTTTCAAGAAATTAGTCGTAGCTCAAGATAAATTACTATTGGTTCCAAAACTATTGCAAACAATTATTTCAACAACTAGCCTCAAAGAACTACAAAAATACTCTATTAAAGCATTTAGTAATTAATGTAGTTAAGAGAAAAAACTTTTACGAGTACATACATGCAATTATTACTATCGCTCCATCTAGGATTGTATAAAAAAGAGAAGAATAAAATTAAAAGCATTTTATATTTTTGAATAAATTTATGTGTAATACTACATATATATCCGAGTAAAGTAAATTTAACCTGATCCAACTGATCTCAGAACTTTGTAACTTAATATAACTCAAAATAATTTTTTAACTAGCTTCAGTTTGAATTAAGCACATTTTAAAACTTCATCATATATTTATTGGTCTCTTGTACACAAACACATTTTGACAGCTAAGGCATCTATTATCGTCATCATGTTTCAACTAACTAACGATGACATCTGATGACAACAATAATAAATAATTATTGAATTTTTGTTGTATACATTACTACCAATAAATACGATGGAAGACCAAAATACACAAACTCATCGCCAACTTTGAAATGTCAATTTTTAAGAAATAAAAAAAAACGTCAGTTCCCTTGGGGTAGGTACATTTGTGAAAATTTTACCAACTCATTCCAACGAATGAAATGAAGCTAAGCCAGTAGGTTTGATTTAAAATTGATTTCAGAAATTTGCAAAAGTAGAATCCGATCAAAGTCAATGCAATTCAATTCCACCCAATTCAGAAAATTTGGATGGTTACTAATCGAAGTACCATAAACCATAAACACGAGCTCTACTAAAATATAAAACTCAGCTTTAAAACTCAATTGCAATTAACTCAACAAAGTTAAATTTTATCCAATCACATTCAAATGTGAAAATACTGGTTTATAGTTGTTTGATTTAGTTGGGTTCGGTGCTCTGGGTTGGGTCCAATTTCTACGCGACTATGTTTTACGAAATATTAATTAACTGAACAAAAGCATCTACTGGGAAACAAGTCGAAAATGAATTTAACATACGTCAGTCAAGTTAAAAAAAGTTGTGTTGAAATCAATGTATCATATGGACAAAATTAAATTAAAAAAAATTAGTCGAAGATCGGCGTTATAAACCCAAACATAGACATAGTTTCGTGTTATGTTGGTTGCTGTTAATGCCAAAATACAATTTAATTAAACCTAAATGAAGGCAATCAACAAATCCCCACCGTAAGCTGCATTAATGACACTGGACGAAATTGGAGGAATACGACATAGTTAAGATTCTTTTGGGAAAACTCATAATTAAATATTTGGATGAAACAATATTTAGTGTGACGTTAATGGATGAGTTTTCTTTGATGTTTTCTTACTGGAAGCTTTTTTATGACCAGGGTTAGAAGGTAACAGTGTATGTGATGTCAAAATCTGGTGATATAAGATAGCTTATTCAGTTATCGAATACCTCCAACCCAACCCAACCCAATTTGATCAGAGCAATAATTAATAGTAGTTTTATTTGGAAACTTCTTTTTGATCAGATAAGATAACACAACAGTGTATGTGATGGTAAAATGTTATGGTTATTATGATAGCTTATGCTGTTCTCGAATACCTACAACCCAACTCAAACCAACCCAAACTAACTCAACCCAACCCGATCCAACCCAACCCAACCCATTTCTGACCACAACAATAATGAAATTTCTTTTTATTCTGGTGATGCAAACATATGGTTCGTGTAAGACGATAGGATATGAGGAGCTGCTCTAAGACATTTGGTCACGATTGACTATCAAGCGCTAATAACCACAAAACAATGGTTAGGGTTAATGTAGTTGGTACATATTCAACATTTTTTTCTTATTATCTCTGTTGGAGTTGATAAAAACAATGATAAGCATTTATGAGAAGGAAATTGGAAACTTAATAAAGTTAACCCTTCTTAATAACATTGAAAAAAAGTGCATAATAAAAATATTGTCCTCAACTTCGCATGTTCCGATCGCAGCCAAAATCATAACCATTTATAGATCCATATCCACAATGACACTAACATTGCAGCTTTAATTGGACTGAATTTTTTGTTTTAAATAAATTTAATTGAAACGAATATATTTCAGCCCATTGGATGGGAATCGAGAAATTAATGTGAATATGTTCATATTAATATTTTTCGACGGTGCAAAAGTACAATTTTATCAATATTTTCATCAATTTCACTACAACTTCATTCAGGGCAATTGATAACGTCTAGATTATAACAATAACATGATTTAATTACGGAGAAGTACAAACAATTTAATAAAAATTATTAATTAATATTGCAGGCTAATGTAAATATAGATTTATGTGATTATCTACATCTTGTGTAAATATTTTTAACATTATATACACATATCGACGACTCAATAAGTCGAACCGTACTCACAGCAACATTTGGAACGAATGAGATAATTAGTTGAAATAAAAGGTTAATTAGATATTACGAGTATATAATATTTTTGAGTCGTAACCTTCAACGTTTATAACAAAAAATGTCCCACCCTCTATCCTGTTTCCGCTATAATCTAATAATTTGCTCATATCACAACATCATTCGAATGTTCGAATCTTTCTTGGATGAAAATTTTGAATAAATCGAAGGCGTATTCGAACTTGAACTTTGGTATTCGTCTTCCAAATCATAATCAAGTTAAATTCAATTTTTCTTGGATGTAGCTTTAGATAGCTATTCTGTTAATTGTGCCCTGCCTAGAATTTTGTGATATTTGACTAATTCATGATAGTTTTTCTTTGGTATCACCCCAACAATTTTTGATGAACGAATCATCTTAACCAGTCTAAGGCTATTTTTTCCAAGTTTTTTGACATCCAGAATTGTTACAGCCTTCATTATTTAGAATATCATGAATTAATAAGGCTTGTACGTGGTGATCATTATATTAATAATATGATCGTTTAATCTTGAAGGAGTATCGATTTGGTTTTAATAATAATATTGTTCAAAACCTAGGCCTATTGCAAATTTTATTGGAAATATGGGGAACATTTTTATGAAACAATTTAGGAAAATTTTGTGGTACAGATAACTATTTCTGATATGCATTTATTTCGCTAATTTTCTGGTTGTTCCCCAAATGACTGCTGTGAACGTAATTATGCAAAATACAAAATTTAACGTTTTAATAATTGGAAACATTTGCCTACGAATTACCGTAATTACGACAAACTCCTTTACCTCGCATTACAAAGTTATGAGTCACAAATTTCACATACAGAGGGTAGTGGTTTTTAAATTATGTTTCATTGTGAATATGAAATTGTAAATTGAAGTGGCGCTCCTTTAAACTTTAATTACAGAAGAAGTGATTAACGCATTATTTTTGTCGGGCATGATTGTCTGAGTGGGTAGTTCAAAATAATAGCGCTGTACGTTTTGTTGCAAGTTAATATGCAGTTTTGTCATAAAGGCAAGCGTGTCACTTTACGGTGGTTTCATCATTCTTCTACATAAAAATTTAAAAAATCTTATATAAATTATGAAACTCTGGATGAAATTGTGAAACTCTCGTAAATTATTTATTGGATGTTTGTAAGTTAATTGTTAATCAACGAGATGATTATATCATGAATTTGTATTACTAATTAATCACCATAAATTATTCCAGAATTAAAATATTAATCTCTGTATTATGTACGGCAATTAATTTTCAAATTTGTTAATGTGGACGACGCGACCGGGAATAAAAATGAGCCCGATTGTGAATTTATGTAATTGCCTGTGCTGTCGGCGCGCATATCGCGATTTAATGTTCATTGTGTCGTCAATTTGATTGGCTTATTGAATCAGTTACGCTTGGCTAATAACCGACATGAATTGCATCTTAATTGGAAACAATTTTGATAATTAATCCGGCCTGCAAGGGCGTAAGTAGCGCCGCAATTGGGCATTGTGAGCTACAATAGGGGTAATCGGAATCAGTTCCGGTACCCAACTCCGATGTCTCATTTAAAGTGTTCCCGACTATGCGAGCAAAAGCGAACACTATAACGCATTGTCAGGGATTATTCTAGATCTTGCTTTAATTCATTTACGAAATATGAAATATTGTCGTATATTTAATATAGGATTTTTTTTCTAGGTCTGGTTCCAAAACAGGAGGGCGAAGTGGAGGAAACGCGAGAAAGCAATGGGCAGAGAAGCGGGTCCTTTCATGCATCCAGTCGACCAACCAGGTTTGTATTTTTACACAATTAGAATAGTGGGGGCAATATCATATTACAAATAATGAATATTATAAAAAAGTTCATATATGGTTTTCATATATTTTATTTTTATGGGCAATTTTTCTTTTGATCGTTTTTGGGGCAATTCAATTGGTTGTAAATTTCAAGTTACATATATTGAACTCCAAATTATTAAAAATGCGATTTTGTAATCGATGTGTCAACTAGACGTAATTCTTTTTATTTTCACCTTTTTAGCAATTCACCAATTATTTTCAGGAATCCCCGACTTCGCGTTGCACGCACCATTGGGTGTGCCTCACGTTGGAGCTGAGCATTTTTGGCCTGGACTTCCTTTCTCTCCGGTTTTCAACCCGGCCCTTGGCCTACCATGGGCCAAGCCGCCACTTTCCGTGCCGTCTTTCCACGCATTGCTCTCCCAGTACGTGTTGGCGACCGGTGTACCTCCGACCTCGACATTCGTGCAGCATTCCGACGAGCGGTCGCGAAGCACAAGTCCGGAAGCTACGACGCCTTCGCAAATGTCTCCGACCAGGTCTTCAATCGAGGCCCTGCGGATGCGCGCGCAAGAAATGATCGTGCCAAAATCTTCACCGCAACAGCAGCTGCACGCAAAGTCTTAAGGTTCTTCTTGTATAGCATCACTGTATAAATAAGTTAAACGCTTGTAAGTAGATTGTTTGTATAGGTTTTAATGTTAAGGTATGTGTGTATATAAAAAAGTGAAATCGTGTCATGTAAATAACTTATATATACATAGTTGATTGTAGATGTAGATAAATCGAATTAGAAAAAAATGTGTAATGATTTTTTTTTGAAATATAATGTGCAATTAAAATTGTGCTTTATTTACCAGTTGGAATGGCGTGGGAATACAACAAAAATAATAAAGTATATTTAAATAGTTTGGTTTAACGATTTTACCCATTTATATAGACGTTTACATTTTCGGATGCTTTCGCGTGCTCTCTTTTCCTGCGAAATGGATGTGGTAAAAGCTTCGGCTTTGATTGATTTATGACTTCCAATTAAGGTATCAAATGTTAGCTTAAGACTTGTTTTAGTTAACATGTAAAGGAATAAACGATTTATGTGTACTTTATTGTGCGACAATTGTAATTGTTACTTGCATGTACCAATTAACAATTTCATGAAAAAATTATTGTAATTGTTTGTTAGAGCTGGCTCCACATTTAAATGTATTTCCTTCAAATGATATCAAGCAACCGCAACTGGGTGAGACGACCCAGTAGAATCTTTTGAATACCGTACGTATCTTTGATGTCAATAGTGACATCAATTTGAAATTCTGAAAGGTAATAATATCGATTTGCTGTTTATTCGGGCAGCACAAAATATTTCATAATTATGCTAGCGAATAGTGTGAACACCACGTTTAACGATATCTGCTTTTTTATTACCCATCTTGAATTGCGTGCATTTTGTACAAAAAATATTTAGCCTGAAAATTTTAAAATTATTTTGTTATTATTTAAAACAAATTAAAAAAAACTGCCCTCTCTGAATAGGTTCTATAATAATATTGCAGTGAATAGGTAATATACTAAGCGAATAATTATTACCTGATTAAAAATGTATAAAATATTTTATTTATAAATCGCGTCCTAATCCCCACAATCGGTAACTAAAAGCTTTAGCAAGAAACGCCTGTAGAATCTACCAATTCAACAAAATGAATTGATCCGTGCAGTGAAATGAGCTAGATGAGGAAACAATAAAGTTATATTGGACAAGGAAAGCTGTCACGCCAAGAAATATCGGAGATGTTAATACGAAATGGACAGGTGCAGGACGAAGAAAGACAGCCTTGGCTGAGTTGACAAGTTCTGGAGACTGGGAATAGGGGAAGGGTGCGAGCTGTTACGCCAGTTAGTTATTAAAATTAGTTTTATTTTTTCGAACAATTGCGACTGTGTTAGTGTAACAATAACAATATTCGTTGAACTTTTGCAAAATCTGAATCGTTTATAATTTTTTGGTAAGTTAGAAATTCATGAGGTTGATAATATTAATTAATATCACGGCTTTTTTAATTTTATATAATGCATCGCTTTTATTATTGTCCATTATTTTTCAAAAAATAGCTGGCTTCATGTATGCTCGACTTTGCATGATTATTTTTTTGTTTGTTTTCCATGTTGTTGGAAAATTCAAAGAACTATAATTCTGACACAATTTTTATTTGCATATGTTTCAATCTAATATGTTGTTTATATTAATATATCGTCGTTGACCCGCATATTATGTTTGCACTACCTTACTTCAAATATCGCATGTTCGATGTTAAACGTATGATACTTATGCTCAATAATTTACTAGCACCTAATCATGTCTTGTACGATGATCAATAAACAATGGCATGTTATCTTTCTGTTGAAATAAATTTGATTGATTTATTATAATGTATTAAAATATAAGTACTCTCTGACTATATTAAAATCGTCATTTACATTTTTAGTGTTCGCGTGGACACAGGTGTTTTATCTTTTGTTTGTTTTCGTGTATAGAGAGCATGTTGTTTGTTTTACCTAGTTTAGGGAAAGTTTGAGTTACGCCACATTAATTCATTAGCGACCAATATTTACCACTGCTAGACAATAGATAATTTAATTTAATTCGTATTTTGTCTTAACACGAATATTACGATGGTTGATTTCGGATTTTTAATTATTTTACTAGTAGAACAAATTTAGAACGTGCTATATATTTTTGCACTAAGAAAATTTCAGTAGTAGATATTTTTGCTTTTAAACCCCAAATTTATATTTTTTGAACAAAACATTAAAAGATTATCTAGAAGTGCATTGGGAAAGTCAAGTAATGTAAATAATTATGTAAAAATCATCAATATTATTCATGTCTTTGTAAATATTTGTTTTAGGAAATCGCACAATTACAAATGTATTTTTCTCCATGTCATTTTGACGAGCCATTAATTATTTTCAAATTGATGATTGATGATCGTTTTACCACGTTGACTAATGACTTTTACCGATTATATTCAATTTATATATATCGGGTACCTGAGAATAATCACATCATGGTACTTATTTGTGTATTGAAAAAAAAATCACAAATATGTGAAGCCCGCGGAAGTAGTTGTCATGTTTGTTCGCAAAGGAAAATATTTGTGAATGGCTCCTTTAGTCTCAGCTCGACGAACAAAACTTCGTTTTTACTGCAAAGTTTTGATGAATTCTTCATTAACTTTTGCAAAAAATAAGTTAGAAGTGTTTTATTCATGGTGAGTTCTATATACGTTTAAAATTAAGGCATTTGCAGTATATAAAATTACAATACGATAATTTTCTAATTTTTTAAAAATTGCTCTTTTTGTTCCTCTTTCTTGCTTCAAGCGAGAGTGTATTTTACTTCTTTTTCCATTTTTTTTGTAATCCTCCTAAATTCTGCTTTCGTCTTTGCTACGGTCGTTCGCATATGCTAGGAATTGATGCTCATTGTTGTACGCTTCTATTCAAAAGAAAAGCGTACTGCTGTGCACGATTTTGGCAATATTTCGTTAAAGTAAACGGGGCTTTTTCTAACTGTTAGTTGGTAACATTGAACTAAAGAAAACTTCAACAATATGTAACACATGTATTGTTTAACAGAACTTAATGGTATATTTTAAAATTTACTTAAATTAGTTTTTGGTCATAGCACCATTTCTTGCAATTACTTCGTTTAATCTTCTAGGCATATAGTGAACAAGATTGTATGCTAAATCTTCATTTTCGGATAAAGCTTCCCATTTCTTTCCCATATATTTCTGCAGTACGAAGCCTAACATTTATTTTTTTTTATTTTTTTTTACTATGAGCCCTCATATATTCTCGATGGGATTAAGGTCGGGACTTCTGACAGGATGCGGAAGAGTTTCAATATTATTATTGTCTAACCATTGTCTAATAATATTAGTGGTATGCACGGGGCAATTGTCCTGCTGAACTGAACGCAGCACCACATATTCGTATATGCGCTGGTAACTATGAAAAATATCATTGTCCCATTTACTCGTGGGCATTAAAAATGAGAGTGATAAAAGATCACTGGAAATATATGAATGGACAAATCATCTATCAGCATAATATAAACATTACTTAAGAATTAGGCTCAAAAGTTAACAAAAGAAAGTTAGGCTTAGTTGGATACATATTAATAATGGATGGGATATAAGGAATATAAGAAAAGTGGTAGAGGCAAAAAGAAAGAAACAGAGGAAGAAAGGAATGATCAAGGGAAACGTGGTCAAGCTAAGTTATATTTGATAACTAATTGTAACAAAACTTGAATTTAACAAAGATTCAAAGAAAAATGTCAAAATTAAGGAAAATCCAAAAATATTAAAAAAACGTAAAAATGTAAGAACTAGTTCCGGAATTTGAAAAAATAGAATATCAAAAATTTAAAAAAACATTTAATATTGTAAGTAAATCGAAAATTCCAAGATAACACATTCTAAAAATTTCAATTATGAAATATATAAAAAAGATGAACTTTGAAAGAACAAAAAAATTTCAAACGCAAAAATCCCTGTTCAAAGTATGAAAATCCCTGTTCAAAAATATAAACGAAAAAATAGGGAATGAAAAAATCGGATGAAAGAAGTTAAGAAATTAAGAAATTTAAACTTAATGGTAGTTTCAAATTGTCAAATACGAAATAAAAAATTAAATAATTGAAAAAAAATTTCACAGAAGGGCAACTAATTAAAACTTGCTAATAGATGTGGCTTTGAGAAATTAACGTTTTAAACTTTGACTATTTCATAAATGTAATTAATATCTTTCTGAAAATTATTTTGATAATTGTAAACTAAAAAGAAAGTAATTATTAGGATGAAATTCTATAAATATAAAATTCTAAATATTGGTTCAAATTTCTAATTTTAACGCATAAGGAATCTAAACTTTTATTATTTTCGCTTGAAAATTTAAGAAACTGCCATACTGGGAATTCAAAACATTAACAGATTTATATACCGTATGTCCCCGAATTGAGTTTACAATAGGTACGACTGACCAAAAATTTTCGAATTGGAATTTAATATTTTGGGATTCCGCCCTGCTTGGTCTGAAACTTATTTTTAGTTTACTTTCGATTTTTTTAAATCAAGTAGGCCTTTACAGTTTTGCAAACACTATTTTAGTTCTAGGTAAACTACCTTTTTCGTTCACAGTACATTAAAGTGTTACTAAGAACAGTTGTTCAGAATGTAAAGTTAGGCCAATTTTCAGAAAATTGTAGAATTGTAAAAATAGTGTCATTACTTCGCAATGAAATGAGTTTTGTGATATTACTTTAACGATATGAAAGATAACGAGTATTTATTGTAGATATCATACTACAATAAATACTTGACATGTAATCGATTGTTTTATTAAGCCACCTCATGTTATTATTGCTGTTTCAATTGCAATACTGACCAATACTGGATTTTATCAAAATAGGCCGATCGTTGTGAAAACTTGCATAACGTCATAGCTTTACATTCTAAACATAATTTGCAGATGGGGTGGCCATGGGTCCAGACTTCAATGCCATCCACCGCGTTTGGGATTTATTCGACAGGCGCATTAGGAAGCGTCCTGCTGCATCTTAGACTCTTCGGGGGTTGGCTGAGGCCCTTGTGGAAGAATAGCGAAATTTTCCACAAGACATGTTAAGACGTTTTATTCGCAGCATGCCTCGACTGGGCCAGGTTGTTATTCCAGCCACGCTTAGGCGCCATAGTAACTACTAAAGTAATGTTATGTAATTGGCCGATATTAAATATCATGTCAAACAATTAAATGTCAAATTGACAAAATGTGTTCAGACAGTGATTCAAAAATTTGTACACCACCTGGAACAACAAAAATCGCCGAAATAGCAACTCGCAATCTTCTGCCGGATAAATCGCACAAAAAATATAATGTGGCCTAGCAAAACATTTGGATTTGAGTACAAGTAAGAACGTAAAATCATTGTCAGAAACTGTGCTTCTGGCATATTTTAAAGAATTGCCAATGAATTAAAATTTTCATCATTTGCTACTCTATGCTTAGAAGTACACTCAGTATAAATAAGAGAGAAAATATTGAAACTTTTACGAAACGAAATTACGGGTTCCTCAAAGGGTATAAAAATTTTTCGGCTAAAAAGGTAAACGTTTTTGCCAGAAGAATAGTCGTGGATAAAGTATAGTATTCAACTCGAGGTAATGGCAATAACTCACTTGGATGATTACAGCGCTCGCCTGCGGCTCGCGCTGCAATCATCCCGTGAGTTATTGCCCACATTACCTCTCATTGAATAATATACTATTGCCCAACTGTAAAGGCCAACTTGATTTAAAAAAATTGAAAGTAAACTAAAAATACGTTTCAGGCCAAGCAGGGCGGAATCCCTGATGAATGATAAGTAAACCATGCCCACACAGTCATCGAGAATCTTCCGCTTCTTTGAGTCGGACTAACGTATTCCTAATTGAATCGTGTTCCTCGTGGTCAATAAACACGAACGTGTCCATCATTGGTATTCTTGAAAATCTTTTCGTCTGTAAATACTACGTTTTCCCAAAACTGTCGATCTCTATGACTATAATTGAAGACATACAACAGTCGAGATTGCTTGTCTTCGTCTGAAACGGTCAATTTCTTTGCTGGAGCATAATTACCTAGTTCAGAATTCCCCGTCGGTTGTGATCCTGGAAAGTTTGTTCCCGCAATTGCATTCCTGACTGTTTTAAATGAGTTTTCTTCCAAGTATCTGATAACGTGATCATCTTCAGCAATAGTGGATATCTTTGGACGACCAACAACAGCTCTTCTTGCTAAAGTAGCGTCTTGTCCCCAACGACGTTTAATTTTAAGACTTATTCAGGTGAAACTCTCGTGTAACTGATCTAATTGACCAACCTTCTTCTAGCTTTGTGACAATGCGAGCTCTTATCACTTCTGTTGTCTGTGGATGCATTATATTCAATTAAAAGAATGACTTTTGTTAAAGACTGACAGTGACATTAATTTTAAAATAGTCTGAATTATCCCATTTACACCATGAAACAGTAAGTGTACGCTTTTCTTTTGAATAGAAGCGTACATCGTCCCTTCCATTTTTAATTTACTGCTTTCCAAAACCAGAATGAAGAATGTGAGTCACCTTGCCTGAGGTCAGTTTCCTCCACAAATTCTGTTGATTTGTGACCACTCCAGAGAACTTCATTTTGTGTTTTATTCAGCATCATTGTTAGCCTTCTAAGTTTTTCGGGAATGAATAGCCTTCTTTAGCTTGGGTTCTTATTATGTTCTGTATCATGCGCTCTTCTTTATTTAGGTCATCGTCTATATAGATATGTTGCAATTTACTTTTATTCGCCATCACCTTCCTTTTCACCTCGAAATTGGCAATGCAATGGCATTAATCACGTAGTGCTGAGTTTTTATTGTGCAGATTTCTTTAATCATTTTCGAAGGGCATTTGGTCCTCCTGATTCCTGTCCTCTTTGAAGGCATCCCTTTTATCACCATGTTACATTCCCTTGCTGCTTCATAGTTCTTGCCTATATGTTCTTACAACATTTCTATCATTGCATTGAGTTGTTCCCTTTCCACCTTCCATACCTCTGCCCCCACAGTTTACTTTATTACCATATTTCTTTCTAAATCCACACCAGATCAATGAATTACCAACCTTTTCATTTAATGTTCGCTGTATTAGTTGTAGATTAACTTCAATATAGATTTTTTTAAAAAAGGTGGTGCACAATCAAGTTATATGTTTATCCTTGGCGTGGTTTTTAATCTAGCGGCGATGCCTTAATTTTGGTGTCCACGTTCAGTTATTCGTGTATAAGCCTAATATCAAAACTCATGCCTCTTGGGTCTTGAGTTGGGACAAAAAGATGCTCGTTGAATCTTTGTTAAAAAAAGAACTAATTCATAAAAGTCACTAACAATGAATTTTAGATTTAGGTTATATTTACCTGTTTAACCTCACCTAGATATACTAGTCAAGGAACAGTAAATAAACAAAATTCAAAAACAAAACCTAATTGCTTTGCTACCAATCATATTTCGATTTTGCATTTTGTTTATTTAATTATTATAATTGCACGAATGTTTCCTTACCTCACACGGAAAGCTATTGAACCTGTAACAATTAAAACCTTTTTGTACGGTCTCGCGAACTCCTAGTGTTGTGTTACTTCCCGATCATTTTTGTGGCTTGCGCAGATCATGCTCTTAAAGAATTCCAAGTGCAGTATCATGACGCAGATATCCATGGCAAAATACGACACTGATATAAATAAAAATCAGTGGAAATCCTCGTCGATTTTTATTCCATTCCATTATTAAGTTCATCAAATGGAACGAAGTGGCACTCGGCACGGCCAATAACGTTTAATAAGATTTAAACATTTATTTGCCCTTTGTTCATTAAAATCAAATTTTATTTTTTGTATTAATGCGGGACTCGGCAGATCGATGGCGAACTACTATGGACGGGCTTATATTAAAAACGTAAGTGGCTTAAAACAGATCCTGTAGGCAAATAAAGGCTCAATTTAAATTTTGATCCTTATTTAAGTGGTCTTTTGTTTTTGAATTGCTCTCGAGACCTGCCCGCTTTTAGATTTTACGCGGACGTGTCGTCGAAACTAATTTTTATACCTTTTCGTAATGCAGTTCAATAGACGGCGCTTAAAGGAATGGGTTTGATGCACGACGCACTCAAAATGCCACTGTTTTTGTCGGTTTCAAATCATTGCAGGTTTTAGGTTTTACGAAGTCGCTAGATCAATGAGATTATATAGTGATTAATGTGGTGTGCTTGGTTTAGAATAAATATTTACCAAAATGTAGACATAGACTTAAACGTGATAATCATGTGTGTAATGTTAAATTTTGATTAATATTTTCTATATTTAGTAAATTTCAATAGAAGATTCCATGTCAACAATATTGGAACTGTAACATTAATATTCAAAGTAACAAAGTAATTATATAAAAGCTTCACTTAACATAAAGGTAAGTTTAATAATATAAAATTAAGGATAAGCGACAAGCTAATTAATGATATGTGTTTCAATATAACAATTGTTTCTGTATCACTTAAAGCAATTCAATATGTGTCGAATGATTATCATGTAGTTTTTCAATAAGTGTTCAATGAAAGTGTATATTCGGCCAATTTCACCCAATCTGTACAAATGGGCCAGTTTCAGTGAATAATGGACTGGGGGTAGTTCTCACGGATAGATGCTTGGTGTTGCGGACCAGCGAGCAGGCGACACCCGCCGAGTGAAAATTAGACGGACCACCAAATCATTATTATACCGGATCACAGTTCGATTAGTTTGCGTGGAAAAGGGGAATTTGACTAATTTGCGATCTGCGAAACGCATTCGCAGAAATTACCAAACCGTATGGGGTTAGTAAAAAATAGATGCGGCGTGGTTATTGATGTATGCGACATGAGAAAATTTAATGAACAACGAGACCACTGGCGTGATTTTAAACTTTCCATTCGAATGAGAATTTATATAAATTTTATAAACATTCACTCAGCAACGTTTTGCTCTGAAAAAGTGATAATTTTAATTGTATGTATTTGAAGTGATAATATATTGAATATATTTAGGCCTAATTGTCCAACCGTATTGTATTTTGTGATAATGCAAGCGCTTGTTACTTCTGTGGTTTGTTCAGGCATAACTCTTTAAACAGAAACATGACAATACGCTGAATAATAGAAATTATAAAACTGACTCAATTGAAACTACTTGTGTTCATTTACTGTATTAGTGAACATTTGAGCTTTTTGACACATACAACTTTAGAGAACATATTAACTATGCAATTACTCGCCATGATATTATGAAACAATAAAATTATCAATCGGCGAACTGATATCTTTTTTGGTAGAAGGAAACTGCAGTGAACGTTCGTCCTTAAACTAAATTATTTAGTCATTGTTGTTTATGTTTTTTATATGCGTTTATTTTATGATGCTCATTACTTTCAGTTTGCTTATCCCATTTTACTTTTATGTAGAAAGTTAGAATCGTAACTGTTATGTTATGGGCATTATGTTCGACATTCTATCTCAGCAACTTTGCAAATTAATTAATTCATGACTACGATGTTAATTAACTAGGCAAATACGTTAACAGTATCATCATAGATGTACCATTAACCAAATGATTAGGTAGAGCGGTTAATATATTAAAAATAATCAACTTAATATAGATAAAATAAGAATTAAATGAGAAAAAGTAGGCTAATGAAATGATAAAGCGTATTTGAATAACGTACTCGACGTTTGCAAAACAATTTTAAATGAACAAATTCGATGTTATTATCGTGTTCGGTGTATTCGGCGGGTTTGCAAACGGTCCGGTCACATAAATGTTCCCTCAGATTGGTGCATCTCTAGTCGTGGTATCGTAGCTATCAGACTGGCCATAAAATTATTGATAGGTCTTAATAACGGCGATTATTTGTTTATATTATGATATATTTATTAATCGTGTTATTTCTTGGTTCATTAGTCATTACCCACATCATCAGGAATTCTTTAAACAATTATATATATATATATATATATATATATATATATATATATAATGGTTATGCTCATTATTCATTAAGTATAGTATTAACAGTGGACGAAATGGTCGAATAGACTCCATATATTTTAATGCTTTTTAGAGGAACTGTTAAAGATGTGCTTTCACATAATTCATCCGTGGCAACTTTCATAACAAACTTTTTTCTTTGTCGTTATGTTTCTCGAAATAGTGGCTCTCTGAGTTACATTAAATGTAATGATTTTAGATTACATTTACATTTAGATTCATTGAGCTCGCTTTTTTTTTAATAAAAATATATGAATCTATAAGATAATGACTAAAAATGCAGCCAGAAATCTGTGTGAAATTGTGGAAATGAAATTACATATTATTGCCTTCTTAGTCATTTTCATATTTTTGTTTACTTTTCAAAAAATTTATTGTTCAACCCATATAAATATTTTATTAAAATTATTATTATTATAGTTATCACGTTCAATGTGTGATATTTGGTAACACCTTTGATAACAAAGTTTTTTCTTTGTCGTTGTGTTGTCATGATCCGATTATGTATTAATGTATAATAAAAATAACACCAAACAAGTTGAAAATAATTGAACACCATTGGTATTATGACTTTTTGCTGAGTTATTTATTATTCCCCACAAAGCTCAACATCATGGTAATATTTGCAAATTTCTAAGATGGGTTTGTGGGTTTAACTATGTTATCAAACATTCAACTAGAATTGACCAATATATTAGTTTTCCCAAAAATTTTAATATTAGCGCAGTTAAATGGTTTGACAATTCCACCCAAACCAACCTAATCCAACGCGACGCAACACAATCCAACGAAACCCAATCGTGATGATAAAAAGTTTCTCCTTTATCTTTTGTATGGTAGAGCATCATTGTATACGTAGCATTCGCCATTCCTTCTTAAGTTCAATCTCATTGATTATCTTTCCTTTTCCTCTGCATATCTCTTTGCCTTGGTCTTCTTGTTCCTGTACTTCTTGTCTCTATGGTAACAATCTCCTCTTGTATCTTTCCATCGAAATTTTCTTGTTTTTAGCTCTTCATGTATTGTTTGCTTATCAATGTATCCATTTTTGTTTTAGCGAGTTATTATCTATAGATACCCTTGCTATTTGCTGCTCCTATCTTTTTTCTTTGAAGTTTGTGTTCAGGAATATCTTCACATCGTTGTTAATTATTTTTCTAAACGAGTGTGTTGTCAGTTCCTCCAGTTTTCTCTCCTCTTTCGTGCTTATACGCATATTGATTTTTGTTGTTTCTCGTCTGACTTTTCTGACTGTTTTGTTAAAATTATATCATCTGCAACACATGTACCGCTATATCAAAAATTATCTTGGTTAAAGGTTGCCATAGAATGAAAAACGGTTGAAACTTTTGCAATAATTCTGTCATTGTCAAGCTACACTGACGTTATGTAGGTTATGTTAGGATATGTATGATGAGAGCTGCGACAATCATTTTAAAATTCATGACCACCCTTGACTGAGGTAATTTTTGATATCACGGTACATGCAAAGAATCCCTATGCTGGTAGTTAAGTTTTGTGTTTTGCATTATTTTATTGTCATGTTTTACTTAATTTAAAAATCTGCAGTGGTGCGCACTGACCTTTCTTATGCTTAGATAAATTCCCTTATATAAGAAAGTAATAAATATTTCTAACTTTTTCTTTTTTTCTTTCTCTCAGTTTTACGATTTGTAACGATTTCAGTGATAATTTTCAACGATTTTTGCATCTTTATGTTTTTTTTTTAATTTTTCACAATTTTAATATTCTTGCACTTCTTCAATTTTCAATAATTTTCATAAAATTCTTTAATTGTTAAAAAAAAATTAAATGGTTCACTTTTTTACGATTCATAATGATTTTTTATTTTTTCGCCATTTACGCGACTTTTACATTTTCAACGATTTTTGTTTTTTTTTTAATTTTTTGATAGAACATTTTAGATTTGCACTGATTTTTTCTTTCGATTCTGTTATTCTTCCCACGGCTTCTATACATTTTTGGCGATGTTTAACATATTCACAATTTTTAACATTGTTTCGAATTCTTTAGGTATTACAATGATTTTTTTATATTTATAATTTTTTTTACAATTAATAACGATTTTTTCCATTTTTAATGAATTGTCATGACTTTTATTTGATTTTAAGATTTATTTTCGATTTTCTACAATCTAATTGCGATCTTTACATTTTCTATTTTTAATTTCTGACATTTTACATTTATTTGAATTTTAACAATTTATAATTTATAAAATTTTCAATTCTAAATGATCATTAGATTTGTACGATTTTTAACCGCTCTATTATCTTTCGATTTTTTACGAATTATAATGTTTTTTTTAGAATGTTTAACGATTTTCCAGCAAGTAAAGATTTTCGAAAGAAATTAAGAAAATACACACACAAACGCATAGACATCATGTCGACAAAACGAATCAGAAGGAAACATGTGTAGTTGTTTCATAGTTTGTGCTTCAACTTTTCATTTAAAGTTCACTAAACTACTTAAGACTATACCGAGAAATTCATATTACTACACAACAAAAAATTATACAAAAAAGCTTAACTGACAACACTACAACTACTAGTAGAACAACCACCAAAATGTATTGGTCATTCTGAAAAGGTTCGTTATGGTCAATGTATCAGCAATCACATACGTATTGATAATAATAATTATGGTTGCAATAATGAATTATCAAAGTAATTAGCAAGTTCTTTTTCAGGTTAAGGTTGCATGTAAGGATAAATATGAGGATTTTTACATCTATATTATTATTATACAAAAAAAATGTTGATGTATGCGGTTTATTTAATATAACATTGTTCATAATATAGAGTGTGTTCACTATAGATGATTTAGTTCACTATAGATGTAAATGGTCAAAAAAATTGAATTTATTTCCATCTTTGGCTCTATCCTTCTTAACCTGAAAAGACTTTTAAGCAGATTTTTAGTTTTCTTAAAATAAGACGTTCACGAAAAGTGTGAAAAAACTTGATCAATGAACAATATTAGAAAAGATTAGCTAACTTTCAAAATCCACTTTTTGTGTTAAACTAAAAATCAGGCCACAGTGAAGCAAACAATGTCATCCTAAATAAAACTCAAAACTTTGACATATTTGTTCGATTACTACGAGTAGTAGTAATGTTCACTGTAGAACATCGTGTTTACTCACTGGGGCAATCATCTTATGCTTATGTTATTGATGAGTTTCACGAGCGATTTCAAATGGTGACAATGTCTGTCAATGGACTAAAGAGACGTTAATTAGTTAAACAGTTTAGAGAAACTGGTAGTGTGCAAAATACAAAGAATAAACAGCTAGTTCATAACCATAAAGATGCTGCTGTTCTCTTGGTGAGAGAATCCGTGAACACTAATAATCATCTGAAATATCAATTAGTAAATCGCATATGCAAAGAATGTACAGAGAAAATAAAATTGCCCCGTTTAAACCCATGTTCATTCACAAAGTAGAATCTGGAAACGACTGTTCTTTTGTTTATGGTCTGGAAAAAAATTGAGCAACAGATATTTTTATAAAAATATTATCTTTTTGGATGAATCAACATTTACCACTAATGGCGTCCTTTCTTCATAAATTGTAGATATTGGTCTCATGATAAACCACATTTTCGTATAGAAACTTATAGTCAACGACCCAAGAAAGTAAATGGTGCGCAATTAGGAATGATAAAACTATTGTACTATATTTTTTGACAATAATTTAAACCCAACCATGGAAGACTTTTATCTTCAACAAGCGGTATCTCTCATATAGCTCATTCAACTCGTCTCATTACAAATTTCTTGAATGAGTACTTCCAGGATAGGCAGATTTGACGGCATGGTCCAATTTAATTAACACTTATGTGCACATCCGGGTACCTGGGTGCTCACCTCGTCATATTTTTGCTCATAACTCGGAGAAAAAATTATTTGACTTTTTTTGAAGATAAAAACACATTCGTATTTTTTTCAAATTTTAGCAGATATAAATAAACGACGTTCGAATGCATGTGCTTAGCGGACACGCTCGGGTACTCACTAGATGAAGTGGCATTTCCAGTCGGGAATCAATCAATATCATTGATGAATCTCTCATTGAGGTAACAGAGGTTAATTAATAAATAATTACAATAATTTTCGAGTTATATTAGAGTATATTTAGGTTGCAGGTTTCTCGCAAACCGAACAAGATTTTCGTGTTTTCCGGCGTCTTTTGATCGTTTCTTTGTAACATATATAACATGACCTATAATTTTCTTCCTGCGTGTACTGTGTCAGGGTTGAGCTTGCCTTTCAGGAACAGTGGAAGGACCAGCCTGATCACGCTTTCAATCGCAATTTTCGTGTTGAAGTTGCGCATTATTTGGCCATTCGCAGAACGATCTTCAATAAAGGGTTTCGCTAGTTCTTCGCCCAGTTGACGCAAGAATATACGTCGCTGATTCATTTCTTTCGAATCAACTTGTTGTTCTCATAATATATTATATATGAAGCAAGAGCGCCTATGTCTAGGATATTGAAAAACATAGCAAGCGGCCATCTTTGAGTGCACCTGTGCGTGGTGTATCGAGTAACCATTTGATCCATAGTATCTACACGGGTTTTATATTTATTATAACATGAGATCATGTGAGGTTTTCTCCTTCTATCGTCATTCACAGCAGTATCAGAGTGCATTGTCGATAGTAAAGTACGGTTTTGTTTTTCTTTGGCACGTACTAGCAGAGTGTAACACCTTCGCGAAAATCAAATGAGTAGAGTATTCTTTTTTAGATTTATGGGGAGCCATTTGTTTTGGAAGGTAAGGCTTGTTTCTTCTTAGAGTACCAACAATAGTTAATTTTCATGAGAGTACGTGCTTAGCAAGTTCTCTTATAACCCTGTCTCCTTGCGTCGGCTGGCGAGCACCGCTGGGCTGAAAGGCGGCCGTTCAATGCGTTGGCGAAAGTTCGCTTTGGGACGATTTTATAATTGCGGCTAAAACCGAACGACGAAAACGACTTTTAAATATCTTATCTTAATGAAGAAAATTGATTCCAAACGATTCCGTTCATATGAAAATTCAGGAATCGTGAAAAACCAGTGGTGGGCACCGGGGTGTGTAACGACGTGGTAAATGTTGGGTGTGCACATAAGGGTTAAACATTAAAAAAAAAGTTTTCTCATTTGATCTTCAAGATAAGATAGAATTATTAAAACAAAAAATTGAGGATAAAATTAACCAAACCACAATAGCAAAAGTATATGACAATTTTAGGGTTAGGGTAGAAACATGTGCAGATCTTGGAGCAATTTTAATATTTGGTTCCATTGGTTTTGCATGTTTTAATTTCGTTTTAATAAAAATACTATGTTAGAAGCGATAGTTTTTTGAGCTCAACTTTTTGAACTAATGCCATAATTTCAAGTTCTGGACAACTCATGGTCATTTTAATTAAAACAACTAAAAATCTGCTTAAGATAATTTTCGGGCCAAGCAGTGCGGAACCACACTGCTCCAATCCAAATGAAATTCTCATATTGTGTCTTTCACACATATATTTAACTCAATTCGGGGACACAATGTATATCATCACACATAACGTATGTAACAAAAGTTCCCAAAACTTTTATTTTTTTTCTAATAAAAAGCAGTCAACTTACCATTGGACATTGAGAATCTGTCAAGTGTCTCTTGCAGCTGACAATACATTATATTTAAAAAGTTTTACAAAATGTCCTACAAGTTAGGTATTTACAATTTGGTTGGTCAAATGCCAAACGTGACATTCTCGCCATTTATAGAAACCAAACTGTTTCTAAGGTAAAGGAAGGTTTGCCGTGTACGAATTATCCCAAGACGGGTCGCCCTCGAGTTTTGAATCATGCTAGGCTTCGAACTTCTTCGAATCTGCAAGAAATAGAAAAGAAGTTTGAACGAGAAGATGAGGAAGAAGATTTCACATTTACCATATGACAGCCAAGAGCGAAATTAGCAGAAATAATTTAAATTGTAGAAAGCGACAAAAATGTCCAAAATACACGGCTGATCAATTAGAGAGGATTCCAAGACGGTGCAGCCAATTAAGATTAGGACATTTCAAAAATAATGCCACGATAATTTTAGACGACGAAAAATATTTTACATTATCTACCTCCGAAATAAAAGGAAACGAAGGCGTTTATACAGAAAACATTGAGGACTTTCCTAATGACGTAAGGTACAAGAAAAAAAACGAAATTTGAGGACAAGATACTACGGTGGTGCGCTATTTCGGAAGCTGGTTTTTTGAGACCGTGTTGGGTGAGTTAGGGGCGCCGCTATAACTGCAGATATTTATATTCGAAGATATCTCCCCAAATTAGTGAAGTTTTTTCAAAAGCATCATGTTGATGATAATATTATGTTCTGGCCGGATCTGGCATGGTGCCATTATGCGAGAAGAACCCAAGATTGGTTAAGGCAACAAAATGTCCCATGTATACCTAACGAGGATAACCCCCCGAATGTTCCACAGGTGCGTCCTGTTTTTGGGCTACTCGGTAGGAAAGTTTACGGCTGTGGGTGAGAAGCCCAAAATGAAAATGAACTACGACGAAGAATCTACCAAAAGATTTGAGAGTTTAACCCACTTATCGTCCAAAAGCTGATGCGAGGCATAGTTAAAGCTTCACTGAATCGTTTTCTGTACTACCAAATTAAATAAAACAATTATAGCTTAAATAATTATGTTTCAAAAAAATTCCCAAAACTTTTGTTAGATACGATACTTCTACTATCGTATCATAAAATATTTCGTTAGTAATTATAAACATGACCAACGAATTATATGTAAATTTAAAGACCTAACATTTTAATCAAAAACAAAGTTTGCAGCTATACACAATTATGTAATCAAATGCCGTAATATATGAGCGCGGAATTGTGAAGTATTGAATTAAATAAATCTGCCTGTAATATGTGTGATCGGATCGGAATTAATTCTACCAGCATAATTATTACACATCATTATAGATAACATCCAATATTTCCGGAATTACGGCCATTGAAAACGTTAATAACTTATTTGCTAATTATGTATAATGCCCGGTATGTGTAGTAAACGGCTTGTAAATAAGCCTCTGCTTGTGCTATTGTGCCACCAATATACGCATCTGTGTGGGGATGATCCGATATAATTACGGCCAACGTCGGTCAAGGGTCAATTTGCATGCAACGTATGCGATTAGGATTTTCTACTCAAGTAACATTGGCAACATCGTACATGCAATATTTTCCAGAAATTATTTGTCTAAGTGCCTTTGTCTGCTTACTCGAACGAGTACATTAAGATATATGCCTGCATTGTGTAAAAATTCTTGAAATTCTTATAGAAATTACCAACATCGCGTCGCGGAACCAAATGTGATGTAGATTTTATTATGTTGAGCATGAATTGAATTGTTAATTCAATTTATTGAATAATATTTACAATAGTTACAATGTTAAAACGTACATGTAATTCCATTGAGCACACTTCTGTGTATGTACGTTTGGTGCCCAAATTCATGTGTAAAATTGTCACACGGAGTCGTTAACGTCATTGCGTGTATCGCTGGCTTGTTCTCTATTGATATCCAACGTATAAGGTTTGCATTTGTTGTAAAACTTGTTGTAAAACTTGATTATATTATTTTCACTTAGGTTGATTTGAATAATGCATATATAGTATTCGTAAATTGGAATTATGTATATCTGGTATTGTGGACAGAATTGTCGTTGTTAAGAATTTGATGTTCTTGGAGTGCACAAATTGCTCGTTAAAATGGAATAGGCATACATGTTACGGGCTTTGGTCCACCTTTTGATTCACTAACGTGTAACGTATTACCGGTTCGTCATTTTGTCTAATGTATCGAAATCGCCGCTCAGTTGCGTCAGGTGTAATATAACTATTATTTACAAATTGCGAATGTACACATGTCATATGTCATTTGGACTATATTTCATATACTAATTTCCTCTATGTATGTTTGAATTCACATGATTGTATTTTTTATCATCCAATTTGCAGTGGTAGTAATAACTAGGTACCATATCTGGACTATACGAAGAATGATCAATTTTCAGCAGTGAAACCATGATCTTTTTTGTCGATTGACAGATCTTGAACTGTCATGGCAGTGCTTTTCCTTTACGCCTCCATTCCATAGACTCCCTTTTGCACAAATGATCGTGATAGAGAACCATAGTTTTATCCCCTGTGGCAATTGTCTTCAACACGTCAACAGGGTTTTCTCAACAGAGCTCCAAAAAGGATGGAGCACATTCAACACAACGCCGGTGTTGAACTGCCGAAAGATCTTTGAGGACCTTGCATTAATTTTATTCATGTCTAAACGATCTGCAATCTTGTTATCCGTTGCCACTTCCATCGTCCTTTTCTTCTTCCAAGGATTCCTGCCCTATTCGAAACCGTTTTGACCAACCTTTTACTAGAGTGTAAGACGGCGAATCTTCAACATACACCCCATCAAGTCGACCTTTGCTGATTTCTTATGAAAAACCTTCTTGAGGAAGAATTTTAATAACAGCTCTATACTCAATTTTCGCGACTTCTGACATCGTGATGAACGAATGTCAGCTACAAGAAAGCTATTTGACATAAAATGCATTTTTATTTTTTCCAAGACAATAAGATTTGAACCAATATTACCAACACTTTGACCCATTGCGATACCTTGATCTATGTCAGGTCAGGAAATTTTTGCGATAATCTCGTACTGTTAGATGCATTTGCACACCGACAAGTTTCTGTTCTTTTGTCAATATTGGTGAAAGGTTATTTCTTTTCTACAACCCGGGCAAGAAATAAAACAATCCTAGTATAGACTGAAGTATAAACAATTTTATTTTAAATCAATAATAAAGTAAATGGGATGCATCAAGTGTTGTGCTTGTAATAAGTTAAAAATTTGTTCATTAAAATTATGATAAAAGTCTATAATATATACCGAAAAGCAAATGAAAAAAAATTCCAAAACTAAATTTCTGAAATCCAATACAATATTGCGAGTTCTAAATGATAACTACTCTAATAGTAATTTCAGAATTTTATAATTCACACTTATTTTAATTTGCTTACCGATATCTTGATTATTTACCCATTTAGTTGAATTAAGTACGCAGATAGATTTTTTACAATATTTATGCAAATATTATTACAATAATTACGATTTAGTTTTTTATGCATGTTTTCAATTTAGTAGATTGGTGGAAATACCTAGTAATTTGGTGGAAGTCTCTATTCACGTGAAGGCTTATTAATGCAACGGTGATTACATCAGTCAGCTTGAGTGGGTTTATTGATATGATTTTGTCAGTTAATATGTGTGACAGAGTAAAGGGGGTTATTAACTGCAGGGGATCACCAGGTGTTACGGAAACCTTGTTTACACTCATTACGCCGGGAAGTAATTGTCAAATGAATGTGTTATTGCGTTGTGGAAATGAAATATTTAATAGACATTTTAATAGACTAACTAATTCAACTTTTAATTCAAACTCATTTTCTGCATGTATAATGACAAGTCATATTACCTGTATCAATAAAATTGTAATGCACTTTCAAGAAGTATCACTTTTTAGTTACAACGCTACAGGAAATTTGCTAAAAAGTGTTTTCATTATTGTATTTGTCAAGTTAAATATCCTGTTACTCCACACGACATGAACATTTCTTAAGCGAAATAAATAACTACAATAGTGTGACACAGTATCCAGGTGGTACCCGTCGATGAATGACGAGGTACATAAAATACAAAATAACACATATAATGACATATTCAGGAGGCATTGTACATTATTAACCAGGTAATTTGAGAATAGGTGTAAGTTATACACTGTTGTGCTAGACCGCTGCAAAGGAGCCGCCCATTCAACTGTTTGCTTACAGTAGTGGTGTATTTTACATGTTTGTACATTGCCATTATTATTTCGTACAATACACTTTCGAGTAAAGAATTTGCATTTTTTGCCGCAAGATATAATTTTATATACTTTTCGTTTTAGCCTATAGAATGTAATACTTTGGCATAATATGATAATATAACACATTATGTTACGAGTGTGTGTTTTCGATGAAAATGCAATTGAAATGTTTCTGTCGACAAATGGAACAACGTAACAACGAAACGAGTTACGGCTTAATTGCTGTTTTTGTTCGTATTATATTAATTTTTTTAAAGGTTGTAGAGGGAAGGGTTGGGTGCACTCAAGTTATGGTTCGGTTGTGACATAATTTAATCAAAAATGGAATAATTAAAAATATGACAAACGTTTAAAAATGTTTGAAGGCGTATTGTTTGGCAATGCGGTTTATAAGTTTTTTGTCCCACTAAAATATTTGCATCCATACGAACTAGCTCCAATTGGGTGGGTGTTCATTACCGTACTGCAATAAATCAATAATCAATTTTATCTTGCGATTTTATTTGAGCGGTTTTATTATAGTTGGGCTAACCGTCGCGCTAGCCGATATGCTGCTCCTTTTTTGTAACCTTCCTGAAAGTTATGATAATTTATCTTCTACACTAGATTTAGAATTTTCTTATACAGAACTTTTGTTTAAGGTCCTTCCTTTAAAATAAATAAAAGCTCAGGGCAGAAGGGGTTAAAGCCACGAGTACAAAATTCCAGCAGTCGTAATGTTTATAGATTTGAAGAAGGCATACTACTGAGTAAAACAGAGAGAAGAAAACCACAAGCAAGGTAATGTTTAAAAAAACAAATGCCAGAACCGGGCTTACACAAGGCGACCCACTCTCCACATTATTATTTAACTTGGTGTTAGAAAAAAATATGCGAGAGAACCAGTTGAACAGAGAGTTGTACAGAGTTGTACAAATGTCACCAAGTGATAGGATATCCAAATGGAGGAACATTGTAGGGAGAAATGAAACAGAATTAGAGGAAACAATAAGGAAAATGGCAAAAGCAACTTATAAGATTGGTTTGCAAGTAAATCAAGAAAAAAGCAATGAGATAAAAATAGAAGAACAGGGCACAAACATACAATTAGAAGTGAATACACAGTTGGGCTAAATTAAATTTGAAGAAGTAGAGTTTTTGTATATGGAGGCAAGTGTGAGGAAAAATAGCCACGTATGGATGCGAGACATGTGTGCTACAACAAACTACAGGAAATATTAAGAAGATGGGAAAGGAATATAATTAGACGGATATTGGGAGGAAAGAAGACGGAAGACGGATATCTTAGAAGATCAAATGAAGAGATATATGAGATCTTTAGGGAGCCAACGATCGAGGCAGTCATAAAAGTAAAAAGAATGCAGTGGCTAGGTCACATTGAAATAATGAGAGACGAGAGAAGTGTAAAGAAAATAGCCTGGAGAGTACCAGAGTACATTAAGAGAGGGGAAGACGTAGGAAAAGTGGCGGGAGGCTGTCATGGCAGGGCAAGGTGTAACGCATTGCGTTGTTGAACAAGTGAGGGCGAGTCTTTTAAGCCATGCCTCTGAACTGCTTGTTTGTAATTAAATCCGCAAATGCCTTTCAACTTTACATTCTGTGATGCCAGACTTTATAAGGCCTGAGTACATCCAGGAAAATTGTTGATGTTGGTATATTAAAAAAACTGAGTAAATTTTTGCAGTCAAATTGATTATTAGGGGCCAGGATTTTCGTCGATAAACAGTTTGGGACCCTTCTAAAACATGTTGGAGAGATCAGCATCAACCACAGTGGGTTTAATGAGATTTGTTCATTTTGTGGTTCCGCTGGTTTGGAATTATTATATATTCTGCAAGTTTTGTTTGAATTGGTACGTAATACAAATGGAACGGTGCTTGAGTATGTGGGCTACTTTAAAGAGCAATTAACAAGGCAATTAAGAAATTGGTTTGAATTTATTTTTAATTCTAAGTTGCTGTATTGAAATGTTTTTGGATTCCAATCTCTTAAAATTACGAAGTGGTTTTTAGAGCAACATATTCTTCACCTTTTACTGAGCGAATGGTATGATCTCTTAAATTTTTCTCTTAGATTAGGTGTTTTCCTGCATCAAAGATATGTCTATTTTCTGACCCTACTGGAACAGTTAGATTTAAAGGATGTTGTAAGGTTATTATTATTTTAGAGCTGGCGTCATGATCACCATCCGGCTCATACTTGTTATTTTTATTTTGTTTTTTATTAACCTTAGCCTGCATTCTCTGGAAACTTTGACTTCATTTGGGGTTGTGTTCTTTTATTTGCCCTGAATTTTGCTTTAAGTAAATGGGAGCGTAGATATATGACTTTTCCAGCTACCAAGCTACTTCGTTGAGTTGTGGTGACACATGACTTCTTCAATTAACACTGTCAGTTTTGATTAATCGTTGGACACGTTTGATGTTCTGTTCTCCATCGAGGATCGATATAAATTGAAAATTGCAAGACTATTTTCAAAAATAAAAATAGAAGTTGGTCGATCAAAATATAGCATCTAATTAATGTTAGTAACAAACATAGCTTTTCCACGTTTTATTATTTAAACAAAGATACCCCCATAAACAGCAAATAAAAAAAAACATTTTGGTTCACCAAGTTCTCCATCGGTCGTTACGGTCCGATGCGGTATTTGTTGACACATGATGTAAACGTATGTCGCGCAAAAGCAACGATAATATCCATCTGTGCTAAATATAAAATAGTATTGTTTTTCGCTGACAATTTTAACAATTTTACAAATTCTACATAAAGTATGGTCAGATTTAAAATGTTTTAGAAAACGAAATTAATATGGTTTCTGTAAATATTCGTCGATGGTACACGTGTTTGAAATTTAGCGCTGCTTCGCCAGGTTCGAATTGGAGCTGATTTGCTGAAGCATTAAATAAATGTCGGAAAATGTGACGAAACAGCCAGGTAAGGTGTGATCTGTGTCTCATGGATTCGGAAAAGGAACCGTCTGCACATAGAAGTGAAAAAATTATAGAGTGCGGTTTAATTATTTGTTTTATAATGTTTCTAATAGCAATGGCGATGGAATAAAAACGATTTACGTATTAACTATATTATGTCTGTAATTCGATCGATTTTTCGTTCTTGTTTAGTATATTATTAATTTTTACATGTATGTTATGTATCGTTTGAGAGAAGGACAAAACTAATTAATATTTTTTGATCAAGCCTAGTAATATTTGAAATTATCTGCGATATTTGTATAATACCTTAGCTGAATTAAAATAACTGTTTTAGTTGTCTATTTGCCAATTTTGATTCATTCATAAAATATTATTGTAAGAAATGAATCTGAATCATTCACAAATTATTGCAGAAAACATTTGAAATATCGAACATGGGACAATTTACAAATTTATAAATGACAAACTTTAACATTTCAATCGCGAATGAAACAAAGCTTTCATTAGTTTTTTTATTTCTATAGTTAAAGGGGGTGTAGACGTATCTGTGATAAAACGGAGCCGACATGGGCGTCCAAGCGTGTGCCTCCTTCAGAGTAATGGACCGAGAGTCGCAACTAAGCCAGGTGAGATTAGGAAATAATACATAGACACTGGAAACCGATGAAAAGGGAAAGAAACCGGCTAGAAATTTGACCACGTTTCAGATTCAAATTTCCGATAAAGATCCTCCACTATTCTTGTTTATGCACACAATTAGGGTAACATCTTCAATTTGTTATACGTGAATTAATTCGATCAATGCGCCGGTAAACGACATTTTTAAAAAAAATCTTGGCGCAAGTTTTGTTGTTGTATTCTCTATTTTAACATTAATTTATTTCTACTTGATTCCCTGATTTGTAACTACGGTAGTAATCGAGATGAATAAACATATATGATAATAATATTTACATAATTAATTATGTGCAAGCAAGAAAGTTGCGTTTCTTAAGGAATTTAAGATGTCGTGGAAAACATACCATTGGGTTAATTATAATAGGAGGTAGTAATGTAAAAGGAAGCAGGAAATATGTAAATAGCGGTGACCATATTGAAGTCTTAATAAAAGAAGAGCATGCAAGCAAAATTATAAATGATAGATAGATAGAGTTACAGATATAGACTCAGACCACTTTTTGGTGTTATTAGAGCAGAGAGAAAAATTAAACTAAAGTGGAAAATGGAACAAAATATAACATGGAAAAGTTATGGAATTAGAAATAAGAGCAGTGAAAGAAAAATAAGTAGTAAACTGAGTAGACCTTCAAATTAGTAACAACGAGGGCAAATGCAGTGTATAAACGGGAAATGGAGAAATTTAGATTTCTAAGAAGCATAAGAATATTTGTTCATGGAAATTTTATTGCGAAGTAGGAGTAACGAAGAAATCTAAATTAATTTAACAATAGGTAGTTGAAAGTAATTGATGTTGACGCAATTAAATGAATCAATTACTCGAAAGAAGTACCAATTGATGAAGCCATAATTGCTAAAAATTTGCAGATTTCGAAAATTGTCATTAAGGTGAAATTTTCGAATAAAAGGTAGCACGATGATATATCTTGATTAAATATTCTTTTTAATGTTAATATTAGGGTAGGTGCAAAATTGTATAGTGGACGCTTAGCTCTCAATTAGAGTAAGCTATGCTGGTTCAGAAGTTTTTTTCTTTTTCAATTAATTTAGTTATGCAGTTTTATGCCAGGAGGAGTCAGGATCATTATATTGCCTCGCAATAAGGCATTGATATATAACCATTACTGCGCAATCGAATCCACTATACTGCAAAGCTTTAACAACACCTACATATAAATTTAAACATCAAAATATCAAAACCTTTCCTGTTTGTTAAAACCGCAACCAGCACATATCGTAATAAACGATTTTTTATAAACGCAGTAAATTTACTGCAATTTGCGTTTTCATGTTTGTCATAAATTGATTTCTGCTTCATATATTTTAATTATTTACTACTTAATCAACAGGTCAAGAGTTATACGCCCCCTCGTTGGCCTGCTAATGAAAACAATTTTAAAATATTGTTTCATGGTGCGGGTGCGTGTAATTTTATTTATGAAATTGCGCAGTAAACACCTTTGTACATTTAACGACGTAGCAAATGCACGATTTGAAAGCGACCGGGACAATTCAGTCGCAATGAACTGTAAGCCGCTGAAATTGGACGAGTTCTCCCCCATATACCATTTAGTAAAAGGTTTGAGCCGCTATTATAGACGTTATTGTGATCTGCGATGTTTGTATCATTAGAACTTGCACAATATGTGTGTATATTTTGACGACATAAATCAATTCGTGTTATTAGATTTCATTTTTATACGTGGAAACATGTTTAAGGAGGACATAATGTGTTATAAGGCAATAAACGTGGACGATCATTGTCCAAAAACGTATGTGAGATTTTCAAAATAATATTTACAGGCATTCAAACTTTTATTAAACTTCGTCTAACTTCTTTATTAAACAACTTTGTTGACAAATATATTTAATTTACAATACATAGTTACTTAGTATCTTGCGATGGATACAGACCGCATAATGATTTAGTTACAAAGCGCAAACAAGCAAACTAAACCAAATCAGAGATCACAAAGCTGGAAGTCTAAGTCAATATTCTAAACTAGGGACATGAAAGATCTATATTATATCAATTCATATGATTGCGTGCTGTATGGAGCGGCAAATCGATATACGATATATAATTGTGTTTGCTACCCAAATATAAAACCATTTACAGCTGTAAATATGTAGGGCAGGGAAGGTTTGCAGGAAACTTCTCATTATACGGTTTTCTACATTTTTAATTTATTTGGTGTTTTGTTATTCGTAGGCCAACGCTGATTCGTTTATTTTACAAGTTTTTATTTCGTGTTACATTTGAATTCTTTAACCTTATTTCTGTTCTCTTAAACTTTAACAAAACTGTCTGTTTTAATCAGTTTTGATCATTCTTACCTGAGCGTTACTATAACATCTGTATTGTTATTTATTTTTGAATTGCCGCAGTGTGGACATTTGCAGTTCTAACATAAAAATAAACCATTATACTTCTATACAACAAGAACAAAAAATGTTAACAAGGTTCAGATATGGAAGTGAGGAGAAGGCCAATAAATATTGGATTCAAGAGAAATAAAAGAGGTGCAAGTTCTGTTGAAAATGTTAGGATTAATGGGAAGATTGTTTGGGAGATTGTGAAGAAGCTTGAAACAAGACGAAAAGAAGAAGGAAACGACTAGAAGTTTGGGAGAAGGGCTAGAAATCTTAGGGAAAATAAAAGGGATGAAATGACGAATGTAGGAAAAAGAGGGGAATGGAACAGCAGGATGAAGAAAAAAGAAAATACTGAAAAGTGAAGGGGGAGGTGAGAGGACATGGAAGAAGAAAGGGTCGGAGCTGAAGGGAGCTGTAAGAGGGGTATGAGATAAAGGATTGTTAAATTGTGAATATGCCAATAAAAGTTTATTCTTTATTAAATAGTGTAGTAGGGAACGTTTTCTTAACAATGGCTTCTAAAGACCATAATTCACAGGGTTTGGTGGCTTTGTTTAACCTAGAATTTGCCCTGTTAATCAAAATTAACAACAATATTTTCCCAAGTCATTAGATATCACGTCGAAGAGCAACATGGCAAACATAGCTAGTGTCCTAGATAGCAGTCGTAGACAGAAGACACAGAGAACAGTGTAATTAACGTCGTTTGCAAATAGATGATATGAAAGCGTGCATAAGCAGAAGGACACGAAATGAAAGATTTGAAAAGATGTTAAACGTGAATAAGGATTTATGGTCTACGAAATAGATTGAACCCTTGTTCTTTTTCCTAGTGTCAATTTTGATTTATTGAGGGATTTCTACCGCTTACCTTCACTGGTAGCAGAAGAATAAAATTGAAGAGTAAATTATATTTAAATTAATCGGTTGGTCGGGTAATTGACTATTCGCTACCATAAAAACTGCACCACGCTTTGAAAATCATTGCTTAGTAACAAGTTATGATAGTGGTGAGTTTCTGACAAATAGTTACACACAGGTTTCGTTACTTGTGTTGGGCAACGTTTTGTATTTTCCTCTCGCACCTAATAATACATGATCGTACAAATACAGCTCTATTGCAGATACAGCTTGTTTAGGCTATCGCTGGTGGTTTTATGTAATTTTTTATTGCGGTATTTTATTTTATGAATTAATTTATACCTTATAGAACTGTGAACAAGTTTAATAATATATAGACAAAAAAATACGTTTCGGCGTCTTATTATTGTTATTATTGCTAAGACAGTGCAACTGCGAGAATCTGGTCTCGTGGCTGTACATATTGCATAAGGCCTACCCCCCAACACACGATACCCACAAAATAAAAAACATACATTTTATTGTAGTAAAAGTTAACTGACTGTATCTTGGTGAAACATTTTTAGTAAATTGAATTAAATTAAATTAAAGACACTTCGTATTGCTCCACAATAATTATATATATGTCTCAATTTACATTTCGCCTTTCGGCATCTTCAGGAGATTAACAAAAGTAAGCTGAACTAAATATAATTTTTGTGAAGCAATACAAAGTGTAATTTAATTTAATTTATTTGTAGTTGTTAGGCAAACTCATCAGTACTAGGCATGAGTTCGATAGTTGAAGATTTGAATGTGATTGGAAATTACAGTGAAGGAAATTAGCATTTGCGAAAAATTGTTTTTAGCGTACCGTTGAGATTTTGTATACGTAGCAAATGTCCATAGCTGATAAACTCATTATAAATATCTTATTGGCAATGCGATATACATAATTGTAAAGTGGTCTTCATAATAAAATTAAAGTATTAGTAATTAATATTGGTATAAAGCGTTTGGTTCTATTACATGTGTGGGAAATATATGAGCTCAATAATTAAATTGTAGGGTATCTTGTATAGAAACGAAGGAAACTCGCAGAGGGAATATACTATAGTACGTCTGTTTGTTGTAAAATGGGATTTTCATTTGTGTTTACGTTTGGAGCTTTTTTGAATTAATTAAATTTAGAAAAAGAAGTACTAATAATTTGAAGCACTGGAAATTTGTATTTTACTATTTGTTGAAATGGATTAGGAAATAGAGATAAGAATGAAGGGGGAATTATATGAAGAACAGAATCAATAGCAGACACAGAAAAATAATAGATGATAGATCACATACAACAACTAGAACTAAAAGACACATTGACGGGAACATACTATGAGATATAACAACAGAAAAGCGTGAAGATTGAATTGATAAATGAAGGATATGAGCTGGGAGAAAGATGAAGATAGAGAGAATGCCCAAATGATAATGGACTTCGAAGAAAATGATATCGAATTACCGATAGTTTTATAGAAGTTCAAGCATGCCTATAGCTTGAGGAAATATGTGGTGATTAAATATGCAAAAAATTGAGGGTGTCTGAAAAGTTGTTACATTGGGTTAAAATGACGATGGATGAATATGAAGGAGTGAACCAAGGGGATGGAGTATCGGGAACTTTATACTTAATGTTGGCAATCGCTGAGTATATTGCTACAGTGGCAAAAAGCGCTATAAAATTTTACACATTCGAAATTTAAATATACTTGAAGGCAATTGAATGTATGGTGCCATCCAATAAACAAACAAACAAAAAACATCAGGAGCAAAAATGTACCAGAAGACTTGTTCACTAAGATGTTATTCCATGGAATAAAAGAATATCGCTGAATGGAACTTAGTAATATTATTGATCTTTGTAACCAGACTTACACTGAGAAATCAGAAGGTGTCGATGCCTAACGAGTACTTCATTTTTTCACTGCCATCGAACATCATTTGGAACTTTAATACGTCCAGTTTCGACATAATGGGTCGAATGGGCGAGGGCGAGAGTGATGTACTGAGGTTCTTTGAAAACAGAATGATATGCAAGTGTAGGAGACACTGGGATACTGGGAGTTGATTTGAGCAAAGTTGGTATAATCATGAACTTTGTGCCCCCTTTTAAACGATCGTCTGATCGTAACAAGAATGGGTGACATCCATCTGAAAAACAGCACGACTAACATAGACTAACAGTTCCTTCATATAAACCGATACCAACAATCAGATTCTGCGACAATGCAGACGAAGTTTCGGAAACCGCCGGAATTTGATAGTAGAAGGGACGAGGCTTAGGAGAGCTGCACGTTAACATAAATAGTAGCAAGTAATTATATATTTGTATATAAGAATCGGTACAAGTGTAAAGGTAACAGTGTAGTAGTTTAAGTTAAATAAGCTAGCGCCTCCGACGTGCGAACTAGAGCATCATATCGAACCGCACCAATGGATATGGACAAATTGATAGTTGCTTCACTGCACACAGCAACTTTATGGCGATAGTTAACGTAGGTTGCCACGCAGTTGCTGTTGTGCCCATTTGTATTTTTCCTTGTACAAATTTCGGTTTTTTAGATACATCTATTGTGTTGCCATTTGATGCTACCTAATTCATGTATTCTGATTGTGTTTGATAAAAACTTTATGATAACAATAACTGCGTTGTTTGCTGATTATTCAAAATTAGCACCATCAAATCCCGAGAATGTGTAAGCAGTTTAGTTATTGATGTAGAATCATAAACACAATTATCCTAATGAATTAACGATAAATAATGAATAAATTAATAGAAATAATGCAGCCTTTAACGAAAAATATTTTACATTATCTAACTCCGAAATAAAAGAAAACGAAGGCTTTTATACCGACAACGTTGAGGACGTTCCAAATGTATAAGACAAAGCCACATTTAAAGACAGTATACTAGTTTGGTGGACCATTTCGGAAGCTTGTTTTTCAAGACCTTTATGTTGGTCGAAGGGCGAAGCTGAAAATGCAGACATTTATATGCGAAGATGCCTAATAGTGAATTTTATTCAAACGCATCATCTTAACGATAATATGTTCTGGCCGGATCTGCCATCGTGCCATTATGCGTGCAGAATCCAAGATTGGTTAAGGCAACAAAATATCATATGTGCACCTAAAGAGGATAACCCACCGAATGTTCCACAGGCATGTCCTATAGAAGAGTTTTGGGCTTTACTCGGTAGAAAAGTTTACGACGGTGGGTGGGAAGCCCAAAATGAAGAAGAATTACGACCAAGAATCTACCAAAAGAAGAGTTTAACGCACTTACCGTCCAAAAGCTGATGAGAGGCATTCGCACCAAATTGCGAACCATTTAAACCCTTTAGCTGCTTGTGATAACATTATAATTATAGTTAAAGCTTCACTGAATCGTTTTCCGTACTACCAAATTAAATAAAACAATTATAGTTTTAATAATTAAATTTCAAAAACTTTCCCAAAACTTTTGTTACATACGTTGTTAATATCGATAATTCAAAATAATTGACTGATAATGTGCTTGAAAATAACGAATTAAAAAATATATATTAAAAGTGGTCCATTTTGGTGTATCATTTGCAAACTTATAACAAATATTTCTTGAACGCGAATGTCGCAGGTGAAGTTTTTGTTGTAAACTTCGGGGTGATTGATGACCACCGACAATTTCAATAAATTATAATGAGGGAAAACATAATTTTACCAAATAATCTTAAACGTAAATGACGTATGTAAATCGACGCTTCGTAAGAATAGTGTGAAGATAAGTGAGAGAGAGTGTTGATCTTGTCCGACTCAAGTGAATCAGAAACCAATATCCGAGGGTATGAGTTGTCGCAGCCCGCGGCCAGAGGGCGCTGTCGCATAGCTCATATGGTAATCGCCTGCAGAAATCCGTGCACAATGGCATTAGGGCCGACTTATTACGTTTACATTGATCTCGAGGTTTATATTTTTCGATCCCGTGTTTGTCTTTGTATTTGAATTTAGTTGGTTGTCTACTATTAGTTTGTTTTCCATCTCTCTTATACATATCTCGTATTGCAATAAAAGATAAGTGACGTTAATGTTCGTCGTATCGTTGTGATCGTTTTCATATATTGGTATTTTCGTATCAATATTGCAAAAAAATCCATTGCAGTTTTTCTAACTGAATACACGTAACAAAATGTTTTTACTCATTTCATTTCAATTGGCACCAATAGATAGTGGTGGACGAGAATTAAGTGCAAATTCCTTAAAAAAATATTCTATTTGTTTAATGTTAACATATTTACTTGAACATATTCAAATAAATTAGCTGGCTATAAAGCAAAGATTTTTGAAATAATTCTCGCTTAATTAATATTCCTTTTTCGATTTATGTAAAATTTTACTAACTTAATACTAACAAAAAAAACATTACGGTCGGTCTTCATTAAAAACGTTAACTGTACCAACACAATAGAAACATTCAATAAATAGTTTCTCATTTGCAAAAACACGTAGGGCGCATGTATCAGATTACGATAATGCCGTTTAGCTAGACCGTGGGATACGGGCGAAGCCACCCCTCAAAATCGCTTAGGCTATTTCCTTTATTTACCCCACTAAATTACCATTATTACTGGCAATCTCTTTTGCTCAGATCTCATTATCATCGTTTAATGGATTTAATTGATACATTTCTGCAAGCGCCTCTGGCACTCTATTTGCATTATGATGTATGTTTGCCATTCAAAGTGGGATACTTTATTGTTAATTCGTATGCAGATTATGGGAGTTTTATAAAGATTTTATTGTTTTCCAATACATTTATTTAGCTCGTTTTGAGGCTTATAATTTAAGATGTAATTTATTTCATTTCAAATGTGAAATATATCAAGGGCATGAAAATAGCCCACTCATTTCAGTTTGAATATGTTGGATAGGAAGAGCATAAAAATACAAATATTAATGAATGTGAAACAAGAGCAGTAATGTAATATTATAATATATTCAGCTTTAAATATGGAATTTATATTGGTATTATTTGGACAACATAAATACACTCCTGGACAAAATTATCGCACCACTTTTATTTTTTTACAGTAATAATCAATTGGAAGCAAAGATATTTAATATTTCATTATGATAGGTTTATATCACTGAAATACAATTGCAACTAAACGAAAAAATGATTGAAAAAGACATTTCATTCAACAATCTACTGGTAATCATGAATCATTTGTGTACTCTAGTACCTCGTGTTACCACCTCTTGCTCGAATTACCGCATTCTTCTTTGCATTCCTCTAAGCAAGTTTTGTATTGTTTCTTGAGGAATGATTTCCCACTCTTCAAGGACAACCTGTTCCAACTGCTGAATGTATTCGTCGCTGTGCGCGCTTTTTAAGTAAGTCCCACATATGTTCAATTGGATTCATGTCGGCACTTTTCGATGGACAGTCCATACGGCGAATGCCAATTTCGTGAAGATAATCTAAAACCATTAAGCCGATATGCGGTCTTGAATTATCTTGCGTAAATAACTTCACCAATTAGAGGAGCGAATGGTACTACGTGATCTTGAAGGATGTTCTCCAGATACCTTCGTGCATTCATGGAAGCTCCAGGTACAACTAGAAGCTCTGTACGTGCTTCATAACAGATTAAAACAGTATAGAGCCCCACCAAAAGGTACACGTGAAGAAAGATGCACTCAGCAAATCTCCATATCCGTCCACGCCCATTTGGTGATTTTAGACTTACTTATCTTATCCCATCCGACAATAAAACTTGCGTCCATCCAACGTGTTCTCGTGCAAATCCTAATCTGGCACCTCGATTGTGTCTAGTCAGTTGCAGGCCGTCTGTTTCTTAATACTGATTCTCTTAACCTTCGCAGGAATTTGCACATTTCGTACTTGTCTCAGTTGCTGATGTAGTTCAGCACTGGTAACCATCCGATTTCGAAGTGTAGTTTGTCTTAAAAATCTATCGTCTCTTTTAGTGGTTTTACGAGAACGGCCTTGGCCTTGCTTTCTGGTGTAACAACCAGTCTCCGTAAATCGTCTTAATGCACGATTTACTGAAGAACGATGAATTCATAAAATTCTAGCCACGTATCGCTGAGAACGACCCTCGGCTAGCGAAATTATGCACGAACAACTTCAAGCGCGGTTAAATGTCTTGTTCTTCTTTCCATATGAACCAAAAAGCAATGTAAACTTTAAGAAAAAAAAAAAAAAAACAACCGAATACTTTAATTTTACTGAAGGAAATCATCACAATAATGTTATCCATGTGTAGCACCAAACAATCACAACTGACAAAGGTACAGACAACAATGGAAACCTTTGACAGAACATGTTTTTGGTTCGTAGGTGACTAGAATTTGTTACCAGTATCTTATATCAAACAAGGAAATCATCGGTAAAGTGATTAATTCAAAAATATATCTGTAAAAATTGTGGTGCGATAATTTTGTCCAGGAGTGTAGTTTGAAATCTCATTTAAGTAATTTATTTATATAAATTATTTTATATGATTAAGTGCATGGGGAGAAAATAATAACGGACATAATAAAGGAAATAACGAGAACGACAATAATCCCAGAAGAATGGCTAAGGGAGTATTAATTCGCACATACAAGAAAGGCGACAAGACGAACTGCAATAACTACAGAGGAATAGCCTTAAATACCATAGTATACCAGGGAAGATCATCGAAAAAAGAATAAGAGATGAAGTAGAATATGAATATGATTAACGACACTCAATGTGGATTTAGAAGACACAGAAGTAGCCAGGACCTAATCTTCATATTAAGACAAGTCGGTAAGAAGACAATAAACAAATGAATGGAAGCACATATATGCCATATAGACCTAGAAAGCCTTTTATAGAATCAAAAGAGTGCAAATCTGGAATGTATTAAGAAAACGAAAAATAAAACAATTGAATTAATAAAAGCTATGTTATCAAACAATATTGTTATAACAAATATCGAAGAATCAAAAGAATTCAAGACTGAAATAAAGTTAAATAGGGTTGCATACTTAGCCAACTCTTATTAAATTTAGTACTGGATGAAGCAGTGACAGCGGTAAAAAAATGAAAATATTAAAACGAGGGTACTGGTAAATGGAGTAGATCCAAACAGGAGAAGTATTGTTCGCAGACGATATGGATATAATAATAATATAGAAATAACAGTCAAAGCACTAGAGAAAGTGAATATGAAAATAAAAAACAAAAACAATGATAATGGCCGGGTAGGATAGAAAACATCGAATAACAATCGAGGGAAAGGAAATCGAACAAGTTGAAAACTTGAAATATTTGGGATCAATAATCGAATGTAATGGAAGGCTACATAAAAAAATAAAACCATAGAAAAAATATTTAACATGACGTACAGCTTCTTTGGAAAGCAGAAAATACCAAATGAGATGCAAACGGGCATAGTGAAGAAAGTTGTAAGACTCACCATTATATATAGTTGCGAAACATTGGCAATTACAGATAAACAAAAGACAAGAATAAATGCAATATAAATTAGATTTCTAAGAAAAATCAGAAACTAGCTGCGGAGGCCAAGGAAAATATGGAACGATAATGTTGAGAAAGAAGTGGAGAAGAAAGGAATTCAATTGAATAGAATCAAGACAATAACACAGGACAGGAGAAAAATAGAGACGAATATGTAAACAAAATAAATATAAGTAAAAAAGTCATACGCCCAAGTGGGTCTAAAATGACTTATACATAAATAAAATAAAAAATAATTATTGTCATAAAAAGGAATACACTTCTAAGGAGTGGAAAATTTCTTGAAACTTGTATTTGGTGAGATAATGAAATGGTAAAATATATTCAAAATAAATAATTCTTGTTTTTCTTAAAAAATGACATCCAGCTGGTGGGTTTATTTAAAAATGGCTTTAAGATGTTAACCCTTGTTTTATCTCTCAGCAAATATGAAAAACAACAATATAATTAAAGTAAGTGAGTTATAAACGTTGTGTTGTAATGAAGCACAATAACAGTTTTATGAAATTTAGATATAGTAATGACCATATATTTACATTAATGTAAATTATCAGGAAACCGTGCTAAATAAGACAAACGCGTTTTTCGCGTTCATTGACTTGGAAAAAGCATTTGACCGTGTTAAGAGAGAAAAACTGTGGAAAGATATGCAGAAAGGGGGAATCGATATGGTACTGATATGAGCAACAAGGAGTATATATGAAAATAGCAGAAATAATGTCGACAGGGGATTGGAGAACAAAGGAGTGCCAAACAAAGGAAGGACTAAGGCATGGAGGAGTGCTGTGCCCTTACCTTTTCAATTTATTTATGGATGGAATTATAAAAGAGTGTCAATCAAAGATTAAATGTAGGATATACAATATTACAGCCACTAGATATATTGGAATGTGCGTATATGGATGACGTTAGGATTGTGGCGGGATGTGAGAAAGGACTACAGAATAACATTTGGAATGACATTTTTAAATAGTAAGGAATGAAAATAAATATAAATAAAACGAAGGTGGTGATGAGGACTAAACAAGAAGAAATATTGAATATATAAGTAGAAGACGAGAAAATAGAAAATGTAACATCTTCAATTATTTGGAAAGTATAACTGAGGGAAATGGGAAACGAGAAAGGACATCACAAACATAATTGGAAAATGATGAATACATACCATACGATGAGACAAGACTTTATAATGTAAAACAGGGACTTCAAATTGAACAAAGTTTGTAATGCATTGAAGAAAGACAATTGTACAGGTGTGGGTGGTCATATCCGACGAGACAGACTAGGATGGGATGCCAGGATAGGTGGGATGCCAAGAATGACATGGGATAATGCAAACACCTGCAAAATAGAGGTGTGACAATGAAAGAAGTAAAGGCTATGGCACAAGATATAAAGCTGTGAACAAAATTCACATAAGATAATAAGAATAAATTGAAGTTGAAGTGTTAAGAATAACTAAGATAGAGACAATGGTAGTAGAACCTCATACGGAAAGGTGTTAAGGGAGTTTAATGTTTAAGGTATGTATTGGTGTAGTTTATTTAGGTGTCGGGAGGAATGTGTATGTGTATTGAACTATAAATGGAACGTAGGGTCATTCTCTCAAAAAAATTTTAAAATTTCGAATTTTTACGAAGTATCTGTAAGTAATAATTACAATTATTACAAATGTAAAATACTCAAGGTCGCAGTCTGAATGCAATTAATTTCAATGCCTGTTCTAACTATTCTGTATGGCGTGGTGTAATGAACGAAGAAAATGCCTGTTTTATTTGTGGTTCCGTTACAATGAAATAGTTCTAAAAACTTATTGCTTAAAACAACAGTTTTAAGAAATATCCTCACAGTTGTTAGGTGATACTGTTAATTATTAAACATAAACCTAAAATGATACCCAGTATTTAATTCAATATAAATGTAGTACAAGCTAATTTTCCAAGCTAAATAGGACTCGTTCGATTTGAAAATGTAAACTGCATGAGAACATTTCCTGTTGGATTGAATTACGAATATTTCGAAACGTGAGAGTCAAATGAACAGTATATCGGCACAATTCAATGGCTGAATAAAATCGAGCATTTCATGCCTTAAATATATATATATAAATAATTTCCTTCGATTATAAATTCATTTTATATTTGGAGTACCTGCCCATACCATAACAATTTGAGTTGAATTGAGGTAATGAAAGAATATTTTTTCTATTGATGGATAGTCCCAACCCAAGCAAATCAAAATAGTAATTTTTTTTCCTGGTCTACACTTGTATTTAATAATAATAATAATAAATCTGTCCCATGCTGAATTTTCTTGTACTAGTGTGCAGAAAATCGATGTAGTCAATCTTACCACCGTATAGATCTTTTGATTGCACGATTCAGATGGTAATACATGGAAATTATTAGCAATAAGTTGCTAATTACATTACTAAATACATCGAAAAGTAGTTGAAGTAAATAGGACGACCAAAAGGATGTACTGCAATTTATTTCCCTCATATATGCTCATATTCATGCATATCGAGTATGTACTGGTCTGTTTTAATGTAAGATAAAATAAAGTTCTCAACATTGTAATGGAGAGAAAGCAAATTGTTTATCTTTATGTTATATTGTGAAATGAACTGATGCATTTCTTTTATTCAGGAGAAATTTCAGAATTCCAACTTTGCTTTTTGTTGTAGCAGATGTATTTTTCAAAGTGTACAAGGTCTAGCAACTAAATTTGAAACTATTAGCAAAAATAAAATGCTATCATATAATCTACAAATGTTTTGGAAACATTTTTATTTTAATGTAAAATGTTAAATGTAAATGTAAAAGTTAAAAATAATTCTATAAATCGCTTTGACTTTGATCCAAACTGTTGCCATTTTCAATACGTGAACGATAATACGATGTAATGATTAGTATTTATTTCCCAAACATATTAAATGTTTGATTTTAATTTGTTTTACATTTCATTAATATGCATAAAATTTGTAACTAATAAACAATTTGGTATAATTACTAACTTAAATTACTGCCTATCACTTCAATTAATTTGTACTGAATTAAATTTTTAGTATAACGTTTGTAAAGTTTGAGATTTTTAAGATTATATATCCTAGCGATTGATGTAAAATAACATTTTCCTGTTACAGTATTTTCAAGGGTGCTCTTGAAATTGGGTTGTAAATACTGTGTATCCACACCAGCAAAGAGTACAGTGAGTTGTTATGACAATGTATTGGATTCTTCTGTTAATTATAGAAATATGTTGTTTTACAGTCTCTGACTGCTCTTTTGAATCGAGTGCTTATTATTTTTAATTTTCTTCATGCTAATTATTCTTGTTGATAAACTCGCTCGTCATATGCGGCAATATTCTTGCTGGCCTAATTAGATATATAATGACAAATTTCCAAAATATACTACACTATATTTTATGAGTAAATCTAAAGCTGTGCCCGTTGAATTCGCTGTAACTAAAAGTGGCCACAAATGCACTTAATTTTAATTTTAAATTGTAGAAACTTTCGTATTGATTAGCAACACGAAATAATAAGCGGCTCCCTCTACTTAGCGAAAGCTCAAGCGACAAACGGGGATGCAAATGCTTTAGCAGCTTCAATAGATGGTGCCTATCATTTCGCGTGTTGCGGTTTGAAAGCTGCCAGATAATTTCAAATCGTCTTGGCGGACGCATGTAATTGTAAAAATGTTGAACGCGTACAATGGGCCGTTGGCGCTTAACTAGATTGTAATGTCCGATACGATGGAAAGGAAATGAATTTTTAATTAAATTTCGTACGTATTTATTTTACATTGTGCGCTTGTAATTTGTGTAAAATATTAGAGTCATAAAGAATTCATTAATATTCTCGCCCGGATAGGTCATTACTGCATTATTAATAATGCTATTATTCATGTGGGATATAAACACATTATAATCGGAAAATATTACTCTATTCACATTGAATTACACGTAACTATAACCATTTACGAGTGGACACTTTGGAAACGTCTAGCGATTGTCATTTACTTTATTGGAATCCGGTTATATTTTCACGCGGCTAATAATATTAAAAGCAATATTCAATGCTTGATATGAGCGCAAACATGATTTACATCGGATATTTGCTCATTATTTTGAGTGTTATTTATGAAATAGTCGGTACAAACTAGTTATACGATACAATATTAATGTTAACTTATTTTCAAAATGGTTACCAGAGGTGATAAATTCATGTAATGATTACATAGGTAATCCAAGTCAAAAGCTTTTTAGGTGAATTAAATGCTGTTTGTATATTTAACTGTCTCTCGATTTAAGGAATATCATAGTTGGCATATACCTACGATATATTTTGCATATTTCCTTAAGGAAATGATTATACTCTATTGATTATGATCATTTTCCACATACAAGTCTAGCTGAATATTAAAATGGGGGTAACATCTTAAGATTGATGATCTAAATGAGTGGAAATATATGAATCACAAGCTTAAAATGGGGAGAAGATCGCAAACGTAAAATAAAGACTATATTTTATTACATAAATGACTACTAAAAAAGTAATTAGCTTATTAACTGTTTGCGAACGGTTTTCCAGTAAAGTTAGGAAATAATATTCGTGGTGGAATTTTCGCTATTTGAAGGTGCATTGTGTTGAATTGAAGACGTAACAAATCCAAATCCATTTCTCGTAAAGACTTATTTTATACTTTTGTGGCAATATTGTGAAACTGTTGCAGTTTAAGATGGTTGAAGCGAGCGCCGCTTTAAGAAGATTTCTTAGGATTAATCCTATCCGTTTTAAGACTAATGGCGCCAGCCCTTTTTAAAATAATACCCTACAAAATAATCTTTAACAACAAAATGATAATTTTGTTTCGTGAAACAAAATTACTTCAAAGAAAGTAGCAACCGCGTTCACTTTGACTTCAGTTATGGGTCATTTTATATCTGATAAGATGATCAGTATCAACAATTTTTAGTTTTTTCCTCGATAAAAAATAATAGTCTAGTTTTACCGCTTTAATCTTGAGTTTGTATTATTATCAAATTCAATGAGTGATTTAAAAACAATTTCATAATCAGTCTCTTTTTGGGTACAAATTGTAAAGTGTACATAACAGTTCGGTTCTTTAGTGACGTCGGTATGCACGAGTTATTTTTTTCATCTCATTTAAACGACTATGCATAAATTTTAAAAAAGTTGTGCAATAAAGAATGAAAGAATGAGTGTGCCGCTACGTTCTCTGATGAGAGGGGCTAGTGTACCGTATTGCGTCTCTGCTTTTATGTAGTATTTATTTTAAACGATTCCCTCTAATTTCTCGAACATTGAGATTATATTCGTTACATCGTCGTACCTACAGTGGAATCGCTGACTCCCGCATTATTACATAGCGGTTATCATAAGTATATATAGTCTCGTAGACAAAGAATTAAATTTTATTCTGTAACTTGCAATTAATTCGTGTAATTGCGCAAAAATTATTTTATAATAATTTAATAATTACTAATATAAATTTATAATAGTTTTGAAAAGGAAATTTTTCTGAATATTTTTGGCGCAGTCGGGACGGATTATCACCGACATTACTCAACGAGAAAATATACTTGTTAAAAACGAATCGTTGGAAGACTCACTGCAAGATTCACCTTTACAAATCTAGAAGCAGTGGAAAAAGAAATCAAGACTACGAGTTTTTTGTTTTTGTTTTTCTAAAACGGTTTTATGCACGCCAAGAAAATTGCAACAATTTGCATAATTTTAATACAGACAATAATAACGAAATGATATTTAATAATAAAATAATAATATATATGTTGTGTGTGACACTTGAAGCAAAATAACTGAATAAAATAATAAAATATATTTTGGGTGCAACTTGAAGTAACTTGAAGCAATATAACTTCATAAATTATATTTTGTGTGTAACTAAATTCTTGAAGCAAAATAACTTAATAAAATAATAAAATACATTTTGTGTAACTAAACACTTGAAGCACAGTAACTTAATAAAATAATTCAATAAAATCATGAAATATATTTTGGGCGTAACTAAACACAATCGATGCAATAATATATAATAATTTTTAATTAATCACATAATAACAGATCATCTTCACATCACACATCTTGAGGGCTACTGACCAAGGCTCAATGACGGAACTTGTATTGTTGGACTTCAGTAAGGCATTTGATACTGTCAATCATAACGTACTGTGTCGGATATTGCATTACATTGGTGCTAAGCGTAATGTTGTAGATTTGATTCATAGTTATCTAACCAGCCGCAACAAAGTGTAGATTATCATGATAAAATTTCATCACCTTTAACAGTTGTGCAAGGAGTTCCACAGGGATCTATCCTGGGCCCCTTACTTTTTTTTAATATATTCTTCGTTAATTTTAAATGCTATTGTTCGCTGTACTCACAACTATGCGGATGATACACAATTATATACTCATATACTCATATACTCATATACTCATTCCAGCTTTCTGACTGGCATGTGGCTGAAGGGAAAATATATAGCCACTTACTAAATCTGCAGAATTCATCCAGCAATCCTTCTCTCAATATCAATCCAAATAAATCGCAAGTACTCATCTTTGGCAAGTCAAAACAATGTCTTAATTTGTCTAACTCACTTCATTTAATAATTGACGGCGTTCAAATCCCAGTGGTAAATAAAGCTACAAGCATCGGCCTAACTTTGGATGTTACTTTTCGATATCGTGATCAGGTATCTAAATATATCAGCATGGCATATAGAAACCTAAAACGTCTTTATCCCTTTCGGTCACTGGTATATATTGCTACCAAGAAGTGTTTGTGTGAGGCATTCGTTATTTCAAATTTTTCATTCTGTGCTCCTGTTTATCATGCAGCTCTTATTAATGTTAATAGAATACAAAAGATTCAGAACCCGTGATTGCGTCTTATATACAATATAGGAAAATATTATGTGACTTATAGATTGTGCCGGTTGAATATGTACAATAGAAGGGAACTTCAAGTTCAGTGCCTGTTTCATAAAATTCTTTTATTCAAATCTCCACCGTACCTTTATAATAAAATTCGTTTTAGGTCTGACGTGCAAAATATCACAACGAGGTTCCGTGGATCAAAAGTACAATATATTACCGTCACATGTCAAGGGCCTTAGTGTTCTTAATTTCCGGAAGAAATTGGGTCAAAATCTATTTAACGTTCAATGCAATAAATAATCGTATAAGCTGTTTATTTTAAATAATAGTTGTTAGGGTTGGGTTGGGTTGGGTTGGGTTGGGTTGGGTTGGGTTGGGTTCATCCTGTCATGAACTTTTTTCATTTCTCTATTTTTTTATATTTACATCATCATGAATTTACGCGCGACATTTCTTTTTTTTATATTAATTGAATAGTAATGTAGGTTAGTTTAACTATGTTAGATATGGTTATCTTAGAATTGTTATTATAATGTTTTTTACCATGGTTAGGTTTAAAATCAGAATAGGTTTACCTAAATCTGAACCTCGCCATGAGATTGTACTGTACTTGTCTCATATACATTATTTGTTTCTTTGTTACTTATCCATAAATTGTACAAGTACACGCAATAAAGACATTTATTATTATTATTATTATTATTACTAGTAGTAATCAAAGCACTTGGTTTAATGTTGACAAAATATTTAATGCAGGGCGACAATTGTTTAGGCTTGTTAGGCCATTATAAAGTGGTTACAAACAAATGAGAATTTAAAATGAATGAAAACTCCAGAAGTTTCAGTATGGTATTAAATAGTGACTATATCGATATGACACCATAAGTATAAGTATAAGTATAAGAGTATAAGGGAGAACCAGAATTATTACCTAGATTTCTTCAAACGTGTGAATCATTAATTACTCGTTTTTAAGACAGGCAATATCTTGATCATTTTCAAAATATTTATTTAGTTAATTGTATGATAGTCAAAATCAAAGGAGATGCAGTCATAGCTATCGCAAATACTACTTGGGCTTAAAGAATCCATCGGCTCTCAATTAAGGTCCAAAAACCCTTACACACTTCAGTCAGCTTTAAACACACTGACGAATGAAATACAATATGGTCAAGTACATAATTCTTAAAATTATGTTAGAAAACAATCTACACACAGCCCTGTATATCTAAGACAAAAAATACCCTGTTCAGTTGAAACAGGCGTCGTCATTCTTTCCCAAGTTCTCATAGACAACCATTTCCGTGACATAACCGGAATCAACAACAGCAAATACTACAGCACTTTAAACCTACCCCTATGTTTAGCGTAACGCATCAGCAACCACGAACGATTACGCAAAACGTTTCAAAACTTTTCAACTACAACCAGTTACACGTATACAAGCAGAATTATAAACGATTGAACCAGAAACGGGAGAGTTAATCGAAGAAAAAATCAAAACATCAAATGATCAAAAAATTCTCAAATACCAGCGTCAATTCTCGAAGTAAACTATTGATTGATAGAGCATTCTTTTTTCTTTTTTGAAATTACTATACATTAAATTTGACGGCTTAAAATTTTTAATTGAAATCTTTAATTGACAAATGCAGTACAAAATCATTTATTCATCCAAGCACATAAACATTACAAAGAACACATAGTCATAGAGTTTTTCTCAATGAAGACCTCTCACGGACAAAAACATATCAAATATTTAGTAAAATTCCCTTGCCCAGAACTGAAGATACCTCATTTGAAAGTAATATTAAGTATATTCCTCTTCCATTATTATTTCGCTAATTGGTAACGATTATTTAAAATTCCTACAAGAAGAAATCAAATGTGACCAAGACGCAATTAAATTAGTAAATACATAATAACTATATTATTGTAAACAACCAAAAACGAGAAAAATCGATCAAACAAATATTCATCCGAATTGTGTAAATGAAAATCAAACCCTAACATAGGAACAATATAAAAATCATAAACAAAACTATCACATCCCACATATTCAAGAAATTATTATAATTATTATATATTATAAGATTTATTTGAATATGAAATATTTTTCAAATAATTGTGCATCTAAAGATCCGCATATGAATGCAGGGATTGCATTAGAATTCAAGAACAAATACCGCGCAATTTAAAATTTTAAACAACAAAATAAAAATATCACCGAAATTCCGCTTATCATTTCATTAATACCAAAGACATATATATTATTTAATTTCAAAAGAGTTACATTACGATAAATCTTAAAAACATTTTCAAAACTAGTAAATTTTGAACAATTATTAAAGGAACATAATCTCAAAAAATTAGCCATCCCGAAAACATGTTGCGGTTCAGATAAGGAGAAATGGATAAAAATTAAAAAAAAATTATATGCATGTTTCACGATTCTGACTTTTAAAAAAAAATATGTCATATAAATAATAAATCAAAAGTGGAAATTCCTTCTATCAAATACATGAAAAAAATTTATAAAGATTTAACTTCGTATTCAATAGACGCAAAAGTGGACCACTGGAAGATAATACCCTAAATACACAACATTCGAACATCGAAACCCCTATTTTACTATTCCAATTACGAAAGACAACTTAAATTCGTTTAAGGTATCTTTGGATTAGGCGAAAAAAAATCATGTTCCCGTGAAACCAAAAATAATTACAATATTAATATCAACCGATGAATTACAGTCTAATTTAATAAAGACAAAATAGAAGAAGATATAAAAAACACTTTGTAAAAGAATACATTACCCAAACCTACTATATGTGTTTTACTTTTAACAACCAACCATTTAGTCAAATAATGCAAAAGTATTTTAAAAATTCGGAAATTAATTTAGAACAAGCAATTTATTACTTGAAGAAAACCTATCATGTTAGCAAAACGATCCATCGAAGAAAAAAAATAGACAATTTTTATGAACACTCAATTTTTCGAATTTAATCGATTACTAAGCGAAGTAGGTTATTCTTCTTCTACTAAACAGTGTTCAAAAAATTATGTCTCGCACTGTTCGAAATAACCCCACCAACCCAAAAGTGGCATTTCATTATTTTGGACATTGTTTAAATCATCGATAGGTTACTTGGATATTTGTCAGTATTTCCTTTCTCCTTCCTTATTTTTACTTTGTTCCTTTTTATTTAATTGGAAAAACAGTTTGATTTTTCATAAATTATTATATTCGCGCGGATTGTTCAATTGAAATTGGGTCAGGTTATCTTTTGAAAGCAATTTGAATTACTCAACTCAGGGATTGCAACATCGATATACTGCTCCCTTTCTTGTATTTAGATTTGATAGAATTTTTAATCAATGCATTTAAAATGACGTTCGTTGTCAAAAGCCCGTCCAAGTGTGATCAGGTGTGTGATCACGTTTGCAGCCATTATATTTATACATATATATAGAAAAATATTTATTTCATATCTGCGTGAATACATAAACCGCAAAGGGCACGAGAAAAAATAATCAAAATGCCTTAATAATTAAAGAAGGTATAGGAAAGGTTACATTTTTTATGGGCATTTGGAATGTAACGGGCACTTTTGCGCCAGAGAATCATAACGAATTAATGAGGGAACTCAATAGAAGATATAATATCTTTTTAAAAGTGGTGTAAAAGACTGAATGACCCATAAGAAGAAACCGAAGAGGAAGAAAATGACATATATTACGAATAAGTAGAAGAAGGATATGAAAAATTACCGAAACATGACATGAAAATACTGATTGGATATTACAACGCAAAGATTGAGAAAGAAGAAACATACCGATCAACAATATGAGTATGGCACAGAGTAATTAATTTTTCAATAGAAAAAAACTTGGTGGTGGGGAGTATGCAACTGGAATGGAAAAAAATATATAAAGGGATATGGACGACACCAGATGGCAGGGCGTGCAATCAAATTGACAATAATACTTTGTCGTGGCTTAAATCTTACATTTGCACAAGACAACAGGTTTTGGAGATTGGTTGTAATCAAAATATCTCATATAAGTGGTATAAATTACAATTAACAACTCAGCGGTCCGTCCACGGTCCCTTTTTGTTCCTTGTTTTTATCAACGACCTACCCGATGCTGACAATACATCAATCATACCATCTGAGCAATCGGAAGAAGAGATTAGTTCAAATTTGACCATGGCATGTACAAAAATGTCTGACTGGTGCAAGTGCAATAAATTTGTACTAAATGCATCAAAGACTATTCTTCTCGTGTTCGGAGATATACACAAAAATGTGACAATAGTTTGTTAGTAAGGTTGAACAAGCCAATACGCCAAGTAAATGAGACAAAATTCTTATGTTTAAAAATTTGACGGGATATTGTCATGGTCCAGCCATATTGATCAAACTGCAGGTAAATTAATTATTATATAATGCATTTGTCCACAGTCACCTATTACACTGTCTAATTTTTGGGGAAGCTCTAGTTTATGTTATGTAGAATACTAATCTTATAAAAGAGAATAATAAGAAATATAGTGGGATGCAACAGGATGGACAATTGTCATCCAGTGTTTATTCGCATGGGGTTGATGGCGATATACACCCTTTATTTTTATAGTTTGATATTATTAGTGCTGAGAAATATTCAATAAGTGTCCATTTCATAATAATAATAATAAAAAAAATTGAACACGTACTGGTAGAAGGAAAACATATGAACTTAATTACTAACGTGAGAAGTATAATAAGATCCGATCATTTCGTAGCAAGGATAACTGCAAAAAATGAAGCAAAATATACAGAAACACAAAAAAATACAAAAACTATTTGATATGGAAAAATGAAAATATTAAAACAGAATATCAAGGGGAGATTGCAAAACAATTTGAAAAATGTTGCCAAACCACGCAAGTAGAGGAGATATACTAAACCAAAGATGTCATTAAAGATAATGCTAAAACGACAATCCCGAAGAAAAAAAACAGACAAACAGGAAAGATTGGTTTGATGTGGAGTGTGTAGAGATAGCAGAGGAGAGAGAGAAAATAAGATAAGAATTACTTAATAAGAAGACAATAAAAAACAGAGAAATATAAGAACATAAGAAAACAACAGAATGTATATGATGAAAAACTATTGTACAATGAGACCAAACTCGTAACCATTTAGCAGAAGTATCTATTTTAAAAGATAGGAAAGAATCTTACTGAGTGAATCCACTCAAATAATAGAAAGATGGACGGAACACTTTGATGAACTAATATACGGGGAATGAGGAAGATCAAGAAGAAACAGTTTATAATGCCAGAGGAGAAGCTATAAATATACCAACGATAGATGAAGTCACAAAAATAATAAAAGACCTAAAAATAATAAAAGTCCAGGGGAAGACGAAGAATCAGTAGAAATGATGATGATGTTAAGTGAACTGCTCCAGTTCACTTAACAGAAGGGATACACGAGGCTATAAAACTAGTCTGTGATAAAGAATAACTGCCTGAAGAATTGACAACCGGGCTGGTTGGCCTATGCATAAACCACAGATAAAAGGTGACAGATCTTCAGGTGACAACTTTACAAGTATTGTATTACTGTATACAACATATAAAATGCCTGTAAAACTTATAAAGGAAAATTATTAAATAATGTTACAGAAGATGTTGTCGGGGAATATCATTTACTCTCAAAGAATTTCAAACAAGAAATTAGCTCTGCAGGTGGTATTCATTAATTTCAAACAAGCCTATAATAGAGTAAATAGAGGACAAATGTACAATGCAATGAGATTTCTAGAAATACCCGAAAAGCTAACAACTACGAGATTTCTAGAAATACCCGAAAAGCTAACAACTACGATGTTGAATAAATCACAAAATACAGTGCTCTGGAGTGGACACAAATTAACAGAATTTGTTGTGAGAAATGATCTGAGGCAAGGTGACCCCTCTCTACTACATTCTTCAACCTGGTTTTGGAATGTATAATTAGAAGCAGTAAATTAAAAATCGAAGGGATAATATACAACAACGACTATCAATGTGTAGGATATGCCGATGTCCTTACACTCCTAGCAAAGACCAAAGCTGAATAGAATAGAATAAAGTATCACAAAAAATTATAACAAGAAGATAAAATTTTCGTACTGCAATTAGAAATAAACCAACAAAAGGCAAAATACATGTTAATGGGCGATGATACCAGACCTTCTCAATTTCCAAAGTAAATATTCCATAAAAAAAGTCGTTACAATTAGTGAACAGGATTCCAAACCTGAAACAGCCACCTTCTGTGAAATTAGTATCCTTCGACGTTGTAAGCCTTTTTCCTTCCAAATCCATAAAAGACCTAACAACTATAATTTCGAAGCACAATTTTGGGTTGTCAGCATCTTAACCAAAATCAAAAGGAAGAACTCCTACAAAGCTACTTCAAATTCAATAATCTAATCTGCCAGCAATTGGATGGCTTACCTATGGGTTTCCCACTCTCACCACTGTTAAATGAGATATTCATGGCTTCATGGATTGATTAAAAATGTATTATATTAGTCCAAAGACGTAGACGATATTATTTGCATTTGGATTGGCACCGATAGACAGCTCAAATTGTTTCTAAAGTTCTCAAACTCATTCTGCAAACAAATGCAGTTCACCGTTGAAACGGAAGACAACAATAGTACCACAATCAACTTCCTAGACTTTCAGATCACAAGAAAGAACGAACAGCTGAGCTTTGACATATATAGGAAATAAATGAAATAATGACTATACACTAAATACTAAGTATTTTTTTGAATTACGTAATATACAAATGTTAGGCCAATCAAACAATTATTAACGATGATGGCTGATAGGTGAAGCCAGATGTATTCTGCCGGATATATGGAGCGACCTATATTAAAATCAAAGCATAAATGACACCCGGAAAGCATGAGCAAATGCGTAATCGATAATATGAGTAACAGTCCTTCGCCACAGGCTGACCTGACTTGGAGTAATGTATTTATCACATACAAATATTGCCTAGACAACTATATCCGTCAAATATGCCATGGGCGGTTTGTAATTCCCACAAGCATTGAAAACGGTTGTTAAAAATGTTCGTTAAAACACGATCGATAAGAATTAAGTGATCAAGTTGATTTAATCCCTTCAAATATTAAAAAAAGATATTAACACCTAGGAACAATAACGCCCAATCGTGTTAAATGCGTCGTTAGATTTGAAAAATTTCAAACAGAAAACAAACCGTAAACTACAATGCAAGTGCGTTTTAATTATCAGTGGCTAATGATAAACTATAAAAAGCATAAAAAACGCAGTTCCATAAGTGGTGCATAGTTAATTGTCTTATAATTATACATTAACGATAAAAAACCCACATGCAATATTTGAATAATTATTCGAAATCAAGTTCCATTTTTTCCTACCTAAACATTCGTAAATTGATAGGGCCTAGCATGTAACTAATTTAAAAAGGCAAGTAAACACGTAACTTATCGATTAAATTGTCGCATTAAATAATTTCGGGTACACTTCGTGTAAAAGCGCAAAATTACGAACTTCGGCCCTTCGTGCAGCGCCGCGTTTAAACCCGGATTAATTTTCAATCGAAAATTATAACAGCACAACAACGTTCATTACGCATGCGGCGTGTTTATCTAGATTTCTTTTAATAATGTGAATTAATAAGATTTATATTAAGGGCTAGTTTTATTTAACCAGAATGTACCTGTTATTGTGCGTGACCATAACTGCTATCCCCAATCGCGTATTTAATTAAGTTAGGATTAAGATTATAATAAAATATTGTCACGATAAGTTGTATTGTCACGATACTTTCTGTTACATAATTTCGCAATTTATATAAACGCGGTGAAATTACGTGTGACACAAATTACTTATTTTTAACCATACTTGGCCTATTTTGCCAGAAAATCAATTTCACAGTTACTTTTTAATGCATAACTTTGTTGACTATTTTCGTATTAGAATCTTATTATCTTTCATTAAAACATTACTTAAACTCCATACAAATAGGGTTTAACGACATCTATGTATAAATTAATTTTTTGTAAATAAAATAATAAATGGAAATATTACGAACAAATTTGTAAAATGCCGCGATGATCTTTTTGTCGCATAAATAATTTTAACTATTTTATTAGCTTGTGAAATTTCCAATGGTTACACAATTGAGAACTTGTAACCTTTATCTATCAAATGAATTATTTGTGCATTTTAATGAGGCATAAATATAATGTTTGATGGCGTGTTCTATAATATTAAACATATTTGCCCCCTTTACATTTTGCATTAAATAAACGTACACGAGCGTCATACTAAGTCAGATTTTAATCGCTTAATTTGCTAGCGTGCAGCAACTTTATGTCCTCTTCCCGGCGTCGTGTAAATAACTGTTTCGCTAATTTACTTACAATTATTTTATTAATTAACTTAACAATTGTAGCTCGTGCACGAAGAATGTAAAATAAAATTTCCCCGTCTAATTAATTGCCTCCTAAAACCGTTTGTAATGAGTGCTTAGTGAAAGAAACCATGAAAACTTGTGAAATGACTTCCAGTCTTGTCGTTCATTTGCACGTAAATGCATTGTAATTTGGCGCTTACGTGAAAGTTTCTTGCATGTGTCGGAACGGAGGGAATATACGTTAAATAGAAATTTGAAATTTTTAACTAAAATAATCCTGTTTTTGAAATTGTGATACATTTATGGTGTTATCGTGATTTATGTTAAATAAATTTTTTTGGATCAAGAAAATGTCAATTTTGAAAAGTTTCCAAGTTGAATTCAAAAATAAAAAGCGCTTATAATAAAATACCGATAAATCCTAATAAATTTTAATTGGGTTAACTAAAGTTAACTATGGGTTGATGTTTTTTTTCAAGTTCACATTGATTTTGATTTTCAATAATTTTGATTATGTATGTATATTTAATATTTATATCTATTTAAATATCTTTTACTGCGCCAATTTTATTTTTAATTATGAATCTGATTAATGTTTAATCAAAATAGTTGCTAACACAATTAATATGTCCGAGAAATGGAATAATTGGATGCTAAACAAGTAATTGGCGCGTTGCTTTGTGGCATTTTTTTCTCTCGCTAGATATAGGCGGTGGTCGGTGGATGGGGGAATTGTGCAAGATAACTCCGCACTTCCCCATTTTGACGCGTAGCCGTCCGAACTGACTATTCCGTGCGCATCCTCTCTCCCTCCGCGCACCGGCTTGATAATTAACTCTCTCTATTACTTTATTGGTTTGTGCCTGTCTATTTGGTCCTTCTCTTTTTTAATCAGACTGTTTCCAAACCGCCCGACCATTCTAATTGCCCTTTTATTGCCGGCGGTCCGCTCGCTTCATCTGATATAAATTTAACCAAACTGACGGTTCGCCGAGCAGCCGCTCCCCATCTTTAGCGCGCTCCATCGAACGCACCCCAATTTAACTTCTTTCTTTCGTTATTTACCTTTTTCGTCAATTCTTTAACTTATATTGAATTGTTTCTCATACTGACTACGAACGAATAACCAATCCAACAGAAATATATATTTGTTACGAGTTTTACGACTGAAACGAATTCCAATTGTATACTTATTTGTGCATATATTTCACGTGAATATAAATGACCTGATCTGGGTTATTTAAATAGAAATAATCCGGATAGTTTGCAACGAAAACTTTGTAATTGCTGCGAAGTCGAATAAATAGTTTCGGGTTTTATCCAATATTTTAGTTTGAAAAAAATGAATTACATGTGTTTAGCGTTTATTGATCAATTTTTAATTTTACAGAAAACTAATTATATTTATTTTTCATTACGCTCTATTAGGCAACTGGTTATGTTAATGCAAATTTGATTTTTCAGATAACAATATTTGCTCTTCTTTAACTTCTTACCACAAAGTAACTACGGCTTCATATACCATACATTTTAACATTCATTTAATTTTTACATAAATTATACGATTGTATGGTTTTCTTCTTTTTTATTGACTTTCGGGCGAATGGTGTTCCAAGGGTGACGGTTAGCGGTGTGTTGCTGTGTGTGTGGTGTTTATTATGGGCAAGCGGAAATTTATAAATTAGTGTTGAAATTAATTAAGATTTCCTTTATATGTGCTTGTGTGTAAAAAATCAAACTTTATCGTCCCATTCTCGGCGTGTTGATTTGAATATTATGTATGTACAATGTTAAATAATTTCATAATCATACCCGTTCTAAAACATTTTTTATTTTCTGATGGGTTAATTGGTAATTAAACTGTTAAACATAAGTCATATTTGTTGCTATAGAATATTTATTTTTTGAAAAATTAAAGAAAAGCATACATATGAACTGAATAAATTGTGTTACCTTCTCTAAAATGTTTTTTATTGATGTTCAGAAAATTCATTGTGGAAAGCTCATCGTGGAAATATTCATCGTGAGGTAAAATTCATCGCGAGAAAATTCAGCGCGGAAATTTAAAATTGTGGTTTTATCTGATTCATTATTATCAATCGTGTAGACCGTTCATTTTGATAGTTTGACAGTTGATTCTGACGTGTTAATTTTAACTGGTATTGTATGAATAATTTTGAACAAATACTTATGAATACTTAACTTTACCGTTTTTTCGTTTCTAACCAGCTTTTGTTACTTTTGTTGTCATGCTGCTGAAATTGGTATTCTGGTATTCGTTATGTGATCAATTATACACGATTGATGGAATTAGCAACAATCGAGTTATTCCTGCTGCTTTTGCTTTGTTGTCTATGAAAACCGAAGAAGTTTATAATCAGTTATTTATCCAACTCTAAGAAACTTATAAGAAAATATCTTACGACAGCACAGATTTCGAATAAGCGGTTATTAGTTCTTTCCACAATGTATTCTCACAAACAGGGTAGAAGGGATGTTTCCACTTCGGCCAGTACCTGTGGTGAAATATTCAAGCTAGTAGTCTTGAGTAAAGGTATGAAGTGGATCCAGATTTTGCACTAAAAATGCTGGCATAGGATGTTCGTCGTGCTACTCACACAACAGTATGGCATTTATTTCAGGACTAAAAGGTGAGCAAGCATTGAATAAGGGAAAATGGAACAGTACATAGCCGGTGCTGATCCCCTACTTCCAAAAAATATTATCGGGACATTGCTCTTCGAATGCAACTTGTTTAGGATTATGACAATTGTGACAATGCATTACTTTTGAGGCATAGTTTACAATTTTAACACTTAATCACGTTTTCCCAGTAGTATTTGTGATTTTCACAGCATAAACTTTTCTTTGACCGTAGTACTCGTTTATATATTACCTTCCCTTACTCAATTGCCCTACCTATAATATCCTTCCACTAAATATTCTAGTGTTTCTTTAGGATTTTGTACACGGTGTTAAAAAAAAGTGTTTGGGGACTGATAATATGGCTCGCAATATATCGAAAAGTCATCATGAATATGGCTCCGCAAATGGACGATTTCAGAGATACGAATCATTTTGCGTTTACACCACTTACACCACATCTCTGTGGCATGGACCTTAGAACTCTTTCGAGATGACCATTCGGATGACTCGGATTCGGTGGCGTTCTTGATATACTTATTGCTCTTGTTGATCATTTACAGGCCTAGCGTACACTAACTTTTTAAATATCTCTAAAGAAAGAAATCCAGGGGAATCGTGCACGCCCTTCCTACACATCTCTGTAGGATTTTCTATAGCTAGCTTTGATGTTTGACTTTACAATATTTATCGTACATACACGTATTCTTTTTATTAAAATAGACGCCTTCGTTTAAGTTTAGTTATTTAGTTATTTCCTGATCATCGTTTTGTTTAAATTAATGATTAATATTATTGTCAATAGATGTTTTATTTTTTTATCTCTAATGACCTATAACTTAATTTAAAAATTAACAAAATATTAAGAAAATATTAAAAAGAAAAAATTTTCCTTTTTCGTTCAGTCGATTTTATTGGTTTTGATTGATATCAATTGCTGATACAAGTGATATTAATTTGCATTTGTCAGCAATGCAAATACGAATTAATTGTTTAATTAATACCATAAAACATATTGCAGGAATCTCATATGAACCCTATTTACAGCTTGATAAATGTTATTACATTGAAGCAATCATATTCATATATTATAATTTTGTATTATACGATTAAACGATATTTTTTACGAAAATGATTTATGGTTATTGCCACGTTCATTAGTTTTCTCTAGTTGAGTGATGTGACGAGCAACTCTTTACCCATTTCAAAAAATTGACGTATTTTAAAAACATAAAAATAACTGGATTTCAAAATGTAAAAATAAAATATATACAAGGTGAAAAACATTAAAGTTTTTGTCATTTCTGGCAAAACAGGAAGATCATTAACTTTTCTTTTCTTAAACTTTATATATGTATAAAAAATTATAGGAATCATGAACATTTTCGCCTCCCATCGTGATCGCGTCAGTTTTGCGGAAAATTTATCCAATTATAAGAAAGTTTAGTGCGGACCACTTATATATTAATATAATATATTTTTATTAATTTCAATTCTACAAGTTCAGTAGGCTCATTAAAAATATTTTAAAATATTAATGAACACATTGGAAAAAGTTACATTTCGACATTTGATATAAATCCGTAAACACTCATTGAGAAGGATTTGGAGGATGGAAAGGATGAGGAGGATAGTGTGGCAAAAAATTAGGTGACAGGAGCAAGAATAAGTATAAGTGTCTGCGTAAAAAATGAACGTTGATTGTTTTGCAAACTTTGGTGGTACAGCCCATGTAGATCTTAAAATTGGCAGATTACAAGAGCTCACGTTTATATTCGCATGCCCAACCTGCACCAGTATATCGTGTAAAAGGAATAGCGGTGGTAGTTGAACTTACTTTGCAGCTAATAAGCAGGTGACTTTGTAAATAGGGTGGCATGTTATGGTGCTTAACTAATGATAAAATATTGCAATAACTTAGTATATGTGGAAATGTGAATGAGTTGTAACCAGTTTCCAACACCCTTTATATGACTCAGAAACAGCATTTGTGCTCGCTGATGCCCTACATCTATTCGTAACTGATTCCAAAGTCATTTCAAGCATGGAATGTCGTTTGGAAAACTCGTTCCACTTAATATGTTTTACGCAGTTTGCATACATTTCACAACTTTACAGATTTAATAGAATTTATGACTTAATAAACTCAGCTGTCACAGACTTCCTACACTAACAGATTCAATTTCTGGACTTCACAGATATCCATTCCTTAGACTACATAAACGATTGCATAGCCTTTATAGATATCATAGATACATATACATATACATATATATTTCACAGTTTCAACTTCATAAATTACACACATTTATAGATTTAATAGATTGCATAGATGCAATTTCAAAATATTTTTCATAGACCTCTTACTTTATATCTGTTATAAGGATGTTATCTATGAAGATTTCATGGATATTACACATTTCATATGTTCATAGATTTGTTATTAAATATTTCATAGACTTGTAGATATGAAAAACTTCTTACGCTGTTCTTTTAAAGCGCAATTTTAGAGCATCACTTACCAACAGTACAAGCTATAATGAGTGAACTGTGACATACAAACTTAGTTTTTATTCTTATCACATGCATACGAATTGTTAATGAGACTTAATTCGGAGTTCAAGACGAACTAATTATATTATTAGAAAAGATTATTAATTTATATAAATTTAAAATCTTTTCTAGAACTAGAAACATTCAACGCTTCATAAATTTGTGTTTTAAATTCTTAAAACCTTCACATTGAAGAGACCGAGCTACAATATTTTAGGCCGAGTGAACTCGCATTTTATGTCGAATCAAAACAAAAATGGTTCGACCTTAATAGTCCGCATTTAAAAGCACAACTTTACGCACAAGTGAGAATTTCAAATATACACTGCTTGTGAATTTTTTTTTCATGGAAGATAAGACTAGAGATAATTTTGACCAACTACAAACAAAAATAACACCAAAAATAATCACCAAACTAGTACGAATATGCATAGTATTTATTACAGAATATAAGCCTATGAATAACCCTGCGAATAGCGCCCCTAGCGACTGAGTGATTCTTCAAGGTCAACAATTATTTGGGACCAAATACATACACTGCACTTAGGTGCATTCTAAACTTGCATCGAGTAGCTTACGAATGATCAGAATATGCATCACTATTATAACCTAACAGACTAATTGTTGCAATGAAATTCCCAAAAGAGGAAAAAAATTCAAAGAAAAGTACGATAAAAATGACTCACCTCTCAGGGACGGCTGCTCATCACGTATGTACCACCATACAATGAAGACTCCAAGACCATATAATATTAAGAGCGCACTACACTCACCACAAGCGTCAATAATCACATCGAAATTCGTCGCGAAACGTGCAATATTTCACGAGAAACGCTACAAACTAACCAAACATTAAACGTCGTCCATCGCATTCGCCAAAAAACTGAGACCTACTTGGTTTTTTTGTCGTTACGCACGTCATCGTCAATTCGATCCTACTAATTCGTAGCATTATTATGCATCGACAAAACATTGCCATAAGTGGGAACAAAAAAAATGAGGACCCGACAATTTAATGATCGGATGCAAAAAAGACGCGGTAGGCTGAGGTGCGCTTTTGCGATTTTAACCCGAGTCACAATTATATACGGCTAGGAAGAAAACGTCATATTTTGACCTGTGTATCTCGGATGGTTTACTCTTATCACCTTTTTCTATATTTTGAAAACGGTGGCTTTTATAAAAGTTTAAATTTTAAACAATATTTATTTGAAAACTTTCGAAAATGTACTTGTCATCGCAACTGCGCCAGTTGATTGGAAATGTAAGAATGTGAGAAGTTCAGTGCGAACCACTGGATTTTGTATCTGCACTAGTCGTTGTGTTATTTTAAAGCTTTGTCAACATTGATACAAAGAAGTTGAACTGGATAATCAAGATTAAGTGAAAAGTTAATTAATTTATTCATGTCAAAAATCGCTCTTCTGCGTTTGAATGCGCCACCAGCTATTCATCAGAGGTTACATGTAGAGCTTTACTAATTTACAGTGTGTCAAATAAACATTATGATAAATTATTAATTGCAGTTGAGGTCGATTTGGAGCACCTATAATATATTTATTGACTCAATATGTGTCGTTAAGAAACACCATTGTATATATTATTGATTTTCGACGAAATTCACGGTTATCGTTACTTTGTTTGTTTGATTCGGTTGGGTTGGATTGGTTGCGACAAATGCAGAAACAAACGGGCGGAGGAACAAGCATATAACCATGACTTATTATTATTATTAGTTTTATACTGGAAATAACCAAACATTTCTACGTTAAGATAAACTAAAGGGTAGACTTATTGTGCGTTATAAAATTGCGACTCATTGACTCCACGCGTTGCAATATATCTAATAAATTACTTATTTTACGACCATTTAATTAATTTAAGATTAATATTTTTATTTTTTAAAACGAAATTTTATTACAAAAGAAGTTATCTGTAATCAAAACCCTACTCTTTACTGAAAGACGTATAACATATTTTTACACTGTGGTCGTTAAAATTTTCATAAATGGCTTCCTTTTGCGGTCTTAGACTTTTGAGAATACCATGACACAAATTACAATTTTTCTAATTCTTTCAAGAAAATTCAACGAATACGTATCCTATTAGAAGGACTATAAACACATTTAATGCAGCCCATATATCAAGTATGCCATAACAAAATGCCATGGGCCAGCGCCTGGTTTGTCTTTTACAGCTATAGGTTGCTACCTTCTGACCTATTAGATCGACACCACCCGTTGTTTGGTTGTAACTAAAAATTATTTCTCATTACTTTTTGTTATCGCCGTGGTTTATTTTGACGATGCATAGTGTTCAGCAACATCATGGATTTATTTTAGGCAAAACTGGCTGTAGTAAGATTTGTTGAGTCATCAACTCTTTGCACTAACTTTTTCGTAGTATCAAATCCTAAATTGCATTCACTTAGTCCATCGATTGCATATGGCGAAGCAGATTTTCATAGCCAACATATTTTTTGACCATGCTTTCTTGGCTTACTTGGCACGCACTACATTAATTTGTATTTACCTCTATATTGTCGCCATCTTAACTCAAGTTTAAATTAATTAAATTAAATTAAAAATTAAAGAACTCGATACTGTTTATAAGCGAAATGAAATTGATAGTACATTTGAACAACAAAATAAAACATTTAATACTACACTTGATTTTTTACAATTGAATGTAGTGACTTTCCCATTGTCAAAATCGATGTTTTTTTTGTATTGTAGTGTTATATATAGAGGTAAATACATATATATATATATATGTCGATATATATTTGTTGGATTGGGTTTTTAATGACTCGAAATTCCACTTAACTATAATATTAAAAAAAAATATTATATGTCACACTTGAATACAGTAATTTTATCCACCATTCGACTTTATTCACTTATGCCAGCAGCAGTTAATAATAGCTATTAATATTATTAACTGCTTACTTGGTTTAAAATTTTAAATTGTTCTCGCTAATAATATATCATTATTTTTTAATTATAATAGTACTAATGTAAGAAAAATTGAACTAATAACCAATTAAACACAAGTGAAGCCACGCATAGAATTACACGCAACAAAACACAAATGGGCTTACAAGAGAAGAACTGGAAAACATTACATACAACTAAAAAATGTAAGAAACATGAAACGAATAAAGAATTGCATATTAAACTAATTATAATTCTCACATTTTTGACTATTTTTTGTTATAGTTCGATATTAGCTATCCGAATTTTAATTGCTATTCATCAAAATTTTACTAAAATGTTGAATTAACATGTGATTTTAAACCTCGTTACATAGTCCGGACCTGCGAAGCCTAGTGTTACTTTATGTAATTGCGATCGCGTTTTTATCAAAAGTCGATATCAAGGACACTAGCAATATATGGAAATTAAGTAGTTTGCCAAAACATATGGCTGCAATCCTTAGAAGACCATTTGAAGTATTCTCTGCAAAAATAAATTAATAAATAATGAACTTAGAAGGCAAACGAAAGTGTGCCTGAAAATAGAGAGAATGGACGAATATAGAATATAGTATTGTGCGTTTTAGTACTGGTGTTGAAAGCTGGGGTTTCATAATATATTAAACAGAGCAACAACGTAGGTAATTAACTTTGAGGTAATAACAAGCTAACCGATAGTTGACGACAAATTAATCTTGTACATGCCAAGTAAGACAGCAAAGCATGGTCAAAAAATATGTTGGTTGTGATAATCTGTTTTTCCATATGCAGTCGATGGAATAAGTGGAGGTAATTTAGGATTTGAAACTAAAAAAAAGTTATTATACAGAGTTGCTGACAGGAATAAATCTTACTACAGCCAATTTTGTGTTCTATTGGTTCCTATATTTAGCAAAAATATACCAAAGTGGGAACCTTGTATCAAAATAAAAAAATAAATCCTTGAAGTTGCTGAACACTATGTATAGTCATAAAATAAACTACGGCGATGAGAAAAAGTTACGAGAAATAATGTTTAGTTACAACAAAACAACAAGTGGTGTCGATCTAATGGGTCAGAAGGTAGCAACCTATAGCTGTAAAAGATCAATCAGGCGCTGGTCCATTGCATTTTTTATGATAATTGATATCGTGGCATTAAATGTGATTATGGTCCTTCGAATAGGTTACGTATTTGGGGAATTTTCTTGAAGCAATTACCATGAGAAATGGTAACACCATGCATCAACAGTCGTATTCTCAAAAGTCTAATATAGACCGCAGAAGGAAGTCACTTATGAAATTGTAACGACCATAGTGTGTACGTCTTTCACTAAAGAGAGTTTTGATTACCTGTTATTTAAAAATTACCTGTTATTTAAAAATAAAAATATTAATCTTAAATTAATTAATTAGTCAAATAAAAAACTTAATTACATATATTACAACACCTGCATATTTTTAAGAGAGCTGTATGCTAATCCGGTTGTCGGTGTAGTTAATAAACCAAGTTGCAATTTTAAACCGTGCAATAATTCTACCCTTTAGTTTATCTTACTGAAGAAGATCTTTAAAGTATAAAAGTAATAATAATAATAAGAATAATGTCAATGTCATGGTTATATGCTTGGTCCTCCACCCGTTCGTCTCTTCATTTATCCCAACCAATCAAATCTAACTGAACCAACAAAATAATCTACCTCGAATTTCCTTGGAAATCAGTAATATAGGCAATGTTGTTCCTTAAAGACACATATTGAATCACAAAATAAATCATAAGTGCTCCAAATCAACCTCAACTGCAATTAATAATTTATTATAAAGTTTATTCGACACATTGTAAACTAGTAATGCTCTACATGTAACCTCTGGTGAATTCATAGTGGAGAATGAGTGCCCGCGGTTTCGTATTGGTGCCTATACTCTTTATTATTCGTATTCACAGTGGCTCAGTTAATTCATGTTCTTCCAAAATATTTTAAGTACGGTTGATATTTTAAATATTGAAGGTTTAAAACTAATTGGCAATGTGTGCATTCAAACGCAGAAGGACGATTTTTGACCTGAATAAAAAACGAACAATTAACTTTTCACTTAATCTTGATTGTCCAGTTCAACTTCTTTGTATCAATGTTGACATGTCTTTAAAGTCACACCATTACTTTGTTTGTTTGTTTAAATGTACACATTATTAAATTAGTATAAATTCAAAATATTTATAAAAATCACCATATTCAGATATACAGTAATGGAATAAAAGTTCCGGGAAGGAATTCGTTTTGAATTGAATAGAAATGTACTAATTAGATTATTTCAGGATTGAATTAACAAACACCTTATATATTATACCTCATATTCCTGAAATAGTCTAAGTTGTACTTTTCGATTAGTCTAAAGAATATTAGCCATGAAAATTAATTCCATTTCGGTACATTTAAATTTATAATATAGGTGGTATTGGATTTTGATTATTCCACGACTTTGATTAGTTGCTTCACACGTTTATTTTTAAGGAGTAAAGTTTTTAATAAATTTAATAGCTTTACAAGGACAGTTAAATTACTTTGGGCAACAGTTGCTTTCTATTCAATATATTTTTTTAATGAAATGATTTTAATGAATTATTGCATTTTTGTAATGATATTATTATAACAATAATACCGTTTAATATTTGGCCATGCTCGATCAAATTAATTTAGATTATATATGCATTGAAAATGAATAATTTTCTCTTCTTCCATTAGTCGCAACCAAATATTATGATTATTATTATTATTTATTCATTCCATAGACTGAATTATTCTGTTCTCAACTGAACTATGCTACGAAGTAGGGCGTCTATTGCTACAAGATTTATAGACATCTAACTCTAACCTTCAATAATAATGAACAATAACATTAGCCTAAAAAATAAATAAAGGAGTGATAACTTGTATAAAATTATGGCAATTCGCGTGCCAATGCGTTTCAAATCAATGAAGTACAGTCCAAGTGGATTATTAAGCGACTACATGAACCTACAACAAAGTAGAACAATAATGAATGGACCTCGCTATGAATTCAACATAACGACAGATAACTTAATTATTTAGGGGTTCAAAAAGCTTCGATAAATATTGTTTTGTTTGGTCAAGTTTACGTTTAGGAATTGTTTTAATTGCGTAAAAATGTTTTGTTTGTATTATAAATTTTAGGTGCAATTGTAATGTCATATAGTTCTAGAATTGAAAAGTTTAATCTTCATTACCTGTATTAATGATTTACTATTTTTACATTACCTCGTTTCACTCAATCTACGTCGAAGGAAATATTGACTTATCTATCTATTGATTACTTTTTATTACAATCCAGTCCTTTCCCACCTCATCGTTATTCACCAACGTTATTAACATTTTTCAAAACTGTAAAATTTATTGACAACTTGTGGAACATATATTCCTCATTTAAGTCATATTTATTTATAATTTTTTGACTTTACGCAAGCAAAATTACATTTATTTGTGTAAAAAAACATATTAGGTCTAAGTCAAGTCATAATAATGTTGATAATCAATACATAAAGTATACTCAAACTATCAACAAGTTCACTAGTAAACAAAATGAAAACTAATGAAAACTTTTAACCAGCAATAAGACCAACGACATATATCCTTACCTCCATTGCACAACAGAACATCCTAGAAGCATTTAGAAAACGTTGGCTTGAAACAGAAGGTTGTAGCCTTTGTAAGATGACATTTGAGTGAAAGAACAGCAAGAAATAATCTGCGGCTGATTGACAGAGGTGCTAACTCGACATTGCAGACTAACTGGGCACCTCTATAAAATGGGCCTGGTGGGAACACCAGCATGTAAGGGTTGCGGAAGTGAAGAAGAAAGGGCTGGATATATGCTAATCGAATGCCTAGCCCTATCGATAAGAGGATCCATCCTAGGGGACGAACTGAGGAGCACGGCAGAAATTAAAGTACTACAACACACGACGGTTAGCCTACCTTCATGTGGTAGGCTGGGTGACCACTGGTGAAGGACCCTGAATGGAGGAAGCACAAGCCCATTTATGTCTAAGTGCAGTGCGCTTGTGTGATACTTACGAAAAGAATGTATGAAAATGAGAATTTAGATTGCTACATATCGTATATTCACGCAGAACTAGATATGTATCCATGTCAACTGATTAAACGTAATAACACTAACAAGACCGCCCGGCGGCTCTACAACCAGTCAAATCTTATTAATATTTGCAACGTTTCCATCTCGCTCACATTCAGTTGATAATAATACGGAGCTTATTCTCTATCTATTTAAAGTTATACAATGAACTCTCTAACTCTTTTCATTTGCAAGTACTTTTTCTTGTCATCTTCAATTTTCAAATTTACGCATCACACACATCAGGTACGATAGTTAACTAACATGACACTGCAAATGCATATTTTTGATACGTTTACTTTTTCTTATTTATCACAATTTTAAATTTATGTCCAGTTATTGCTGAATGTACGGTAACCATTTTTCTGTTTTGGTAATTAATTCAAAAAATGAAAGTAAAAATAATTTTTGAATATGTTGAATTTTATTTCAGCAAATAATTTGTCATCTTCAGTAGATTTTGAAAAAAAAATGAAAAGTGTTATCGCACTGGTAATGTTCTCAAAGTTTGTTACACCTCATGTTGCAACAAAGTTTGACATTTGACTAACTTAATTTCTGAAAACCTAGATATTTTAAATTAAGTATGATAAGGATTTTAATTGTAGATGCTTTAGAACTGCAACCACAATTTCCGCTAAGTTATTATAATTGAATACGTTTATACCAGCGACTGATTGTTTCTAATGTAAGATATCGTGGAAAGCCATTTCGCATCTTATGTGGTATGGTATGTGGTACAACCACAAATCATCCCTTGGAATATTTTAACATTTTGGCTTGTCTGGTGGCAGTAGCAAAGCACCAGTAGACAATGATTGACACATGATTATAGTCATTAGAATGAATTATCATTGACGGTTAGGTTCAATTAAGTATCATGGTGATGCTCTATCCTTATAAAATGTATTGTCACTGCTAATCAGTAAACTAATGAAGACTTGTTACCTCGTCCAGAGAAGAGACCCCATATAAATTGGTGGATTAGTATCCATTTATCTGTGAAATTATATGTTTTGTGTAGCAGCAGTAGTTACTTAAACTTAGTAATTATTATATCAGACTTTAATGAGTTGGAGAATGTGCTGGACAAGCATTTTTTGGAAAAAAGATGGAATTAAAAAATAAATAAATTACGATTTTTTATTTGTTGCTTATTTTGTTATATATACTGGCAGATAATGTATCTAGCTTCGTCATCGGTACATCGGTAACAAGTGATCTTTCTACTCATACATCATTTGATAAGTATGTAAACGATGTGAGTAGTTTATTCTAGTAATACACAACTCAAATTCGATTAGAACGAAAAACTTAATTTTGCTTTTGTTGTAGGCTGTTCTAGGATATTATTCTTTTTAAAACTCAACGGAAATAATATGAAATAAATTTGTAACCCAGCATTTTTTGAAAAAAAAAAAATTCACGACGATTTAGTTACGTAAATTAAAACGTTGGTCAAATTAATCATTCGAATTCGTTTAAGGTGAATTCATAGTTGAGTTTAGTTAGGTGCGGAAAACGATTAGATCGTGGAGAGTAACCACCCGCCCCCTCCTCTAAAACGCTACACTTTACGAGCCCGTGACGGCTGATTAGCGACGACAAACACGTATTAGCATTTTATTGCTTTAGCCAGGCTCTCTACGCCCTCTAGATAAAGTGGAATTAAAACTGAAGAGCTCTTTGATCTCCACTGTATTAACTAAACTGCACTTATTAAATGATAGAGCGAGAGAGAAGTGCGCGACGCCGACCCTCCTCTTCTATTCATTACTGCGTTTAGACGCAGCTTAATAACTTGTTAAAATGATGATTAAAACATTCTCGCTCGGTTTTGGTTTAATTTTGTTTCCATTAAAACACGGTAACAATTTTAATTTTAATTAACGAACATAAGAAAACTTCAAAAGCCAAGAAAACGAGTGATGTCGTTTAAGTAATATAATTTATTGTGCTTTATTTACAAAAATTCACAGCTCTAAAAGGAAACAATTACGCAATTAAATTATTTATACTCGTAACTATTTATATTTCAGTACATTGCAACTTTTGCTTCACCTTCCATCGTGAACCACGCAAAACCAATTTTAAGTACACACCTTCGACGGTTTTCATTTTGTGTTGATATTGACATTTACGAAATACTTTTACAATTCTCACCATTCTACATTCTCGCAAAACGTTACATATTTGTTCTGGGTTGTTATTATTAATAATTTAATCAATTTAAATACTTGCGAATAATCCATTTTAATACTTTAATCATGAGGATAATTTTGAGTATAGCTTAGTAGTTTTATTTATATTATGAAGTTGCTGAAAAAACAACATACCCAATTTGATCATTTTTTTTTTAATATATAGGGACTAAGGCTTTAAGGAAGATATAGTAATATACATGTTTTGACCTACAAATGTCTAAAATATAATATTTGAAAAATATTGCCACGAATATATTATTATTTGCCTGTAACATCTTGCGATAATGAACACCTTCAAGTTAACATTCAATAATGTAATACAGAGGCTCTCAAACTTTCAACCATAACCAGAATTCCGCAGCGTAGTCATTTATCAAAAACGTTACTAAAGCATTGATATTTACACACGTGACCGGCTCGTAAACTACACTTTGAGAACCCCCGATTTTTACAAATGTATTCGCTACGTATTTCTAGGAAGTGGTACAGATTCAGAACTTCAAACCAAATCGGAAACACCTCACTACCATCGAGAAAACGTCACACAATTCGTATAAAATACAAGAAAGTTTGATTGCGAATCTACATTTTGATTAATTCCAGTCGCACCGGCACTCCAACACAACGTTCAACAACAACTAATTTAGTAATATACACAAATATAAGATATAATACACTGATATGTACAAAATCAACTAAAACATTTAAAGATTTATTTACACGTCCATGTTTTATGCACCGCCTACACCATCTGCAAGCCCTTCGTGATGTTTTCGACGTGCTCCTTCGCTTTGAGGCGCAGTGCCGCTATGGAGGTAGTTCTGAGATCTGGAGTGGTGTTTGGCGAATGGGAGTGTGCCACCGGCGGATGTCTGTTCGGATCCGTCGGCAGTGGGGATGTTAGGTAGCTTGGATATCCGGTTTGGGGATGGCTGAGGAAACCAGGCAAGGCCGTGAGTAACGGTGGAGATAGCCATGGGTCCATTGGGAGTGCTAAACTTGAACCGGGGGCTCTTGATAACGTCGACACTGCGTGATAGTCGCTTAGACCTAGTCTGGCCGCTTCCATTTTCTCCTGTCGTCGCCATTTTGCTCTACGATTTTGAAACCATACCTGAAACACAAAAGATCTACATTAGCTTCCTTGCTTCATGAAACAAAGAACATAGGATAAAGGACGTAGAATTTATTTTTAATACTGCAGGTTAGTAGTATTGGTATGATTTTTGTTGCACATTTTGACGGAACCATTTTATTGTTGCAAATTAAATTGCAAGTAATCTAAAAATCATATCCACTATTATTCCAATATGTAAGTATCAAAGTCATAGACAAGCAGAAATAAATAAAAATCTTTAAGGTTATATTGAGCTTGCACATGCTTTATGTCCCTCAATTTCATTACTTTCACGAATCATATTTAATAATATATTATGTGTCAATACACAAATGGAATCGGGTATTATAACGCAATGAGACAGAACAAATGCAGAAATTGTAAATATTTAATGCAATAAGTCGTAAGCCATCTATGAACATAAAATTGATTACACGTTGAAGACGAATAAAAAGCTTTTACCTGAAAACAAATACTTAGTTTGTTATAAATCAAAGATAACATCGATATAAAATGTAATTACTGACACAAAGTGAACAATGTGAAGCTATTAGGGAGTAGAAAATGCGGAGAAATTATAAAAAAAAAACAGGTGGCTCGTAGTATCGTTTCTATGTATTAACAACGTGCATGTTCAAAACTCATTAAATTTGGCCGTTCCCCACCAATATCACAAACTGCCGGTTTCAATTTTAAAAACATTTACCGAATAAACACCTGTATTTGTTTTGTAAGGCCATTATATTAGATACATGATGTCACTTAGATGTATTTCGGCCTCGATTGCTTGACAAATATAATCAGGTTTTTTTACCCAATATAATAGCATTAGGGAAATTAATCATGTTTGACTTGCAGTAATTTCATATACGTTTAAGCGAATGGTTTTTAACGAGTACGGTTTCTATTTTCCCGTGCTATTAGCGCATCAAGAAAAATCGATTATTGTTTGTGAAAGGCTAATTATCGTATCGGTTAATGCATGTACTCGGAAATTCGAAATGATGAATATTTATTTAATTTGTCTCTTTGTAAACTAAATGTAAACTGGGTGTAATTATTTTCTAATTTATCGACTGGAAATTGATAATTAAATGACGGGGACAAATTGTTTAATTTATCACAAATGTTTTGTAATTTACGAATGAATTAAAAATGGAAGACAGGCTCGTTATTAGTGTATATAGTGAATAAATGGGGAAAATAATGAAATAGTCTAAATAGATTTAACAAATTGTAATGAATGCAGGAAAAGAACAGAAATGTCCAGAGCAAGTTTTCAGAAACAACTAACTAAAGAACTCCAGCTAAAGGCAAATCAGGTGATTTACTACCAGAAATGGAGAAGAGTCAAGAGATGTTTGAAAATATGATCAAGGAAATCAAGGATATAAAGTTAGAAATAGAAGTAGTCAAAAATATGAAAAAATACTTAATATTATTAAGGAAATGAAAAACAAAATAATGAAACTAGATACGATAACAGAATGCAAAATGAAGTGGTGGAGAACTTTATGGTAAGGGTCCGGAAGACAGAAGCAAAGATAAAGAATCTAAAGAAGATAGGGAACAAAACGTGTTTAGAGGAAATGGAAAATACAGCGGAGAAAATAAAAGTGATCGAAGCCAAAAATAACTTAAAACAAGAACCAATGAAATCCAGCAATGCATAAGAAGAAAGGAAAACGAAGGGAAAACACGGACAGAACAAAAGCGGGATATCGGAAACTTATCATAAATGGTGTAATGTAGAAATGGGGCAAGGACAAGCAAATACTAGTAATAAAAATGGGGCAAACGAGTACCGAACCGAAAAACTAACGAAGAAAGATAAAAGGTCAGGCAAAACAAATGAAAAACTGGTGAGAAACAAAGAACTAATGATAAGTGAGACTAAAAAGAGTGAGAGAGGAATAAATGGAAAAGAAACAGCAGAAGTTAATAATAAGTATACACACTTGGAATGTTAGGAGTCTCAACAACAAAAAAGTTAGTAGCAGAATTTGAAAGTACAAGACTAGAACAACTAGCAATTACAGAAACGAAAAAAAGAGAAAGTGGGTATATTGAAGTAAAGGGGAACACATATTGACATACAGTGGTGGAAATAGAAGCGGTAATGCTAAAGAAGGAGTAGCCTGCTAATAATGACATGGAAAGCAGTATAATACTAATTAAAAATACTAAAATACTAATTATTTGGGGATAAAATGAAGGATAAGTATGGAGTGCAGAATCACGTAGAGGAAAAAACACGCTCGGTGCTAATTATCGGAGACCTAGATGGATGGGTAGGCAATGACCCAGAAAGATCAGGAGAAACAATTGAGAAATTCGGTGCAACAACGAAAAAAACCAATGGATCATTGACTTCTGTATTGAATGACTTAATAATAGGCAATACACAGTTTGATCGTAAAGACCTACATAAATATTCAAGAGAAGTGGCTACTCGGGGAGAGAAGCCAATAATAATAGATTTAATACTAGTAGAAAGATTAAATAAATAAAAGTTATGTTTATTTCTTCTTCAGTTTTGCTTCTCTATTCCCCTTCATTATGTTTATTATTGATTAACCTCCCTATTTTATTTAATACTATTGCAAGTGAAGAATATAAGCAAATGAAAAAACAATAAAATCATTCGATTTATTCTCATCTAACAATAATTTGTATGCAATATTCTCGTAATTTTAATTATCTCATAACCACATGGAATAGCTGGTGCGAAAAACTACATATGAGCGTTTGCTTTTCTGTATGGTATTCATTCAGAAAGCGATACCCTACGGCAATGCAAGCCAACCTATATTAAATTTGTCTTCATTTTGATATTTAATTATTTTACAGCAAACTTCGCCCTCAAAGCGGCACGAATTGTATGCTGTCGCGGAGTCCATTAATGACAATAATTAAAGAAATTTTAATTAGTTCCTAGTATTCTGTGGATATCTTTAATTGATATATTTTGTCATCGTTTCTATTTTTGACACGGAATTAAATAAATATCGATGTAAATATTACAAAAAAATTTAATTTTACACCAGCATTTGATAAATGCCAGGTCATTAATCCCATGTAATCGCAGTTTTTTTTTAATAATAATAATAAAAAGTAATCGTAATTTCATTAACTGAATTATTCAAATACTTATTTTAATTTTATTTTTCTTATTTTGTGAATACATCTAAGAAACAATTGATGGAAAGAATAGTTGTGTAAAATGCCATTAAATTCCAAATTTGCAAATAGTCTATTCAATTATGTTAAAGGTAACGCGTCTACACATCATAAATAAAATCGAATCTCCATCGAAATGTTGGCTTAGACATAGTATAAAACTGTTTATGCACCCCTGACGATTCACTAAAGAAGTAAGGGTGCAGAGAAGCAGGGAAGGGAAGAACCAAGAGTGGGCCCACCCCTTGATTATCCTTATTCTTGAGTTTCCCCCAGACGCCGGCCATGTTAGTGCCGAAGGCAAACTCAAAATTGGTTTTGAACTGATGCATTAATTGACAATTTGATGTCATTCTTTACCCGAGCTAATGGCGGGCTGAAGCTGTCCTAAATTGAGTAAATCTAATAAAAACTTTTAGCGTAGTCTTCGGAGAGAGAGAATGTAATTTCGTGCTGTTGTTGTTGCCGAAAGATCGGGCCAAATATTTATGTATGAGAAATTCGATAAACGTCGTTTAATCAGTTGTTATTAGATGTGCATAATTTGTTGTATATGTAGTAGCGGAAATTTTAGTAATTTTAATATGACAAATAACTTACAATACATTAGGTAAAATAAATATGATTTGCGGTATTAAAAATTTGAGCATTATTAGTAAATATTGAACGAAATATTTAAATTCAATCATATTTTAACATAAATTATGCAGGCTTGCATTCATTATTTAATCGTCAAGACCTGGTAAATATTATCAAAATCCGCATACAAATTTTCTCGTAATGGCCTAAATGCTATTCCAGAATTTCGGGCACTACATATATAACATAAGATAGGTTCACTAAAAGCTTACTCAACAAAATTACCAGCAAGTAATATTTTTGAGACATCTTAATTTACCAATTGTATGCTATGGTTTGCCTTTATCTGTTTAATTGTAAACCGAAAAAATAAGACTCAGCTCTAAATCTGATATCATCATATAACTACACTCTAAAAAATGCACGCTCAATTTAACTATTCCAAAATTGAAGCAACGAATATACTTCTCATTATTTATCATACGAAATTGTTGTCTTGTTTTGATTTTAATGTCATGCAAATACTCATTTACTTCACATCGCATGTGCGATATTAACGAATCAAATTAATACTAGACTAATAAAGCCCATGGGAAATTATCGCTTATGTTAAAGCAACACGTCAACTGCATGGACATTTAATTTTGAAAATTGAAGTTTTATGATCAGTAACCCTCGCTATCATGCTATTTTAATGATAATAATTTCAATTGAATTATTTACACATTAGTATTTTTTCGGCGATTTGTGCACAAATGCATTTCCGCTCTCTGTGAATAAGTTTGTTAGACTACATTAATCATATTAATTATTCTTTATTGGTACAAGAAATAATCAAATACCTTAATTCGCAAATGTCGCTCATTTACTAGGAAACTAACAATTAAATAATGTTAAAAACATTTTGAAGAGCTTGTGGAGGGGCTAAGAAATACATTGTACCAACAGCCGCAAATATCATAAAATCAATTAAAAATAATAAGGTGAGATACAAAAAGTAAAAAAGACTGCAGAAATTGAATATTTTCAAGTAGTAAAGAAGACATAAAGAAATACGAGGGGAGATCAGTATTTACGGTCTATGGAGATACAAAAAGTAAAAAAGACTGCAGAAATTGAATATTTTCAAGTAGTAAAGAAGACATAAAGAAATACGAGGGGAGATCAGTATTTACGGTCCCTAATCCATAGAAGGAAACAAATTGAAGAAATATCAAATGTTTATTTTTCTACATAATTACCCCGAACGACGATGAATTTGGTCCAACGATGCTCCTAACCTTTGAAAAAAATCCGGTTACTCTTCCGACCAGTAACACATTATCCAGACATTATAGTCGTAATACCTGGTCCCCCGAAGATATTCTCTTAATTTTGGAAATAAAAGAAATCGCTAGGGGCCAGGTCTGGTGAATATGCGGGATGTTCAAACAATTCAAATCCTGCGTTCAAAATACCGCTCATGGCAACATGCAACATGGATTTTGTGGACAGGAGCATTGTCTTCATGCTCAAATGCGTTGCTCAAATTTCCCCGCCTTTTTCCTTGACACAATCGCACAATCTTGAAATTAAGTCGGCATTGTAGGAGCCTATTATTGTATCAATCATCAAAATTTCGTCTGCGTCCCAAACAATGTGGCCATAACTTTACGGGTGGCAAAACACAAAATTTGTTGGGTGGCGAAGAACCACGGCGATGCCACTCTGTTGCTTCGCGTCAGGATCGAAGTGGTGAACCGACGTTTCATCAACAGTGCCGAATCGACAAAGAAATTCATCAGGATCTGCTTTAAACTTTGCCAAACTGGCTTCAGAATGCAATACTCTGAAACGTTTCTGATTAGGTGTCAACATTCGTGGGACCCAATATGCAGACAACTTTTTTAGAACCAATATATTTGTTAAATATTTTCTATAGTACCATAAGAAAAATTTTTAATTTCACCTAACAGGTAACAAGTAACAAAAACTAACAAATCACTGATATTTTATAGTATGCAAAAATAAGATCCGCCAAGGGAATAGAAATCCATCATTCAACCCGTGAACCCTAATAAAATATAAATAGTCACATTCACTAAACTACATAGATTAGTCATTATCGTACCCTTTATAGAAATAAAGCCGTCAAAAATGCCTTTGTTGTGAAAAAATTGATTCTTTGGAATTGAAGTTTGTGCATTAAGTCTTTACGCCAGATTGAACAAATGTTTGATGGAGGGCCATGAAGTATTTAAGGCTCCCGAAGATCATACAAAAGAAACTTGTTAGTTGAAGAAAAGATTGGGCTATTGTAAAATCAAAACCAAGTGCAGGAGAAAGCTTTGCTCTGGTGTAAAACAGCATAGCGGTGGATACTTTCATGACCTGACATACCGCTGAAGTATTACATTACACATTATATAGGTAGAGCTGAAGAGCAACACTGTCGCGTATGCCAAGAATAAGAGGAGGCGGTAGAACACATACTATGAGAACATAACTTATGTGTGCCGTATGTGTTCTGCCGTTTCCTATTCTTATTGGCATGCACGACAACGTTGATCTTCATCTCTACATATAACATAGTTTGTAATGTAATGGTTCAGAGCAGTATGTCAGGTCAGGAGAGTATGCTTAACGTAGAATTTTGGTTGCGTGACCATACTAATGAAGGTCATTTTTTTCTTAAGTCAACGTTTCGATTTATTAATTATATCCTTTTCAAGACCAAAAATTAAAATTACTAAATGAAAATTAGTGACAATTATGCCAGCAGAAATATTGAAATACTTACTACGGAAGTTATGAAGTACACAAAGTATTTTAAATTAATTCCACATGGACAAAATTTGACACTACCAGAAACTAGACTTTTATCTCATTAAATTTAAAGCAATAGAAATTGAACATTTATACAAAATCAAGGAACAACAAGTGGATCATTATTTTGTTGGCAAACCATGCCTGTAGCCAAGCGTATATATTACTGAAATCATCAATATCCTTTTTTGAGTTCATGTCAGTTCTGTGTTTCACATTTCAAGAAAGAAGTTGTAATTGGGATTATGGTCTTTTCTGTTGCAATGTTCTGCCAAAGCACACCACGGTATATGGTTTAAGTTTACAGTCGCTCCTATTTATATATAGGTATAATAGATCGCATTTAGTACAAGGTATTTGGTAAACTACCGCTGTTTTCATAAGTAACGATCTTAAGTCTACTGAAGTATTTGTTGATAGTATTGCGACATTTATCTGTAATGATAACCGAACTCTTGTTTTAAATATGGCTTTCATAGCAGAGGAAAGTCATTCTAGATAAAGCAGTCTATTATAATTAATTGGTTATCTGCACATTTGACATGACATTTACAAAAACTGACGGGTGGGAACAGAAAACAAAATTATTTTTAACAAACTTGAAGGATCATTGTTGCTCTTCAATATGTTGTGTAATCTATGAAGGATGGCTTGACGTTGGTAAGGGCAACAATATTTAAAATTAAGGGTTTAAGCCCCAAAAACCACATTTAATTTATATAAAAAGTGCACTTGAACTATAATTGAGATATCTGCCGGTAGATTTTTGGTAAAAATCAAGATTGATACTATTATCTTCTGATAAAGATATACTTCTGTTCATTGTAATTGGTGCTCATTGAACGAATCAAACACCCTTACAATCTCGGTGTTAGTGTCATGAGGATTGGCACAAATAATATCATCATTATATTGATATAAAAAAGGCAATTGAAAGGTAAGTTTCTCCACAGCATACTTAATACGGGCGTTCATAAGAATGTCAGCAACTATGGGGGACAGTAACGGCCCTACAGGAGTACCAAAAATCATAAGGGAAAACCTTCAAAAGAGAAATAAGCTGTGTTAAAAATTAAACTAATAAGATCAAGGAATTTTTTACATGAACTTTTATTGGTACTGGTACTGGTATTCAATCAGATCCTAATTTTTCTGGACAATATCCAAAAACAGATCTAATGGAATATTAGTAAACAGGGAAGGAACATCTAAAGACACAAGTTCAAAAAGACTGATGGCTTTAATTCTATAATAATTAATGTCAGTAAATGAAATATACCAAGTATCAGAAATAAACTTGGCAAGTTTGAGATGAATAAGATTGAGCGGACGATACAATTGGTCTTAAGGGATCTTTATGTATTTTTGCCAAACTATAGATCTTAGGAGCTATTGAATAATGGAGTATTAATGATTTTTCAATGTAATCTTTTGTAAGTAAGGCTTCTATAAGTTCGTTATGTTTGTTCTCAAAAGCACAAATAGGACTTGAAGAAAATTTAAGAAGAGTTGCCCATGGGGCAGTTAACCCTAGCCGAGACCGAGGATGGACTATGGAATGCGGCGGTAAGGCTGTCGGATTTCTATACAGAAGAAACTTTGAACTAAATATTGATAAAAATAAATTGTACAGGAAATGGGGAGGCACCAGCAGGAGGTAAAAGTAAAATGAAACGGAGAAAGAATTGAAGAAGAAAAGAATTGATGTATTTAGTGTGCATGGTGACAGGTAGCAATAGCAATAGTGAACACTTAAAGTATGTATGTGGGAAACAAGAAAATTAGAGGAAGAATGGATTTTTGGAGAAAAGATGGTGACATAGAAGACCTGTGTGAAGAGCATATTGATGTATACAGTGGAATTACGGGGCGTGACTGAATAGGAGACGTTGGAGCGAATTTAGAAAGATCAACATCGAAGTATATAGCTCTATAAGAGTAACTGAGGCAGGAAGATTGATCGTTATATACGACCTGACAGCAAATGGGTGGAGAGAGCAAAGGTTGGGAGAGTTAAAAACAAGGGACACTAAGCAAATTGAATTATTGAAATGGCAAGAGAACAAAATAAAGATGTATGAAAACTGGGTTAGTGGGGGTACAGATACGGGTAAGAGAAGGAAAGGAGCATGAAGTGGTTGGGAAGTGCAAGTAAGTAAAGGCGGAGGAACGGGAAGGTAACGCAAGATATAATAAATGTACATCTGTGTATGGAAGAAAACTGGAATATGTGAGTGGGAGGTAGAATTGGAGCGATAGAGAGAATGATTGCACTTATTGGTTGGACGAATAGCACAAGAGATGCGTGTAGTGTGCAAAAGTGGCGGACGGATGGAAGCACTGGGAGAAAGTAAGGAGAATGTTGGCAAGAGAAAGAGAAATATAAAACTGTAAAAAAGTTAAATGAGATAGGAGGAGAAAGAGATATTGTAGAAAGTAAAGTGGTTAGGAAAGAAAAGGAAATAAATACGAAGGCAGAGGCACGACAAAGAGTAATAGAATATTGATGTCTTCGTTATGATAATATTTAAGGTTTACTTGTTTTATTGGAATGTAATTGCATTCAGATTTATTGATTTTATTATTGCAGCGATATATTTCTTTAGAACTACTATGAATGTAACATTAAACTATATAGCCTAGTTCATTGCAAATCCAAATTCATTAAATATACATACGCGTAACATGTATCAAAGCAAAATACTTTTTTGGAACTGCAACCAATATTAAATTTCACACTACAACGTCACCGTAAGTGCTTCTGATTTGTTGATAAAATCAACGTTTGTTATCACAACGGCGTGCAGAATGTATTGTGGTAGCTAATGACATGGCGGAGGCCGGATTGCCCCTATTATACTCGAGATTGTATTACAGGCGCAGATCTGCGCCTGACATCTTACCAAGTCAGTCTCGGCATGACGCCGCCTAAGGTCTACAGTTCGACAATAAATTTGGCTTCACAATTTGGGAATGTAAATTCGTAGCATATAAATAATATTTATCTATCAATATATATTTTTATAAGAAGTTTTTTATTCTCCATAAAATAACTTACATTTTCATGTAAACGGAAACTTCTTGTTTTTAAAATCACAAGTGTAGTTTAGTTATAATTGATGAAAAATATTATTAGCTTTGCTGGCAAAACCACCCCGTTCAGAATTTCACTAATTGTAATACGCACGACGTGACTAAAAGACTCATAAAATTACGCCACACGCACAAAAAATCAAAATCACCAAAATAGAAAGTCAATTTCCGTAATAACAGGTTTGCTCGTAGCTAATAGCGCTTATTATGCTCCTCAAGCTTTGTGGGGGTGACAGGCTCACGGTGGTCTGGCAAACATCACCCCCTTAATAAATTGGCAGCTACACACATCAACGTCACTGCGGCCTTCTTTGTTATATCTGGCTAATCGGGCCTCTGACGTGTAATTTGCAAGGACGCGTGCGAGTCACGTGACCCACGGCGTCGTCCGCGATTGTTTAAAACTTGTTACCGTGTTTCGTTTGTTTGTTGTGCGACGCTTACCGCTTGTTATTAGCGTTGTATTACTCGTTTTATGTACGGCGTCCAATAATTACGTCCACAACTTCGATACATTGTGCCCACGGGACGCTTCGGGATAGTTTTAATGGAATATCGTGAGAATGATCTAAAATAACGGCCGATCTACGTTTTGTAGCGATTTCATGTGAGAGCTTGACGAGTTCATTAAATCGGCTCTTAACACATTCATAGGTTGAAAATGTCGAAACATGGAATACAAAACAAAACTACAGCATGTAGAGAAACAAAAAATCGGTTTAATTTGAAACTTCCTGGAATAGATAAATGACGCGATACGTCATGTTTGAGCAAGTCAATTTTTGACGCTGATTATGATGTTTCACTGAAACGATTGACATTTTTGGTGAAGGTTTGCCGAATTTACAAAGAATGTAAATAAGAGGTTCTCAACACTGCATTTGTAGAAATAAGAAGGAAGGTGGCTCTGCATCTGCACAATGTTGGAGGGCGCTACATCATAAAAGGCACTATGAAGAAACAAAACCGATTTTCCACGGGATGATTTGAACAGTATTGATCATGTGTATGAAAGTGGGGTAAAATAACTTTCGAAAGACAAGGGAAGTCTTGGCAAGAGTCTTTCAGAATTTTGAACGAATGCCTTCAGAAACTTATGAAATTTCGATAATGCTTTATAAAGATTTCTAAATTTGCGTTTTTCACAGAATATTCCTTCTTCAGAATAACGCTCAATTATCTAGCCTTACTGTTATAACATAAATCATTTAAACGTAGTGAAAATTCATATAGGGACAAATTGAATTGGCCATAAAATTGGTAATAGGATATTTGGACTGGATACTAGTTTGGGTCAATGTTTAATTTAATAGCGAAAACTTCAAACAGAAAAAAAAACACATCTGGACAAGACTAGAGATGTTTCAATAAATGTCTTACAGTACGCAAGGTAATATAGCTAACTCAATCCTTTAGTTTATTTCTAAATGTTAAAAGTAAGGCTGCGTGTATAAAGCGGTAGCAAATAAAATGAATGATAAATTCCGCTTAACCACGTGAAATAATGTAGGCACCCCAAATGTTGATCAAATATTATTCATATACAGAAAATGTACTAGGATAAAGTTGTCCTGATAAAAATAAATAGTAAGAATTACCCAAAAAAATGTTTTTGTTAAAAAAGTACGTTAGGTCTATATGTTAATTAAGTACAAAATGCAAAGGAAATAGTTATACAAAATAGTTCACCCTTCTTATACTCTCAATGGCGGAGAACGTCATTTAATTTTCCATAAATATTGTGCAAAATACAAAATGGATATGAGAGCGAAATAAAACAGTAGTTCAAGGGAAAATGCGAAGAATTCAATACGAAAATACTGGGAAAAAGCGACAAGTTATAAACATTATAAACAAACGTAATAAACATGGAAAATATAAATGAAAATCAATTATCGACATCATTCTCATGTTACAATTAAAAGGGTGTAAATAGCAACCAATGCATAGTTAAAATGATACGAAAAAATACGGACAAGATGAGAAAACTGTAAATACGTGCAGCCTAGTATTAAAATATATAAGCTTGAAGACAAACGAAAAGCTTTCATATTTTCATATCAAAACAATAATAACTGAGAAAAAAAATTATGGGCCATCTATAAGAGCTGTATGTAAAGTAAAGGCCAGAAGACATGTGGACAAACTACCTGCAGCAAAGAAAAATTTGGACGTTTGAAAATGAGATAAAGTAGGAAGTTGTAAAGTATATCTTTAAAATGTAACTAATGTATACGAGATTATTTATTTTTTTGTGCACATTAAAACCAGCTGGATACTCTGGAAATACAATGAATGAATGATAAGTGAAAAGTGCGCGCCAGGAACTTGAAACGATCTTGGGGACACAGTTACTACACAGAACAAAATTAGTAAAATGTATAAACCCATATAAAATAAAAAACGACTGCTGGAGAAATATTAATATTAATATACTGAAGTATTAAAGTATGTTTTGTTAGATTCCTGATGATCCTGTGGATACATCTACATCGAATAAGAAATACAATTTTGTGAAACTATACCAAGTGTGTTTAGTTTTATTGGTTTATTAAATTATGTGGAAAGGAATGAAAGGTTTCCATAAAATAATAAGTACCTTGTGAAAGACTACGGCCGTCCACGATCAAATACCATCGGTCAATGGCCATTAGAAGAATTGAGAAGAATCATAGAGGACATGAGAACTAATATGGATTTGGACTGGGAAGAGGTACTATTTGATAATCAGAAATAACTATTAGGAAATACTATTCGTGGGATTTTTAGGTCTGCTGTTGGGCTTTAGTAGTACTCATGGGCAAGAGGTTTTTCAATACTGTTGAAAATATATCAACTTAATGCAAGAAAAACTACTCCACAGGTGCACCCAAATGTATGGTTTACTCGACTTCTATGTAACAAAAAGTTTTCCATGGCATATACATAAACAAATCAAACCTTCACTTATCATCTATCATCATACCACTCTGCTGTAATAAGGACTTTAAGCTATACATATATTATCAATCAATCAACCCCCAAACAGCACAATAAAGAAACAAATTGAAACAGAAATGACAACGTAAACTTATATATATATATTAAAAATGTATCTTGTCAAATCTGACAGCAAATAATCGCTACTGACGAAGGGTAATAACCCAGAAACAATATTGTCTAGCGTCTTCATGGACCTGTTTTAATTAATGTTCACTACACCATTGAGGTGTAAGATTAGACCATCTTTCGTGTATATATATATATATATATATATATATATATATATATATATATATATATATATATATATATATATATTGAAAATGTGTCTTGTCAAATATGACAGAAAAATGTAAAATTTACACGAAAGATGGTCTAATCTTACACCTCAATGGTGTAGTGAACATTAATTAAAACAGGTCCATGAAGACTAACTGGTGGATCGCTAGACAATATTGTTTCTGGGTTATTACCCTTCGTCAGTAGCGATTACCAAGAACCTTAGTTGTTGAAATACCTTTACATGTAGTGGCCATCAAAACTTCTTGGCGCGAGCCAATCACTCCTAATGAACCACTGACAACAGAACACTGACAAGACGATACCTTGTCTACTCGCCGCGAGGTGTTAGACATGTTCACTACACCATTGAGGTGTAAGATTAGACCATCTTTCGTGTAAATTTTACATTTTTCTGTCATATTTGACAAGACACATTTTCAATTTGAATTGTTTTTGAACTTAATTGCAGCAATCCTTTTATATGTTGACACTGGACATTTGACAGTCGTCTTGTTTACTCGCCGCGAGGTGTTAGACAAGGTATCGTCTTGTCAGTGGTTCATTAGGAGTGATTGGCTCGCGCCAAGAAGTTTTGATGGCCACTACATGTAAAGGTATTTCAACAACTAAGGTTCTTGGTAATCGCTACTGACGAAGGGTAATAACCCAGAAACAATATTGTCTAGAGATCCACCAGTTAGTCTTCATGGACCGGTTTTAATTAATGTTCACTACACCATTGAGGTGTAAGATTAGACCATCTTTCGTGTATATATATATATATATATATATATAATTAAAAACAACTGAAGAACTTGATTTAGCAACTATCCTTAAAAATGTCGGTAAATAAACTACGCCTCCTCAAGAACGTCGAAAATGTAAACAACTACTAAAGGAAAAAAGGAAATATTGCATTATACTCGCAGTTAAAACACGATGTATTGAACAACAAAATAAAAAAAGAAGGGGGCGAAGGAACTATTGCATGAATTATATAGACAGAATAAACAATAACCGATAGAAGGACAAAACAAGAAAACCCAACAAGCAAAAGATGTGTCAGCGCTTAGAGAATAATTATATTTCGTTATTCACAATCACTATAGTAATATGTCGATTCCAAACTTTTTCCAGGTTTGAAAGTACGTCATTTCTAACCGTCCTTATTTTCTCACGGGTCGAAAGTAATCACTTTCCACCAATGGGCGAAAAAGTACGCGCTGCCAACCATTAGACAATTACATGTTCAATAATATTTAAGGCCGTAATAAATTTGGAAACGCTTCGGCAGCTGATTCTTTTAACTCAGGTGGAGTGCCATGATCCATTCCACTATCTGAACTTTCATCTCACCTCTTATGTCATGAACAAATATCAAATGGATTAAATGGAATGTCATAGGCTACTTCATCAACTTACTATATTGTAATCAATTTATTCGTATTTTGAAAATTATTGAATAGAAACGGTGGCGATTGTGAATAAACTAGTATACAATCCTCACAGAAAAGTTTCATTACGCCTCGGGATATAGCTATCCTTATTAATCGGCTGTAATGAAACATTTTCCACCTTGGATGTAATATACTATTTTTCAACAGGGTGTGTGCCCTTCGACGGAAGTTATCACGATAGAGACCTCTGCTGTTTATACATGAATTAGGATACGTACGCGAAATGGCAACATAATGCAATACAAGAAAAAGTGTAACAAAGTATTTACGGTCAGTATTACACACCCAGGGTGAAAAAAAGAAATTAAAGGCAGAAAACAAAGCATTTCAAATTCTGCTACGGGCTGAAGAAAATGTAATCAGAAAGGACGACGAAACAAGAACAAAACATAAAAAATGCTTTATTTGAGAATTTTCTGATGTACTGCTACCGGTAATCTAGATCTAGAAGAGTAATATTAAAACTGTGATCTGGATAATTGAGGGGAGTGATCTAAGGAAGTAGTGGGAAAAAGTACTTTTAGGCCCACATTTAATATAACCTTGAATTTTATTCCAGAGCTGCAGTAGTACATCTGCCATCTTTAACTCATCTCAACTTGCGAAAGTGTTTGGCTAAAGAGTCTTATCCAATTATACTACTAAATCAAAGGCATGTATGAGTCTTTATACACAATATTTGTAATAAGCATTTTACAATAATTTAACCACCACACTCATAGAACCACATTTGGAAAGACGAGATAGTGTATGAAATAATAATATTAAAATTTACTGCGATAAATGGCTCGAACAGAATGTAATTACCAGAACATGAAACATAAACATTAAGGGGGGGTCCTGCTTTAGAAGGCTCAAAAAATCGATTTTTTTAATTGCTCAAATCTATGCCTAATATATCTAAGAATATGTATAAAAAGTTATAGCGGCTAATTCGCAATATTTTGAAAGATACAGCACTAAACACAGTGAGGTGTCGAGCAAAAAATATACGAACGCATGAACGCTCGGACAAACGAAGCGTGTGCCCCGCCCGCAGTCACATAACACCGAACTATTTACTGAAAAAAACTCAATCGGTCGTTCGAAACAATAATATTTTGAATTCGTAAGAGCTATAGTAGGATTATAACGAGATATTCCGTAAGTAATCGAAAATTAACATTTTTCCTGATCGTAAACTTTAGAGCGCGTTTTCTCGAGTTTTCGTTTTTACGATTTTTCTAAACTGGTGGGCGTGATTGCGAGAAAACTAGACAAGCAATCAAAACGAAACAAAACTTTTGTTGGCTTCAGTAGCATTCTATTCTATTTGAACTAAAAAGATTAATAAAAAAAAAAAATCTAAACAACTTTTTTAGCAAGTTGAAATGATTTTCTCTTCCTACAAAGAGCACATTTATTTTCAAACCTGAGTAAAATCTTGAAATTCAAAATTGGGTTTTTTTTAGTTCACCTAGATATATACAATATATGAGAATTACAATTTTCTTTGGTTTTTTTGTTTCAGACAAAAATTACGAGCTACATCTTTCCCACCGATTGTAGACTGCAATTGAAAGGTGTGCGCAAATGTTTATAAAAATCGGTCCCGTTTAAATATTTTTCTCTTGAAATATATTTTTTTATGCTCAAATATGCAATAACATGCTCTAAAAAGTTCACTAGACTTGCTCATTTTTTTCTGTCCTAAAGAAAATCCCCCAAAAACGCTATTTTAAGACCTCCTAAAGCAGGATCCTCCCCTTAATACAACACACACAAGAAAGAATTGAAATATTTTGTTTGTATTGTTCACTGTTACGTCCGCAGCATGAATTAAGTTGGGTAATTTTAACTGATAAATATTCCAAATTAATATTTAAAATTAAGTAAGGAATCATATATTAATCATCCATACAATGAACAATTATTATCAGGTTGCATTTGCAAAAAAGAATATACTTCGAACTCTTTGTACTCGTCTGAAAGAAATATTACATCCAACAAAAATAACCGTGTTTAGATTTTTAATTAATAAGAGTGACTTTTCTGGCGCTTGTGTAGCACAGCCACCGAATAATTACTAACACATCACAGTAAAAATTATAATGTGGATTTAAAATCACAGTTGAAGTTTCGTGGAAAAATTTACAATATCCGTGTTGATACACCTTGAAATGTAAAACACGAAAACATTTAAAATTGTCGTTGCTCATTTATTCTCATATAAAATGTTTCAAATTTCCTGTAATACTAATATCTAATAATAATATTATATATAAAGTAAAATGTCAATCAATAAGAACAAATAAATTTAATCCATTTTTGATGACGTCTCATAAATGTTTTAGTGTCTTCCACGTCAGTCCATAAGAGTCTGTGTATTTGGAAAGATGCGAAGGACAAATTAAGAAGATTATTGAAAAATGGTCAAAAATGCCATACCGTGATTTCGATTTATTTATAAGAAATACAGATGAAAATTATGCGCTTCAAAATGATCGTTATCAAAAGCTATACACTGTAGCCACTTCTGGGAACTGTGTTGTGCATTTATGATTCGCTTTTAGAGAAGCTTCCAATTTTTTTTTTATTTTCAAGTTTTGAAAACGTTAATAAGCTTTTGATTTTTGGAGACAAAAACTTACTGGCATTAGGAGTCAGGAGAGTAAGAAAATGGAAAAGTCATTTTTTCAGTATATCTCCATTTTTATGTTCCCTCACCAAACTTTCCAAAGCTAACTGTTCCCAGAATAGTCTTTATTGTAATAGCGTTACTCCAGTTATTTAATATAATTTTTACCTATGTTAAAAGCGACGGTCTATTTGAACTCAATTTTTATATAATTCGTTAGTGCCGTTGACAAGAAAATAGTGGGTCATAAAATGTCATATTTAATACAGCATTGTGACGTTATTATTGTAATTCAAATAAGTGCACAACGTATTAAGCAATTACCAAGGAACAATAACAAATAATATAATCTACAACAAGGACCCATGAATTAATTGCCAAAAGGTTCGAATGGTGCTGTCATCAAGTTCACTGTAATTATAAATGCATTATTAAATGAGATTTCCAAAGCAAGACTTCATTAACTTAGTCTAAGGGTTTAATTAACGATGCTAAGGCATTCAGGGCTTGTTTAGAGAAAGAGACGACCGTGAAGGAAGAGAGTCGGAAAACTGATTCAAGACTCCGCCCCCGGGTCCTGTCTAATTACGATCCATTAAGGCAATTAACTCTGAACGTAGCGGCTCAAACAGTACTTCGTGTACGTCACTAACCGGCAACATTATCGAAGATCTTAAGTTGTGCGACTGAGCTTTTATATTAAGGACACGCGGTGGTTTAGTTCGAAAATTACAGCGCTTGTGCCACCTTCTTGTTTCGCAAATGGCAAGCTCCCCTCCGTATTTACATTTTTTATTGGTCGTAAATTTTGAATAATTTCATACAATCTACGTTTTGAATGGTAATTCGGCCTTTTAAAACTTTTTCTTCCTGTTAAGAAAGCAATTATGCACGACTTTATTTAGTGTCAAAGGCATAAATAAGGTCAAGCTGAATTATATAAGTGGCTACATTTTTCTTGCTGACCAAAAAGATTATATTAAAATACCCCTCTAATTCCTGCCATGGTACCATGCCATGCCAATTATATATAAAAGCGAAACATTTTGTTCAACATTTAAGTTATTTGTGAGATCGAATTATATAATTTCATGCTTTAGGTCAATATGCGAGAAGATTTTATTTATAAGTGGATGCTTTCAAAGTCCCCTGCTCTATAGAACTAACATTACAAGATCGGCATACCGGTGTAGGTACGCATAATTCACATTGTTCGACGCAATCTTTCAAGCCGTCTCGCATTACGGCAGTGTCTGGTTACTGCTACTGAGATGCTGACACCGCCTCTTCAACAGCGTAAGCCGCGGATGTCGGATGACAGCCCGTAGATGGCTCTATTCATACCGGTGATCTATGATACCTTATAAATAAGCCTGCTACCCCTTTCTTATATCTCGCATTTAATCTAATGCACAATTAGTTTAATTATATAATTAAATATTACCCCTATATCAAATTATATCGAACAAAGGTACTTTATTGCCATTGTTCTAGTTGCCTATGTAAGATGTTAATTGATAAGCTTTGTATGATATTTTTATAAAATCACGTAACGCTCGAAATCGATATTTTTATGTTTCGTAGTTTGCTTCCTGTTCATTAAATTTATGCAACATGCATCGTCAACCAAAATTGTTTAATGAAAATATAACTTCCACTAATGAGCTTTTACAAGACGTTAAATTAACCCCATGGTAAAGATATACAATACATGTATCGTTATTTAAACGCGTTTAGTTTTGCAGTTAGTTGATGAGGTTAAGCAACTATAAAACTTAAAAGAACTAGCGAAAACGACGTTTATTGATATCTCGGTTTGAGTTGATGGAATTGTTGTTTCTGGTATATAACATATTTTTAAGAACGTTCTTTTATGGAGTTTAGTTTTCGTTGCCAATATCAGATCGGACCAAGCTATCGTGTGTTTATTCGATTTAACATGAGATGGTAACGCACATACTTTGGGTTTGATATTTATGTAACTTTTATGTTGAGTTAAGCTTCGTTTGAGTTGTTGCGAAGTTTGACCAATGTATACACCTTGGAAATCGTTACGCTTTAACTCATAGATGACATTCCATTTTGAGAAAATGTCGATTGTGCCTCTTATGTTCAAAAATAATCTGCGTATAGTTTTTAAGCCCGACTTAGCGACAACAATATTGTTATTCGGGGGCAAGTTAATGATCTGGTTTGTGGGGGCACGATCGATATATTTTGATTTCATTACGTCACCCAATGGGGTCAGGATGAGTCCCTTATGGGTGCATTAAAAATTATTTTGTTAATTCTATCGGGTATGAGTTTTCTATCAACATATTAAATAGTGTCTTTGAGGTTTACTTGGTAAAGCGAGGCGTCGGTAATTCTTTTGATTCTTGTCGGGGTCGTAGGACGAATAATGAATGTACCGATTGGAAGAGGTTTTCTTGTTGATATCAGTCATTTATGGCCAGTTTAGTATTCAGAAAGGGTATGGATTTATTATAGTCTTCTATTTTTATAGTACGTTTTAAATTATTATAGAAACTATTAAATTTATAAAGGATTTTGGTGTCTGATCCTCAAGGGATGGCACAAATGATGAAGTCTACATATTTTTTTGAGAAAAGGTAGCTGGAAAGATAACGTGAGGATAAAAATGTCTAAGAGAGAATCCATTACTAGATGTTCTAGTATAGGGCTAATGCCCGAGTACATTAGGCAACTCATGTGTTGGACATAGTACTCATTACTATAGCTACAGCAATTTAATTGAAAAATGAAATCCATAATCATAGTTCCTGAAAGGGTATATTAGTAAAAAATGTCTGTTATTCCAATTTGCAGTGATACATTCAACAACCCATTTTTTGGGTATATTGGTAAACGGAGCTAGGGCGTCAAGGGTGACCAGGACATAATTTTCAGGGAAGTTGTTTATAAATTCAGCAAATTGAAAAGAGTCAGCAGTGTAATGGCTTGTTGTATGACAAAGTTAAAATTTTAGTGATGTTGTAAGGTTTTCCGTCACGGCGTTAATCGATGACACTATTGGTCGTAGAGGTAACCTCTCTTCATGGTGTTTCGGAGTACCATAATAATTAATGTGGGATACATTTGTATGTTGTTCATGTCTTAGCAATCTGTTCGGTAATGCGCTTATTATTATTTAAACTTATCTCATTATCTTTGATTACAGTAGGGTTGGTTGGATTCTGTCCAATCTCCTGTACCACGTAATATTTTCAAGTAAATTAGGTGTTTTTTGTCATAACAATTGTCTGACACTTGTAATCCAGGGTATTTAAAGAATCACTTAGTGTTGTTAAACATGGTGTTGTGTATAACACCAGAATATTTGTTTTTTCGTAAATAATTAATAAAATAGGTTTCCACTCTGACAGTTTCTTCTACGTCCTTTAACGTTAGTTATTTTTCAAATGTACATTTAACACTCATTCCACTTTATTTTGCTTCTTCCAAATATTTCCATTTCCATTTTCACCTCGGCCGATATTTCATCTCCACTATTTTCTAGCAAATTATATGTTACAACCACTCTTGCTGCTCCTATGGTAATTTTATCTTCCATGTACTTTCCACAACTCATGTTTCAGTATTAAGCCAAAATTTACTTCCAAATTTATTTTAGATGTAACTTTCTGAATTGTGATCCCTTTTAGGATTTTCTACACCATCATGACCATTTTTGCATTTCTCGTACAAGAATTTTTTGCCATTCGTCTTTTGCAAAGCTGTTAATTCGTCAAATTTGTGGAAAGTTATTTTATATTCCCAGTGAGTTTACCTCGACAATCCATTTTTTCGTTGTTGACCTTTATTTCCCTTTCTCGTTAGCATAGTTCGTGGTACTAATTGGCCTTGCATGTAATTGAATTTCATCCATGTATAGTTAAAGAATCATTCTAAGAGTATCACTTTTGTGGTTGTTCTTCTATCGATTTATTACAATTTAGTCCATCGAGAGATCTTATTGTGCAATACTTTATATCGTGTAAAATTCTAGCAAAATGTGCTAAGCAATAATTCATGTCCGTCATCCATTCTAACTTGATCCACCGGATTTTATAGATAAGTTTTTCCACGCTCATTGTTGGTTTCTTTTGACATATAGATTACCATTCAACGTATGATGAACCAACGGATTGATGATATGGTATTCCTCTTACGTCCACGAAACAGCCGACTAGCTGTTTTAATATAAGTCCAGAAATTATAATCGTACATTTCTCTGATATAAATTTAATTATCCTCAAAATATATACATCATAATCGATTAAATGGCACGAAAAAAATTGTATGGATTTCACAATATCCATTATAACATCTTTTAGGAAAATAATTATCAATACTGTTACCAAGTTTGTAACAATAATTTTATTAGAGTATTACGTTTTTTAATCATTCAATGACGATGTCTTAACAGTTGATTTCAATAGACGAACGACACAAAATTAAAACGCAAACTGTTGATTGTCGATATTAAATGACACCCAGCACAAAGGCGGCGAATTGTTTTCGCCCCCTAACGCACAATTTAAAGTCTTGTGGGTCCTTGCAGTTACACGCACCATTGCCCGGCTCTCCCCAAACAAGAGAGAGCCGCCAACTTGATCCGAACGCATTCAACAGCGCACGCAATTTGTTACATAATGGAGCCAACAGAATTCTTTTGTGCCCGGCGAGCATTAAATAAAAGGGTGATTGCATTAACCGGCCTTATCTTCACAAAGGTGTAGGCACTCGAGGATGCTTCACTCCTATTTTTAACTCGAATCCATTCGAAACTGTTCGTCGATTTGAAAACGCTGATGGCATAATAATGATTATTTTTTATTCGGGTTTGCTCATGCAGAAAGTTTGATCAATACTGTTAAAAGTAGGAATTATTTTTGTCCGTTTTATTGGGGGTTGGAGAGCTTCGAATACTTGCGTTAATGATTGCACTTTCGTTCGCAAGCGCACACTAAGAAAGGAATATTTGCTCATGCAATTTTGTTTGTTTAGTTGCTTCAGTGGAGAGTTAAATTTTGTACTTGGCTATTTTAAATTGGTTTTGGTGAGTATATATTTCCGGGTAGCGTTTTTCACTAAATTGATATGATCTATTAAATATTTAATGGTTGAAGCCTATTAAGACCAATGACGTACAGATAAACCATCTAATATCCAATTAAATTTTCGTGTCTCAGATCAAATAGATCATAAGAACAAGTTGTAATTTATTAAATAGCAAAGGAAAAAAATCATTACATTACATACATAACATATAAGACAAAACTGGTCACTTCAATGGATATCCACTTTCAGAAAGTAATGTTGTTGGATATATATTTTAACAATTGCATTTATTGACGAAATAATGTATTCCGTTGATTTGCAACAGTTCACTTAGAAAAAATTGAATTGTGGTTGGAAAATAAATTGAAACAAACGTATCCTTACCACACAGTAACACAGCATAGAAGATAACAATTTAGTTGTCGAAATGTACATCTAGTGTTAATAAAATACTGTGTGGTAAGGGTAAGTTTGTTCCAATTTGATGTAGAACTGTCATATTGTTAACGCTAGTCAATGATTACATGGCTAATTGTTTTCGTTTTATTAAAACTTTGAACTGTTGATTGTTTTTGAATTTTTGTTTTAAAATATTATACAATATATATATATATATATATATATATATATATATATATATACAATTATTTCGAAAATTTCAAAATACAATATTTTTAGAAAATTATTTGGTCTTAGATTTGGTGTTGATAAAAGTTCTATTTCAGTTTCAACTCGCACTGTATATTACATTGCACCATCAATATTAACATAGAATATATCTGTATGTGTATTTACTACTGCTGGTAACGGATTTAATCATGGAAATTAAATCTATCAAACAATAATTATATTACGAAATCAGATTATATGTATTGGTAGGCCATTATGTTAATTTGGCTGCAACCAGCGATAACAACTCAAGAACTAACAATATAAACAAAAAATTCCCAACAGCATTATTATACCAAGTGCTTTTTACAAATCGTTATAGTAAAAAATCAAATTATAAATTACTGCAAAAACAGTATTCGGGTTTTCAATGATTAGGAAAAAGAAAAAGTCATCAATTTGTTCAAGCTGATCTTTCGCTTCTTTATTGAATCATTTTCAAAGCCTAAAATGTTTAAAATACTATGAAAATTTGTTTTAAATAATTTACAAAAATGAACTACATTAGTTATAATTTTAGAAAAAAATAAAAAAAAAAATGGTGTCTTTCTACAGACCGATCACAAAGGAGTAAAGGAAATTGGGGAGGGTTATGGTAAAATAATACATATAAAGATTAAAGTAATAAGTTTGTTGCTGTATGAAAACAGCCTTCGGGGTGATTTAACGATCAGAGAGGAGAAATCACTTAAATGTTTTTAAACTGATGTTTCCGCTCATTTATTGTGACATTTTCAAAGCCTATAAAATAACAATAAACTTAATTACTTAATATGTAAACAAGTTTTTAAACATTTACATGTGAATGTAGATTTGCAAAAAACTTGTTATAAAACATTACAATTAGTGAAAACGACAAGTAGCAGGATCAGCAGTATTAAGTTGTAAAATAAACACATAGACATTACATTGAAAACAAATTAAAATTTGGCAACGTATTCACGTGAAGACATGATTTAGATTACTGTGCAATCAGTGTTATAAAATTGTAATCGAAATACAAAAAGTCAGGGGGGAAAATCACGGTACCCAAACGAAATGACAAGGATATGGCGGGATATTGTGGCAAAATCACCTTATCCTTGTCATTTCGTTTTGGTTGAGTGTGTTATTTTGCGATTCTTTTTTTCATGACTTTTGTGTTTCGATTGCAATTTTATATTTTCAAACTTTTAATGCACTGCGAGACTGTGCCTTAATGTAACTCAATTATATGCTAGTAGTTAATTTTTCTTAAGTTTAACGTGTGTTGTTTGTAAGGTTCAATTTCGCTTGCTGGTTTTAATTTGTTTTCAATGTAATATGTAATTACTTAATATTGCTGTTAGATGTACTGTTACTCGCCGTTTTTTCTAACAACTGAATGTTTGCTAACAAGTCTTCTGCAAACTTTCCAAATTCTCGTGTAAGTACTTGTAAGCTTGTTTAGATTAATTATCTAATTAAGCTTATGTTAAATTTGAAAAAGCCTCAATAAAAGATCCGAAACGTCACCTTGAAAATGCGCAAAATAATTAAAGGGTTTTTTAATAAGAACTTTGTTTGGCAACAGGGGCATATTGGAATAAGATGAAAGTTTTGACATTTTGTTTTATGAATTAGATTTCGCTCGAAAATTGAATTAAAATATTAAAAATCCACTATGAAAATGGTGGATCGCCAAAAGCTACATTTCGTAAAATTCGTGATATATTCTGTAAACATAATCGTCCTTCTGACACCACTATTAAGGATTTGGTCGACAAATTTGTGTCATCTAGCTCACTACATAATGTGCTAACACTAACACGTGTTAGACGGTGTCGATCAAATAAAAAGCCGTGACCCGCAGTGTTGAAGAAGATCTGAATTTGTCAATTCCACCACATAGCGAATTTTGTGTAAGGATTTGGCTTTGAATACTTACAAGATGTAACTGGTGCATGAATGGAAGCTGGCCGACCATTCACTTCGCCGTAGATTTGCTGAATTCATTTAAGAACAAGAAATCATTTTTTTAGACGAAGCCCATTTTTATTTATCTGGTTACGTCAACAAGCAAAATTACCGTATTTGGGCTTCTGAAAATCCAAGAGTAATTGTTAAGAAGCTGAAGCATGCTGAACGTGTCAATGTATGATGCGCTATGTCGCCTGGAGGCCTCATTGGGCCAATTTTTTTTCGAAAATTCCCCTGGAAATACAATTGCCAAACCAACAGTTACCCTGAATGGTGTTTTAACTACTGGTGATACTGGTGCTGCTGGCTCAGGTGTTCCTCAAGATAGCATATTAGGTTCTCTACTTTATGTTATTTATAGCTCAAACATCGTAAAGTTTTGTAAATACTATTTTACGCTGATGACATGCACTTGATTTATTTGTTTGGAGCCACTGACGTAAGTGCTGCAGTCTTTAAAATTAATCACTAATATTTATTTATGATTTCCAAAAATATCTTCTGTTAGGGTATTTCGACGCATTAAGTCTATAAACTCTGCATTAGACAGATTTGATATTATAACTAACAATAACATTGTGTCAATCTCGGACTGCGCACGAAATTTTGTTATATTTCTTAATACGAAATTGCACGGACTGATCAGAAGGGCGTACTGAAGGTTCTATCTGAAGGTTCCATATAATAGCAGGCGTGTGGATTGAATGTGTGGATTCGCATTTGAGAAGCATGTGCGAGGCGTTGGTTGTCACAATTTGGGTGGTTTATTATCATTACATTGACAGTATTGCGAAGCAAAAAATTCATCATTATTCATTATTCCATAAGAATAATAATAGTTATTTATAATTGGCCAGAATTCCAAAAAAGGGAATAAAACAAAATTAAACCAATCGTTGTTATGAAACTAGATGTTGGACGTCTTCATGTAAATGAGGAGATGCTTTTGGAGGACCTATTCTAAAATACATATTTGGTGACGGTTTTCCATTCACGTGAATGTAAACTAACCTAGTCTGACTTAGATTAATAGAAAATTTCTTACTTTGAAACAACTTATTCAAGGATCATGAAATTCAACCATCTGGCATGCTGAATCTGTAATTTCTGTTACTACCTCCACATACTTCACGGGAGAATTTTTCATCATAATATATGCATATATTATAATGATATTTCATCTAGATCTCTCGTCATTTGAAAATTATTCACAAAAGATAATTTTGTGAATAGGAGTTATATACTTTTAATGAATTGACGCAATTGACTAAAGTGTATAACACACATTTGCAGTTATTACGTTTGAAAAAACAAGCGAAATACAAATGAAATAAGAGGAAACTTCATGGCGTTGTATCCGAGAAGGGAGTTTCCTGCTCCGCGGCATCGAAAGCAGTAAAAAGCGATAAAGAGAGCGATCTCGACTGCTATATAAGTGTGGGAACGGGCACAGGCGCCGAGCAACCAGTCGGAAAATTCGTTTGTGGAGGAAAATGGAGCCGGGTTTTTCTGAAGACAAATGATGTGGGGGTGATGTATCCATACTAATGCGCCGTTTCTTACACACCAGGGGAGAAAATTGACATCAAAAACATGTAGATTGCAACCAGACGTTCAACCGCACAAAAAGCGAATTGTTTTACACTGTGACGTGCCGGATGATTACGTTTTGTTTTCAGTGCACGAAGTTAATGAATTTCGTAAATTATTTTGCAATGAGTTCGAAGCGTCGCACTGTGGTTTAAGTAAAGGTTTTATGATTAGAAAAATATTATTGGAAAATTGGTTCGCGTCGTTAAATTTTATTAGGGACTTTCATACTTCTTTCACACTTCTGAGGTCTATGGTCGTTATTCAGGGGTTAATCGTGCACCGCGAAATGTGATCACTGATGGATTAGGAGACAACTGCTGTGTACGTTTTAATGACGCGTTTTATTAGGGGGTAAATGGTCTGCATCTTGCATGAGAAAATACATGTGTTTTTTTTATTGTCACCATTATAATGGTATTAATCGGAACTGTAATATTATATGAGCAATTATGTAATAGTCGTACACCATTAATCGATTTATTGCAGGGACATATGTTTTAGAATGTGTATGAAAATAAAGAAAATGTCAATGAAGGAAGTATATTTTGTATAGACGTGTTATTTTTAGAAATAAATTTCAGTGAATGTATTAAGTTAATGAGAGATATTTCGCCCTCTATGGGCTCGTCAGACTACCACACAAACATTCGAAGTTGCATCAAGTCATTCAAAGTTTTTATATCACTAACGTTGTTGGTCGATAATAAAAATAGTTTGAGAGTTATGTGAGAACTATTTGGCTAGTCGGAAGATGTTTTTTTACTAAGGAACATAAGTATATTTTCGAATTTGTATTGTTGAAAATACTGATTGGAGCATTAGCAGCTTGTCTTCTTGAAATCATGCAATGCTTTCTTGAATTGTTTTCAAGGAAGCGGATATTTTCCATTTGACAAGAAACACTTCGGGAAACTGGTAGTGTACATAAACCAGAGGTGGCAAACCAAAGCTTCACATCGATGGAGCAGTTGCAAATTTACGCACCTGACGAACAACATTAAAAATGACAAATTAATATCTATGGTTCTTTAAAAATTAAAATTTTAAGCTCCTGGACGTTTTCATGTCATGAAATCGAGTGTGGTAGGGTTTGTTAATTTCTTAAATTCTTATTTATAAGATATTTTTATATTTAAAAACCACAGTCAATGTATCATTGATATACCTACATCCTTAAATTTGTTTATTATACGTCAAAAAAAAATCAAAATCTATAATATCGCAAATTACTAGAACCATATGTTTACAGGATGTTTGGACATTCCGGTAAATATCGTGCGACTCTATTACCCTGGTTTATTAAACAACTGACACAACATGACCTCTTCTGTAACCACCCAAATTGTACTCAAAGTACAAAATATTCTGTATATATCGTTACTTCATTGCATGCATTGGTGGCTGGATCGGTAGATTATTTGAGAATACACTAGGCATGTACTGACTATATTTTGTGGAAGAAATTGTTACTATCCTAAAGCGCATCAGTCAGCTCCAATAGTTAAAATGGATATATATCTATACAAACACAAATACTACTGACAAAATGTCTTCAAAAAATCGTGACAAGTTATTGTTGCAAACGTAGTTAAAAATTAAAAATATGAGCGGTTCTAGCGATCTCGTATAATCGAATCTATGGACTGAACTCCGCCGGATAGCAGTCTGTTAGCAAACGAGATCTAAAAAATTGAAGGCAAAATGAACTGGCAGTCAAGAAATTCAAGGACTTGACTCTGGAAAATAAGATAAAAAGCATCGCAAAAAGCGTTTTAACTGTATTTATGAAAAACGTTTGGAAAAATATAAACCTATGAAAACCCCATCAGGTTCGTATTCAGAGCTGAGGACCATGATAAATATTAACAATAATGTTGATATTTAACTGCCCACTTTTTTATATTGCCTAAACGGTATTTCTGTAGCATGTCTCCACCTTTCAACAAGTTTCACCACACACCTGCAGCATGTCTCCACCTTTAAAAAAATATGCCAGTCACATGCCAGCATGTCTCCACCTCACCAAAATTCGTGAATTAAATTTGTAAAGTTAATGTTATGGATCAAATCAAAGTTAATCATCAAAATGTATTACCACTATGAATGTATATTGGTATCATGCCAATATCTTGCCCGCACCTGTTTGAATCTTGATCGGTCATTTTGATTTGATTTTGATTTGAGAAAAGTGACAACTGCTAATAGTGTGAGAATCAAGCTACCGTTGAGTTGGGTTGAGTTGACTTTGCATGAGTTGGGTTTGATTGGTCTGGGTTGGATATATATATATATATATATATATATATATATGCTTCTTGGTTCTCGGGTTGTGAACCGCGTTGTAGAAATCTTCCCCGAAGGGTCGCTTCGACGTTTCGGCAGAGTCCCATCTGCCATCTTCAGGAAGCTCTTCTAGGTCTCGCTGACTTAGAAGAACAGTTCTTCTAAGTCAGCGAGACCTAGAAGAGCTTCCTGAAGATGGCAGATGGGACTCTGCCGAAACGTCGAAGCGACCCTTCGGGGAAGATTTCTACAACGCGGTTCACAACCCGAGAACCAAGAAGCACAGATTTCAGCCGCGAGAACTTACGCACCAACATATATATATATATATATATATATATATATATATATATATATAGGTTTGGGTTGCGTTGGGTCGAATTCAGTTGGGTTGAAAAAATAAAAAAGTTCAAACAAATTACAACATAATTTTGTTGGTGAGGTAGATAAATGCTACAAGTGAGTGGAGGTAATTTGAAAGGTGGAGATATGCTAGAGGAATACCCCGGAATTATTTACTGGCCATTGTATTCGTCGCTGTGGTGCCAATAATTTTGCAGACGCGGGCGGCTATACTTTATACTGAAACACATACATTAAAGGTTTCCTAAAAAAAAGAAAAGATTGGCAATACAATCGTCCACTCGATTCTAAAAGTACAAATTGAAAGTATTCCATCAAGCTCAAAAGAATAGATTTCACAAAGTATGCCTGCATCAACTTCTAAAGCTACCAATCTTACACAGAACAATTATTCAGAAGCTATTATCTATGAAAACTGTACATTTAACAACTACATTTTTCTAAAAAATCAGTAACAAATCATTAAGAAATATTTTATGTGTTTATATAAGGCTATGTGATTTTCTTGTAAGATATCTTATCAATTAACGTCAAATATATTTTTTTAATTTTCCATTTTGTCCATTGATATGTCGTGGAAAAAATACAACATCGATGGTTTTATTAAGCCACCTCATGTTATTATTGCTGTTTCAATTGCAATACTGACCAATATTGGATTTTATCAAAGTAGGCCGATCGTTGTGAAAACTTATAAAGTCATAGCTTTCTTTACATTCTGAACAACTTTTCTTAGTTACACTTTGGCGTACTGTGAACGGAAAAGGTAGTTTACCTAGAACTAAAATAGTGTTTGCCCAATTGTAAAGGCCTAATTGATTTAAAAAAATCGAAAGTAATAATACGTTTCAGGCCAATCAGGGCGGAATCCGAAAATATGAAATTCCAATTCGAAAATTTTTGGTCAATCATACCTATTGTAAACTCAATCCGGGGACATACGGTATATCAAGTGATGTAACCGTTTAACCCAAGACTTCAGCCAAATCAATCATTTTAAACATACAAACAAGATACAATAAAATAAATGGTAAAAAAACAAAAAAAAAAAACAAAAAGAAAAAAATATTAAAAAAACGATGATGGAAGATATGGAAATATTTCTTAATTAAAAATATAAAAAAAACAATGATGGAAGAAATGGGAAAATATCAAAATTTCGAAAATTTTCAAAATTTTCCATAACACAGGTGCAAAACAGTTAAAAATTTCAAAAATATAATGGAAAAAACAACTGAAGAAAATCATTTGAAAATATAAATAAAACTAATTGTAAGAAAACGTTAACCAAACAATGCAGGTGTTATCTGGCAAAAAAAGGAACATTGGAAATGAAATTAAAAAAATAACAAAAATATCTTTCATTGCAAATGTCAAATTCAGTTCAATAATATGGAACGATAAAATATTAAATGTATTTATTTAATACTTAACATGTTTTTATTTTTTTTATTGTTTCAAATTATTGAATTGCATTTTGATATTTCAATTTTTGACGTTTGTTCTAATCAACGACATGAAAATGTTTCCACATTTAACTATAGCCTGAAAACTTTTTAATCACACGGTATATGTGCAGTGGAGTCTAAAAAGTTAACGATTTTTTTACAATATGTAAATTGATATATTCGAGATTGCCATAACTATTATTAATGCTTGTCAAGTGAGAGATTCGATTAAGCTGAGATTCTGCATTGGCATACCTGGAACAGGGACTTGGCATATAGGCTATGATAAAATATCCGCCACCTTGAAATAAAATCACGGCATTCTCCTCAGGAACGCGTGCACTAATTAACCTGAAAACGTGGACTGCGTACATTTAAGCATTGGCAACAACTGGATACTCATTAATAAAAAGTACCACGAACGGACTACTCATTTATGAAAAGTTAATTCACCTAGTTGTAATAAGTAGAGGAAATAATATTAACAAATTGAAAAACAGGGAATGAACAGGAGCTTTGGTAGAACAGTGTTAATGGATATGGCAGTGACAAAAGTTGAAAACGAAAAAAATCAGAATTTAATGAAAACGATAGCGGTGAGTTTTAATGACTATCGCAAAACTTGGTTTTTGTCTTACACTCTATCAGTCGATGTGCATTAGTACAAGTAAATTACCTACAGCTGAAGGCCATTTTAAAGATATCATCACCGTGAAACGTGATCTAATTGTAATATTAACTGATATTAAAATGTTGCTGTAGATAAATTAAGATTTGAGATATTATATTTTTTTGTGCGGTGGTGGTTTATAATAGAACATAATAGTTAGCCGGTGATTGTTCAACGTGTTATATCATGAGATTTATATAACGCAAAAATTAAATGTAACACATCAATCGAATGATTCGAAATAGCCGCGAATCGGCTGACGATTAAATTTACAATGTCGACAGATGAAGGTCTGAGAGCGGGCAGATGTTCGAGGATCAAGGCGGCCCCGAGACTGGCTGTGTGAGCGCTGATTAGACCTCATAACAACCTTCATTAAAACTTTCATTAATAACCGCTAAATTGAGTGTTAAATTCATTACACAAAGTGAATAAATTGAAGATTAATTAACCATTGATGATTTAAACTCGCTAGGCCGTGGGTTTAACGAGGTTAAAATTTGCATTTGAGGACGGAAAGCACTTTACGGGCATAAACACAATTAGGCGGGGCGGTAGGGCACCGGGGTAGATGGAGGGCGGCTGATCGGCGGGGGTTGAGATGGACCGACGCGTACAACATCGCTCCTCCACTTCATTAGGCCGAAGGAAGAAGGGTTTTGCCGGAAGTGTCAAGTGCACGCGCACTTCCGGCGGCCATCTGGCCTACCATCTATCAATCAACCCTTTGGGCTAATCTCAAGTTCAGGGGGTTTGTTCGCACGGCACGGCACCGTCGAGTACAAACGCGTGGTGCGGTGGCAGAACAATGCAGCGAGTGGCTTCTTGTTGCTGTTACAATTCAATTCGCATTGTCCTGTCGGCGAAACGTGGACTCTTGACTCGTATTTCGAAAAAGCAGCTTGCATTCAAATTATAAATGAATATTTTCATAATTAAGGCAGTGTTTGAATTGTACGATACGCATACACGTTATAATTTGTTGTTATTTTCTCACTATTAGGAACTTGCAATTTAATTATTTTATAAGAAAAGACATTTTTTCAAAAAAATACAGAAATTATAAATTATTATAATTACGCAGCAAAATAACAAAATTATGGAAAAATAATTAAATAACTGAACACAAGGATTGTTATTTATTACATACATTACATTATTATTTATTGCATGAAAAGTGGCGAACATTCTTTTGGTATTTATAGTCTACACCCCCACATTTTTTTGCGCCTCTGCACATTGATATTTCGTATCCTATCCTCATACATCTATTCGCCACATAAGATCCACCTTAAATATAAAAATTAATTTTCGTTCACACCAAAATTTTATAACGTTCGTTACGTTCATCTCATAATTATCCAAACTCTGTTCATTTTATTGAACAACAATCTTTAATTCTTTATTTTCGTTGTTCTCAGTATCGTGTAGTCTTGTTCTATCGCCAAATCTTTACTAGTTAGGAGATGTATTCAAAATGAGAGACAAAGAGTGGAGGAAATTGAATATGTGGAAATAATATCAAGAGATAGGAAAATTTTAGTAATAAATAATATTTGGATAAAAGTGAAAAAATGGAAGATGAAGGCGATTAATACAGAAAATATACGAACGGTCTAAAATATATGTCGCACTCGTAATTCTATTCAAAGTCAGTGAAAACATCTTAATCTCCAACAACCGTAATAGTGATTTATCCCTTAACGATATAAATTCTGTTCCAGCAAAATTTAAGTGAGAAATAATGATTGAAAACGTGAATAATCAATGAGTATTATAATGCTTAATAGAGTGTCCTCGATTAAGTATACGTTTAGTGTGATTGCGTGACGATCGGTGCCCGTTATTAGACACGACATTCGAAATTATTTTATCAGCGGCTGAGACTCACGAGGACCCTTATTTCCTGCCATTTATTAGCAATCACGCGCCGTACTGGCCTTTTCTACCCCGTGCCAGCTTCGTGCGTCAGTTAATTATGCGAACCACCCTTGCTCGCATGCCGCTCTAAACGGGCTCAGGTTACTGTTAGTTTAGAGCCCAAATCACCGGTCCGCGTATAATGCAAGATAAATTAATTTTATTGCTGACTAAACAGCCTAAGATTGTTGTCGAGTCGACACGCAATGTGACATGTATTTATATCTGGCCGGCACGAATGCCTCGTTACGCGTACGCAGCGCAAGAGGGCGCTCAAGTCGCCCGGTTCGAACCCGAAACTTTAAATTAAATTTCCGTTTTTGAATTGCACGCAACAACCCGACCAATTGGTATTTTATATTTGAGCGCCCGGGGGCCGTCGGAAAATGGCTTTTCTTATATATATTCTGCAGCCAATATGAGCCGGGAAAACCAAATAAAATAAAAAGACGCAAAGTTATTCGATTTATACGAATTTTCCGCGCGAGTTAGCGTATATTGAATTGGCGCGACGAAAGTTCCACTTTGTAGCGTGTTTTTCGAAAGAGGTTAACATATCTAATATATCAAGAATGTAAGGAAAATATAAATTGTGTTGGTTGTGTTATTTACAAGTATCGGCATGTTATTATATTATGTGCACTTTCCTAAATACAAATAGTAATCGTTACATATCAAATTTGATCGTGTTGAGGTCAGCGAAGCCATTGGGGCAGTTCCCATTGTAACGTTTCAAAATACTGTTGTACTGTTTAAAAGTAATTTCGCGCCCAGTGTCAGTGTTTCGTAATTAAATAATTTTACATATAACAATTTCATTCTTATCTGTCAATTTAATTTATTTAATATTTTCGTAATTAAAATCATTTTTATAATAAATTTAAATAACACTTTTGATTATCTCGTTATTTAATTAGATGATTGATTATGCATCATCAAATTGGGGACACAACATCATTACATTTACTTTTAGTAACGTAGCGATTACTGCAGTGAACCTATACATATAAACGAGTTGCAACGCATGACTTGCTCAATGTTATATTTCTAGAAACAGTGATAATGTATTTTTAAAAGGTTATCAAACCTGCGAATTGTACATATTTATGACCAGATCCTTCATTCTTGTCCAATATTGTATAATTTGATTAGGTTCTTCGGAATTTTTTGGACAGGTGCATAATTAAGCAGTAAGCATATTAGTGACGTTTCACTTTTAATATAAACAGCATCTACAAACTGAAAAATTGCCAACAACTTAATTTAGGACGAAAGACTCCGAACGTTAGTGAAAAGACTCACCTAATGAATAAGTTACTTAATCGAATGTACGAACAATAATTAAGACACGGTTATAAAAATAACAAATGAAAAGATTGTTCCTTGATCAATTTTATAAAATTAAACAAACAAATTAAAATCATGTGTTATCAACACACGTCAAGCGAAGACTAAATGCAAGTATTCACGAATGATGAGTGCTTAAGCAAAACAAAAATATTAAATACCTTGGATACATTAATACTTTCTTACGATACAATTTATAATAACTTCTTATTTCCTTTTAATATTCAGGCACATGAATTTACACTTCACTATATTTGACGTTTATACACCGTTACTGGTCAATTTTCTTTCAAACACGTCGTTGACTAGCAACGTTTTTATTAAATCTCTTCCCAGGCGACGTGAAGCGTATAGCCGGCAAAATTACAGTAAAAACTAGTCGTCTTTTTTGGCGTACCTTAAAGAGTCTTCCCAAGGATGATAAGAAAGTTTTCAGATTAGGGTAGAATGTGGAAATATGTAACATATTTAACATCTAATATTATATATGCACTTTGTATAATGTTAAGTAAGTTTATATATAATGTTAAATATTAAATGTTTTCATATATTCTTGTTACAGATTATTGAACAGGGAATTTGCATGAGTTTTTTTGGCAAATCCAATTTCGACTAAAAACGCAAAATGTTCATAATTTCATGTAATCTGTAACCCAAAAGCCTAACTTAACCAACTTATTTACGAGTACAATCTATTTCGGTAAAAGAACATAATATATACAACTTTCCTATTTGACATGTTCCTTGATTACTACTATACGCCGGATTTAGTGTGCGTGTAATGTACCAATACATTTGAATTATGCCATTTTCAAAAGTGCATTTCCCGATTAAAACTGTCGATTAAGAAAGAAAAAGAAAAAGAACACAATGTTTCTTTTTTGCGGTAGAATGAATAATATATGCAACTTCCCTAGTGAATTTTGACGTTTGCATGTTTCAATCTAAAACATGATTTACAATTTTGATTATTGAAATGTACGTTTTTGAATATTTTAATTCTCGACAATTTAAACTTTTTTAAAAATAATTATGGATTAAAAAAAATTGAAATGGTTTCTTTTAATTTTTGACAATTTTAATAGTGTTATATCCCTTTTAGCAATATTTAACTTTTTCAGTTTTTTAGGAATTTCTGGATTTATCCTAACTTCCTTTTTTCATTTTTTTTCAATTTTCCTTTTTTTTTGTAATGTGATTTTCTATAATTTATCTTGGAAATATTGAAGTTCATTCAAATTTTGAAGTTATCAATTTTTTTCCATATAAAAAATATATTTTTTTAGTTTTCGAAATGCTTCATTTCAATTTTTGTGTTCGTACAATTTTAAATTTTTTTTACATTTTTAAAATATTTATTTTTTTCGATTTGGTGAATTCCTTTTAATGCACATATAATTTTTGGAGTATTTTTGATTGATCATAATTGTCGCACATTTTTCGAATTTTCATTTTTAGGTATTTTTGTAACTTTGTTATTTTTTGAGCCAAATGACATTTTAATGGATTTCTTGAGGTTTTGTAACAATTACTTTTATTTACATTTTCAATTCATTTTGAAAATTGAAAAACAGTTTTTACATTTTTTGATTTTTTCCCAATTTTGACATTTACGATTTCCTGAATTATTTTTTATATACAGTGTGTCCCACTTAAGAGTGTAACACATTCATATCTTTTTTATTTTTAATTCAATCTTAGTAATATTTTTTCAAACGTAGAATACTTATTGCTCTATTTACTGCCAAAAAAACAATTGTCTTATTTAAAGGCAAAGCACCCTGCGATGGCAACATAAATGGCAAAAATTAAGAAATCACTTTAGGGATTTTTCATCGAAAAATGTTACTAGTAATAATTGTTAAGAATTGCACAAAAAACCTAAACCCAAAATTTCATGAAAGTTAAAAAAAATTGAAAATGTTTTAAACTGTCAAAGTTGTTTAAAGTTGCTGTGCCAATAATATTTACGGAATTGGAATTTCTTTAAAAAAAATTTTTTAATTTGTTAAATTTTCATGAAATTTTGGATTTGGTGTTTTTGGGCAATTCTGGACAATTATTACTAGTAAAATTTTTCGATAAAGAAATCCCTAAAGTGATTTCTTGATTTATGCCATTTATTTTTCCATCGCAGGTTGCTTTGAATTTAAAGAAGGCAATTGTTTTTTGGCAGTAAATAGAGCAATAAGTATTCTACGTTTGGAAAAAGCAATTAATAAAAGTGGATTAAAAATAAAAAAGATATGATGATGTCACACTCTTAAGTGGGACACACTGTATATTGATTTGTTACTATAGTTTGTTTTTTGACAATTTAAAATTTCTTATAATCTTGTTTAGCAATTTTTTATATCTTTTTATATTTTTACGTTTGTGGTAATTGACTTTTTTTTGTTGTGTTGTTTCTGGTGCACATTTGCTCTTATTAATTGCTTACAAAGTTTCAATTTAAAACTAATAGTATTATAGTACTTATTAGGACAATTATATTTACATTGTCAGTATTTATTTGCTTAAGATCAAATAAATATGTTATTATTTTGTCACGTGTGTACTAGTTTATGATTTAATCAAATGAAACGCATTAAACGATTGCATGTACCGCTTACTATGTATAATTTATTGTTAATGTTTTGAATTGCTAGCATGCGAGTATAAAATTCAATTAAACTTTAACGTAATAAAAAATACCTTCTTTGAGCGTCACAATTAGTATCTTGAACCAATCTTTTAGAATTTGATATTTGTACAAAATAATCTCACACTAATCTCAATTGTTCCTTGTTTTTTCTTTAGGTTACCATTGTCACAAAATAATTTTCAGGAGGACATTAATTACATTTGCTAAATAGACAAAATTTAAATACTAAGTTAATCTAGCAAAGCTACATCTAATTTTAATAAAATTCTTAGGTTGACTTAATTAATTGAATTAAGTTTTAAAGAAGATTATTTTTTGGTGATAGTTTTTTCAATGATTTAATTTTTGAATTACTTTGTATATAACTGTAATGTGTAATAATAACAATTATCTTTACACAGAGAATAAATTGTTCTAAATGACAATGACATAACAGGAGGAAAACTAGAGAACTGGTCGACAGCAAAGAAGGGCTTGTTTTTGGCAATGTTGAATGGGGGTCCGTTATGCAGTTTGAGGCAAATTTCTCTTAAAGTTGGTTTATCTAAGTCGTTGGTATGGAAAATATTACAAAAATACAAATAACACTCTTGCAAATCACAACGTCATCAAGAATTGTTTGCTATTGATGAAGAACGTAGACGTGCGTTTTATTACGAAATGCAGGAACGACCTAACAACAATCGCCGTTTATTATCATCAATACTTGTACATTCGGCTTAAATAACAAACCAAATGTTCAGAATACGCTATATCGGGCTAAACAAAACCTTAAAGTTATTAGGTCGACTAGAATGCGATATCTTCAAAAAATTATATCTGGGCTGGAATTTTTAATCATAATGTTATAGGACCAATTGAATTGAAGGGTACTTGCATATTTACAACTTTTAATAACGAAGATAGGACCTGCATTGGAAGAAGTTGCAAGGGGAGATCAGTGGATATGGTTTCGACATGATTGCTGTCACGCGCAAATTGTTATGAAATATTTTTTTTAGGCGACCGACACGAAAAATTGAAATTTCAGTCGTCAAACGCGGACGAAAAGTAATCGTTTTTCGTCCGCTTTCATTTTTCGTCCGCAATAGGGTGGCGCCATCTACCGACAGTTACCGAAATTGTATAAAAATAACCACATTGCCGTCAGTGTCAAACTGTACATCTTGTTTACATTAGTAAATACGTGTTGGTGATAGACTTTTTAACTGATTATTGGGTAATTATTGTTTATGAAGCCGAAATATCTTCGAATGTAGACAAAGAAAACATAAACATGTCTGAAGGTGTCACAAATATGTACAATTGTTCAGTTGTCATAAATGACCATGCCAATAAATTATAAGTAAATGTTGCAATAAATTTGAAAATTTTATGAGGGTCGCCTAAAAAATTTTGTGTGCACCACGGCCAAAAAGTGTTTTTTCGTCCTCGTTTGCTTTCCGACCTCGGCTACGCCTCGGTCGTAAAGAAAACTCGGACGAAAAAACAGTACTTTTTGGCCTAGATACACAAAATACTATTAAATAATTCATTTCCAAATTATTGGATTGATAGAGGTGGTGCCATGAATTGAATTAGCTATCAACAAGATGGCTTAATTTCGCACTGCGACTTCTTCTTGCGAGGACACATTAAGAGAAAAATTTATAAAAGACGCCACCCAAATATTAATTCTTCAAACAAAGCAATAGTTGCTGATTGCGCGTTAATTCCTGATAGGCAATTGGCTAACTTTAGAAATGGTTTTTATAACAGACTAGGGTATTGCTTAGCACAATTATCTGAATATTTATTGTAATTTATTTTTTCTTTCTTTTATTAAAAAAAATATTTGAAGCCATTATTACCCTTGATATTAGGTTTGTATTCATTTTTAAAATTGCGATTTCCACCGCTATCTCTATCTAAAGATTTCTTGCCATATTGTGTTAAATAAAAATTGCTTAACATTAGATTAGGTGCCCAACGTGTGTAAAATCACCCACTGTTCCTTTCTGCAGCTAGTAAAATGATTTAAAATTAATGACTGTCTACTGTCTGCACTAAACGCGAAATCAAAAGCTTTTGTTTCTATGTGTATTGATTAGGTAATGCGTAGCAATTTGTAAAAGTCGGTTATTTTGCATAAATAATGAATCGTATTTTTTAATTTGCGGGACAAGCCGCGCTCGAGTGACTCACTTGATTTCCGTGTATGTCGCGTGCACCTGCGCGACTGTGGCGCCAATTTATCACAGTGCTGAACTAACAAGACGGTCCTAACGAGACAATCGGATTACATTCTTGATCTCGTGTCAGATTGACGCTTTCCAACGCGGCTTAGTTCTATCTTATTTAATACGATTGTTACTATCCAATTACTCCGCGTATTGTTTTTGAAGAGGGCATGTTGTCTCGAGCAACTATAAGTAGTAGCAAAAGTTCCGAGTAATCGTCTTACGTATTGCCTCCAACTAAGTAGGTGGTAACGATTTTATTGCATCGGGCGTGATTAAAGTTTTATTATTGAAGTACTTGAATTCATAAAAAATGTGTAATTTTACCAGCTTCCCTTTTGCAGTCCCGGTTCATTTTGTTTGCCTTACATTTGCAAGTGAAAATATATTGTCTCGGGATTTAATTACAATACTACTGTTCTGTAATTTTTTAAGATAGGCTTTCGTGCTATTTCATATATGCTCCGAAACCTCCCTTCTTAACATCATCTGACTTCTTGACACATTGATTGATTCTTTTTCATGTTATGAAATGAAGTGGTAAAGTTTGAAGATGTGGACACGGTAAACCAATCAGTTAGTTGCAGATGTTTGTGGTTATCATGATAATTTATAAAATTAGAAAGGTATGACAGATGATGAGACACTAAGTTCGAAATTTGGGCATTATCAGTTTATAACAATACACTATTCAACAATTAAAAGTAGTCACTTTTTTGAATATTTTTTTTGTATTTTAAGGGACTTGGATCGAACTAGAAATTGAACTGGCATTTACTCACGTAAAATTGTACTCGAATACTTCTTGTTATTCCACTTAGGACCTCAAATGTTCGAACAATACAAAATCTAAAATGAAAAAAATACATGTTTACGCAGGTTTTGAGCAATTTTAGTGCTAAACAATATTAAACAAGTTTGAAAGTACCCTAACATTTAAAAGAAGCAATGGCTAAGCAATTAACGTCGATAGAAGTTAGTAGAACTGTAACTTTACTTGAAGAAGTAATTATATTCACAACGTGTTGCCCAAAAGCTTGGAGGGACCTGTGCGGAAGTTTGGAAACGATATCGAGAAACAAATCAAACATAACAAGGCGAGTAGGTGGAAAACTAAGGCAGGTGATCGTTTTCTGCGATTGCAAGCCCTTCGAAAAAGGACACAAACTGCGCGGGACTCGCAAGAAGATCTAGTGAGGGCAAGAGCGACAAGAGTTCAAGCATTAACGACGAAACCGTACGCAATAGGCTAAGGAAGGCTGATTTGAAAGTAAAACGTCCTGAAAAGTGCCTGAATTTACCAGAGTACAACGTCGAATAGACTTTGAATTTGGAATAGAACATTTATACTGACAACTTCGTCATTGGACTGTTATATTTTGCGATGAGTTCAAGTTTCTTGTGTCGTGTAAGAGTTTTGAAGAGGTCTGGGGAACGTTTAATGCCAAATGCAGTGCATGAAACCTTCCCTTTTGATGCGTGATCCATAATGGTGCGGGGTGGATATAAACACTCGCACGGATGTAGATGTTATTCGCAATGGTGGACTAACAGCTGGAATGTACATTGACGAGATTGTAGAGCGTCAAGTAATCCCAGGAGTAAATATTGTTGCTAAAAAAATTATGCAACATAATACTAGACTCTACGTTGCTCAAAACCTCACTGATTATCTTGATGATCACGATATCCATAAAATGGGTTTCCCGCATGCAGCGTAGACATGAACATGTTTCGGATGAATTAAGAAAACGTGTTCGACGACTTCCAAATTCTCCAATTACAACAGTTGGGAGAGGTCTTAATTAAAGAATGGGATACTTTTCCCCCAAGACTCTTCGCGAAGGCTTATTTGTAGCATGACATGTTCAGCACTTATCCAAGATGGGGCCCCATTAGAGATTAACATAACAATTTGCACAAATTGGCTAAATTTGTGAATGGGATAATGTTCCCCCAAGACTCTTCGCGAAAAGGTCAACTTAGTTTTACTTTCTATGCAATAAACATAAGACCCTGGCAGTGTCTGAAAATTATTTATTTATTGTGGTGGATACCTTTTTACATAACATGTTTTTATGAAGATAATTTGTTGTACAAATATTGACATTTTCTTATACTTTAGTTCACATTAAGTGATGCAATTTAATAACATGGCACGTAGCCAAATTGTTTCTAAATGTGAAGTGCACCGCATGCAATTTATACGAATTATGGGACGGCTGTAAACTCGATCTTGATACCAAAGCATATCAATAGCTTCCTTAGAACAACACAATGCTACTAATATAAGAAGAAGTCCAATATAGGCCTAGATTTCAATAGAGTCAACAGAGGTATAATATTTAATTTTCGTCATTCCATTTATTGAAAAATAGAAGAAAAGCATCTTGCATGCTGGAGATACCTGAGCTATGAGTTGTAAGTCCAAATTCAGTTTTTCTAATGCTGGCTTTTGGTAACTTATCTCGTTTGTCTACCGGGACCTTAGGCCATTCCATCTTTTGCCATATATTGTGGAATGCTTCGAATGTAGCTGCTGGATTCTGCAACTACTTTCGTCAGCATCGTCATTCACTGCACCTTCTGTGATTACATCTATTTCTTCAACATCACTTGCATCCACTTCATAATTTTCAAATTCATCATTTTTGAGTAATAACAACATTTCTGCTTTTGTAAGGCGCTTATTATCTCGAAAACTTAGTACAGGATCCATCTTGAACTGCACAATATGAGTAACTAACAGAAACTGAAGCATTTCCCAATGAATTCCTATATTCATGTGTATTCCCGATTTATGTGTAGTATGATGAATCCGGTGACTCATGTGTATTACAGGGTATCCTCAGAGTATGTGTAGGAAGAGGAATTCCAAACTCATAAAAATGTCTTAAATATGTTTGGAGAAACAAAAAGGGGGAAATTACCGGCAGTACTAAAGAAACCCCTTGCTTGATTGGAAATAAATGATTGAAATTTTAATACCTTTTAAGCGGGTCTGGGTCTAAACGGAGCCCGGTCCGAAAAAAAATGTATTATGATTAACATAACAATTTGCAGAAATTGGCTAAATTTTCAGACTTTTTTTATTGTATTTGATATCAACCACTTCATTTGCATATGTTAGTACATAGTATTTTGTGTTTTGTTTCTAATTTGTTAAAATTGGTTCAATAAATAATTGATAATTACATATTTTAAATTTTATCCGAATCTCAAAATTTTAGAGCAGTGTATAAAGCATAGAAATTTCACAAGAAATATAGGTCTGTGTTTTGAAATAAATTGCGTAGAAATTGAAACAATAAGATCGACATGACTCATGTCATATGACTTTTAATGGACAAGTAAGATAGTAATGAAACTAAAATATTTTGGTTGTATCATTAGTATAACACTAACACTAACAGAATTTAATATTTGGTACGACCCCAAAATCTATTTTAAGGTGCAAACAGTCGCTGGAAATCGTCTAACGGAAAACGCATTTGAAACGATTTCAGCGAAATATATGAAATAATGAAAATTAATTTAATATTTTTTTATGTATTTAGTGATATGTAGCGATTTAATCAATATAAGTAAGAAAAGTGTATGAATTAAATGTTCCGTTTCAAGCTCATTGGTATAGAATAAATATTCTATTGTGATTCTACTACTTATAATCAAAACTATAAATAATCTCACTTCCTGAAATGTAAACATGTGACTTAGATAATTAAGTCTGTAAATGAAATAAGGGAATTAGACTTAAAATGGTAAAATGATGTGATGAATTTTTATCAATAAGAGCAGAGAATGCAGTTCAAAATTCATTACAAGTGTACATTCTTAACAGGTAATTGGTTAGTAGTACTCTAGTGTTTTATAGACGTCAGTGAAGTTTGTATAAATGCAATATATTGTATGGATTTTCAAAAACAAATTCTACGAATGAAAAGCACGCATTAAAAATTAAATTAAAAATTTTATACATATATAACGTGAACACAGTTCCACCCATCAGCATCGTCGGGATTATGGAACAAAACTACAAAAAAATGTATCTGCCTTTTGGTAAATTTGTGCCTGTATTATCAATTTAAATAAATATCAATTCAATAGGTTATCCGATGGTAAAGCATTTTATTAGAAAATGTGTGATTGTAGCCAGCCATTTACAAATTTTAAACCTAATCGTACAGGAAAGAATTGCTATGGAAATTCAGGTTCTGTGAAAAAAAAAGTAAACCAAGAAATTTCCAAAGTCGAAGCTCCTTAAAACGTTGATAATATATGTTACCTAACATGTCACGCTAGTTATAAAACTAATTCTGATTAGAGTTAATTATAAAACATGCCAGTCTTAAAATTGCACCCAACGTCATACCATTAAATATTTATAAATATATAATATATAAGGGTATACGCTAAGTACGTGCATTAATTTTATCTTGTATTAGAACTCAAGTGCAATGTTTAAATGAAACTTAGTAAAAGAACAATTCTCAAGCGATATAAAATTACTATAGCATAACAAAAATGAGTTTACCCACCTATGTAACAAATTAAATATAGTTTCGAATTAATTCTAAAACATTCAATGAGCTAACACAAAACAAAAGTAAGTTCATTTTATTTGTCATACTGGGAAATAGTATATTGTTTACCAAGGGCGGAAAAATTAAGATACTGCCCGAGTTGAAATCGTTTTACGCCAGTGGTGAACACTTTATTTTTTGCACAACCCAATAATGACAAAAATTCGAATTCATTTGTTTGTATTTAATAATAATTATAACTGTTTATAATACAATTCACTAGTAATGTCAAATCACAAAGTAGAAACCATAGCCAACAAACATTTCAGCCCGCTGTGCCGGTCGAACAAGCTCTTGTTCGCCCGCTCTGAGTTCGGAATTAGTCGGACGGAAATCCGTCATTTTCCCTTACACAGTTTCGAACGGGTTGCGCAAAAATGTATTTTTACGTTTAAGTAATTTTTTGACACTGCACTACTTACAAATGTGATTTTATTATGAACGCTGCGATTTAGCAAAAGTTGAGGCTAAATTCGTAAATTCATTAAAAGTTTTTTCCGCGAGCTTCATTATGTGCTTTAAATTAGAAATAATATTCACAATACTAATAAGTAACTTTGTAAAATATTATCAGGTTGTGGTTATATAGAATTGAATTTTATCGATTAGACACCTTCGTTCAATTTGAAAACTTCGAAATGGTGAAAAACTCGCTAGTATGAATGGAAGAAAATATAAATATAATTTAATAAGCAAAATATTTAGAGAAACCGTTATTCTCGTTGAGTATTATTACCAGTTAAAATTGTATATATATATATATATATATATATATATATATATATATATATATATATATATATATATATATATATATATATATATTGATTTAAAACGTCATTTTTTATATTCATACAAATTCCACGAATAACATTTTATCCAATTCTCTATCCTACGTTTCCAATACATTATTTCCGTTATATAATTAACGATGTGCAATTAAATAATGAAGTTTTTTTCTTCAATTTCGACTATTATTGAGTCATAACAAATATTTGTTATATTTCAAACCAACAAATACGACATAGCAAACATTCTGATATATTGGACTATATTTGCTTTTCATTTCGAGAAAAATAATTGCAATGCTTAAAAAATATTGTCGTTATGTAGTAAGGGAAAATCTTACTCGCATATGCTTACAATTTCAATTTACTTTTTTGAAATGAGAACAAGCTTTCACAGAATTGACGAAATTTTAATGCATGCTAACAAGTAATGAAATTATAACATCAGAAAAAATAAATAATTAAGAGAAACATTGTTAAATACATATGAGTATGTAACTTGCTTTCGTATGAAGTTGTTTGTTCGTTAGTATCTTTTTGTATCAGTGTCATTTCCAAAACCAAACGCGTTTTATAATTGCACTCTTTAGTAAGAATTAAAGCCATGCAATTTAAAACTGACATTTTCAATTTAAGCTAAATTTATAATAATTTATTATATTGATATATATTATATTTATAGTAAATTTCTTTTATGGATTACTGTAATATTAATTCTTATTTTGAGGTATTTTCCCAATATTGGAACTTTTTTAGAGATAGTTTTTTTATCTTTAACACATGTTTGTGTTTACTTTTATGTGGTCGTTATTCGATGGTGTTGGAGGGCATTGCATAAGCATGTATTGCTTTGTTTTTAAGCGGTTTTTAAGTTTTATTTTCTAATTCACATAACTTTAGTTTAAACAATGATCAAATTGCGTACCTAACACTTAAGTGATCTGATCAATTATAAACTCATTGTAGTGCTGTTGTGTAGGGTTGATATGTGGTTTTCATTTGATGCATCTTGGTGTTTACTCATTTTTGATAGCATTAAATAAGGAAGTAAACACATTGGCATGTATTAACTTCTTTCAGAACACTCCTATCGATCAGTTTTTCTAAGTCAGTGAGACCAAGAAGACCTACCTGAAGATGACAGATGTGACTCTGCAGAAACGTCGAGGCGACCCTTCGGGGCATATTTCTACAACGCCGTTCGCAACCCTACAATCAAGAATCCCAGTGCGCAAGAATATTGTGTTGGAGGTTTTCACAACCGAAATTTGACATTTAGGCTTCCCGGGTGTTGGTTTGCGTTGCTTGTTGGTTCTTTGATGAACTGTCTGTAGCAATAGCTTTCGGCAATCTCACTGTTGCCATAATCATTTTGTCTTTGAGTTCGGAACTGAAGTCAGAGCTGTTGTGTTCTGTCCGTAATATTTAAAGTTTTCTTGTCTTTGTATGAAACTACACTCTGCAATATACCGGAATGGTCTCGGCATCGCCTTTGGAAATCAGGTAGTTAAGATTGCCGAAAGCTCGTGTTACAGACATTTCATCAAAGAACCAACAAGCAACGCGAAACAACACCTGGGAAGCCAAAATGTCAAATTTCGGATGCGAAAGCCTCCAACACAACATCATACACCTATACGAGGAAGATATGCTAAACCGAACTTAGATGTTTGAAGAAATAAGGACAATAAGAGAGACGCTGTTATGTGACATAACATTCCTACGACGATGCCGAGACCACAAGATCATTCCGGTAAGCTGCAGAATGTCGTTTCATACAACCCAACCCAACAGTGTGCGTGCTTAGTTAGGTTTACTCCTTAGCATGGTTTTCCACCTTATATTTTATCGCCGTTGTTTCGATGAGTTAATGCGTAGATGGCCTAGTCCATCTCGGTTATTTTCTTCTGTTGTATTGTTTGCTCTTGATTTATACTTATTATCGCAGATCTTCATACTCGTGAAGCTAAGTGCCTCGTAATTCTGGATAGGCGGTTATTTTCCTTTTTGTGTAATTATTTTCAGCCTCAATTTCGCCGATAACTACTATTTGATTTTGGAAAAAAATTTCACTATTTATTATTTCTTGTATTTTAGAAACTTATGGACTGCAACATATGCATTTTCCGAAGTTCGTGTCCTTAGAACCGGCCTCGATTGCCTAGTAATAACCTGTCGTACGTTACAAGTTTTTGTTCATTTGATTACGATATTGTTACATCAAAGCACACAATTTAATAACTATTATTTTTTATTAAAGGTAAAAAACATATATTTTGCAAACAAATTGATATAAAAATTAATAAAACCCACATACCACGGCAAGTTTATTTCATACTATAAACCGCAACAGCACTTTCAAAACATGTCAGTAAATTGCATGAAAAGAGTAAAACGTCCCAAGTTAATTTCGCAACGCAATATAAATTGGAAAATTGAAGTATTCAATGTAGTTAATAGAGGAATGGTACTCATGCCTAACCCAAACTAAAATGCGTTAAGTGTTACGATAAATCTCAAGAAAATTACGACGATAATAAATAAAGTTGGTAGCGAAAACGATAAATAACCGAATTGTATGTGTGTGTGTGTGTTTTGGAGGGGGGTAACATTCGTGACTGTTTGGGGTTGGCGTGATCGTACGAAAGATTTCCCCCCATGCAGAATAACTACGTTGTATTCCGACCGTATTCGTCGCTTGTCGTATATGAAGCCCTGTCTCATATATTCTTACCATGTGACGTTGCCACAAAACAATCGAGGCTTAATTCCATATGCTGTCATGGATATATGGATTTTCAATAACGTTTTGTTACGCCAACGTAATCAATTTTCTATTCGTTTTGTTTTATTGGGGAAATTATTATTGCCATTGGAAATTTGTTAGCGGTGAACGAACAAAAAAAAATGGAGCTGTCATGCGTGATCCGATATAAACTCGGTTAAGAGCAGATTTACAATTCGTTGAATTTGTTTTCAGCAATTCCGATGATTCGAGTTATATCACATTTTCGTTTAACAATGTGCGCAATTTTTCTGTCGTGTATTTTTGGCATGTCATGGCTATTTTTGAAAAACATGTGCTCCAAAATGAAAACACAAACGTATTTAAATCGTCCTTCAAGATTACCTCGAAAACTATAGGATATATTTTATTGAGTTGTACACAATTTTAGAGAAAATTTCTAGGGGAAGGTGCAGGATCGAAGTTAAGATTAACGTATTACAAGAGGCCAATACAGCGGACGATTTTTTTGAAGCAAATCGAAGAAAAACCATCTCGTCGAACGTTTTCTTCGCTTATACTTTGGGGGGCACTAGTTTATAATAAAAGAGATATGAAGCTACCCTAGACGATCAAATTGTTTGTATATTTAGACGCAATTAAGTCATAATTGTTAAGAAAAATGGGTGAATTATAAATAATTTGTATTTATAATTCATATTTGAATTGAAAGCAGAAGGTTTTGTATTTCGGTTTGTATCACTCAGAAACGACTTATTAACGGCTCGGCAGACAATGTGAGAAGTGTGAACATACACAAATATTTATTTACCACGAATTTCTGGGTGAGAGAATACAAGAAGGGTGAAAATAGGCAGGTTAGAATTTATGCTTCAAATTATTGTTCTTACATTGAGGTAAGAAAAACGTTATATCACTTTTAGATTTATGATGCAATTGGATTTCATTGAATTAAAGTATTTTAATAATTCGTTGAAATATTTTTAATTGCCTTGACAGTAAAGAACGTTTAGTTTAATGAAACTCGTTATTTATAATTTGATATGAATTTTCAGGTAACTACTTAGTACGAAGGCAAGTCGAGTAAGCAATATGTAAGCAAATACTACTTGGCCTTGAATCGTTATTACTTGCAATTGTTTCACTTCGCAGTCGATATAGTTTTATTTATTATACCTGAAAATGGGAGGAAGTTAACGTTTAAGAAAATGTGTGATATTCATTAATGTTCCTTTCAACTGTACAATAATATTTATTAAATTTCTTCATCATTTACTTTGACTTGATTTTTCATATTTCAGTTTTTACGTCACTATAGGAAGGTAATTAAGATTCGGTTTTACTAGGCGTTAGGCCTCTAGTTTACTTTATACCTCTTAAGGAATACTCCTTAAGTTCGTTAATTTTTATTTGCAATGCTTCCCTGCTTATATCAAAATATTGAAGTTGGATGACCTCTGGATTACATCACCTATTTGTTCCTATAGGTAACTGTAATCTAACAAGACACGGTATCTACAATCGGGACATCGCAGAAGCAGTCGACAATAAAAATTATATTCACGGTTAACATATACAGTTCTCAGTGGAAATAAAAAATTAACAGTTGCAACGCTTACCTGTACTCTAACTTCTGGCAGGTTGACTTTCATGGCGAGCTCCTCTCTGCTGTAAACGTCCGGATAATGACTTTTTTCGAACGCCCGTTCGAGCTCGTGCAGTTGGTACGTGGTGAAGGTGGTCCTGTTACGACGATGTTTTTTCTTGCAACCCTCGCTCTCGGATAATCCGGAGCTTCCCGTCACCCCCTCGTCTTCGGAGCCACTGCCGCCGGGCACCGACATCTTTCCGTATCTGAGCTCCGAGACCCCATCGTTCGAGTTACAACTTCCTTCGCCTGAAAATTGATACATGGATACATTTTATATTTCACTTCGTTGCGTAATTCATTCGCCACGCGCGTTTTAAATAAAGTTTGTTCGTGTTAGGATACACAACTAAAGTAAATTTTACTAAATAAAACGTTGACAATCGTTTGGATTTTAAATAATAAAAAATGGTAGTATTTAATTATTCAAAAAAAAAATCTCGATTAATTTGACATGAAGCCTGTAAGTGAGATTAGTAAACCTCACACTTCGAGAGTGACTCTGTATTTTTAATAATTGTGAGCTCTCGTGTGGCAACGTAACGACTTGATTAATCGATCTCGACAGTTATGCAAATGAAATTAGCGATAAAAACTCCATAATTAAATGCAGTTAGATTACCTTTGATTAACTTCGATCGTTGGAACAAACGTTAAAAGAAATGAAATATGCAATGATTCGAATCGGCCGTGCGATGTAAACGAGCGAAACTTGCTTGGGGTTGGATACAAGCTAATCAAATGGTCATGGCACAATGCGTAAAAGTTGAACGATTGTGAAGGGTTGATATTGTTTTTTAATTGAATAAGAATCGGCCCCCAAAGAGTAAATAGTTTTAACTTGTTGAAATTTTTATTACGTAAAGTAATATTTATTATTGTTATTATGACATTCTGACTCTCATAGGTTTCACCTTACGTTTCAATGCTATTTGAATTCTTCATGATATCGATTTTAAATTGTTCGTAGTATTAAATTAAATATAAATAAATGGAAGTAAAGTAAACATTGGGGTTCCGAATTTTGATTATTCATATATGACGATGTGGCCATGATAATGATTTGTTATGAGAACTGTAAAAAATATTAACATTATTGGAGAACACCACTGAACGATTTTTTTTTAATTCTTATAGAACATTTCTTTTGTAAGTTTAAGTTTAGTAACTTGATTGGGTAAGAATTCAGTGGATGATTTTTATGTACAGTCAAGATCAAAAGATATGAGACATAACATAATGCTAATAAAATGAGTGTATCGATAAATTTTCGTTAAAAACAACACAATAACATTGACGTGCGATTATTAGAGTACCTAAAAAAAATGATTTTCAATCAACATAGTATAAATGCACCCTACAAAGTTTATTAATTATATTGAAAATGCCCTCCCCCGCCACTATTTTATAATATAATAAGGGTAAAAAATAGCAAAAAAATAATCTACAAAAAATTTGTTAACGTTAAACGAATACTATTTTCACACAGATCTGGTAAGAAAGAACAAATCAATCAAAGAGATGGACGAGTTTGCATAGCTTAGACAAGATATCCAATTCTTCGTTGGATAGAAAAAAGAGCACATCATAAATCACTAGTAATATTAAGTTTTTCTTTTATTGCTGCAACTGCAGAACACGCCCTTTGGCACAAACAGGTGTTCGAAAATTACTCAAAATTCATCTTTACGCACATCTTATGCTTATATGCATTGTGAACGAGTATCAGTATTGAAATTTGAACTTCATAGCTTTTCCAAAAATTAAATAATTCGAAGGCTATCCTAAAAGTAACAAATTATTAACCATACTAAAATTTAATATTTGGCAACTCGGCCACGATGGCGTAATGTCGTTCAATATAACGTACATCGTCAGGTAATAAATAACAATAATAATGATAATAATAATGCATTTATTGTACAATCACTTTAAATGTCCTACAAAGCGTACAATTTACAAAGTACATACAAGATTCAGATGAAATCTGCTTAAATCTAATAAGAACAAATTCAAAACATAACTTGCATACATTTTAGCTTATAGTAATGACTTTAATCTAATTGATGAATGGGGAAAAAACAACAGTATATTAGAGGTACAGGCTATTGTTAGTAACGAAGAAATGGGCAACAGTTTTTTATTATAATTAATAGCCATCATTAATTAATGAATCAAAAGATTTCATCAGCGCATATTACATTATTTGATCGCTAAGAATTGTAGCTCTTAGCGTATTGAGTGGAAAATGTAAAAAATACACCAGGGGCTAAGGAGTGTTCTCCTGTGATTCGCTTAATGCAAACATATTAATATGTTTGTGGTTTATGTTTTTGTTTTCTTTTCAATTTTCAGCATTTTTCGCAATTTTTTGGTGTCATACATTTATGAATTTCGTGGCCTGTCATGTCATTCAAATCAGTATAGACATATTTTACAATATTTTATATTTTTTGCCAGATTTTTGAGATTAAATGTCAAAACTTCGCAAAATATTGACAGAATCCAAGCTGCAAAAAATAGTGAAGAAATCGACTTAGAAGCTTATAGCGCCGACGCCGACGATTATGATTAACATTGTTTCCTAGGTCCATGATGGGAGCCTGATGATAATCCACAAGTTTCATCTGACAGTGAAACCGGTGATAATGCTGAGAGATGTATCGATGTAAAGTGTTTCAGTTCACTGGTTCCCAAGGACTGCAAAGAGTTCTACCAGAGGACATCTCTCCCCGAGAAGCTTTTTTCCTGATCGTGAATGGCGAAGTTATAGATCTTATTGTCACTGAAACTAATAGATTTACCCAGCAGGCCATAGCATCACAAAGGAAAAGAAAATATGCTCGCACCAGTAAGTGGATACCAACAGTCAGCAGAAATAAAGACATTTTTAGGATTTACACTATGGCTGGGTTTAGTTAGGCCAAATTCTTTGAAAGATTAAACACGGCATTTACCGGATATACATTAGATATTAGTTATTACTAAGTACATTACATTTACATTTCAAATTCAGGCCATAGTTGATGTGCAAAGAAAATTTCAGGAATTACTTTATCCTGGTAAAGATATAGTCAGAGACGAAACTCTAGTACTTTAGAGAGGGCGTCTGATATTTAGATAATTTCACATCTTGTAGGGAGACAAAATTATGAACATTATTAATTATTTTATCACCAACAAACATTCGACCAATACAATGTGGTATAGTAATTACAAAAAAAAGATTTATAGCATCAACATCAATTAGATATCCTAGTGTTCCTTTTCGATTCTGCATATTAAGATTGTTTAAACGATTTCACAAAGTGGAATTTGACGTAGTTTGCGAATTATGCCTTTTTGAAGGAGGCCGTCGTAAAATTTCTGAGAGATTTGTAATATTCCCAATATTTTAATAATCTAGACTCACCTTAGGTTGCTTCCTTAATTGTATTAGGCATTTCAGTCTGTAATGCCCTTATATTATATGAACAATTATTAAACCGACTGTAGCAGATATTTCTTTAGTTAAAGTATTTTGCTTTCTACGTGTGTGCAGATGTTATAACGTAGAACATTAAACAAACATAATCACTGAAACCAGCTACTGCAGACCGGAATTTGTGTTATGGGCACGATTCAATACATTCTATTCATTCAGTACACCAAATATCGCTTTAAACAATTAAAATCAAAATTTATAATTTCATTTAAAATTATTAAGCCTATGGTTAAGTCATAAGTAATATAGTATTAAAATATCGTTGCGCCGTAGTAAATGCGTCCAAGATTAACAATTAATAATATATATTAGTTTACAGCAGAATTAAATGTAGCACAAACAACTTTAAAACTTGTCGCCACCCCGTAATATTCTCACGTTGCAAATTTGATTGAGACTGGTTACGAGGTACGCTTGTATTTTAAAAAATATATACTGATTCCTCCATTTTATTATCCCTATGTAATCTCTTTTGGTCTTGACTGACATATCTGTAAGTTTTTATTAAATATATTGGTTGTGATTAGATATTTACCTGTAAGTGATAATTGACAACTTTTTATGCGGAGTTCCAAAAATATTTATTAACTTGTTTTGAAACGACCCTTAAGGTACCCTAATATAAATTCTATTAGTACTGTCCTCAATGAAACTAAAATGTGATGATATTCGTGTAAGTTTTGATGCCATTTCATAAAATACCTCTCAATCAAATATACTGCCACAGCAACGAACCTAAGTCAATTAAAACTAAATTAGCGCCCCGAAAACGAAACACGAAAATCACTAACTTTATTTATTATTTTAACTTCCGTCGCCGGCTAATGTCCTAAACTAATGTCGTAACTTTTATTTCGATCGATCACACGGTAATACGTGTATAATTACCTGAATCACACCTGTCCCACGGCGGTAATCAACTTGACAATGTTCCTAACTAATAGTGTACAATACAAACACGATACACCCGTCATATATCATAACTTAATGATGCAGTGTCCGCACTATCGCCACGACTATCGCTTTCAAAAACTCCCTCGATTATTTATCCGGCTGGAAACGCATTAATTACGGGCGACTATCGGCTCTAAATCGCATGGCGCCCCCATAGCATTTTGGCTACTATTGTTATTAATATAATATTGCGACAAGTACATGCCAACTTTTGTTTGAGTTTTCTTTGAATTATCATAATAGAAATAGAACAATTATTTAGTGAGCACAGAATAACGTCGAAAATTGAATAACAATCAAGCACCAGCTATTGGTCCCAATCGCCTAAAACTGATACGCGAGGAAATGAGTGTACCCAGACATCTGTTAATATATAAATAAATAAAATAAATAATAAAATTTATCGAACACAATATCCCATTCTGAGGTACATAATTATAATACCCGTAATAATGAGAGTTTGTTAATTCCATGTCATAGGTTAAAAGTTTCGCAACAATCAGTCTACTATCAAAGGTGGAAAGTTCTTTAGTAAATTCACAAAGGAAACAAAGGCCTTGCCATTACATAAATTAAAAAAAAAGGAAAATTATTTTTGGGCAACTATGTCTTCTATTCAATTGATGAGTTTTTAATTGGTACTGATCTTGTCTGATTGTCTGTATTTTTTTCTGTACATTCTCAAACCTATATATGATTTATATGATTGTATCTTATGTATAGGGAAATAATAATAATAATAATTATTATTATTTAACATACAATTCTCAGGAACCTAACGACATATGTTCAAGTTGTAAAAAGTTAAGGACAGCAAAACAATAGAACAAGAAACGAGGACACAATATATGCCGTGAAGAATGAAAACAATTTTGGAAAACAAGAATTCGAATAATAAAGTAAACCAATTATTGAATCTAATAAAAACGTTACGCAAGTGGCTGCGATCGCTAAAAGGGGACATATTCAGAATGGCCCTTCACATCAGAGAGTGAAGTTCCTTAAGATATTTCAATAACTGTTCCATCAATAAAGGTTGCATGTAATATACCGAAGAAACGGCATTCTTCAAAATAACATCCCCGATTGAACACTGCAAGGAAGTCTACGATTCGAGAATTTGTCCTGAGGGAGTTGCGGTCGGTTTCAGTTCTCTAAACGATGCGAATCACTCTAAAGTTTTCTCAAACTAGCCTCCACGATGCCAAACTATTAAATTTGAGAGGAGGCGAAGGAGACTGTACTACTTAGATGCATTAAGTTGGGTTAACAAACAAAAATCGCAGTAAAAATCATGGAAACACATGGATGGTGGCAACTTTAAAACCAATATAATTATTTTCAATTAGTGCCAATTGTCTAACAACCCGGTCGAATTTGCGAAACTGATACTTAGAAGGTTTCATCAGTTATTGATAAATAATGTGATGATTTGAAAATTAATAAATAAGAATAAATATTGCTAAGTTGACCTAAAATTGATAGAATCATTGTGTTCATGTGTAACATTTCTAAAACTATACGATGTTTGTACATAGATTGAGGTTCTAAAATAGAAACGTTTGAAAAATCAAATTCAAAGAAATGCAACCTTAAAACGCAAGAACTCTTACTGATACGACAATTATTTCTATGTTGAATAATCCTAGATTTAAGCCATTATGATCTTGGACCTATGTATCACTTTTAGGTTGTACATTATGTCCGATCTAAAACATTATAATACCTTATCCCTAATTTTGGTAAATAGATTATTTATAGTTTTAAACTTATATTTAGCTATCTTTATTACATGTATTTTATACACTTTAATTATTTTATTCGTGATATCCTGATATCTTTTGTTTATGAAGGGTTCAATATTAACGGTCTCGTTAGAGTTGTATCTGAAGGCTGTTAAATATTAAACTGTTAACTAAGCAGCTACTCTCGGCCCGGTATTAATGAATCATTGCGTAAGAAAGGAAAATTGGATTAGTTTGTTTTAAAGTATGGTTCCAATGGTAATAGATATATCTTCCTGAAGCTGTAGGATTACGATACCAATTAAAGATGACATGATTATTTTGATCTCGAATTACTTTAGTATCCTAAAATGGTGCAGATCAATCAGTTTCTTTTTCTGGGGTATGTGTTCATTGAAACTACTGAATATATGTAGTAAGGTGCCATATATGCATTCGAATGGAAATGCGTATATGACATCATCATCCACATACTTTTGTGTAAAACGAATGTTATATGGAAGTGCAGGAACGATGTGATGTAATATGGTCTAAAACAATCTGCGCAATGATGAGACTGCTTGGGTATCCCATGGGATTACCAAATATTTGTCGCTAAAAAATATTTTGGAATATGAAATAACATATGAAACATCTAGAAAGTAATGTGGATGGATGAAATGAATGCATCAAGCGTGAAAGTATAGTGATTTTTAATTAATGGCCATTAGACAATGTACAGAATTAAATCAATAGGGATTTGTAAACAGAGAAACCACACAAACTGAAATTAAAACAAAATTATTGTTAGGTTTAGTAATTTTTGGAAGACTATAGATCGTAGATCGTATTACAAGTTTCTTGTATACATCTTGATTAATGAATTTTTGGACGAAAAGTCCACAACATCGTTGATCTGTACTGACGCTGTATAGCCTTTATTTCTCTTTCATATTTTGTGCTATCATTTAACAATTCTAACATCTTTCATTCATACTCATAACTTTCCAATGCAACCGTAAATTTACCCTTGTCTGCTTTTTTGATTAATAAATTATTGTGATTTTTGAGAACAGAAGATTATGTCCCCAACATCAGTCAAATTGATGTCTCTAGGGGAGCACTTGAGATTGCCTTTTGGTCTTAATGAAAGCATTTTTATATCTTCAGGTATTTCTATCTGAGAAATATTCACAAACCAACTGTTGTTAAAAAGAGCCAAAGAGGTAGTCTTACGTCTCAAATTATTGAAGTTACTGGCTGACATTTTTTGTTTGAACATTACATTTTTTATGATAGAATCTGTTAATATATTGATAATCGTTCAACACTTGAAACGGAATTGCATTTTTTAAGTGTAAAACTAAATTACTGATGAAGCCCTCCAACCTGTTTATTTAAAAAAATGTGATTGGTTTAATCTGCCTCTTGCTTCTTGTTTTTTTCTGCATAGAAGGAGAGAGTTTGCTAATTTGTTGCTCTAGGATTTTTTTCTCAAAAAATGCATTACATAAGGCGTTATTACATAACTCTGTACCATCTACGACCTATGGTCTTCAAAAAATACATAAATTTAACAATCTTTTCGTCCTATTGTATCTTTTGTACAACGTTAAAAATTCTTCCACATTAGATAAATATTTAAATAACTTGTCTAATAATTTTATTTATTTGTGTATTAACATCCTTCCTAATTTTGTTCCATACATTGTCAAAGACAAAGGCGATTAATTAAAAATGAAAGGCTTCCAGCCTCGATGCCTTTCCTTGATGCCTTGATTCATTTCATCTCTCCATTTTATTTTCGATAACTGTTATTTCATATTAAAAATAATTATTAGAGACAAATTACTTGATACTTTCGTGGGATACCCACCCAGTTCTATTATCGCTCATATTGTTTTAGACCATATCTTTCATTACATCGTTCCTACACTCACATGCATTTTATAAAAAAGTATGTGAAACCATGGAAGAAAGAAACTGACTGAACTGCGCCTTGTTTGGATACTAACGTAATTCGAGATCAAATGATCATGTCATCTGTATTAGTATTGTAAACCTACAGTTTAAGGTTATATCAATTACCATTCAATCCATCCATCAAACAAGAAGTAAATATTATTTTAGGGTTGAAAAAATAGAATTTTAAAAATGAGTAATCCGATTTGTGTTAATGGAAAATTGAGCTACTTTTCTGACTTAATAATTGATAATGACTATCCTCATTTTTTAGTTAACAGTTTAATATTTGATACTTCTTAGATAGAGAACTGATCGATACAGTTAATGGAACCCTTATATACAAAAGATCACCATTCATTCAGGATACTATGAATATAATAATTAAAGTATGTAATATCGATAAGGATACCTAAATATAATTTTAAAACTATAAATAATATATTTACCAAAACTAAGGACAAAGTAGGTCAAGCGTCACAATCGCTTAGGATTGATTATTCAACATAGAAGTGATTGTGGTATCGGTAACAGTTTGCTTTGCATTTCATTGAGTTTGATCAATTACTTGTTCGATTTTAGGATTTAACTCAAATGGTGTGAATTTAATATATAAGAAATTTAAAAAATAAAATTGAGAAAAATTATGATTCAAATATTACTCAGCGAACAGAGCAATAGCTTTGTGGGCAATAATAAATAACTCAGCAAAAAGTCATAATACCAATGGTGTTCAATTAGTAAAGGACAATATACTCATTACTCATCCGGAAGGACTTGCAAAACTGCTTGATAAATATTTTTCAACTGAAGTACCTAAACAATTAAAAGACCATTTTAATAATTCGCTGTTTGACAAACGCACCGCATCCACAAATGCTGAGGCTAAGTGCTTCATGTTTTTCATACTTGTACTACATCTGAAGTACATGAGACAAAGTCACGTGTCGATATATTTTTGCGACTCCACTCCACACACATGTGATTGATTTGAAGCGACATTTTCCTCGCCAGCTAAAGCTAATTGAAATTTTTATGAAGCCCACGTAACGTCACTTATCGTCCAATATCACTTTTAACTGTTATCATCGATGATCATGGTGATTGTTTCTGAGAGGTGGCTTTTGATGGAAACAATTTGTTGTATTTGAAATTTTTCAATTCATAAGTTACAAATTATTTTTCTTCAAGTTATCGTTCGCGAATGACACTGGTGATGCAAATTTTGTCTTCTAAAGGAGAGGCTGGTTATGCGTCCAATCAAGTTGTTTCCTACTTGAATGGTTGTAGATTAAAAGTAAGTAAGGCTCATGGCCATTTAGCGGCTTCCCCCTAAGAAATGATAGAAAAGACATGAACATCGAATAAGCACATAAGTACATGTGTAGGAATCCGGCAATAAAAAACAATATTTTTGTGTTATGTACAAATATATATTTGCAATTTATTATTTTGATAGTAAAATAGGCCCCTATCACAAAAGTACTTGATACGAATATCTAAACAGAAAGAAATATATCGATAATAATTTTTCACGGAAATAAAGTAGAGGCAGATGTAATGCATTGTTTGTGTCCATCAACGTACTACGCAGAAACAAATCATTTAACATTACCAGGTTTGAATTGAGCAATTTAATTGGGGAGAATAGGAATAAAATAGAAGTCTAATATTTGAATGTAGCTATAATATAAAAATACATATGTTATATTTTGTTGACTCGTCAATTTTATCTTATTGTGTGAATTTCTTGTAGTATACTCGTATCACTTATAATATAAATTGTGCGTTAAGTAATATAATGAAACTTTCCATTGTCAATGTTTTATATAAAATTTTTATCCGTCACTGCCGCAATGAATTTGTAATCTAATATAATTAATTTATATATTCATTGTGCCTGGTCGTCATTCGAATTTTTCGATATCAATCAACTTTAAATAAATTACACGCAAGATATATAATAATGCGATTTTTTTCTTAGTAGTTCAACGCGCGAAAGCATCTTGGAAGTGAGTCGAGATATAATCAGTGCTGCCAATCGCAGATAAGTGGCCCGACAGGCCACCTGGCGGCAGCCGAACGACTTAATTTAGTAATTCGTTAATTAACAGCTTATTCTACCTAAACAATAGTTAGTTACCGTGTGGCACAGCAGGCAGGGTTAAGGTCAAATTGGAGAATATTACCGATTCCGAAACAATACCCTAATATCCGAACTACATTAACACTTTACGAACCAATTACTTTTCGACAGTCGTTGTTTTAGTTTTGAAAATTAATCACCTTTTGACGGTTAATTAAATTGTAAACCCACCTAATTAGTAAGTGCGTTGAGGCTTACATAACAACATAATTATTCACTGATTGACTAGCACAATACAAAAGGACTTTTCGCGCTCAATAATTAATTGGCTTTGCGTACAAATCCATCCTTAAAATTATATTACGTCTGGACACGGGTTTAAAACAGTGTTACTAAACATATGCCCGTACACGGTTTATGAATATTTATGAAATGTTAATGAGGCAAATCGATTGAGCGTGACTAAAAAATTACAACAGATCGGTGTTGTTATCACTACTTATGTCGGATTAATAATATACTCTGAATGTAGTCTAAAAAATTTGATTTGAATATGCATGTAATATACCTTGTTAGAATATTTGTGCTTTGACACCTTGAGGTGCGTATACATTAAATGAGCTACATAATATAATTTAAATAGAGAAGGTAAGAAATTATCTCGAGTAAAAGGACAACATTGTGAGAATATTTGAAATGTATAACATGAGCAAACGTGTGCAAATGTATTTATTCAGTTACCTGTTGTGATACAAATAAGAAAGGTAGGGGTAGGATTGAATCAGGCAACGATTATTGGCAATGTATTCAGTACATTATCGTAACTCAATTTTTTCGTCTTTTCGCTGTACCAATTAGTGAGGTGATGGTAAATAAATATTTTACGCATTTTATTATGATTGTAAATAAATGAAAGATCTCGATATATGTGTTATATGATATATGATGCTTCTAACCTGGTGTACACTGATAAGTCATAAAAATCGCGTACAGCATTTTTTTTGCTATATTGAATGGGTCTTAACTTCGTCAGTGCCAAAAAGTCAACATGCCAAAACTGACAAAAACGATAAAATTTTAATCCTCTTTAAATTAGAAGAGGGTTATTCTAATAGAAATGTTGCTAACCAGTATGGCCTAGACAAAAGCACAATTTTAAAAGTGAAAAAGATGTGAGCACACATCGACAGAAAAGTGTGTTCGGGGCTGCTTATAACGCTGAGCAAGACGAAGCTCTTATCAATCATATTGCAAATTCCTTTCATTCACCAAGAAATTCTTCATTTGCTACACATTTTCCAGCATCATCAAGAACGGTAAATAGTCCGGGGAAATGCTTGATGACCGTTTCAATGTTCGAATATCTTAATGTACTAGAAAATGTGATGGCCCCTTCTGTTGATCAAGTTTTTCTAGACGAGTGTATATTTCAACAGGATAACTGCACTGTTTACACGGCCAGGGTAATACAGAATTGGTTTGAGGCCAATAATATTGTACTTTTGAGGAGCCCAGATACGAAACCGATGGCTGGGGAAACTTGGTGAAATACATTTATAGAAAACATTTAGACCTCAGAATCAAATTGAATTGTGTGATACCATTGAGGACATGTGGGAGGAACTAAGTCTTGATCCAAATTATTGTCGAAATGTAATGTTATCAGTGCCCTGAGGCTTGATTGGCAGCCTCTGGGTTAATGCGGCAATGATAAAATATTAGAATTTTGTTTATTTTGTTTGTATTCAATTTTTATTTTGTTCGTAATTTGTTACTAATATATTTTTATAATTTGTCTCTAATAATTATATTTACTTGTCCAATTTACGTTTTTACAAGATACAAAAATGTTCTTATATATAGAAAACGGTACAAATTATCAAAAATATGTTCTTATGAAAGCTAAAGATAATAAACTTTTGTTTGACAAGTTCTTTCGAAAGATCATTTACTGGAAAATTCGTTTTGGAAAATTCTAGCAACCTACGATAAATATTCCGGGGTGCGGTTGTAGGGGCGGGCGTGGTTACAGTTGTTGTAGCTGAGATGTAACTAACCAATATGGAGGTATTCACAAAACGATACCATTATGTCGCTCGTCATCGTACGTTGGTTTGCGGGAAATTTATCTAAATATAAGATAGTTCAGTGCGGACCACTACAGATTTTTAAAGCTGCAACCTTATTACGAATTGATTTACCTAGAACTTCCGCGGCAGAAGTAAAGTCTGTTCAAAAGATAGAAATGTGTACAGAGTAAGAATGAACAGGGACAAGGAAAAAATGATGTCAATTAGATAACATAGTATTAAGAAATAGTACAAGAGCATTTTTTGCGCTAATGAAGGTGCGAAAGTAACTTGAAAAGAATATGGAATACCAGACAAGGACAAGGATAAGGAATGGACAAGGATAATGAATGGATTGATGAGAAGACAGCAACCAGAGAATGTATGAAATGCAGAGGAGAAATACACTTTTATTGAGAAAAAATAAAGGAATCAAAACATTTCCAACAAAAAAAAATGCGTGGATGAGCAGAAGAAGGAAGAGATCGATCAAACTAACAGAAAGTAGGACGACATGACAAGTTTTAAAATTATTAAATGATCAATTCCCTAATCCTTGAACAAGATGACAGAACAGCTGGTCGAAGCTGCCATTGGAAGTAAAGAGGGAGTTGATTTAGAGGACATTGAGGCAGTACTTATGAATAGTGTGTAGAAGCTATTAAGAACTAAAACTAATAACAGAGAAACAGACCAAATCACGTTGAAATAAGTAAAATACGATGGAAAGATGTTGAAAGAAATGTGACCCGGTTGAAAAACATCACCTAGAAATAGATTCACCTTAATATTACCATGTCTAGTGTCATTTCCAAAAATGGGCCAACATGGATTTTGAAATTGCATTAATTCAATGTACATGATAATAAAAAAGCCGGAAGCATAACACCAAACATACAAAATACCAAACAATGAAACAAACGTGGACACGCTTACATAGCTTTTCGATTTTACTTATGTGCGATACAGATTGGAAGACACAATTGGAAGACCACCAAAGACGGTACATAATAATTTTCATTAAACGTAAAGGCTAAGATGCTTCTGCTAGATAAAGATATGAAAAGATTCATCATTAGGGGCAAGACGATCAACGAAGACACGAAATCCAAGTGACATAACTCGTCACGAAATATGTCAGATTGAGACTAAAGCGATCATGGAGAGAGCAAAAATATAATGTAGAACGTACGGGATTGTAGACTGCACGGGGCAAGAGAAGGCGGATATGGACTAAAGTAATAAGCATGAAGAGATAATTTAAATATATGCACGGTTATCTATGCAATTAAACCAAATCTTAGCTAGGTGATGAAAACCGCTATGAAATTTGAAGTTCAAGGTAGGTGGTGTAGATTTATGTGAAACTGTGAATTCGTTAACCTGTATTATATATTCCGAGAACAAAGATCTCTATTTGAATGCGGATTGCGATCCAACAAGAACAGCACGAATACCGCCTTCGATGCCACAAAACAATACTTTCTGGAAAAACACGTTTGTCGTAACTTGTTGCTGGTGGAAGATATAAATTTACTCAAACACACTTATAGTTAAGATTCTGATTGGGTTAGAATTTGTTGCATTGGGTTACATATGCTCATGTTTGCACACAAAACGTTACGCTAGTGGATGATAGCAACCAAACGGATGTCATACTAATAATACATACAATCACGCTTCATGAATAGTTAAATTAAAAAATTTAATATCGTTCTCTTAAATGAAAATGAATACGCATTCTTACCCCATCAAGAACATTTTGCACTAGTTGATGTGAATTATCAATAATTTCTTGACATGTTTATTATGTTGAAGCTTCTAAACCATTAGTCATTAGCAGGAGTATTAAATACCCTGTCTTTCAAATAGGGCCACACAAAAAGGGCAAAAGTCATGCCACAAGTGCATCGAGACCAAGACAATATTCCTGCTGATGACCCAGTCAGTGAGAAAATTAATTAATGAATTGTATTAAATATGATTTTTGCAATCCAACACATTTGAAATATTTTATCATAACCAATGCAGTTAAAGTTATTTAGATTTAATTATCATTTGTTTTATATCTTGTCAACATGAAGTTGTGACAACCATTTGATTACCTGAACACAAGTTAAATTGGATCGCTTGATATTATAGATTAATATTAACATGCCACCCTGTGTAGGGTCTAAAAAAAAATCCGATTAACCATCGTTTAGACTAAAATCGTAATTGTAGTCTATAATTTCTTGTTTATTTTGCTGCCATTGTCAGAATTCGTTATATTGACATTTGTTGAATTTAACAGTATAGATCATACAGAAATTGATTAGCATGAGTTTGTTTGATATTTGTGAATATATTGGTATACCCTAAGGAACGTAAATTGTTTAAATAATAAATTGAAATAGTAATTAATTAATTAATTAAATAATTATAATCATTAAAATATAATAGCATTGTGCATTATAATTTTCCATCTGTTTTTGGAATGAACATTTGGCGGAAGGTGTAAATTCAGAGCGCCGAAAAAACGGATCGATTCGTTCTGAGATACAGCTATTTTAATTTACGTCGATTGTCAAATAGGCACTATGACGGTTTAACGACTGTGTAAGATGACTTGAGAAATAGTTTTAAAATGAATGGCGATTGTTGAAAAAGGGGCGAATATCAATACTTAGCTGGACAGCTAGAGAAACACCTAGAAAAGTTTCTTGACCTAGTGCCAATATATCTGCGAATAGCATAAAATCATTTTCTAGTAAACAACTGTGAATGACAAATAAATATAGTTGACGGTGTATTACCTTTCAGCGAAATAGTGAATATGATACGATGACAGTTTACTACGAGTGAAGACTCCGTCAACGGAAATATTTGTAATTATTTTGATCTTTTTGAAAATATGCAGCATTACTATTTCATGAATGATAACAATTGCAGTATGCACATTTAAATTGAACGATAAGACATAATTAAAGAAGTGTGGACATGGGCGAAAGAAAATCTGAATCGGACTAGGACGCATAGTAATACACGTGTAATGTTCCCAACGTAACAACAAATAAAGGGTAATTATTGATAAAATCCATATATCAATAATCTCTTCATGTTGTTTGCATTGAATCAAATAAAGAACCGTAAAACATTAAATTCAAAATATTTTTCGCTATCCTTTATCAAACTGGCAGCATAATTACGAATAAAAAATAGTGCCTAATTTCTATATACATGTATTTTGTGCTGTCGTAATAAATAAATATCATCTTTCTATGTGCACTGCTTACTACTTACTCGGTTAATCTATAAAAAAATTCATGGTGTTCAACAATAACATGCATTTTGACAAGAAGCTAGACGTTGACTTGAAGAACATTCTACGTCAATTCTATTCTTCCTGTTTACATAAAACTTGACCCCACCGTGCCCGGAGATAAGTTAGTTTTAAGCCCCCTCCCCCATCATCATTAGAAGTGAACACCAACTTCAGATTCGTATTTGAATATCTTCTTTCATATGAAATAGTAATAGTAATAGTAATTTTTTATCAAAAAAAAAAAAAACACTACAGATAGTGTTACATTAACTTATATGGTATGTACAAACTAATTATTACAGTAGAACTAATAAAGAGAAAATACATATAGAACATACCAAATTAATTTACGTAATATCAATAATTAATGTGCAAATTCCCTACGCTAAAATGAGCCCTTGAGATGCTTAAGGTGATATTAAATAAATAAATTTCCTAAGCTCAGTTTTGGCACAAGAAAACTGAACAAACTCAACATGACGAATATAACTACAGTATGTATTATTATGACAAACAAAATTTCTGAAACGGTTCTACGTATTTTCAGTGACTGAAACCCGAACTCCGCTATTAGCGTAGTATAATCATAACCATGTTGCAAATAGCATATTTTCGGTTAAATAAGTTTAAAAAAAATTTGTGAACACTTTTTATGGCACTACTATAATTTAAGTAATCAGGATTCCACACTACAGAACTGTATTCAAGTTTAGACCGAACAAAAGCATTATATAGACTAATCATTGATTCGTTTCCAACAAAGGTCTTGGTGTTTCTGATCAAGAATCCTCACATGCCAAACGACTCTATGCATACTTCCCGTATACGAAAATTGAAAGTCAGTTTTTCATCAAAGTACACTTCAATTTTTTGTGATCTTCTTTACCTTGCAAAGTTTCATTGTCAATTTTGTACGAGTGCTGAACGGGGGTTTTGTTTCTAGAGAAAGACAAAAAATAACATTTGCTGATATTCTTCAGATAGTTGGACTCCATTTACATAGAGAGCATAATTTGTTTTGAAAATCAACGCTGTCAATATGACAAGTTATTCTCTTATATATTTTAAGGTCATCAACATACATCATGCATTCGGATGAAATAGTGTTCACAACATCACCCGCAAATATCAGAAAAAACAAAGGCCCAAGAATGGAGCCTTATGGTACCCCACTGATTGAAATCCTCGATATTGTACAAAATTCATTCTGTGCTTTAAATACGACCTGAATACTTCAATCAAGTCATACTCCAATTTCAAGTACATTGTATCAACTTGATAACAAAAAACCAGATACTTAATGCACAAATGAACACAGTTGAGTTACAGTTGACTTTCCTTTTACAAATCCATGTTGCCGAGTTGCCAATTTTGTCTCAACAAAGCAATATAATGGTTTGAATATCATTAGCTCAAAAACTAATGAAAAGTTGGAAAGAGTGTGCAACATCGGCAACTGCAGTCTTTTACCAGGAACCGTGAAGCGAATCACAACTCATGGTGAGCCCAGTTTTCATAGAATTTACTACTTGGAAGAAATCAGTGATTCGAAACTGTTAATAACTAAAATATTATTAAAACTTGCATTATCATAATCGACATTGATATTACAACATTCAGATTTAAAAACATTGAAATAACTCGACAAATGTGTTAGAAATCTCTTCAGGAGATTCAATTATTTCATCTTTTTTAATCATACAACCAAACGTATTCAGCGTGTAAGATTTTTCCTCTCATTAATAAAGGGGGAAAAATCGGGTTATTCTTGAAGTTGACTTCAATTCCAGTTATATAATTTTGGAAATCCAATTTAATATTCAGCTTGACCAAGTTTTTTATATTTTTTGAATTTGTATGAGTAGAGTGCCAAGTTGGGAATTGCTTTCTGAATGCTTAACTGTGGTAACTATAACATTCAGTGGACATCACCTTTAAGTGAATATTAGTAGGAAATACAATGTTTCAAGTGCAATGTCAAAAATATACACGAATGTGTGGGATTATAATAAATATTAGTTGCTTCATAGTGCTATTATTACAAATATAAATCAAAACATGAAATCAAATTCATAATTAAATTTTATGTACACTAATTCAAATTGGAGTTCACCAGGGGAATCTTACATTACGGCGTAAATGAACAAGGTTACATGTAATATTACATATACCAGCAAACTCAAAGATTCGTTTTGTTTATTTATGGCTCATATATTATTTATAATAAATTCACAATTAAAATAAAATAAAAAAAGGTATGACCATACCATATCATATATAAGTTGTACCTTTCGATTGATTAATTTCATTATTGTACATTCAATACTCGTCAACCATATCGCACTCTAGATTATAATGATCTAGTGTTACGGAGCATACAAATGAAAATATAAAAAAAAAACATTTTTGGGAAGGAAACTTATACAATAATTTTTAATTTTTATGAACAGTAGTAGTCATAATTTATTGAATATATGTCTTATTGCATTGCATTTGCTGCGTGTTTTAGCTTCATTCTTTTATGTGCGACAATTAATTATTAATTACGATTTTATAATGTACCGCAGTGCACGCAGTATCGTGATTTCGTAACGAAATCAGCACGCCGACCCAATTTTCCTGATAACGAATTAACAACGTTTAAACGCAACGCCCGAATCAATTACGAATGGCAAATTACAAAACATATTACGACGTACTACATAACTACATTTCGAAAAATGAAACAAATCGAAAGCTAAATAAAACAGGCGCGCACCTTTTTGATCTGATACGACGCGTTACGTCGACTACAAACGACTCAAATTATATCCAACAATTAAAACGAAAGGTATTTATTTAATAACGTGTATTTGTGACAATTAGGTTATACATTGTTAAACAAGCGGGGGAGACATTCAGAGTCTGAAATAAAAAAGTCGTGCATGCGAAAACGCAATTAACAATTACCGGCCTTATCGCAAATCTGTTGTGTTTATTATTAATGCAGGCAATTAGACGGCACGAAAACTCCGCGATCAATGTTCCTAATTAAATAATCAATTGGCTCGCTTAAAACAGCTGGTGCTCACAGGTTTTGAAACTTCGGTACTCGTAAGGTAATCGAATCGCGCATTCGCGTTGGCATCATGACGGATATTGATAAAAGCCTTTATTGTGATATTATCGTGACGAATATACCGGTAAATTGTTTTTATCGTTTGAGCTTTCACACATTCAGCGAGGGGAATTAATTATCAGTGCGTGATACATTAATGCCTTTTCATTTCGTGTAAAGTGACGCGTCAATATTGTTTTGCAAATTAGTCTAAAGGGCGTATTCCTATGAATCATGGAATCAGGCAAGAAACTCGGATTATTTTTAAAGAATCTAAATATATATGGTAATGTCAAAGGTTATCTCTCTCAGTTTTCTATTTAAATTAGCAACAATTTCCAGAAGAAAATAACATACGACCAATAGATATACGAATTATTGCACAGAAATTGTGTGAACTGATATTCAATTTCACAGTTTTTAAATTATTTTGTAACAAGTTGCACTAAACTTTCTCTCGCCAATTCTTTTTGTGAGCGGTACCTTATAAATTTACGAATAACTTTGGCAATCTTCGATTCAAACTCAAAGTGGTATAGTTATCATAATATTGAAAATTTGTATTTACTGAGAACTGGCAAAACGAACACACAAAAATATATGATGTGAAAAGATTGCAGAATGAGGATGTTATCAGGGGGAGATTTCAAAACAACTGGAAAAATGTGGAGGCAAACGAAAGAAGTCATTAATCCCGAAGAAAACGAAACAGGCAAACAGGAAAGATTGGTTCGATAAGGAGTGTGTAGAGGTATAGCAGAGGATGAAAAGGAAGGAAGACAAGAATAATAACACAATAGTAAACAGAAAACTATAGGAACATCATAATACCATCGAAGAACATGTATAGGAAGAAAAAAAGATTGCACAATGAGAAAAAACCTATAACCATTGAGGGGAGAAATTTCAGAATACGGAGCATTTTACCAAGAAATAAAAAATACCGAAAAAGGTATAGCATAAATAGCTATTTTAAAAACCATGAATGAGTCTTATTGAATGAATCGGCTATAGAAAGATGGAAGGCACACTTTGATGAACTCCTAAAATGCGGGAAATAAAGAAGACACATAAAACAAGTAAGGGAGAAAGAACAAATGCCCGAAGAATGGACGACCGCACGGATACGCCTTCTGCACAAAAATATGACAAAGCTTTATGTGAAAACTGTAGAGGTATTGTATTATTGGACACAACGGCTAAGATGTATAGCGCATATAGAAAGAATGGATAAAAATAAATTTCCAAAAATGGTCATTAACACAGCCCCAATTGGAAAAAGGTGAAAACGTAGACCACAGAAGAGATGGTTGAAAATTGTAGACTAAGATGTAAAAAGGATCAGGATTAAAAATTGGAAAAAGAAGACGGGAAACAGAAAAGAAGGGCATCAAATACTTCAACAAGCCCACGGTCTGTAGTGTAGAAGATTTGAAACGACAAAATATGAAACCGGGAGAACCTAAAAAAGAATCAAAGTTAAGTTAATGGACGAACTCTGAAAATAACAATTTAATATGAACTGTGTAGGGAAAAATATTGAATTAACTGGAAACTGTATTAAACAAATGTGGGGACAGAAGGGGAAGGAAAGGGATGGGATGACAGTTACACAATAATTCTACGAGTGTGGAATATCTGCGGAATAAGTACTAGAATAATCTAAATTTTTTTTTAACGGAAATTTTTGACGGTGTCATTGAATAGTAATGTGAAGGAAGAAATAGTAATATTATGAAAAAATAGAACTTGAGGACTTTGGCCCTGTGTCTTGTTGTGCAGTTGATTGAAATTCAAGAATACAATAATTTCCCATGAAAACTTTACCAGGAATGATAGAGGTGTTATTACAATGATATATTCAGGAGACCTACCCAGCGAAGAGCAAAATGAGGAATCGCAAACGTCCATTAACTTTCGAGAAGAGGTTTTGGTAGAAATTAAATTGGAGATTCTGACGTTCAGGATATGAGCATAATGATCTATGGAACTGTTGTAGAAATGGCGATTGGAGTGAATGTTTTTGGTAAGGGGCGTGTCGTTTGTCGAAAGGCAAGAAAATAAGCTGGGTTCTAAAGAGCTGTGTAAGGAATGTGTTGATATACATTGAGAAAAAACAGTGGGCGATAGAGTATAAAAGATAGGAGTGAACCCAAATCGCATACGCCATTAAGAATGTGGTGATATATGATATGATAGGCCAGAAGTATTGGAAGTATCGAACTAACCAAGATGATGAATGGCTCGAAGCACTGGATGAACATGTTCGGATAAAGTTTTAAGGAATCTTAAGGAAAAATGAAGCAGTACAAAGAGAACGAGAACAGAAATAGCTCAGAATATTACAGAAAAAGAGATACGACAACATTTATGTGCTAAATTATCTGGAGAAGGAGGAAGGAGCAAGATATATACCATATGCATAGCTAAAAGAATTAGTTAGGATTTCTGGACAAAAGAGAATTACAACTACAATAAATCGAATACCAAAAAATCAGAGTGAGTAATAGATGTTCTCTTTGCGTAAGATCTTGCAATCGTCTCTGGTAACCAGGTAGATCTACAATATTAAATGGAGATCTGAAAGCACCTGTATGCAATGAGGGAAACTTTAAAAAATAATATGCAACAAACAATTGTGTTTTGATGGACAGAGTGTCGAGCTAAATCAACGGTTAATTTTTAATAACGCGATTATTAACCGATTAAAGTTGTTTGCGGTATCTATTTACGTTTGGATGCTATTATGGAAAACATGCAGGTTTATTGCTTGAAGTTGTAATTTGTAATAATTGAACCTTTACTTTTTTCCCAAAAGTGCACCAACATTTCATTGAAAGAGCGAAATGAAACTGTCCGGAAATATCTTAAAAAATAATAATATTGGACGACATACACACGATTTTAAATACTTTCAAACTCATGGCACATGTGAGGGTGGATACAAGCATTCGGAAGGGGCAAATTTACCATAAAATCGTCTATATCAATTCAATTCGTGTATTGTAATTGTTCGATCGATAACATATCAATGACCTGAAGAAATAAAATTAAATTACTACCGATAATCGGTGCGAAAAGTGCAACAAAACCCGCTTTAAGGAATTCCAGAGATTTCACGTACAAATCAATATCTAACAGATAAATCTCGTTAGATATTTTTAGTATTCCGTTTGGAGATGTTTTATTTGCATTTTTAATATAATGAAAAAATCGTTTAAGGAATCGTTTTTCTCTGTTGATTGTTGAGATAATTGAAAAGCGTGAAAAATTTTTAGTTTTCTTTACTAATATATTTAAACTTTTGGAAATTCTAGGATACAGTGGAATATTTTTTATTTGTACTTGCAATCAGTAAAATTTATCAAGAGTGACTTTGCAGTCTCCTTTTGGGATCGCAAAACATTCTTAACGGCAGATTTGCAAGGGTATCAATGAAAGTAGTCCAACTTGCCTTCAAGTCTATTTATTTATAATTTATTGATGTATTTGACCAACGCGATAACCTAGTCTGTTTCGGATTACCAGTTTTCCCTGCTGGACACTAAACAGAAGCATGCAAGAGGAAGTATCGAGAGAGTAAATGTGACAACCAAGTCATATCAAGCAACAAAACTTTTCCAAGTAACAAAAGAATATAAGCACAAACTAAAATAATACTTATTTGTGATTTGTGATTCAGATTTTATTACGATTGTGGATGGCGTTATCAAAGCCAAATAATCATCTGAGTTATATTGCAACACGTAATACGGGCTACGGTGAAAATAATTACTAGGTAATTATACCAAAGAATATTTGAATAAAATTTCTTAATAACAAATATATCATTTTTTGTAATTGGGCGATTTTGGTTCTTTGAATATTTAAGGCTCAAATCTATTACATCTTGGACCACTTAATCTGTCAGAAAAAGCAGATGTGACAACTATCAAAGTGGTATTTCTCTGCCGGTTTTTGTCTGACTGAATCATGGCTTTTGGCAAAATATTAAAAAACCTAATACAATCGATGATGAGGAAATATTTCAGAAGACGAAAGGTCGTAATCAGAATAGATAAAATAAACAACTGCAATGGTCCGCACTAAACTTTCTTATACTCTTTACCATTTTTTAAAAATAATTTCTCAAATAAAAGTTGATTAATATATTTAACTTTTAAGAGAATAGTTTTTTCGATAAGACGAGGCATGGAAAACGGCGATAAGAGTAAACCATCACTTCCGGTTGAGATACTGCTTTCAAAATATAATTCCGAAAATAGTCAGAATAGGCGTAGGGAAAATCAAAACGTATATTTCTATTAAAATCTCGAGTTCGAAAATGATCACGATTGCTATATTTCCTTATACATGAAGTATAAGGAAGTAAAAAGCATGGAAAAGTGGCCCGAACCCCGAACATCGAAATACGTCTACCCGACGACCAATATGTGAATTATGGGATTTGACAGTAATACCAACAAAAGACAGAGGAAACCAAGACATAGGTTGGAAGCATAGGGTCGTAGTTGCAGCTTTGGTGAGAAGTGGGATACTATTGGATTGATAGGATATTTTTTTTACAATTTGATATTTAAAACTTGACAATTTGATCAAATATCATGTATACATTAAGCAAAGAGCATTTATTAATCAGGTCAAATCCGGTCAGCTGTTTCATTCCACCAAGGAACTCTTCGGGAAGAGACCGTCAATATTAAATGCAGAATGAGTCTGAAGGCCACTTGCGAGAGTGGGTTACAAAGTGAGTTTCAACACTATTAATCAAGATTTTAAAAAACATTCAAATGTTATTTAAAATCTGATAAGGAATGTATCTCATATATTATAAAATAATTTGGCCTTTAGAAAACTTACATTTGATTGATCTAGGTGCAAGCTTTCCTTCGATACACTGCACAAACGGTACGAGGTGCCGTGGTGGCATATACTTATTTATCTATTATAGTTTAGAAATGGGACGCATTTGAACTTGCAACTCTGCGTTTCGTAGTTTCCGTCTTTGAACGCCTCCCGCTTCTAAATTATGATATTTGTATGGCTGTCCGTTAGGCAATATAATTCTTTACAATTTGTAAATTTTTTCACATATCGAACGGTTTTAGTAGCGCACATAGATTATTGCACGGCAGTGCGCTGATTGTTGACTCCCTTTTGTATAACTCCTCCCAATTATTTCCATTTTCCCATTTGAGTTGGGTGTCCTGATAAGGAGGAAATGTGTAGGCTACTGTTTTACTAGTTTCCTTCTCCCAATTTCATCATCAAATTTATACTGGTTGTGGATCACGTATGTGGCCATATCTGCCTATGTACCTGTGGCCTATATTGAACTCGATGAATGTTTTCAACGCTTTGGTTGATTAGGTGTTTTTCCAATGACGATAACCCAAAAATAATTTATTTAGTTCAATCTGCTGTAATTATCGATCCAGTTTGAGACATAATTAACGAAGTTAATGCAGACGAATCCTATAACAGTTAGCAACAATGAATTAATTCGGTATTCACGCGACGAAACAATGATATCCGCGTAGTAAATAGTCGCGGTGTAGTAAATCCCGACGAGAGGGCGCTATAGAGCGCGGTTTAATGAAACGATTCGCGTATATAAGGGTGTACGTTATAACGTAAGACTTCCGGTGGCGGTATTTCTCCAGCGATGCCAGTTATACGTTAATGTTCATTCCATGCAGCGGCTCGCGTGTTCGTAATCATGTCACCCGTGATACGCCGCTTTTAATGGAACACCACTTAGATTACTTAACGTGATGTTTTTATTTCGATTTAACTAGAAAAGCCGCTAATGCAGCAGCGTCGACTAAGTTGCTCGTCGTCCTACTTGGGCTTCGTGAAAAAGGTTTATTCTCCGTAAAACGTTAATTGAGTTGGATGTTACAAATTGTCTATAGTAATTACCGTTTTACTAAAGGTCCTCATGCGGAGGAATATTGATGAAATTGGTGGAAATTTTGGAGCCTGGAAAAGATATTGAAATTTTATCTCGTTTTATCAACCTCATAGTAATAGTCCATTGAGAAATTATAATATTCTTTGTATCTCCATTGAACACGTTGTACTTCGGGTCCAGTGATCAATACTTATGTGAAAGAAGAAAACACGAGATTTAACGATCAATTGATGTTGTAATATGATTTGAATCACACACTACACAATAGTAAATATTCTGTAAATATAGTCGACAAAAACAAATAATAAATTTCGTAAAAAAATGTCAAATGAATTATATTATTATAATTATATTAACATAATGGGTGAACTATGGCTTCTGTGTTAAAAGTTAGGCTTTAAACGAAGGCGTTGTTAAAGTACATTGAATAACAATATTATTAAAGAATGATTTAAGTTTTTATGTATATCTGGAAAAGCATTGAAAATGTTTGCAATAAAACTTTAGTCAAATGTAAACACGTGCACAATGGCATATTCAAGCATCTGGGCAAATTTTTATTAAAACTAATATTCAATCTTGATCATGCGCCAGTATTTCGAGGTATATCCCATCTATCAGGTTTGATAGACATGTTCGCCAATTAAAACAAGAAATACATTTTAAAACGGATCGACAATAAACTATAAATTGTTTGTTAGTTGGACATTGTAAGTTATTGTTGAATATGTGGAAATGTTTCAAAGATGTTTCATCTTAAATAAATAATTTAAATATTTAAGTATAAGCTGTTATTCCCCTGCAGATAGTGGGTGCAGGTATAGGTAAGGCAAAAGTCAATTACATTGAATCGGAAAGAGATTGGAAGCAGGAGATTTATTGAATTCGATACGGAATTATTAAGTTAATCGAAACATGAGGAGTTTTGGCCATTTGAAAACAATTTTAATATGAACGTGTATACAAATATAATAACAATAAAAGTATAATAAAACGCAGGCAGGGAGCAATGTAGCGGTTCTGTAAGTTAGACTTTAACACACACATGGCCTTGTATACTCAACGAATTTGGTTAATAATTATATGATTAACAAGTTTCTATTGGATATAGGTTGTCAAAATATTATGTTAATATGTAGCGGTACTACAGAATGCGGCAAAATCTCGTCCGGGTTTGAGAAAAATATACGTAAGATTGAAGGTTGATGTATAATAATCGTTTCGGGCAAGATTTCGAAGCTAGGATGAAACTAAACTGAAATATATGTTTTTAGGAATATGTTGACGAGCTGTCAGATTTGCGAAAAAGGTTTTTGCAATTTATAAGGTTAATATGATACTTAGAGGAAAAAATGAAAAAGGAAAACAGCCATTATAAGTTTATAACTTTTGATAAAATTCAAAAAGAATTTAAAGGTTTTTAAAATCAGGTTTAGTATCCGTGTATTTTTTTAAAGACGGAACGGCACCTACAGGAATATTGAACAAATTCTATGCGATAATAATTCAAACCTATTATCACAATTTTCCACAGGTAAATCTGATAAGAGGAAACATTTCGCGATTAAAAAGAACATACATGTTTCTGTCAGCGAGTGCCTGGATGAAAATGATAAATTTTCAAAATATCCCACAACGTTCGATGCCATCAACCACAAAAATTTAATGTTTGATATATTTTGCAACAATTTAGACGAAGAAATAATAGGCTATTTCTTTAAACATTTCTTCAAATTCATTCTGAAAAGAAAGCTCCCGCGATTTAGGTATAAATTTGTTCTTCAGACGGACATGTCCATGCCCATGTCGAAAAGTAAGCTTGGTTTGGGCGCTGATTTCGTAATACAATTAATTATAGTGTTGGCTAACCCTTCTAATTACCGAATACTAATTGAATTTTTTCTTCAAGTTTTGTATGCATTTTTAGAGCTTAGGCAAAAATACATATTCACAATAGGAACGTAATATTTATTTTTTATTTTAAAGGATTCTTTTTGAAATAACAATTTTTGAGTTTATTTTAAATATTTATACCTACTGCTATGCTTAAACGCAACATTAAACATTAAAATTTAATTGGCTTGGCAATTAATGAGTTAATAACAAAATCAAAATTGCCTGTTATTGTTATTGTTGGGCGGATATTTTCCGATTTCAAAGGTTGTAATAAATTTGAGATTACGATGCGGTTATTGGTGCAATCAGTGTTAAATTTGCTTGCTGAGGTAAATCTCGTGATTTTGTGGCAGGAACATATAAATTACGTTCAGTAAAATAGAGTAAATTGTCTTAGAAAAAATCATCCTAATGTCGAAGCATAAACGTGAGAATGACGGGGAATACATTGGAGCAAATAAAAGTAATAATAATTGTATTCCTCATTACATGTAGTCAATTCACTTTTTAACACATTTTAACTTCCAGTCAAATTTCTTTACCCCCACAGACAAGATGATCGATTAAATTGTTTATTTAGAAATTTTATTTTAAATCAATGCAGGTGGTTCTAAAATAGTAGGTCAAATCATGGATTCATATTAGTCATTTTAGTCATTAAGTGTAACTTGTGACTCATGAACGATTCGTTTTTTATCCTCACATTGACTAACTATTTCGGGACAACCATGTATATTAAATATTAATGCTCTCGTACACCATACAATGTCAACTTCAAAGTTAAATAAACATTTGAGGACAACAATTTGGTGTGGTGTGTCATTTCTGAGGGCTGATTTATTTCGCGGCAGTACATTGATTGTGCTCAAGGAGAAGCTTTAACTGCACTCCTTTATATTGAAAGACGTACTTCATGACCGGCCATTAAAGGAATTCTGGTCGGTATTGGCCAGAACAGTGTACGTCGTTGAATGGATAGTTTCAAATGATGACCAATATTGGCAATAAAATAATCAAGATAATGAATATTAAGTATTTATTGACTGTTGTAATATTAATATTAAAACGTAAAAGAGTTTGAAAAAATTCCCGAAAACTTTGGAACTATACGTTATTCATGCCTGTTGTGTAAGTTACACTAACCAGTTCACAAAAATAGATAATGGGGGGGGGGGGGGCAATGGCACCCAGCCAAGTTCCACTTCATGCGTAGCTTGTCCTTTCCTTAATGATTTTAACTAAGTTATAAAGATTTATGAACGGACAAATGGATTACGCAAATATGAATCGCTACACTGACATATATTTTTGTTATTTCGACCCGATATTCGAAAGCTATATTTTACGAACGCTACTAGGATTTTTTTTACTAGAATATGTGGATGAAATTACGGTGTGGGGTCTAGACCCTAGGGACGGAATATGTCAAGAAGTACCTTCAAATATTTGAGAATATTTATTTTCCTATAATCCATGCATAATTGTATTTGTGTTAGTTTTTAAATTATTCTTCCAGAAAGCGGTTTATACATATTGACAAATGAATTTACAAATAACTACCACAACAATGAATTGTTCCACCAACCCTTTCATAAAATTCTTGTGGTTGAAGAATTCTTTCACATGCTTTATACTTCTGCGTCTGACTGAAAACTGTTTCCTTTTAATGCCTTTGTCAGTTGCCCAAAAGTATTAAAATCGCATGGCGATAAATCTGGGTTATAATAAGGTGGATACTCTAAAATCCTCAGTTTCTTTTGCTGCAGATTTTTTTTTACTACGTTGGCGACACGAGACCTAGCATTGTCTTGAAGCAGAATGACACTACGTGAAAGCTTCCCTGGACGTTTTCGTCTTATCGCTTGATGGAGTTGTTCAGAGTTTCATTGGGCAGGTTTGCAAAAAATGGCAACATCACCTTGCCTGCAGAAGGTTGTGATTTAAACTTCTTTGGTTGTGGGGAATTTGAATGTTTCCATTGCATCGATGACTTACTGGATGGTTCAAAATAATGACATCAAGTTGCGTCGTCAGCAATTGTTAACTAGAGAGAGTCATTACCATTTTAATTGTAATCCGTGAGATGTTGCAAAGACAAGTCCATTCGAAAGTATTTTTGCTCTGCAGACAAAGGACGAGGAACCCATTACGCAAAAATGTTGGTGTAGCCCAGTTTATGTAAGATACGGTGAACAGTTTCTGTACTCACACCAATGTTTCTTGCAATTGTTATGATTGCAATTTGAAGATTTTCTCTACATTCGTCCCCTTGTTTCCATTCTTACATTTTCGGGACTATTCATTGACAGGTAGATATGCAATACATGCCTTTCCATACACTGCATGCATTCCTATATGAATGTGCGAAACATTTATGAATACTTTGCATGTATTTATGAATATTTGCTTTATTAGATTGCCATATGTTAACAATTCAGGTAGATAATGAGTGATATATATCGTCCGTCTACATTTGGTACTACTTTTAGTAGAACTATAATGCTGTTATATATTTTGATGAATCTCACTTGTGTTTGAGACATGACGGCCGGCAAAAGATTAGAAGAAGATAGGATAAAATATGTGATTTTTGATGTAAGGTTCAGCGCGAAATAATTCGTATAATTCGTATAGGTTGTATGATTGCGTCACTTCAGCAGATTCGGCAACCGCTAAGGAAACGCTCTTCCAATTAGATAACGTGCTACATCAGAATATTTGGACGAAGCTTCCATGGTCCCTTCGATCTCTGGACCATCAAAAATGTGTCATTATGAGGAGAAGTATTTTCAACACATACCCCACAGCTAGTGGTACAATATCAGGAGGATATTAATTCGCGCTATACCCCGTCTCGTAGTAAATTCTTTGCGTAGGCGATGACCCAGTCAAAAACATTTATTTTATCAACTTGATACAATTTTTAATTACTGATAGCACACATGTCAATAACTGTAATTAACAATTATAGTTATTGAAATTAAACAAAGCTCTTCTACAAGAACATAAATCATTTTTTTTATAGAAAACTACTTGCATTAAATTGAAAATTCCTCAAGGAATTCTCGTTAAAATTTACTCTATCTGAGGATACGCAGGATTTGCGGTAAGTAAGTAAAAAAAACTGTTAATTAATACCAATTTGTAGATAACAATCACACGTTTCGTAGACGTTTCGAGGAATCACAAAAACTCGTCCTGCGTCGAAATTATACGTACAAAACAACGAAAACAAAGCATTTCCACAAATTATATCGGGGATCTTATCGCGATTTCTATCGTCATTTAAGGTAATAATGGCAATTTTCTGGCCCGTATAAATTTGAAGTAACTTAACATTTAAAAGCACGGCGATTACGTGCACTTTAGATGCGAATATCTTGTTTTAATTTATCATATCTTGGATCAGAAAATTATCTAAAGTACATAAGCCCGGCGAAGCACTCAAACAGTTGACAGCTGCTGTATCAATTCACCCATCTTGTTAGGGTCGACACATTTAGGTTGTTTTCTTCGTCGGAAAAGGGACGACACCATTATGTTAAAGAAGTTAACTAAAAATATGTGTATATATTTACATTTTTTTAAGTCTTAATGACACACATTATTACTAATGCTTATGGTTGTCAGAAAACTATTGTCCCGAATTATAGACGTCTAATTTGCTAAAAATAAAATTTAGGTTGTAGGATTAAAGGAATTTAATAAATGAATTATTCATGTTAGATAGTTATTTATTATCTATTATTTATTTGTGTGTGAATCGTCTTTAATCCCTTTATTTGTTGCTTTTATTAATTTTGTGTTTTCTTTGAATTATTTTAATTATATTGCAACATTTTGGTACGAATTTTCTATTTTATAAATTGATCATGTTTCTGTCCTATATTCTGCTATTATCAAGTAGTTCATTCCAATGCACTTTCATATACACTGGTTTTCTGTTTTACGTAGTAATGCACTAAATACATAATCAAGCAACTTTGTATTTATATTGTACTTACCACACTACTATAATTATGTAATTAGTATAATAAAATTGCTATAATTAATCATTTAAAAATTTTCCCATGATAACTTCTAGCGTAATTTCGCCCAGTCATGCAATTTTTATATTGCAATTCAGAATAATTATTTAGTTTAACGTATATTTACCTCGCGTAAATTATTTAATGCCCGTGTTATAAATTTGAAAAAAGAATTTTATCAACATTAGTATTTATTACATGACGGGCGCATTGTAAATACTTTACTGTTTTTATAAAAAAATGAATGAATTTTGGATAGCTTTAAACGATACGTGGTGAAACTCATAATCACAAATCAAAACCAAACAATTTTATTTCAATTGGTGAAGTTAATGAAAATTCGCCGTAACTGTTCATTAACCGAATATATGTGTGGTTACTAGCGCAGTGAAATTATTTTTTAATGAAAATAATTGACTCAAACTTTGTACTTTTAAATGGAGCGCCCAATTTTAATTACATTATAAAAGATTTGTTTTAGCTAACTTTACATGCTGTCATATTACTTAACAACAAGATGGATCTTCTTTGGTCAGTCGTTAAACAATATGTGATATGGGAGTATTTTTGCGTTTCGAGAGGCATCGTCCTGGAGGTACCCAACTCCCTCAATAGAAAGTAATGAAATCTACCACTGTATTATGGTAATAAATGTTATACAATGTTATCTTTTCTGGAGGTATGAATTGCATTAAGTGGATTAGGTATTCACTTCATAATCAAGGCGTATTTAGTTTTAAATTATAATAAAAATTATGGTCAGTAATAAACTAAATAATTCAAAGCTCAATCATTGTAAAGCAATGAATTTAAAAACGAAATTTTACATATATTACACTTTCTGTCCAGTTTCACCTATTGTTATCATTAAATTGAAATTGAGACATAATATGCGTATTATCCTTTCGTCTATTTTATGCACTCCTTAACTGTCAACTGCCAAGTTTTGCAATTACCTTTGTCAGGATGAAACTAATTCAATTAACGTTTACCTATAATAATATGCTACTACATCATCGTGTGACTAGAGAATGTTAAATAATAATAAATATTTTTGTAAAAGGATATAAATATATTTGTTTTTAAATAAATATATTTTCTTTCAACAGTTACCCTTCAATGAGCGCTTAGTATGAATTGGTGAAAATCGATGACATTCATATGAAGACATTCAAAAATGCAATAAAGTTTTTATCGAATAATGTTGCAGATTAATTGTTTTAGAATTTTCAGGAAAATCATGAAAACATATCATTGGGAGCGCCGGAATTTTTTGCCGTTTTATTTCTGTTGTTTTCAACTGTTGGATTGTAATATTACCTTTCTAGGATCTGCCAATCCTGAACTACGCAGGACTGCTGATTTACATAATAGACTTAAATCAAAATTCATCAATTTATTTCATGTCCGCGCCTACAGATGAAATTATAACATTTAAGTTTTAATTAAGAAAACAATTATTTATTACAAAAGTAATTAATTTTTTGCTACGTTCCTATAATTAACGTGTAACGCCGTTAATTCGTGTAATGAATTCATTCAAATACTTACCTTAAAATATCCGATATATAATTAATCTTAACTGTTTTAAATTGTTAATTAGTTATTAGTCACGGCTTGTCTTCAAAGTGGCTCCGCCCACTTTTCAGGTCGACATTCCGACACTTTTGTTCCTTTTAATATTTAAGTAGTTCTGCCGTCGTGCACAACATATACACCGGTGTGTAGGTTGTTGCCTTAATACGCGTTTCTGTTGAATCACGATTTTGCCCCTGTTCCCGATTCTGTTATGGGGTGATGGAGATGTGGTTCTTTATTCAATGAGACAGCCCCGGCTCTCTCTTGACGACTATTGTGTTTTAGATGCAGTTCGTTAATTGATGGGCGGGTTTTTAAACGTATCCGACCAATTTATACGCTTTAAATTACAAATTAATTAACACTTAGGCTTTTTTGTTTTATGGTAGCTACACTTAAAAGCTCGGGTGAGCTTTAAATCGTTTTCTCACATTATGTCGTCGGTAATTGTTAAAGACACATCAAAATCGTTTAATTTCACATGACGTGAATTAAAAAGCTACGTGCGTTGATCTTTATTTATTATCTGAATTACGCAAGTTTATGGGTAAAGTAATTCATTTGCAATGTTTTTTCTTAAGGACTCCTTTGAACTTTTTTCAACAGCTATTTTTTCACCTTGAATTTTTAACAGTTGAAAAACAGCTGTTAAAAATTCAAGGTGAAAAAATAGCTGTTGAAAAAAGTTCTTCATTTCAATAATATTTCAAGTTCAAGACAAAGACAAATAACCCTTTCAACGTACATATTCCTTTAATATTTTCCCAGGACAGTTTCCATTTCATACCTGTCTCTAATTTTATATATTCAATCCCACTTTCTCTGTCTTGGTTCTTCCAATACCCATCCCATTATGACTTCTTTACACTTACTTTATAGCTTCAAAATTACAAAAGCATAGTTACTTTATATCAATAAGCTATAGAAGAAAAATCAAGACTTATATTGGAAGAACTTAAAAGCAGATTTGTGGAATATCATCAAGTTGTAGTATCCATGAAGTATATTCAGAAAAAGTGGATGGTTTGATGTACGCTCCAAAAGATATTTGGTTGGTATTTCAGAAAACATTCAATGAATTCAATAACTAGATGGTTGGTTACATGTGTTTAAATTCATTCAATGCAGCTGCTGGTTTTTTCTCAACACTGAACCATAAAGTTAGAGGCAGAGAAAATGTGATATAATACATTGAGAAAGAGGTTACAAAATTTAAATTGGAGGATGAAGCAGAAGAAGAAGGCAAAAAAAGAAAGTCACTAACGAATTTGAATGAAATTTCCTTCGTCAGCAGTGTGTTCCTTGCCATGTTGATTTGGAAGAAGTGCCTAATCCATTTATTTTATTTGCTGTTAAACAAGATATTATACAGTGGCCTCAAGACAGGTCATATATGTCCCAATTCGAGACCAAATATTTATTAAAGATTTATTAAAGCTGAAAAATATTGTTATGTAAATTGGTTTGCCATGTATGAAAAGAAGTTTCAACGAGAAGCTTAACCCGAAGATTTCACATTTCCCATGTGACATCCAAGAGCGAAATTAGCAGAAATAATTTAAAAATATAAAAGCGACAAAAATGTCTAAAATACACGGCTGCTCAATGAGAGAGGATTCCAAGATGCTGCAGACAATCAAGATTAGAACATTTCAGAAACAATACCACAATAACTTCAGACGACGAAAAATATCTAACTCCGAAATAAAAGGAAACGGAGGCTTTTATACAGACAACATTCAAGATGTTCCTAATGACGTAAGGTATAAGATAAAAGCGAAATTTGAGGACAAAGTACTAGTGTGGTTATGTTACACAGACACGTCCTAAAGAGGAGCTTAGGCTCCGTAGAAATGTTTACGACAGTTGGTGGGAAGCCCAAAATGAAGAAGAACTATGGCGAAGAATCTACTAAAAGATTCGAAGCACATATCGTCCAAAGGCTGGTGAGATATATGTGTATATATATATATATATATATATATATATATATATATATATATATATATGCAAAAATCATGATAAAAAATAGTGACATGCTATCGTAAAACGTTTCAGAATAATCTTTCAATTTTATTTATATCATTTTGATAATAATTCCCCCTCGAATGGCTTTTAAATTCTAAATTGATTTGAAATTGTTGTTATTTTTTAATCAATATTAATTTTAAGTTTTGTCTAAGTTTAGTTTCCATTCATTCGATTTGTTTGCATTCTCATTGGTTTGCTACTGATTTCATTTTACTTTCCCTCTGTGTGGTTTTACTTGAATTACTTTACGGGTTTGAATTTCTCAGTGTATTTTTAGGTTTAGTAACGAATGTATACTTTTTTATTATTTTTGCAAGGCGATTGCTTTTCAATGTTTTCTATAGCTCTTTCAGTATATAGTATCCGTATATCCTTTCGGCCAAATCATATTATAACCCACAACCTCACGCCAACCATTTCTCGTTAAGAAACTAAATCATGTTCGCGATATTTTGAATGTGTAGTAATTTGGTTTTGTTCATGCTGTTGTGTTTTATGCCGGATTACTTGTTATTGGACTGCGCGCGTGGTGAGTATTTATGGTAAGTTTTGAATAAAAATGTAATAACTGGAGTTGGTTTTATAGCTACACTTTTGTGAAGAGTTTATTGGTAGAACAACGCTATCGAGCAAACAATCCCAGTCCGAATAATTTGTTGATAACATATTTACGAGGGGAAATCAGTATTTACCGTCCCTAACATCGAAGGAAACAAATTGATGAAATATCAAACGTTCATTTTTCTACATAATTTCCCTGAACGTCAGTGCATTTGGTTTACCGATGCTCCAAACCTTTGATTCTTTCGGTTGCTCTTCCAACTAGTTGTTTACGGCCGTCATCATTTCATTATCGTCCTAATATCTGGTCCGCCGAAGATGTTCTTTTAATTTTGGAAATAAAATGAAATCACTAAGGGTCAGGTCTGGTGAATATGAGGAACTTCAAATCCTGCGCTCATGGTAACATGGCTTTTGCGGACAGGAGCGTCGTATGTGCACGTTCCAAAAAAATCAGTATTCAAAATTCCGTTTGCGTCCCAAAAAATTATTGCCATACATTTACCAGAGGATGGAAAAACACGAAATTTGCGGGGTGGCGGAGAACCTGGGCAATGCCGCTCCATATTTTGTTGCTTCGACTCAAGATCGAAGTAGTGAACCTATGTTTCATCAACAGTGGCTAATCGAGAAATAAATTCATCCGGATCTGCTTTAAACTTTGCCAAACTGGCTTCAGAATGCAATACTATAGAACGTTTCTCACCAGGTGTCAACATTCATAGGACCCAACGTGCAGACAACTTTTTAGTCCGAAAATATACGCCAAAATATTTTCTATAATACCATAAGAAAAATTCAAATGTTTGTCTTCCCAGTTTAAATTCTCGAGACATATTTTTCACCACTTGGTAAGAAACAGTACGCTCACCTAATAACCATGTCTTCATGAATTTCTTTAGGCGTCAACCCTTGCTTTTGCAAGTATTTTATAACTGCACGAACCTCTGATTTTTCCATTTTTAGAATTTCTTTAAACTTTTGTACCTAAATTCTAAATGATTTGAACAGGTAACAAGTGACAACACTACAATTGAACCAACGTAACAACAATACGCCGTCTTTGTCAGGGACGCTAAATAATGATCTCCCCTCGTACATCATCATTTACATCCGTGTTATACATATATCGCTGTGTAATAATTCGAATTAATTTCTATAATTTTAAGAAAATTTTAATATATTTTTATACAAATAGCTCCTATTTTGTTGTGAATTTTATGAATAACTATAAGTAAAGTTGTTTAAATTCTGTTGGTGCGTGTAATAGCAAAAATATCTAGAAGCAAATGCCTCTTAATTGGCTTAAAATTGTAAAATCTCTCGGAATTCGCGGGATTATCGCAGCGAAGTGTTTCTATTTTTCGTTCAATTTGTGAAACAAGGGGCGCAACCAACAACATACTCAAACACGCAATTAAGCCTTCTTGATCCTATTTGTCAATCTCGTAATCCTGTCAAATATAATTCCCTGTCAGACGAACGGACGTCAAATTAGTGCGCTGTCAATAAAAGATGAACTACGATTGTATCTAGACTTTTCCCATATTAAAATCATTTTTAATCCGTTTACGTTGTTTTCGTTTCGTAAATTGCGCATGAATGTGAAACGTCGTCATTTAAAGGCATGCCCATTTTGGTAATCGAATCGAATCATGATACGTTTTTTAAGGCTAGTTGCAAAACGGACAAATCGTTTGTGTACACTAAAGTCCCAATTAAGTTTTGCATATATTATTTGGTTTATTACAGGTCTAAATTATACGGAAAATATAATGTTCATATTACTGACTATACTGGGTAGTTAGGTCGTTAGTAATTCATTTTCAGGAAATTTATTCAGTAGCGTACGTATGTACGTACGTATCATTGTAATTTAGCAATTTTCCAGAAAAAAAAATCAAACATTGGTCTTTGTGTATACAATTGTTAAAAATTACAGTTTGTACGTGAGAATGAAAAATATATATAGGAGAATTAATTAAGAGAGCTACATTTTAAATGTGAAAATATAATCCATTTTTTTATTATTATGGTTGGGGAACGATGTGTAAATCTGCGATTTTCACAATGGGAACTGAATTATATTGTAGAGATCAGTACACAAAATTAAAATTGAAGAAGATAGGCAATGTTTCAAACTTGACTTGTATATCTTTATTTATGTATGGAAAGTCGCCTAAGGACCGAACGTGTATCTCAATTATGGATCAATATGTTGTAATATTAAATTGTAGACTGTGGTTGACAAATAAATTCGGCAAATAAACTTACCCTTACCACAGAGATTGTGTGATGGCTAAGTTTATTTCAATTTATCAATATGTTAGGGAAATATTCTGGACGTTGCGTCGCGTCTTGTCGATTGTCTTAAAAAATAAGCAAATATGAACGCAAATATTTAATTTGAACTATCTGAAAAGTGTGCACATTTTATTTTGTTGTACAAGTTGGTTATGGTATTGATGTGAAGATTGATCAACTACATTGCATTGTGGAATAGTACAAAATAGCGCACCAGCCGTCACCTATCATCGTGGGTCTGCATCAAGAAATGTGTTAACGTTTTAGACGACGGTTTTCATCCGAAATGTCAATTATTGACGTTAGTGTAAAATTGGGTCTGTTTTTGTCAAAATGGACAAAAAAGCTGTTAATAATAATTCTGTATGCTAGGTTTATCACCGCAAGAAATTAATAAGGGCATGACTGAAGAGAGATTTCAAACTGGGAAGAGATTCCTGTGAACACGTGTCAGGTGCAGGACCACCAAAAACTGCGGTTACCAAAGAAAATATGAATTGCATGATAAAACATGATGATACTACATGATAGAAGAATTACCGTCAGATTCGTAGCGGAGACATGTGGTATTTCAGATGGGAGCGTTGAAAAAGATTTGCACGAAGAATTGCTAAATGCTAACGACAAATCAAAAACGTCTCCGACAAGTTACCGCAGAGACCAATTTGCAAGTCATTAACAGTGATCCGGGTGAATTTTTACAAAGATTCGTTACAGTGGATGAAATTTGGGTTCATCATTTAGTCCCAGAGTCGAAACGCCAAAGTACGGAAAGACGGCATAAGGGTTCCCAACGGTTTCTTGGGATTTTGAGGTAGTTGGAGTTATTTTTGTGGATTATTTATCACGTTGGGCACACAGAACAGGCCATTATTACCAAAAGTTCGAGGAACGATCAAGGAAAAGAGAATAGGAAAATTGAAACGTGGTGTGCTGTTTCATCAGGACAAAGCTCGGGCTCACTGTGTTTCAATCCATTTTATGAACGAACCAGAAGTAATAACAGCAGGAAATGAGTGGCTGGCGGAACAAAATACAGATTTTATTTCCAAAGGCATTCAAGCATTTCAGCAACGATACTAAAAATGTATTAACCTGTCTGGGGACTATGTTGAAAAATAAAATTTTTTCGTTCTTCTCAGATGTATGATTCTACCCTGGGTATAAAATAATTGGTGAACTGCCCTCGTATACATTGTTTGTTATATTAAATTAGTTTCACTTATAGTATTTCGATGTGACAATTTTCTTTTAAATATTATGCATTGCATTTAAATAAATCTAATAAGGTTTTTATTTACTTTTTCGCAGGCTGCATTGCACGTGGAAGTTTACCATAATTATTTTTGCAGTTACTGTTTAAAATAAATGTTGAAAGTTATAAGTCATACTTCGCTGAAGGGAACATAAATGAAATTACAAAATTCTGAGATCAAAATAAATTCAGAAATCCTATCAAAGAAAGAGGCTAAAATATTATGTTAAAAAATTATGTTCTAATAAAATCAGTTTATTCATTTGAAAGTGCCAGCAGAAAATGTTAGCTTCACGATGGATGAGGGTAAACTTTACATAGATTTATGCATCCGTAAATTTCTATATTTTATGATGAATTAACAAAAAACCAACCAACCAAATTGTCAAAATCTCATAGAGTTCTCATATCTATAATATTTTTTGTTACCACTGAAAAAACATTGACTAGTTTTTATTTATTTTTTTATTGAAATCAGACATTTTCATTTTAATTTAATTTTTTATGAATTGTGAAATATTTTAAATTGAAAATATATATTTCATTTTGAAATGGAAATGGAATTTAAGGAAATGGAACTTAAATATAACTTAGCGTTCGGTTTGAGTTATCAATTATTTATTTAGAATTTCATAATTCTAATTTTTAGAAATGAGGATAACGTTCATTTAGAACATTTTCATTTACATTGTTTAGGATAATATTTGAATTGTCCAACCTGGGACTTGAAGATTTGTTGCCATAAAATATCAGAATATTAGTCGAGTTTTTGGATCAATTTTTGCACCAAAATATATTATTACTCTAATTTTTTAATTAAAATTAAAATTATAAATTAAAAGTTGTACAAAAATTAAAAAATTAGACGAAAGCCTTATAATAATTGCGTTTCAAGATTCTCATTCATAATAACCAAGGAATCACTAATTAGTTTAATTAACGTTCTGTTTCACTCATCCGTAGAGTAGTAGTTACTATGCGTGATAAATTTCATAAAGTCAATTGTATTGTAATTGAATGTTGAAGATGTAAAACCTGTTTTAAGAAGTTTCCAATCTTGAATGAAATAATAAAAACAATGGTATCACAAAAAAACCAATCAAGAAAGTAATCCAATCATCAATAAGTTAACTACTCGATTCTCTATATATAATCTCACCCTTTTTTTCGACTTCATCAATTGCTTTACGTAGATTTGTGCAAAATTCATATTTACCTTAAAATTTGATTATGTCTATTATCTCTATTGCACATTACAGTAACGTAATAATCAAATATCGCATTTAATAAAAAAATCGAACAAGCTTAGTCCGTGCCAATCGTTCATTACTGTCACATTTCATATTTACCAATTCCAGTAATATTTACTTTGTAAAAATGCAGCAAAATTAGCAACAAATTTTTTTCGGTTTCGGTGTAGTAGTATAAAACACATTTAATGTCCTCAAAATTTGTAAACGAAATCAATAAACTAAATCAATTGAAAGGGAAATTAAAAATTACTATGGGCGTCCGCGAAGCAAGATAGAGAAGAGTGATCACCCCTCACAGAATTTACGATTGACGAGGTGGAACATTTAACTATATGTTCCATTATGGTCATATTCGAGTGAGTCTTTATGCCTTACGATCTGCATCAGCAAATTGAAATATTGAATGAAAATCCTGCGTTTTATTTTTATTAAACTAAAAAAAAATCAGTCCTGTTAGCGTTGGAAATGTAACTTCTAATAACTTCTAATGGCCCAAAAAAAGTTGCAAGACGAAAATATGGTACACAAGGTATATAAGAAAGAAGTACTTATGACTAATCATCACGATCAATTACAGACAGATTTAAATTACCATACATGTTAGTGCATAGAAGTGTCCCTATTTGAAGAAATGTGTAAATCATCAGTTGCATATGCAGCCCTTTCAATACACTAATTTCGTGGTTGTATCTTCCTTTTCTCGTTGTAGAGTCACAATATAGAAGGTTCTATTATGCCACAAACCAAAACTATAGTTTAACAACACCCAGTCGTCCCCAGTTAATGAAAACTCAACGTGGTCAATTTACAGTAGTCAGGAGTATAGCAAAAGGAATGAAAGCTTCAATAATATTATTTGTTGGATCTTCTCTGTAACGTGCTTGCTTTCAACAAAAAAAGTACCTAGATTGGCAAGAATTCATTCGAAGTTAATATGCTGTACCAATAATTGAAAACCATATGTAACATAATATAAGAATGGTGAATCAGGAAAAAGCTTCATATAATATTTATTCGAAATGGTGGTCGATATTTATCTAAAATTTGAGTAACAGATATTAAAAACATCAGTTAATATTTCATTATATGAGATTTTGGTGAGCCAAATAATATATATTTGAATGAGTCTTAATGCCTTTCCAGTTTATGCGACAAACACAGTATTATATATATAAGTATAACGATTTGTACTATTTTTGTGTATAACAATTTACATTTTTTTTGAAAACTTACATAATTTCAATTTTTTAATTTTCAACAAATTATTCAATACGAGCTAAGAACATAAATTAAAAATGAAAGTGTAGAATGGTCGAATGCAAAATGAACCCAGGAAATATAATATAAATATAGAAGACAAACAATTAAATGGACGGAAATTTTCAATTCAAGAAAATTTATATATAACTGAAAATGAAATAGAAACACACATGAAAAAGAAACTAAATGTAAAGCACCAGAAAAAAAACTATAAACACTGCAAATATAAAAAATGAAAAGAATTGTCAATTATGGAACAAACACTGATAAATGTAAATAATGAAAAATACAACGTGAAAGACGAAATTGGAATATCAATAATAATAAATATGGTAAAAATAATCTCAATAGAAATAGTGGAAATCGGGGAAATGACAAGATAAAGAAATAAAATAAAACCAAATTTTACACAACCCTTGTGAGTTTGTATTTGTAAACGAGGGAAAAAAACATTATAAAAAAATAACGTGGTGACTTCATTTGCTCGTTGGAGAGTCACACCTTACAACGAGCTTTTACGCATGAAACCAAATCTATCGCTTAACAACACTCATTCACCCCATGAAAGCTCATCGTGGTTCTCAGTAGTAGGAGCATAGCATAGCATAGGAAATGAAAGCTTCAATAATATTATTTGTTGGACATTCTCTGTAACGTACTTGTTTTCAACAAAAAACAAGTACCTAGATTGGCAAGAATTCATTCGAAGTTAATATGCTGTACCAATAATTGAAAACTACCCTAACATAATACAGAATGGTTGATCAGGATATCTGTAGAAAGCTTCCTAAAAAAGGAGCAGATAATATTTATCCGAATTTGTGGTTGATATTTATATAAAATTTGAGTATCGGATTTTAGAAACATTAGTTAATATTTCATTATATGAGATTTTGGCTCAGCAAATAATATATATTTGAATGAGCCTTAATGCCTTACAAGTTTATGAAACAAAAAAAGAATAGAAATAAAATTAATTTAAAAACCAATTAATATCAGTTTTGTAAGCGTCGGGAACTTATAGCTACATAACTTGCGTTGTCAGGAAGCATCCATGAAGCATTATTTAATAATTATTGCCAATGTTTCTAGAAATGTTCGAACAGGGAAATATGAAATGCGAAGGCTCTAAGGAAAACGGTCTGAAGACTAATCACCACGATCAGTTACCCACAGGTACAAATCCACCTACACGTTAGTCCATGGAGATGTTCTGATTTGAAGATACAAAGCATCGCTAGCACCCCCTCAACGGCACTAACTTCGTGGATGGAAAATAACGTGCTATCTTCCTTTCCTCGTTGGAAAGTCGCACCACAGAACGAGCTATTACTCAATAAACCAAACCTATCAACTTTAACAAGTCACAGTCGTCCCCAATTAATGAAGGCTCAAGGTGGCCAGTAGTAGTATAGCAAACATAAAGCTTCAATAACTACATAAAGATTATTTGTTGGAGATTCTTTGAAATTAAATTGCTTCCAACCAAAAACAACTAACTGGGTTAACACAATACATATAATGCTGGAACCAAAAATAGAAAATAGAAGAAGCTGGTAAGCTGGCATTGATAGTTAATGTGTATGCATAGGCATCTACTCTATCATGATATTTGGAAAAAAATTTCTAATAACGAAGCCGATAATATTTATCAAACGGGATATATTTATTGATTTATTCGACGATGATCATATCATTATTATTTTTGATATGTCATGCGGTGATACTAAAATTTCGCCACCAATAGACTGAAAAACAAAAATGGCTTATAGGTTTATTTTCATATATTTAAAATTGGACCACAATAGTGAATTTTCAATTTGAAAACAAAGCAATTCTTTTCGAAAAAAAATTTTAACTCCTATAAATCGCAATTAACATAAGTTAATTAAAAAAACCAAAAAGTAAATGAAAACCAAAACAAACCATGGAAAAATCTATGGAACCATATGAAGAAAAAATTGGAAAATGCAAACAAGAACCAATCGCATGAAAAGCAAAGCACGGAATATGAAGTGTAAATAAAAAATAAAAAATTAATGTACGATCTATCTAACTAACTAACTAACTTAATAGTGGATAACAGGGAATCTGTGGTGGAAGACAGAGGGAAAATAGATCAAAAGAACTACGTCGATTGTATGAAAATGATATAAAAAATAAATGATTATGAAAAATGAAAAAGTCATTAAAAACGCACGGAATGTTAATTATTGTTGAGAAAAACTGGGAAAGAAAAACATAACATAAATTAATAAATATCGGTAACACAAAAGCAACATCCATTTTTTTAAAATTTATTAATGGATTGGAAATAAGTGAGATTAATAATTTATGACGAGGTCATTCCCTGACGAAAGATCAAAAAACAAGTACAAAGAAGAAACTGCGAAGTGAAACAAAATAAAATTAAATGAACGAATGGAAGATGAACACGTATTTTTCGAAATGGTAATCATTTCCAAAATATATGAAAACTGTCTATAAAATATACCTAAATAAATATAGCAAATATAGTTCTTTGAAATTATAACAACTTTATGTCACTTTGAAAAATTAATTTCACAAAAAAATGAGAATGACTCCTCCTTTGATTGTCAAAAATTGTGCAAAAAATATAGCTAATTTACTTTATTTAGCTAATTAAATTTCATAATTATAGCGATGCCATTGGCGTACATTTTTGACTATAATTTCTATCAATTATGGGAGGAATTAAAATCATTTGCGATTAAATAACTTGGTCTCAATACCCAACAGTACATGTTTAAAATATGGAATGGTGCACATAGTATGGAATTATATCATTTGATGTATTTGATGAAATGCATTTCGGAGATGCAAGCTAAGCATTGTCAAATGATCAAATAAAGCATTAATTTTGCTTTAATCCTTGATTATATATACATATATATAATTTTATTTGGCGCCAAAAATCAAGTGAGGAAAAATTTTAATATAAAAAAATTACTGATTGATAATTGAAATATTGTTAAGAAATTATAGTTTGCTCAGTTTCTTCCAGTATAAGTGTTGCCTCACAAATTTAGCAAAAGCATTGCAATGTAAAATTGGTGATTCAATATTTTTCTTTAATTTTCAGGTTAAAAATTATGGCGCGAAAATTGACAGGTTAACATTTTAATTAATTGGCACAGTAGTAGCGTACAATAACCTGAGGCAATAATCTAATGACTAACAAAAATGAAAGTTTCGTTTGAAATTTGAACACCAAATAGTTGGCAAGGCTAATGAAGTAATCTATTGTGAAAGTTGCAATCAAACCTTACCGGCGCTTTCCCCATTTCCCGGCGTGTGTGCACGATCCCTATCCCCTTCCTCTTTCCTGATAAGTCCCAGTATATTATCAATGGTGTGTCGCGGCCCCGAATTAGGACTGGACATCATCCTCAAGGGTTTCACCTCTAAGCCGAAGCCAAGCATACTGTTGGTGTCTTCACAACGTTCCGACTCCATAGCGCGATTTCAACTGACTGAACCTGGCCGCCACGCTCAAGCGGTTAGGGGCGGATTGAGGGTTGGGCCTACGAGGGGCGACCAATCGTCGAATTACAGCTTCCATCATGGACTCTGCAGCTGCTCACTGCGTGCCGAAGAGAGATGGTTGCGATCGAAGAGACCAAGGGGAAACACAGAAGCGATGATGTTTATAGCAGTTTATTATAAAAACGTTTAAACGTGTCTGTAATTGGTGTTGCGTTTCAATTTTGGGGGCTCGGGGTCCATTGTGCGGTATCAATAATGACTTAATTCAATTTGGCCTCTTGAGTGTGAATAACGTTTGCGTTTTCTTTGGGTGTCTCTTTAATGGAAAACACGGTTTGGAAATCTATTCATTACTAGTTGTAATTGTCATTTCGTGACATCAGCAACTCGGTGAATTAAATTATTCATTTAATAAGTTATTGGGAAGGCACTACTGGATGCTTATTTTTGTTAATTTTTATTTGGTTTCATTGCTTTTTTTTAATTCGATTCTTGTTTGCTTATTATTTTTCGTTTCAAATGTTTGGTTTTAATTTGTTTTGTTTTCCTTAATTTTATTTTTAATCAAATCTTTCATTCTCCTCACCCTTGATTTCATTGGTTGGTTCATTTTGCTGCATAAAGCCCACCCTTGCTAGAGTAACGCCACATCACAATGCGATTATTATAAACATCGTATTATACATCATGTACTTAGCCTTCTTATATTTTCTACTCTATAATTAATTTTCCGTCATACTACAGTTTTTATCATTGGTTTTCATTTGCTTTGTCTTTGTCATATTTTTTTATTGATTTATCTTCCAACATATTTAATTTCTTTTTGTGCTTTTTCCATCATTTATTTTTAAGTTTCTTGACATGTAATTTAAATTTGAGTGAATGTCATAAAAAAAATCAAACCCTTCTGCTGATATTGCTCCCAAAATGAATAGAGGAAAGATTATAGAGCTAAATAGAGGAAGGAACCATACCAGTAGCCATCTATGAAACGCTGATTCTGAGCATCCTGGATACGTCGCGAAAATTATCGAGATTTGAATGGTTGTCGATTCGCCGCGCATTCTTTTTAGTTTCAGTTTCAGTAGTTTTATAGAAATATTTGCAAAATAGTAGTGATGATGTGCCTTAATGTTATGTTCCTCTAGGGGTGATTTTCGAACCCGTGAATCGTTATAGCTCATTAATCATTAATCGAAATAAAATATTGGCTATTGGTTAATATTGATAAAACATATAATAGAACGAACGCAGTGGGTGTGATAGTGAAGTAGCATTTGCTAGCGCGTCTGTAACTCTATTCCTCGCTGCAAACTAGCAAACTATGGTCAGTTTTAAATACCTTCATTGTTGTTGACATGGCATAAATATAATGAATGTCATATATGTGCGTCGTATAACGTTACGTCTTACTCATATTTGGGCCGTGCGCCGGTTTACTAAATGATAACACAATTAAGTAAATATGTTACGTTATAATTATTACTCTACAGTAGAGTTCTGTTTCTGTATGTTTTCATATTTCTTTGTCCATTTTCAACTTATTTTGTGATTTTGTCGCGTCATGTTCAGTTCATTTGAATTATTCCTGCAGTATTTTGCATTCTCTGTAATATATTTATATATTTAGAAAATTTAATTAGAAAGTAATAAGAAGAAAATATAAATAAATGAGTAAACATTAAATACGAATCAAAAGTTGACGTTGTGTCGTATTAAGTATTAATAATAATAATATATCTCTTCTTTTGGCTTTTTAGACACACAATGTATGTACTATGGAATATTTTTGTGTATAACAATTTACATTTTTTTGGAAAAGGTATATAATTTAAATTCAATCTTTAGAAAAAAGTAAAATGGTCGAATGCAAAACGAACCCAGAAAATATAATATAAATATAGAAGACAAAGAATTAAATGGAAGGAAATATTCAATTCAAGGAAATTTATACATAACTGAACAAGAAATGTAAAATATGAAAGGATGAAAACATGAAACGAAAAGATTTTCAACTGAAAATTAAAATTACGATAAAACAAACCCTAAGTTAAAGAATTAAACGATGAAAAAAAAAATTTAAAGCATGGGAGAAAAAACTATAAAAAGTGCAAATATAAAGAAATTAAAAGAATTATGAAACAATTTACTTTCCCACGAGAAAACAACGAATTACGGAAAAAACAAACACTGACGAATGTAAATAATGAAAAATATAACGTGAAACATGAAATAGCGAAACTAAACAGGAAGGGATAATTGATAAAAACCAACGGACATCAAAAATAATAAATATGGTAAAATAATCTCAAAGAACTAGTGGAAATCGAGAAATAAAATAAAAGCAAAGTTAAGTCAACCCTTGTGAGTTTGTATCCGTAACCGAAGGAAATAAATTTTATAATAAATAATTCGATTGGACAATATATTATTTTTGAAAATACGATTATAAGAGATAATCTTATAATCGTTATCAATCATTAAAATACAAATGAAATCAGTCACAACGTGCTGAAATCAGAAGAACCCTTATAGAAAAAAGAATGTAAGAATCAGAAGTTAAAGGACAAGGAAACATAAAGCGGTTGTTGTTCGAGACACTAAATTAAATTCAATCGTGGAAAATACATATTTCAACGCCATCGTTATTTCAGGTACCTCATGGGTGTTTTTTTTTCAAAAATTCAAATTAATTCAAAACATGTAATTGACAAAACAAATAAAACAACAACGGAACAGGAACATATTTGTAGTTATGATTAAATTAAATGAAACTAAATATAGTTAAAATCATTTATTGAATTACAATCAAATCACATGCGGAGCGTTCTATTTTGCGTTTCACCAAATTAATTTTCTTTATCAGTCCATATGTACTCGCCCAATTAGCAATTAGCGATTTATATTTTACATCGCAATTAATAACATAAATTCCATTACCTTCACTATTATAATTCAACATTGCTAAACATTAAACTAAAGCTAGATAGCCTAATAATGAAACTAAATTGTTTAAATGTTGGTAACACAAATATTGGAGCGCTGTAAACCGATTTAATTTCCGGCAGCCCGGCCGCATGACTATGGTAATTAGCGCCAGGTGGCGGCCCTCTTCCCCTCTGACGGTGGGGACGGGAACTAATCACGAATGCGACCGCAGTTAGACTCCATTATTTACCCAACTGCTCTCATTGATTGGTTTAGATTGGAAATTAATGTTTGGGTATTTTGTTGTGAACATTTTGTAATTATATTTTTGCGTTTCATTCGAAAAGTTGCTTTTGTTTTTTGGCTGAAATGCGTGGAAAACTAATAATGAAATATGAAAATATCGGCCATGTAATTATTTGTTTGAAGTCTGTCCATATTTTTAATGCACGCGGAATTTTAGTGGATTTATCGAAATAGGTTCAATTCGTAATATATTTTTGTAATTATTTTAGAGAATGCTTATTGATTTGATTTGTATACATATTTATAGTCCAATATCTGATATATGTTAAAATAAAAATTTCAAATCAATAACCAAAGAAGATATTCAATGGATACTATATTCCTCTACAATAGAGTTGGCTAACATTTGTAATAAATGTCTAAAGCGGACATGAAAAATTATTTAAAGTACTGTTTTTCTGATGGGTATTATATATTTGAGGTAGATTTTTTTAGTTACAAAAATTCAAAAATTATATAAATAGATAGTGGCTTTAATGTTAATTTAAGACGGCCTCTACAACTTTTGTGAGCCATAAAGATTGGCCATTATATTTGGTAATGATTGTTATTGTTATTTTAGTTTAGATTTTGGAAAATGCAAATGGAATATTTTTCGCAAATTTAAAATTATGTATTTGGGATAAAGTAGAGTAATAATGTTAAATTATATTATAAGAGGGACTTTTGAGAAATATAACATAGTCGTATTATCGGTTCCATTTTGGCACGGTTGAAATATTTTGAATAGCTTCATTCACGACACAAATTGCAAATTATACAATACTTTTTGACCCGATCCGAATAACTATTAAATATGTACCAATCAAATTCTGAGTGAAAGTCACTTTAAAAATACTGGTGAACATAAACTTTTATCGTACGTCGTTAATTTAATAAGATACAGGCAAGGTGAACATCACAACAGACAAATCAACATTGGCAAGTTAATGAATCTGCAAAGGGACGGTAATGAGGAACTGCAAGATTCTGTAACGCAGCCGTATAATGAGTTTGTTCCTGTACATAACTTGTGTTCTAATAACGATTTTTTTTTATAAAATGTCTAAACGGCGCTATTGGCATGGGCTTTGATATAATTGCTTTACATATCCAGTGCTTAAATAGTTACAAAAGCATAGAATTAGTATATGCAAAGATCGTTTTAAGTCACTTTAATTTTATTTGTTTCTTTGAAACCTGGTGTACAGATCATTCTGAAAAATCTTTTCATTTCAATAATTTTCAACTGTGTACATCTTACTGTATAACGAATCAGAATGGGGGAGGAACTGCAATCTGGACTAGGAATGGTGTAAAATGCATTATTCTTGATCTTCAGACTTTTGGTAATGAACATAACATTGAGAATTGTGGTCTTGTTTGGTTCGCAAACAATATTAAAATCTATATGTTTTCTTTTATAGACCTCAAAGAAGTGATGAACTTTATCGTGTGCGCTGTTAAATTATTTTGTCAGCTGATTTTATCATAAATTTTTTATTAGACATACGATCAGTACGGTATATGAGGAATCTCCTGAAATTTGGTGGGCAACATACAAGTACCGACTAGTGTTTTCTAGTGTCATAACTTATGATGATATATATGATGGATATAGTATTGTCTTACCACAGAATGTTGTTAATCCAAACCAAACTTGTGAACTACAGTACAACTATGCAAAAAATAATTTGTCGGAATTTTTCTGACAAAGGCACGTTCAATCAGACACGTTCAATCAGTTGCTTTGCGATGGGTTATGGTCTGGTATGAAAGAACATAACGGATTTCATATAGCATTTGGCTTCTTTTTCGATAGATTCATGGGCTATTTCAATACTTTCCCATATAGTAGTAAGACCATATATAAGAATAAACACAATTGACAATGATAAAACAAACATGTTTAGTAATAGAATAAGAAACTCATATATACTTCAAAAGAATCATATTGCACTGAGGAAATTATATTTGCTAAATAGGCAAACCCTAAACAGCAATATTTTAATGATAAAATATTTTCTGGTCAGATTTCTTCTAGAGCCGCGTGGTAATTAATAAAAGAATATTCTGGAAAGTTTCATAGTCCAGAAACATCACTGAAAATTGACGGTAATGTAATTACTGATCAAAAGTAAGTCGTCAACTACATCAATGCATACTTTCAAACTGTTGCATTGGATTTGGTAAATGATATTGCTCGTATCGATCACTTTATTGAGTTGAGTAACGACGCGTCGGTTAAGAGTATCTGTGCATTGCCTCTTAGCGAACACGGCGTGTTAGGATTTTCAACAAATTTAAAAATCAATCTACATCTGCTTCATATAAGATTCCATGGTATGTCCTTAATCGTGTTTCTAAAGATAACCAAACCAATAACAGCTTTAATTAATCTATCACTTTCAAGATGTGTTTTCGAGAAAACTAAAGGAAACATCGATATCCTTAATTCGTAAAAACACTCGAAGGATAACATTGAAAATTATCGATCTATTTCTATGGCATCTAATACTAACACTCGAACAAAATCCCATAAGTTGTAAGTTATTGTCAGTCATTGCCTTCTTCGGCAATCTCCATTTATAAAGTATCTTACCATTCCTTTTCAGTTCACATATGCTTGCCAATTCTCCTCTTACTTGATCTTTTCGTCTGCTTCTCGGTCCTTCTCATTCTCCTATCATCTTCAGTCCATAGGTTCATTTTGTAATTTTTGATATATTATTCTAACTTGCTTAATTGCTGTTTTATAAATTCGTAACTTCGTATGTTAGTTAATCCCTTAATTTGTCATCACTGATCTGCACTGCCGTATGCTTTGTATTCTTCTATTCTACATGCATTTTATTGTTCCCCTAGATACTTAAAGCTCTGCAATATTTCAGTTTTCCACTTTTATATCCCCACTTTCCTGTTCTACAACCATGTACTTCTTGTTTTTGATTTATATTTAAATAATGTTTCGAAATACTCTCTGTCGAATCACTGCCGAATCTCAAGTACGTATTCTATTCGTAATTAAAAGTAGATCAATTAATGTTATCTGGCGAGAAACATTACAATTACAATAAAGTTAGAGGATACATTTAACCTAAATTTATAAGTCAATATTTACTACAGAAAGAATACCGCTTCTTCAAAAATAAAATTTTAAACCACTGAGACTAATCCGACAGCAGACAACTGATCATCTGTTTTAAAAACTTGTGTGTAACACCATTACTGATTATTTGTGCGATATTAAAGTGTTTACGCCCGATCGCTTCATCCAGTAATCAATTACGTATTCATTTTTCTAATATCTATTTGACGAATGGTAAGCAACACATACACATACAACCACCTAATATGTTGAAAAATATTTATTAAAACCTAAGTGTTTGCAAATCTAGATACGTATTTTGTGTTAAACTGAATATTCCGAACTAGTAGATTATTAATATAAATCAAAGAAATCCCAATTTTATTGTAAATGAATAACTCTAGAATTATGGTGGTGGTTAATTAAGACCATTTATAGACAGGCAATATTGCCTGGTATATGACATATATAAAACTATGACAAGAGGAGAAACATAATTTAAAACTACATTTCAAATAAAATCAAGTTTACATACTCGAGTGTAGTTATGGCACTGTGTGCCATGTATTCCAGAATTCCTAGCCAATGACAAAAAAAAATTAGATAAGGGTTGGCAAGAGAATTGAAATTAAAAAAAAACTTGTGTCTAAACAATTATTACCACAACATGATTTTTGACATCTGTGAGTTGACAATATAAGGCCGAATAATATATTTACTAAGGAACATAAAATATTAACATCAAGTCTTATAATAGAAATTACCGCGTATATCAGCTTCATTAGCGGCAAACGTTTTCTGGAATGGTTTCCGTGGAAGCTGATATATGTTATTTTAAAGAGCACTGAGCGACTGTTTCGAGAAAAATGGCACTGGAGTAGTAAACGAAAGATACACCGAACCATCGAAATGGGATTATTACCGTACTTGCCAAACGATACAAAAAATATTTATATCACGTTTCATACAACCTGCGGTTCTATTAAACATTCTTAATTGTTAGACTCACTGAAAATTTGTATTGGGATTATTATATCCAGAAGGCGTTTAATAAACTTTTTCAAGGAAACTGCCACTGTCGGGAGATATAGAGATATTTATTTAGCAGATGCGAGAGGATGCACTTTAAAACGGATTTTTCCAGCACCATGGGGCAATCGCCGATACACCGCTACTTGGACAGTTTACATTAGTTTTATAGAAATCGATTAACAAGGTTAGACTTTCGCTGATAATATCATCCCAAAACGCCCCGATTTTTTTGAATTTCCATGTTTGAAGAATATGATTTTCAAACTTCCCATTAAAACAATTCGTGTTTGAAAACATTAAAATACATGTTGATATTGCTTACGTTGGCCGTCACTACTTTCGACAGTTATTTCTTTCATTATTACACATTTGTGCAAATGAAATAACATTTAGTTGCTTCCCACTTTCAGTTGGGATATTGTTTTCAAAATATGATGTTTCCTTTCCTCGCTACATAGAAATCTTAAGTTTATAGCGTTAGTGTGAATACTTTGGGTGCGCACATACACATATGGTCAGAATAGACTTACGGAAAGTCAAAACGTGTATTTCAGTTAAAATCTCGAGTTCGAAAATGTTAATGATAACGCACTTCCACATCACACATGTACACCGAGAAACATAAATAAAAATTAAATTACCACTTGATGATAATTGAATGAAACGAATAAACTTTGTCAAAATAGTTACTCTTAATGTATGAGCGTTCCATCAATCAAAGTTTTAACATACGTTTTTTTTTTACAATTTTGTTCTTGGACGCATCTCTTATCTAAAATTGTTGATAATATTTTATATCATGTTATAGAATTACATTTATTTTAATTAATAAAAATTATTTTATGGCAATGACGAATTTAATTATTAAAAATCATAAACAACATAATTAAAATAATTAAAAATCGTCTACACGTAGGTAAAATATTCCTCTTAAGCGAGATACAGGATGTTTTATTTAAACATACAGCTACTACGGATATTTGAGTTTTATAAAAACTGTATTTGAACTATTTGTAACACAAAATGAAAATAATCAGTAATATGAAAATAAATGTTCAATATGGGCTTCATTTTCTTCAATATATTTGGAAATTATTCTGTTCAAATGTGTCCTAACCTTTAGAAATATGTTTTGTTGAGTTCTAATAAAATTCACAGCAGTTTCCTCTTCATCTTGTTTATTGATAAAGGTGTAGTAGGCTGATGTTGTTTGTGTGTGTTGAACTATCCGACATTCAATATGTGAAAATATAAGATTAGTTACCGTAATGAAGGCTTTCAATGTGAAAATACCACGTCATAATAATTTTACAAATACTGAAACCTGTAGGTATATGTTTATGCACAAGATAATTATCGAGGGCTCAAAGATATTTGCAAGTACATCTCAACAGACGACAACCTCATTACAAGACTTTTATAAATATTTACAACCGATAAAGGGAGATTGGTCAATTTAATCGAAAGTGAGATTTCGGATGTCAAAAAAACAGTTACAGATCACGAAAATCATATTTTAGAAAGAATGGGAGATGATCCCTATTGCTTATCTGCAATAATTGGAATGAGCCATACTTCAGTTTTCAGAATACTAAAAAAAGAAAATTTAAGACCTGACCATTTCATTCCATTGAAGAATGAATCAATGGGAGATATCCGTCGCTGAATTGAATTTGCACAATTCATTACTGATAAGACAAACGCAAATGACAATTTCGTTATGAACATTATGTTTAGTGGTGAAGCTACTTTCACACGCAGAGGAGTTTTCAATTGGAGAAATTGCCACTATTGGGGTACTGAAAATCCACATGTTATTAAAGCCATACACATCCAACACGAATTTAAGGTACATGTTTGGTGTGGACTTTTTTGAGATGAATCTTTGAATTAATTGTAAATTTAAAGGGTAATCCATATTTACAATTTCTCCAAACTACGCTTTTAGATGAATTGGAACAGTTGCAATTAAATCAAGAGATATGTGGTTTATACCAGATGACCAGTTTGCTTTTGGGGTGCGAAGTGATTTTATTAATGGGCATGCTTATAGATGGGTAGTGAGAGGAAGTGCATTCTCGTGGCCTTCTAGGAGGCCCTATTTTAACCCCTAAATTTCAATTTGCGAGGACCTATGAAGATACTAGTGTACGCTTAGGAGATTAATACCTTACCAAATATAAAACATTTTATAAGAAATCGCCCAAACATTTTTTTAAAAATTAGGACACATTTTGAGAAGTCGATGGAGTACATTTTGAAAATGTATTATTTTTATTTTGTATTACAAATAGTTCTAATAAACTTTTTAGTAAACCTAAATACTAAATATTTGAATAACGTAAGTGTTTTAGGTTAAATCTTCATATTTTGAGTCAAGCATTCTCCACTTACTCTATGGATAATTATTAATGAAAGGCTCTGTATATCAAATTGCTTAAGTGAACTTCTTTCTTACAAAACGTAAACGTTTAACGGTATCATAGGTTCCTTTAAATAAGACACGTTTGTAGATTAGTATGGTGATGTACATTATTTAAGTAATTATGCCTTTACCCTTGTGTTGCCACCCGGATACCCGGGTACTCATCGGCGTATGTTTTGTTGAATAGTTTTTTTTCCAAAAAAGATTCGCCAAAACCTTCTCGATTCCCTATGATTTGACCAAATACCGATCAAAATTTGCATTCTACATATTAAAAAGAAATTTTAACATGCATTAAAAAAAACACGTATGAGCCACCTGGGTACCCGGGTACACCGATCGAAAAAGCATGATTTTCGTATAGCATATCATACAAAAAAAGTTTATATGGATTAATGTATAAATAATAACAATATTTGTTTATTTCAAATTGTTTATTTATTGAATATTTTGAAATGTGATTGTTGTACAAAATCATAGAGTTTTCGTTTTTTGCACTGTAATATACAAATACTGTATGAAAAATTATAAAAAAATAATTGAATTTCAAACTTTTACACAGATATATTAGGAATCAATGATTACAATTCAAATATTTTGTGACTTTTGCTGTGCGCTGATCACAAACGGGGTTATTACAGTCAACTTCTAGTTACAATGGGCTTTTATCAAGAACTTCGTGGGCGGGGTACCCGGGTGGCAGATGCTGTTTTGCGTTTTTTTGGGTGGCAACACAAGGGTAAAGACAAACCATAGTGTAACGTAAATTGGGATAAATTCTTGAATTTTTTCATGCCTCAAATGTGTTAGTGTAATATATATAATATATGTAATATATATAACAACTACTAGTCATGAACATTTAAATTGAATTTTTGAGTTGTGTTCAAATTGTATCTGACACTAGTAATATTCACGGTATGAAAAATAAAAAAAAAGTAAATCTTGTTTAGTTTCAGTAATATTAAACGAAGTATAAATATAACCAATGCAGGTACAGACTAGCTAGGGTGAGTAGAGATAGTATAATGTTATTTGATTCTTTTGTTGATTATTGGTGGTAAATTCACGCAATATAAATACATGTGGAATATTGAGGGTCTCCATCACAAAGAGGACTCTAGTTTTGAATTTGCTCCCAGAAAATGTTTACCATCGTATGAACAATGTTGTCGTCTGGTTCCCAGTTTGTCGCTATATGGTTGCGTAAATATTACGCGCTACGTCATCAACACCTTAGTGTACAATACATTGCTGGGAAGGAAAACTTATTAATTATACATTTATTAACTACTCAATTATCTATATATTATACCATTTAAGAGAGTATGACGTCAAATTTTATGTAATTTACTTTCATTTTCTGTTTCCATCTTTCTATTTTTGTTGTTGCTTTCATCTATATTATTAGCAAGTTGATAATGTTTCTTTTTTTACAGCGTGTTTTCTGTTATTCGCCTACGTTTAATGTATTTCGAAACAGATATAATTACAGCAACATTTATATTTAGTGAAATTATGTTCGTATAAAATTACAATTAATTTTAAAATTTCCATCTAACATTAAAGACGTTAATACGAAAGTGACAAGATAATTGCATAAAAATTACGTTTGAAATTTGCTTTCAGCAAAAAGTGCTGAAAATTAGAAAATGCGCGCGCTAAACGAGTTTATGATATTCGTTCTTAACGGCACGTCGTTCCATGACAATATCCCATCATATTCTGAGTATTAAATGAAATTATTATTATTATTAACGATGCTAACAATATTCGTGCATGGTACAAATGACTTTTAAATTGAATTGCAGCGCGACACAGGGCGCTTCAAAAATGGAGTACGTAATTTGATTAGTTCCAAGATAGAGCGCCAGATGGGAGCTGCTATAAAAATGGTTTTATTATATTTGAGAGGCACAATGGCCCGTTTAGCTTCAAATTGGCACATTGTTACTCAGTCTATGCGAATGTTTCAATTGTTTTACGTTCTTTGTATCTCCCCTAACTCGATTTGCTGATGCGATAGTGTTTTTAATCGCAAATAAATTACTTTCGGCCCTATTAACTTTTATAAGCTGGTAAATTGGTGATTTCGTTTTTCGTGCGTATTTGGTTTTGTATGAACACAATGTGATTTTTGATTACAATTTTTAATACCGAAGCACATGCTGTGTGCCTTTTCATTAATCCTCTACAATAACGAAATTGCAAATAATAATTATTTGTTTTACATTGGATAAATGTGTTCGATTAAATTTACCAACAGTTTATGACATGGACAAAAAATTTTAATTAAAAAAAAACTTTGAATGGCGAAAAATACTATTTTGTACAAATCATTTCAGTGGCGAGATTTTTTTAATACATGTTTCTATAAACATATTTTTTTCGTACACCCTATCACAACAAACGATTACAACCATCGACCGCAGGTCACATCTAGCATTGTCATATTTGTATGAAGTAAAGATTTCGCGATAGCAGCGTCCATCTGCTGCTATATTAGCTCTACTTATGACCAATAATTCAATAAAATCCTTAAAGACGTCGGAGAGATAGCAGGATGTTTTCGGGGCAGACGACACGGGCCAGAGCTCAGCGGGGAACATCCTAAACCGAAAACAAACCGCACGCACAATGGGTAGTCCTCGAGTATTTCGGAAAGCCGCCTTTTGATACTTATAACAGTTCAAGATCCGCAAAGATACTGTAAATATATATATATATACGTTCAGGAACTCAAGACTGTTGAAATGCAATATTCCGACGCGTTACAATGGCGTCGTTGTGTTTGCAGTTTGTGCTCTTTTTATGCTACTCACAATGAAAACAAGCATATTATGCGCTTACAGATGCCCCGTATAATACATTGTCCGCTGCGGTATTCCTCATTTTATTATGTGCCCCATTAGGTTTTTACTTTTATGTACTGTTTCGTTTACTACGAAGTGTAAATGGAATGTTTTGGGTATTGATTTTTAAGCCGCAAAATATATGTTCGAGGGATTTGCAAATAATGGATTTGGGGCGATCTTTATATAAGGGCCAACACCTCTTCGAACGTTTGTTTAATGCTTGCGAGGTAACGTGCCATAACATTTCAATGAAAATTCGAAATTGTAATAGTTTTTTTATATACAGTGTGAATTAGTAAACTACTGTGTTTTTTATTTTATAGTTAATACAGTGTTTTGTAAGTACAGTGAGCATAATTAACAGATAGAAAAAATTGTAAGTAAGGAAAATTGAAAGTAAACTATAAAACAAAGAACAAACAAAAATGGGAACGAGTAAATTACACATACATTTAAACCAAAATAAATTCGAATGCGATGAAAAAACAGTCAAAGTACTATAAATAACAGAAAAGACAAGGGCTAAATGCACAAATGCACACGTTTCGATTTAAAACTTTTAATGTCCGCCACAGCAAATCAGTGATGGGAAGAGGACGAGGAATTTGATCGCATACCAACAACATAACAGACACAATTTCAATTTAAATAATAAAATTTATATTATTTGGCAGAGGGGGACTTGTGTACGAATAAAGATATGGTCAACTACATCTTTGTTGATCCGAGGGAAACATTTGACTAAACAGAAAAGTATCGCGTGAAATAATCAAACGAGCTTAAATATCGAAATAACGATACAAATTTATGAAGATAGGTGAAATAAGGTCAGAGTGGGTTCGAAATGTCAAGACAGGGTAATGGAGGCGTCAAGCTCACTTATGTTTAATGCTTACATCTTCGAAGTGGTACTGAGAAAATACCGATATGGACTAACTGAGAAGCAGAGCGATTACTCACTAATAATTTTTGGAATGGGAAGTAATCTAAGGCATTACCAACACAAAGCATGCCATTAGATGTACAAAGACGGTCATTTTTCAAATATTGGTGAAACAAATCCTGTATAAATAGAGCATGTGAAGGCTGACTTCAGAAGCCTAAGCGGGTGCTATATATAATATATTGAAGTGAACCAACAAAAATATTGAAGTCGGTACTTTGTTAGCGATCACAATATCATTTTTTGTAGATTAAAACAGTTGTGAAAGTATGTGATCTTAGTTTATTGTAGTAGCTATATAATTAACTTACTGATCCAACACGGCCCTGGACATTTAATGGCAATGCACTGTCGGCGCGATTGGCACTGATCATACTTCGTCGATGACATCGGACGGATTGGTCGATGTCAAGTGGCCGTCTTTTGTCACGTATGGAACTCTACTCCCTTGCATCCATTGCTGATGCTGTCGCACCTAATTTCGTATTGATTACGTCCATTGTTTCACTACGTGGCCTTGTTCGATTAGCATATTTTTGTTGAGTTTGTAATAGCTCAGGAATTCATTTATCATGCTTATACTTGCTTGCGAAATATTTCACTATTCAGTTATGCAATCGTTGGCATTCGAACATTTTCATTAAACTGTCTATTTGTTGATTTTTTTCTCACTGTTATAGATATCTAATTGTATATTTTTAAAGGAAATTATAGTTGATTAATGCAATTGCGATATTGTATATTTAAATATCCACTTTGGCAAGTACAACTTTGTTAAAGTGAACTTAAAAATTCTTATCTCATTGACTTAATTGTTAATTAATTGGCATCGCCATCAAGATGGTCTTTAAATTGAAAATAACTTAAAAAAACAACCCCTACCAAACTTGATTTCAACAAATCTATATATGTATTTCGACGATGCTATCATCAGTAGAAACATACAAAATCTAAAAAAGAAAGAAAAGTGTTACACTTAGTACTTCTAGCTAAGGTGTTACCTTTGAGGATATTCTCTTCACTACATTACCAGTGGGATTACACTAAGCACAAAAAATGCACCTTAATATAAATAATTATAAATATGTATGTATAAAACCAATATTGTATAAAGGGTTGTCAACAGTGATTTATCATAAAAAAATAATGGCAAGGTATAGTGTACGTAGGGAGGTTGTTGCCTTTCATGAATAATCAGTTTCAATCGTGTATGCAAATTCGAAGAAATTCTTTTGGAAATAATGTCCACTTCGCTATTTGACATGCATCATTATACGAGGGGAGATCAGTATTTACGGTCCCTAACATAGATGGAAACAAATTGCAGAAATATCAATCATTTATTTTTCTACATATCTACCTGATCGTCGATGCATTTGGTCCAACGATGCTCCGAACCTTTGATTCCTCTGGATTCTTTCGGTTGCTCTTCCAAGCAGTTGCCTAAGGCCGTCATCACTTGATTATCGTCGTAATATCTGGTTACACGAAGATATTCTTTTAATTTTTGAAATAAAAAGAAATCACTAGGGGCTAGGTCTGGTAATTATATGCGGGATGTTCAAACAATTCAAATCCTGCGTTCAGAATAGCGCTCATGGCAACATGGTTTTTGTGGACAGGAGCGTTTTCTTGATGAAACAGAATTCCTTTGTTCAATTTTCACCAGGAGCTTGTTATTGTATGTCCACGTTCCAAAAATTCGGTGATCAAAATTCCGTCTGCGTGAGAACCTTGGTGATGCCACTCCACTTGTTGCTTCGACTCAGTATCGAATTGGTGAACCCACATTTCACCAACAGTGACGAATCGAGAAAGGGATCTGATTTAAACTTTGCCAAACTGGCTTCAGAATGCAATACTCTAGGAAGTTTCTGATCAGGTACCAACATTCATGGGACCCAACGTGCATACAACTTTTTTGGCCCAAAAATATTTGTTAAAATATTGTCACTGGTCGTCCAGCACCCTTCGCATGTTCAAATGTTTGTCTTCCCAGTTTAAATTCTCAAGACATATTCACTTGGTAAGAAACAGCACTCTAGTACACACTTACCATGTCTTCATGAATTTCTTTTGGCGACAACCCTATCTTTTGCAAGTATTTTATAACTGCACAAACCTATGATTTTTGCATTTTTAGAATTTCTCTAAACATGTTTACCTTAATTCTAAATTATTTGAACAGGTAACAAGTGGCAAAACTACAATTGAACCAACGTAACAACAAATGACTAATACTTTAATGTGTCAAATTGATTCAATGTCACTCAACGCCTACTATGTCAGGGACTCTAAGTAATGATTCCCTCGTGCCCTCGAATAGAGTTCCACAATTTCGCCTATGCGCTTCGATATGTGGATATGAGAACTAATCAGGAGAGTTTGAGCACATTCTATGCTTTAGTGATTAGAATCGGCATAATTTCTATACACATATTGACGGGCATTTTATTTCGTTGATTGAAACTGGATTTTTAAACAAACACGCCCACACACATTTGACTTATTGAAAACCAATTTCCAACTTGGTGCACAGAAAGGCTCCAAACAGAAGAATGTCAACGATAAGCATGTCCTTAGTTCGGCTCAGTTTCGATTAAGATTCATAGAATGTCGGCTTGGACATTCTAAAACCAGTTCCACGATAAATTATAGCCTGTTGAATTGCAATACGAACCAGCTTCGAAAATTTCAACAGCGATTAGATTGATTAAGTTTCATGAACACTTTTATGTAAAATAGAAACCATTTAAAATGTGTTATATTAAGCCGTATTTTATATATACATATTTACTTCATTACAAAAACTACGCATTAAAATAGAAACCATTCAATTCATATCTATTAATAAAAAAAGATAGAAAATTGAACCAATGAAACATTCTTGCAAATGTTCAACTTGTTCTGAAATTTGGTCCTGATTCGGCTATAGACAGAACTACCACTGACAGTATAGCTAGCATTGAATGTGGCGTAAACGCATTAGAACCTCAAGTTCAAAATAATGTAAGAAATAAAATAACCAACATAATTACCAACCACAACAATAAGAATAATAAGACTAACCAAAAAAAAAACATTACAAACACATACTAGAAACCTAGCAATTAATTAATAGCAACCCAGAATTGCTTATTTTAAAAGCGGCCAAAACATAAATAAAATAAAAAGAAAAGAAGTTAGAAGGTAATAAGACATAGGTAGTACTAAAATTTGACCCTACTAACAAATATCAATAAAACATGAATGAGCTTATAACAAAACGGCACAAAGATAACCTGATTGTAAAAAAATCGCCTGCAAGTTAAGAACAAACAATGCCCAACCAGCAGAACTGTATGGATTGCCCAAATGACATAAAGGAGATTATCCCCTACGACCAATAATTAACAGCACCCAGAGCCCCACATATAACTTTGCTAAATTCCTGGCTAATTCGATAAAGTAAATTCTATGAAAAACAATATACCACACCAAGAGCTCCTCGAATTTTGCAAAATTTATAAATGTCCAAACACCACCAACTAATTAGTCCGGACGTTGTTTCTTTGTACACTATCGACTTGGCTACGATCATACTAAAAAGTGGTATGTTGCCAAAACGTACATTCCACTAAGATAATATTATTTTGTTTAGGAGAGTATTTTCTGCTTTAATTCCACGTGTTTCAATTTCAATGAAAAATTCTGTATCAAAAAATTTGGAACATCTATGGTGTCTCATATCACTGCCAGCATAACAAATTTAGTAATGGAAGACCTTGAAAATTGTGTAATAAATAAACTTAAAAAAATCAAAATACTTTTTTAAACGGTATGTTGATGTTTGATTACCTAGCAAAATAAATAAAGAAAACTCTATCGTAAACGATATTCACCATGGAAAAAGAGAACGATAAATCAATAAACTTACTGCACCTTAAAATCATACATAACAACCGGGAAATCTATACGCACTTGGTATACGAAACCAACGCACTCTGGCAGATGCATAAATTATCTGTCATGTGCCCCCAATTCTTACAAAGTAACCAGTATAAACAACTTAGTCGACAAATACTATGCCTTTTCCAACAAGAGTTCCCTTAGCATTATTTAATTAAAATAAAGGAAAATGTTACAACAAAATAATTATGCCGAATGGTTCATAAACATGAATATCTATAAACGAATAGAGGAACACACATCAATAATTATCCAAAGTAACAAAAATGAAACAACAAATCAAGAGAATAGTAAGTCAATAGAAAAAGACTAGTTTATATCAATGAAATTACGTTCGTAACTTGTCTGAAAAAATACAAAAAAAAACTCATAGATGTTAGCTAGCGGTCGTAAATTTGAGCGATATTATTTGATATTAAATTTAGTGGCGATGGAAAATGTTGTACACTTTTGTAATGCAATTCGTAAATTGTTTATTCCAAGTTTTTTGATCCACCAAATAGTGTCAATTTTCAAAATTCAATTTCAGTTTATTATTGGACTAAATATAATCAGATTAAGATAGTGAATGATGCCAAGTTCGAAGTTGGAAAACCGTGAAATTGATTGAACACGAAAACTGTAACGATTTCGATCTTGCGTACGACGCAGGCCGTAACGTTCGCCGGTTAAAACACAATCGGCATAGATTCATCTCAATACAAACAAAACCACTTCACCGAATGAATACACGTAACGAAACGGTAACGGCGATTTTTGAAACCGATGCGTGCATCACATTATCTAAAGTGGATGATACTCGTGATTTCATTGAAAAACACTTTTAAAGGCTTGTTAATTCCGGTGTGGTTATCAGCCCTTCATCTAAACACCCTTTAAAAGGGTATACACAAATGCGCGTCACAATAGCGACCGTCATTTGCGATTTTAAGTTTTATGAATTTTGACAAACCATTTATGCATCCGTCGTGTTCCGCTTTGTGCGCACCTATCTTTTTCACGAAGCGAGTGATTATATGGTCGGCAGGAGATGAATGATTACTTTTGTCTTTAATCTGTTGCGATATCAAAATGAGGTTGCCAGATATTATGACCTAGAAATATATAGCTCTGATATATATAATTTTTATTGCTGTGAAAAATAATTTGTCGTTCTATGTGACTTTTGGCTTATTAGCAATTGTTTTAACCAACGCATATCACTAACCATTATCATAATTTTCTAAAATTGCTGATATGTATAAATTGTGTTTTTCCCAAATTGTATCTGTCGATACTAACATATTTCATACATATAGAATCTCTTCGAACCGATTTTAGGATGAAATATTCTTATGTACATTTACTTGTCTGTTAGATTAGATATGTTAGACCAAAATAACAATACCATATAATTTCCATAAATTATTTGAAACATGTAATTTAAAATTTATTTATATATCGCATTATGTTTTCAACCCTTTCTCATAGCGATGCACCCCGCAGTGATTTTATAATGACATCTGGTGCACAGATTCGCATTTCTAAAGAAACCTCAACAAATGTAACGTTTTGTCGTTTCCACGGCACGGGGATGCACACATGATATTACCTCGTGATGATTATACCTTTGGTAGAATGAGCTGAATTGTTGCAAATTGATTTAACTCTAGGGTACGCATATGGCGGTTCGGTTTGTTGTTTTTTATCGATTCGTGTATGCGATTCCATTGTAAGCAGTGTTGACATTATACGTGCTCCGTTCCAGTTCCAGTGTTCGTTTTTGCGCTTGTTTGAAATGAATGCCTGATTATAGGAAGTCATGCTTTTCGATCGCTGTACGATTACTGTTATTTTGAAGAAGACGTTTTAATTTCGTGAAATTTCGAAATAAGAAATGGGGCGTTATAGAAATCGGATGAATTGCGACGAGTTCCACATACGTGCAACATTTCAACGAAGCGTCGACAGAGGAAGTCTTCTCCTACATACTGTACAAAAGAAGTTTCAGTAAAAATGTGTAAAATCTATCGTAATATTTGGAAGCAAAAAATAGACAAATTAAAACAAAGAATCTAAAATAACTAAGAACACCACAACATATTAAAAAGTGAGAGCAATAAAAAGAAATTAACAAGGGATAACTTGCATGTGCAAGTAAAAGAAGGAAGAGACTTTAATCGTTCATAGTTGCAGTTTCTTTTTAATCGTTCATAAAGAAACTGCAAGAAGAACATATTAGATAAAATATTGGAAATAATTATTGAAGGTACACATAATCCAACCTCCTTGTCAATATAAAATGAAATGTGTACAATCGGTGTACTTATAAAACTGGTACAAATCTGTCATGGGAATGCAATATTTTTAACGTAATAATAAATGTCGAAGTTGCAAAGCAGGACCAATGAAACTGAAATTCAAAAAAATGCACAAAGCAACAAATCAAAAAAAAATAAAAAAATCGTTGAAATTGTAAAAGAAGAAAAATAAGAAAAAAGTGTTTCAAAAACAATTCTATACTTTTTCAAGATTAATTTTCAAAAACGCAAATTTCATAAAATACCAAACTGTTCAAAATGTTCAATTTGTCAAAAATATAAATCTAAAAATTAATTAAAAACAAATGGAAGAAAATAACATAAATAACAGAAAAGAAAAAACTAACAAAACGTAATAAAGCAATTTAAGTGTAATTTGCATCAAACGCGAAAAATGACAACGTAGAAAAAATAAAGAAAAGATATACAAACATTAAAAATATACAAATATAAATCTAAAATACATGAAAAATTGAAAAAATTAAATATAGTTAAAATGCATAAATAACTGTTAAAATTGTAAAAGTAAACAATTTTTAAGTAGCCAAAATGCATAAAAATTAAAATTGTAAAAGAAAACAATTTTTAATTTACTTGAATTTGTAGTTTTGCTATTTTTTTTAATATTTTTTCATTTTCATTGAGTCCTTTTTAATTCCAACTAAATTTATTCCCATGCAATTTATATCATTTTCAACCCAACTCAGCCCTCTTGATAAAATAAAGCTATAATCCAACCCAACCCAACACAAATGGACTGAATTTACTTATTTGAAAAAATTGTCGGTTGGTTGGGCTTGGTTGGGTTGGATTGGGTTGGATTGCACATGCCATTAACTCGTCAAATTATACAAAAATAAAATATTTGGCACAAGTTACCAACATTTAAGTAAATGGGGATGAAAGTTGAAAGTTAGAAAAACGCAAATAATCACAGAAATTTATAAATTCCCTCAATTTAGTTTAATTTTTAAGTTAATCTGATTTAGTTTGCCAGACTTACGTATAATTTTGTAATATCTCATTCGACTGCTTTCCAACTTGAATTCCTACCAACCCAATACAAAAAGAATTTTAATACATTTATATAATAATAAATCATTTCGATTTTGTGGCTTATTTTTTGTTGTAAACACGAATATGTTTTGATGCTTTTTGTTATATTTTAGTATTCGAAATCGAAAATTCAAACACCTTGAAAATCAAATTGCGAATAATTCAATTTTAGATGCCAGGGTAACATCTTGTATTGTTTGATTGTTTTTAAAATTGTACCCCCTTTCATTCTTATATTTGGATGGATCAGTTAAGTCGAGTCTTGGTTGCGTTGCATATGTTTAGGTTCGTCATCATCGGATCTCGTTGAAAAATCCCAATTGACACAATCACAACACTGTAGATGTAAAAGACATACAAATATATGTTAAGTCGTAAATAAAATTTTAGGTATAAATAGATTTTTCTTGATTTTAAAACTGATCTAGACAAATTCATCTGGGCAATCCTAATGACCGTCTCCATACCGCCCAAGACGACGAACGACAATGAGTTGCTAGCGATGGCTTTTATCATGTTGTGTGCCCTCAACGTATTCATAATTTTCTGCAGATTCCCAAATTTACAACAAACGTTTAAAAAAGACAACATACTGCATTTTTTCCTAATTTGACTTCATTCAACGTGAGTTAATTTTACTTCATTCACTTAATTTGGCTTAACAGTAATAAACAATGCCGCATTTTTTGTAAATTTTGTCACACGATTAGAGTTAAAAATTGCAAAATTATGAAAAATGCAAAAATTAATTATGTTTAGTTGGGTTGGGATGGGTTGCTTTAGGTTGGGGTGAGTTCGGATGGGTTGGTTTGCTGAAAAACATTGAAATTTATAGATCGACAATCTAACTTAACAATACAAAATGAAGCATATATTTCATTGTTTTAATTTAGTTTAATTTTCTTCAATTAATTTAGTTTAATTTCGTTTAACTTAGTTTGCCAAAATTATTCTAATTTGAAAATATATTTATTCCAAATTTATAAAATATCCACAGACTGCGACAAATTGCACCCATTCCACTGAATTATTAAAATGATAAATGCAAATATTATACAAAATACAAAAAAATAAATATATTTTGCTGACTTTATTACGACATTCATTGGATTTTCACTTCATTGGCGAAATTATTCAAATAGACATAATTAACAGCAGGAAGCAGGACGCGGTACAATTTAAATTGTTCAAAAAAATTAATTTATTTTCTGAAACGCTCCTAAAAGTCTGCAAATATTAAAAAATGTCTAATCAATAAAGCCAAAATAATGTAAATAAATGTATCTTTTCGAAAGTAAAAAAATATTTTCATGTCTTTGTTTGGAACGTGAAAATGCCAAAAGTCAATTCAATAAAAACATTTAATACTAAACTTAACAATATTTCCACATTGTGTCATAATCTGAAAATTTCCTGATCACAGGGTATATGTACAGTGGGGTGTACAAAGTTAATGGTTTTTGTATTCTATGTAAATTGAATTATTTGATATTTTCTTTACAATTAATTAATACTTATCAAGTGACAGATCGATTAAACTGAGATATTGGCATAGCTAGAACACGGACTTCGCACAACGCACCATTGAAAAAAAACCACCGAAAACGGACTACTAATTCATATTTATTCATTTAGTTTACCTAGTTGTAGGACTAGTTAAAGAACTATTGGTAGCAACAATAAAGATTTTGAAATTAACGTTGACTCAGTTCGTAAAGGGTTTGATCGGCATTAGTTGAGTGACTTGGGACTATCCAAAAACGTTTCAGAACTCCTAGCATCACGATTGAACAAGAAGAAACTTAATAGAAAAGGGAGCGTAGGTAACTTACGTAGGTAACTAGTACATTTCTGCGGCACTTTCGAAGCGTTGGTAACTTTGTATATTGCTATAATATACATGGTCTAATAGATGTGTAGGGACTTTCAACCTATAATGCAATTGGCCATTCAAGTTGTTTTGGTAAAGAATGTGGAGACGTAAATATAAAGGGAGTCATCTGTTCAATATAATAAGCACATGGGTGTGTGTTGACCCTAAAATGGTCTCCCTCCTTCTTGGTCAGCAGTGTGAATACTCAAAGTATCCCTGTTTTCTGCTTCTGTGGGACAGCAGAGATCCAAAAGTTTGACATGAGTCACTTGTTGACAGAAATAAGATTATATCCCTACCTCTCATGTAGCAATTCGTCAGTTTTTGCAACTGAATAGAACTGTGTAAAGTATCTTATTTTTGAATTTCATACCCTTTAGTTTGAAAAGATAAAAGCTATTGTATTAGGAGGCAGGGTATCAAATAGATTGGATAGTCATATAATGTTTTGGGAATTGCTATCTATAATGCAATTGGCCATTCCGATTGTATTCGTAGCATCTGAAGACATAAAGAGAGTCATTGATCTGTTCAGTATCACAATCGCAATTGAATCATCTGTGTTCACTTTAAAATGGTCTTCCTCGTTCTTGGTCAGCAACGCGCATATACAAAGTATCCCTATTTTATTTGTCTGTGCGGCAGCAGAGCTCGTGAGATGCATTGGGTGGAATCTCATGAAGCAATTCGTCAAAATTTCCCGACTGAGAACAGAGAGCTGTGACAAGTATCTTATTTCTGATTTCCTACGCTTTCGTTTCGAACGATAAAGCTGGTTTATTTCACTGGTGATTTTTAACTTACTATGTTTGTTTTGAAGTAGAACTTCCATAATTGCACAAAATTGAGGTGTACGTTTAATTTACAGCAAAAAATAGACAACCTTTATATGAATAAAATGTAAATGATTTTTTTTTTGGAAAAAAATGAGTGCACTCTAAAGAGTAAAAAGTTGACGTGATCGAGAAAATATAGTAATTTTTTTGATTCAGCTACTACATGTTAGCCAAAAAACAAGTGTCGTCTAACTCAACAAAAATTGTGCTCCCCAGTGTAATTAATCATATTCTTCTCCATGTTGACTTTCAGGATAACCTTTTAAAATTGTGTGCTGGTCACAATTTTGTTACTTTTAAGTTGCCTTCTTTTTTTGAAGTTAAACTACTACTCTAATGCTGTATTAATTGAGATGCTGATGCTAATATATATACATATTAAGTAGCTCCAAACAAGCGGAGCTACTTAAAAATAATATTGAGATAATAATAATGAGATATATAGAATGCATAGGTTCAGGCCTCAGGTTGATAAAATAAAAATTTGACTAAAATAAAAGCAAAAAGTTGCATGAAACTATCTGAGGTCAAGAGGACATTTTGTTCCAAAAACAGCAAATACAAATTCGTTGTATTTTAATTAAGAACAAAGTTTCGTTGAAGTAAATTTAATATGTTTACTTGCAAGTAAATATATTTATTTTACTAAGTGTTTTTATAAATGTACAATTAAATGCAAGCTAATATGCAATTACGTTTATCGGAAACAAATATTGTTTTGAACTGCCTTTTTAATTTTATGAAAGGTACTATACATGGTTTGCTCAAAGCAGAAATATGGATGTATGGGGATGTATGGGAATGTGCAGTGATGTTATTTTTCCTGAAATCGTTTTGTGCACGTCAACATGTCAACCATTTGTCATGGCAAGGTTCGGTTATTTTGTTTGGTTGCATATGAGGAATTCGAAATAAAGGACAATTTTTTAATTACATAAAAGAAATAGTACACAAACATTTAAAATTTTATGTTGACAAATACGGCAAGCTATTAAAGACTAAGTCACTAAAGAACTTGTAATTTGGGCAAAATATTATCTCAATTCCAATAGAATAACTGAATAGGATCAAACCAGCAGTGTCTAGATGGCCATATGAAATTAAAATTACTATTCACGTTGAAAGAATGAAGGACGAAAAGTTTCCAAAAAATACAAAGAGCAAGTAGCAGAAAGTAAAAATAATGTCGGAATGTCTGTTTCTGACTATTTGCGGAAAGGTCCATAAGAACTGTTAAGTTTAAAAAACTTGCAAGATATTTTTAAAAACGTTATAAAATTTATTGAGTCGTTTTGTCGTTTTTACCTGATTCCTTGCTACGGGCAATTATAGAGAAGAATTTACGTTGAACCAGACTTGTTAACGTTTGTGTTTTGACTGGTATCATGTCATTTTTAAGTGAAGATTCTACGAAAAATTGTTCACAAAGTTTTTATAAAATATGTTTTAGAAATTCTTGTCAAAAATAAAATTAACTCTTTGATGTATGTTTTGGAACACCTACATTGGTATTTTTACTGTACATACACATCTTCATTGTCACCTAAACTTATTATAAATAAGAATTGTCATTATGATTCAATATTGGTAACTTATCTAATACTATTATTTCATTTTGACAATTTATAAATTATTCATGATTACTTATGTACAATTTCGATGACTTATTTGCCTATCGACGTAGACTACTAATATAATAAGATGATTATCCTAGTTTCATGTTATTTTCTAATCACATTTTCAATTATTATATTCAATATTATATATCAGTATAATTTTCAAAATAAAAAATGTAACAATTCATTAAATTCAATAGAAAATAGTTAACTGGTATATAAGTTTAAAAAATGGGAAACCAGCTTGCATTTTACAATAAGCATATAATATAAAACACATATATTGATTATTAAACAATTTTGTCAGAAATGTTAACGATTTATAGAAAACAAGTTCGCAAAGTTACACCGAGTAAGCATTTTAATAATGTAAAATTGCAGTACAAAATAATTAATTTATGTTGAAGAAATTAAAATTGGTAAAACTATTTCAATAATCAATTATTTTCGTATGTTATTGATAATTAGTTTCTAGTTGCTGGTCCATGAACTGGTCGTAATTAACGTTGCAATTTTCAATATCGATAACCGACTTGATGCCAGTAATTAGCAATTTTTGTTTCCGTATGACATATTTCGCATGCGGCTTTCGTCAATCATGGCCATAATTTAATAATAGCGATTCGTCTTTGTAAAGGAATATCTACCCTAGCAGCATGTGCTGATATGCTTTCAGTCCGTTTATCTGTTCGATCTGGGCAATTCAGTTCTCGAACTATCGCATTCGAAATCAATCTCATTAAAAATTCGATAAGCTCTATAAATGCGAACGCTCTTTTGAAAATCGCTTTACCGGAAGTAGGCTATTATTTTTGCGACGTAACGGAATTTTAGTTGAATTTGCAAGAATAATATAGCGTTTAGGGGTAATAAATGTATTTCAATTAATTATTGCATTATAAATTGCTTTTTGTATTATTTTATGTAATTACTCATATAACACTTTACTAGTAAATTGAATTGAAATTATTATTCAGATTATGTAGCTGCAGCTGAATTTTCGTAAAACTTGTTTGATTTTAATAAAAGTGAGGTTAACTTTATTTTTGTATCCCAAATAATAACATAATTTATAATCAGGGTAATAAAGTGTTCACTGTAAATTATTATACAAGTAGTAGAAGACACCAAACTAAAACGGAAATACTAAACTCAAAATAAATATTTCACTGCATGTGAATTTGTTCCGCCACTGGTGGTTAAACCGCATACGAAATACATCATTAGTTGGATTATAGCAGCTTTGCGGTGAGGTGAGACTGTCACATACAGCGCACGAAAAAAGCGTCATTGTGTGGGTAAGAATAGCATAAAGGAACAAGATACAACTGTAAACAATATAATCGAGGCGCCGATTAGCCACGGGGGGGCCTCGCCCCTAAACTAGTTATGTCCTTATGTCATTATCCCGTGTATTGAATTGGGATTTAGTTTAATATTGTATTTCATAAACTGTTCAATCCATGTATATTCTTTGGTTGTAACATTGTGTATATATAACGAGAATTGGTGAAATAGTACGAAGGAATATCCAAGTGTTACGAATCCGTTAATGTTCGCTACGTCATAATCTAATTACTAGTTACGTTTAGATTTTGTGCTTATATGAATTTAGTATTTTCATAAAATTTTACTAATTATAATTTCGTCCAAGATGAGGATCGATCCTTCTGATGATATATTTGAGGGAAACGTTTCTTTTGGTCATCATTTGTAGTATAATTTTATGGTCGCAAAATTACTTGCATTCCAAATATAATTTTTCAGATTCGTTAATAAAAATGATTCTCTTAGACGTTAAGTGTAATATTTATTTCTACAGGGAGCTAGAAGAAACCAGTTTAGAAGAAGATATGGAAAAGGCGACGAATATAATTAAATTTGTAAAAGCGGATGTAAATACGGAAAACATTAAAACTTACAGACTTGGAAAGAAAATAGGAAAAACAGATAGTCTATTGAAACTAATATTATATAGCAGGGAAGACGCATTAGGTATATTAGATATGGTTTACAATAAACTCCATACATACTCCATACATAAAGTAGCAATTGGATTAGATGAAACAATAATGCAGCGACAGCGCATTATTGTTCCTCCAAAATGGAGGAAAGGATGAAGAATTGTGAGAAATTGAACATAAAATATAAATACGGAATCCCTACCATAAGGAAAGAGAAAAACTGTGTTCCGTATGTTAATGTAAGGTCAATGAATACACTGGATTTGAATTGTTTAGAGACATAATAGCAGCAAATTCATTTGACATTATTGGTGTGTCAGAGACGTGGCTAAATAAAGACTATCGTAGTGAGTATGTATCAATAAATAATTATCAAATAATTCGATCTGAACAACCAAATATTGACACATTCTGTTTAGACGAGTTTTTTATAATTCTGGAAAATATGTATATAGAAGTTGATTCAATTATACTTACTGGAGATGGTATCTCACAATTATAAGTGAATCATAGATATTATATGCATTAGTGAGGACCTTGATATAGATTCGTGTAGTGTTATTGACATGTCTGATATCACTCACCTCATGGTATGCGATGAGTAATGACTGGGAGTCAATATACACTTTAGTGGGACTGAAGGAAAAATTAAGAGCTGCAACACAAAAAATACAGTATATATTTCATATACATATTCCCGTTGCGCAATATTGCCTAAGAAGAAAGGTAACCCTCCATATATAACATACAACATGAAATGATTAAAACTAGGAATAAGGCACTGAAAAAATTCACGAAGACAAAAATAAATAATCTAATGCAAAGTATTATTGGTATTGGAATTAAAAAGCTGTGCAATTGAAGCAAAAAAAGAGGAAACACTACATACATCAAACATAATTTAAATATTAATAAAGGGAATCAAGCTGAAACATGGAAAACTTTACATTACGAAATATCATAAATGTATTGATTATTATGTAAACCTCTTTATCAACTGGCGAATTTCCTGTTATATGGAAGATTGTGATAGTTATATCTTGTCCAAAAAAGCTAAATGCTCATATGCTATCGGAAGTCAGACACTCAGTGTCATATATATCAATTTAGACAATACCTAGAATCAAATTAAATTCAACTAATATTACAATCAGGTTTTAGAAATAAACATAGTACTCAAACGGCGTTATTAAAAGCTGTGGATGATATAACTAAAGCGATGGATAGAACACAAATTGCCTTATTGAGCTATTATTGGCAATACTACATCATATAAGATTGCTCTATCGCTTGGTTGACAGGATATTTAACGAGCGAATACAATGTGCCAAATCTAATGAATAGTTCACCAAATAGTGGTGTCCCGAAGGGGAGTATATTGGGACCAATACTATTCTCCATATTCAGTCTGCATGTAGAAAGTATTCGAATTGAACTATATGCAGGCTATCAGAGGTAAATGACACTGTATCGCAGATTAACAAAGACTTGGCATGAAGTAAATTGAAAATGTAAATTGAAATGAAGTAAAACATTCAACTTGTTAATATCTATGAATGGAACACAGATACCGTGGAATAATGCATCGAAAAACCGGGGATTAACCATTGGCAATAAATTAAATTTTGAAAAACGAAGATCCTTTATGAAACTTAAAATTATTCGTAGATTAAAAAATTCAATAGATTCTGCAACTAAGCTGAAACTCGCGCAACGTCTAATATATCTTAATCTTAACAGATTACAATAAAATAAACTACAGAATATACAGAATGCGGGAGTGAGATTTGCGTTCACTATACCGTTCAGTCATCATATAACACCATACTTACAACAGCAAGGCGAACTTAAAATAAGACAGTTTCATATTTGTATGGCATATTCCTATACAACTAGTCAAGTATAAATAAATGTCTAGCTTACTTATTTTTATTACTGGCTATGAGATCAGATATACATGATATAAATGTAAGAACAAACAACTATAGAATGCTGCAGCACAATACATCAAATTTTAAGTGTTGTTTTAGTTATACCGCCCCATTATTATTACACTATATGTAAGCTCATCTAATCCAACCCTATCAAAAAAATATAGTAAGTATAGTTAATGTCGATAAATCCTGCAACTGCAACAAGCTGTGTATATCGATGTGTGTCGAGTTTTATTAGTAAAAGGTTTTTTTCAGCCACCGATGGTTTTTACTGGGCCGTTTCCCACTGAATTTAAATTCGTGGCTAATTCCTCCTACAAAGTATGAAATTTATGTGGACCCTCGCCTAGTATTAATTTGTATAAAAGTCCATCGTAATATCAAATAGCTTTCGCTGGTTCTGATGTTTCTTGTATTTTTCTCCGTTGTTAAGCTAGCCACGTGCGAACGATATTACTTAGGTTATTTTCAATTAAAAAAAAATGACTCGGTGGAAAGAGGTTTTGCTCATTATTGAAACAAACACCATATTTTAAAGGATTTAGAATTATATATAGGAATCCAATAATTAGAAAAACATTGGTGTAAATTCATAGAACTATTTAGGCGACTATCTTGAACAATAAAATGTATTTCGTCAAAAAGAAATATCTTTTTCTGCCGATGCAAAATTCGTAGATACTCTTAAAGAAGAGACTCCTAGTCGGTTAAATCTGGTGGATGTTACGGCCAATTTAAATCTGCTCTTCATGATTATGAAGTTTCAGAGTTTTCCGTATTATTACCTTAGCGGACATAAATATGAACGTCACACCATAGCAAACTGTTACCTTACGTGAATGCAACGGGGTTTCCCTTTTGGTTTTTGTTCTCGATTCATTCATCTCAAAGCGAGCTTCGTCCACCATCACTGCTGATTTCAGTGTCAAGATTTAATAGAATTTCACATAAGTAAAACGTGTTTGACTATTAGCTGGACTGAGTTCTTGAACTCAGAAATCGAACAAGTTGAAAACTTTAAATATTTGCATCAATAATCGAAAGTAATGGAGCTATATAAAGACATAAATGAGACGATGGGAAAAACTGGGAAATTATTTAGCATGATGAAGAACAGCCTTTTGATAGCAGGAAATGCCAAAGTAAACGGACATAGTGAAGATAGTTATGACTCACCATTACATACAGTAACCGAGGACAGGCCAAGGAATGAAATGTATCGACAAAATTTAAATATTAAACCAATAATTGCGGAATGACAATTAAGGTGGTTGGGACATATATACCGAATGAATGAAGACACGTTGACAAAAATGATGAAACAAAAGCTATAGGAAGAAACTACCCGTGGATGCCAAGAAAAACATGGAACGATAATGTTAAGGAGGAAGTGGGGAAGAAAGAAATTCACCGGAACAGCATCAAGATAATGACACAGGACAGGAATAAATGGAGACGAATATATAAAATAAGTATAAGTGAAAAGTACACCCATGTGGGTCTAAAATGAAAAAATCTCAGACAAAAGCTCCCTTATGGGAACAATAACAAATTTCGCTGATTCCCAACTTGTAACATCAGTCCTAAAAAGCACAAAACTTGTAGACATCAAGGTTCATCCATTCTAGTTCTCTTGGCACACTCTCGCTTTCCAAGTTATTTTTTTTCTAAAATGTCCTTTGAAACGAAACGAATAATTTGAATGCTTCTCTGGGAGTTGAAGCCATACGTTCGTTGACATAACAGATAACTTACGAATAATGTTATGAGTTGGTCTTCTTAATATCGTTCCACTCCACTCTAACATACATGGCAACAAAATTAGTATTGTTTGTTGTCACAGAAATGGCATTGTCTTTATTACTACTTAAAAAATTAATCACCTTCTGAATCACTTCTATTCCCTGAAGGTAAATCTTTTCAGCCCATTGTAGTAAAGGCTCTTCGTAGTTTACTCCACTGTTATACTTCTTTTCGTTGTGGCAATATTGTTTATATCCGCAGCCTATGTGTAGAAATGAGGTGGTTTAATATCATATGTTATCATATATTTTACTAAAAATTTTCAAGTGCTACTGCGTGATGGGCAAGAAGATTGTTTAGATGGTAGTTGACGACAAGTTAAAGATATACAGTAGAAACGTAAAATAAGCTATAAAAACTATGGTAAGTGTATGATAGGAGACGACAGAATATCGGTGGAAATGCTCGGGAATATGGGGACTAAAGGAGTATATCTATTCATGAAAATCTATAAAATAGCTTGGGAAGAGGGAGTAAAGCTCAAGACTGGAAGATAGTGGTAATAATACCGATTTACAAGAACGATGACCCTAGAGAATGCGATAGTTATAGAGGAATAACTCTTCTAAGCTCTCGAAAAAATTAAAAAAAATATATCGGTGCAATGTGGTTTCAGAAAAGGAAGAAGCGATAATAAAGCCAAAGCATTTTTCGCGTTTATTGACTTCGAAAAACGTTTGACCGTGTTCAGCGAGGCAAACTATGGAAAGATATGCAGAAAATGGGAATGAATATGGAAGTGATGAGAGCAACTAAGAGTACAAATGTTATGTTAACATATTAAATAAGATAATAAAGAAGTTCCAAACAAAGGAATTCCTACGGCAAGGAGGAGCGCTGAGCCTTTTCAATGTATTGTAAGGTCCACAGAATTGAAATTTTTGAATAATCAGGAATGAAAATAAAATAAAAGTGATGATGACATCTGAAGAGGAAGAAATATTTAATGCACAAGTAACAGAGAACATTGTAACATCCTTCTAGTATTTGGAAACTATAATTGAGGAAAATGGGAAACAAGAAAAAATGATATGAACAGAATTGGAAAAATAATGAACACATAGCATATAATGAGACAAGGCTTTATGAGAAAGAAACAGCGCAAATCAAAATTATAATATTTAAGACAATATTCAGACCAATTGTATCCTACGGAAGTGAAACATGGATACCAACAGAATAAATGAAAAGCGAAATACAAGCAGTATATATGAAATAAAGATAAACAAATTTGAAACATTTTTAGTATCAAAATAATTCATTCAAAGCTTGGCCTTCTTTTCAGAAGTAGAACTACTAAGAGCCTGGCATTATTATAAAATTAGAATATTGTTGGATAATTAAGGGTAAACATGTATACGTTGTTGAAGTTATTGTCCCTATATTTTTTTTCTTAAAAACGGCATCAAAAAGTGATATTTCACTATTTTATAATAAACATTAGTGCGTTTTTTTAAGTAAAATTAGCGAATGAAAAATCTATGAAAAGTTGTACACCTGTACTCCACCTAATGTTATTAATGTTGTAGACGTGACAAATTTACTGCCGAAGTGTTGGATAAATGGTGCTTTTTTGAGCAGGGTGTACTCTAATTTTTACCAGTTAGGTTATGAAATGGCATTTTATTTACAAAAAATTGTCCTTTTTTAACAAGTAAAAAATTATATTTTTCAGTAATTAATAATATAGAAATAATAAAATGACGGTACGACTTTATATTTTTAAATTCAGTTACGAAATCTTCATTATTCATCAATTGGTGTTATTACATCGTAAGATTTAAATTTCATAAATTTTGGAATGGGGCACATATAGACAGAGAAACACACATACAAGCACACACACACACATACGCACACACACACACACACACACCACACACCGCACACTACGTTACTCGTTCTTCATCAATAGATTGCACAAACTAAAATAATGGTCAAAAGTTTATAATAGCATATTAAAAAACAAGTTACAGAAGGCACTGTTTCAGGCATGAATCCGAAATTCAGCCATGAGCCGAAGGCGAGTGGCCTGAACGGACGCATGCCCTGAATAGCCTTCTGTACGAGTATTTTATACCATTTTTCTACTTTGCGCCCTTTTTACGTGAAAAATTAAACTTTGTTAAGTATTTCAACATTTAGGGATATTTGCGCGGGTTGGCAATTTTTCACGTAAAAGGGGCGCAAACTAGAAAGAATAATATAAAATATAGAAGGCTATTCAGGGCATGCGTCCGAATTAAAATTAAAACTCGAATTTTCATTTTAGCACTGTTTTGGTTGCTAAAATGAAGTTGTTATAAACGCAAAGTAGAAAAATGATGTTTCAATTTTGGAAGTTCTTTTTTCTTTCAAAACGTATGGAAATGATTTAAAATTCATAAACCCATGTAAAAATTTACAGACAGATCATTTTCGCCTGTATTTACATATAAAATATTCCTAGGTAGCATTATGCATACAGTATGTATTGTAAAGGTCATAAATTAACAACAAAAGCGTTAATTAAAATAATAGGGTTGTCAGCCACGAAATACGCTGCCGAGACAAAAATAGAACTTTTAGATCGAACCGCGTAGAGAGATTCAGCATAGTAATGTTACTCCGAATAATATTTCCACATAAATAATTCAACAAATAGGAATGTTTATCGTATGATTAAGATTGATAAGTTAATATAAATATGTAAATAGAATTAGTATTAATGTAATTGTAAATTGGAACTGGACATAATAGGTTTTACTACACTTATATAATTTAAATCGTAAACGTATGTTCAAATACACGATTTCTTCGCATTGGGAAAGCCGCGGACATGACTCCGAGACATGGCTCACAGCAGGTGGTCCGCGCGGGTTGACTTGATGTCGATGAAAGCGCGCGAAAATCGCTATGGCAACTAAGTTACTACAAATCACCGCTTGTAGAACGTGCATGGCAACTTCTGCCCGTTCAAACAACCAATAACTATTCGGCACTTGTGACTTGTGGAAAAATTTAGATTAAATTATAAAAATAATGTGAAATAGCGTGGGGTTTAAATAAACCGAGCGTATCGTCCCTAATGGATTCAGTCCTCAACATCGAGACCGAAGACTTCGCCCGCGATAATAATAATCGAAACTCCAGAAGTAGAAATCAGTAAGTGATTTTCAATTTATTTGTTGATAACAGCATAGTACGAATTGTCATGCCAATTGTTCAATTGTGCTTGCCTTAAACCCATTGATAATTTAGAACGATGTATTTGTATATCGTTCCGTAAAAATCCCTAAGTAACTAATTGTAATAGTTATATCGCAATGTTTATGGTGTAGTTTCGCAATCGTTAAACTGTGTTTTATTAGTATTACTTACATTTATATTTAATTAAATAAAGCTATGAATTATTTTATTTGTGTGTTTTTTTCACGACAGTGAAATATTTGTATCTAAACACATTTGCGCTCGATTTTGAGATTTGTTTATATTTTTATGTGGTTTATTTACAATTCAATTCAATTAAAAATTAAAACCATAACAGTATATAACGGTTTAATTACTTTACTTTTATATGGATGTTAGCTTTTACATTCACTCAATTTTATTCCAAAATGCATTTTTCTATATTCTTCATATATAGAAAATATTTTGCTTCTCTTCGCTAATCACAATTCAAACACTACGAAGTCCTAATATACACAAAAAGAAATTGTTTGTTGTATATGTAAACCTTCCGACTCCAATTATGCTTCCACATCCTCCTATACATCTACGCAATGTTCACACCGATCATTACCGTTTCTCATTCTTAGTTTCGTATTACTTCCACAGATAACACTGAATTCTTGTAGATAGCCACAATACTTCTCTCCCAATTCGACAACTTATTTTCGTTTATTAATTTTCTCTCTACCAGTTTGTGTGTGATATTAGCACCATCTAGACGTGACTACCCACACATTTCTCCTGCTACGTAAATGCAGAAATATTTCCGATCAGTTAAGCTAGTAGTGTAAAGACTTTTGCATCCACTTCTACTATTTATGTGGCAGTTAAAGTGTATTGGTATTAACTAGAACATTTAGTTAATATTCACACACATAATGATTGTCACTCATATTTGCATGACTTGATGCAATTTCGGCGAAAGTATGTGTGGTGGTTTTATGAGCCCATAGAAAGCGAAACAGCTGCCATCGCCTTATTACATTCGCTGAAATTTATTTTCTCCATATCCTTTAAAACCTACCTTGTCAGTTATTTCTGCCTGCCTTCTCATACTCGCCTATGTTCGTGCTGATTTGCAATATTTTCTTATTTAAATGAAACTCCTAGTGTCCATATTGTATTGATGTGTTCTACAACTGTTATGTTTAGATTATAAATTTTTGATATCTGATCATGGTCCAGGTTTTATATAAATAGCATCGCGTTCCAAAGGAATGTAAATATATTTCGGTAAAAAATTTCATTTGAAATTCGATAATTAAGGTCATTTTGCTGACTTAAGTTCTGTGATGAGAGTAATCAACTACGTGCCGAAAAATATAATATACACAATGAAAATGTGTTTATTGTGAACGATGCATTCGCTTCAATGCATGCCATACATTTTATACGGCTCGAGTACTTTATTGTTAACTAAGGTGTGGACGTTATTAACATCTGGATGGTTCCTAATGTGTGAAGTGGTGAGATTCACACCACCAACATAAAGATAAGCGCCTTGTTTATAGCGACACTTATTATAATCGGAACGTATGTCCTCTGAATAGATTACCAGGTAGCTAGCTACCTTTCGTACAAAAAATCCTCATTATTATGTCCGTTTATAAGGATACGAATTATAAATAATACCCTTAAGAGTGATGAATCCTATTTTATGGATCACAAAGTTCAAACGGTCTGGACCGTCGAGGAAGTAACGTGCAAAACATGTAGGATATAAATAACTAGTTCTACATTTGTTAATTTTTGAATAATAGTTAAATAATAATTGTTAAATAAATTTGATGTGGATCAAAATGCAGTACGATAACAAAAATTTTTTTAATTATTAAATTTGGAATATCCCCTAAATGAATGCAATTATTAGGCCTTTACAAATGTATAAAATACAGAATACTATTGCTCGCAAATAAAATGTAATTAAGTAACATAGAAAGTAGATTGACGCATTGTGTGCTAGAATAACAAACGAGACAGCAAATAAAATCCAACTAATAGAAAACAACGAGTTGGGTAAAATGAAGTCTGCCGTCCAACCCCCGCCAAATGTTACGATGCTGCATTAAATGAATGTCGAAACAAACCTAATTGCGTTCAAAAAATCATTACATCTTCGCCTGGGGTGGTAATGTCTCTATAATGTCCTCCCTTCATATACCCGTGCTCCGAGGGAGAGATGAAACACCACTATCCGTGTTTGACAAACTCGAATCATTTGTATACAGGGGGCACATGTTTAATTGACTCTTTAGAGGGAGAGTAAAATGCAATTATTGCACTCTAGGGTGTTTGATTTCCTATTCATAAAAAACAAATTACGGTGAATTTACTTATAGTGCAAATTGGTTTTTATGGACTGAAAATGTCGCAGTTATGATTTCCTCGTGGTAAATTGAGTTGATAAATTTCATTACGGTGATAATTTAAACAGAAAATAAATAATAAATAAATAAATAAACGCAACTATATTTTTTGTACTGTAAACACACAATATTTCAATTATTATTATTACCAACCTATAATAACAATAAATTGAAATAAATATATAAATATATATGCTGCGTAAGTGTGTAGTGGGAATATTGCCAAACTTTTCTCGATAGCAATTGCTTTTCTAGCAACCGATATTTTTAGTGGAATTACTTTGATTTTTGAATCGCTATGGGCTTTTTTCTTTGTTGTTTTATTTCATCTATTTTAGTTTAATTCAAATGTATTTGATATTTCCAATTTGGACTATACGGAAGGAAGAACTTGCCCTTGTGTGTTCTGTATTCATATTGTTAGTATCTGTTAACAAGGATAAGCAAATTTATATTCAAAAATTATAAGAGATAATATAAACAGTTCAATTATTGGAAATAGTTTTCTTAAATTAGAAATATATATACCTGACAGTATTACAAGCTAGTGAAAAAATTACTTTTCTACAAATATTTTTGCGGAATATTTGTTGAAAGCATCTACATTGGTGTCATAACCGCTACATAATATTTGCAAAATTACCTAAAGATTAATAATTTTATTTATTACCTATGTATATTATTATTATTATCTACTTATATTCATTTGCTGTATAAATATACAACTATTTTTTGCTAAATTGTAATACGAAACTTAAAAACTGGCTTGGAATATCTGTATCAGATCTTCATGAACTGTGATGTTTACCGAGCAATTCGAATTCTCAAAGAATCTCGGTCTGTGTTTCCGTCGTTGGTACTTCCGTACCCTATTTGGCTTAACACTTATCATCTGAAGAATTCCTATTGAATTTTTGTTTTATTTTTTTAACTATTTTCTTGTCTGTATTTTCTCGTATCAGCCACTTTTTAATATTTAATGTGTAAGTAAAATGAAACAGACATTCGACCATGCGGATCCACGCATAACGTTGAGAATCCAAATCCTAAATACATTTTTTTTTTATTTTTTCTTGGCACATAGTTTCAATATAATTGAAGTTTTTAGCTGTGGCTCCACTCAAATAGCATCTTTGAAAAGATAAGATCGATGAAGCAGCGTTGCTTACATTTTACCACTCATAAAAAAGAAAGTAGAATTCAACGAAATAATTCTTTTTTCAGTAAGTCTTACTTCTTTGTTAATAATTTCAATATTTTCTTGAACAAATTGATTGGTCTACAAAATCGAGGAGACGAGGTACGTGGAATTCGCCATGTAATCACCTTATTTACATCATTAACTATATATAAGATTAATCATTTTGTCTTGACCCATCACATCCCCATTTAAATAACACTTATCTTTAGAATTTATTCGTCTGAAAGGTTTCGGTGACTTCACTTTGTACAAAAAAATACATTTTGTAAAATGATCTAAAAAACATTGTAAATCCCGTAATTTTCGGTAATTGTAATATTTTGAGGATAGCATTGTTTTAAGCTTGCATTACAGTCTCAAAATTTGGAAATATTTTCTTATCATATGTAATTGCAGTCGATTTAAGAATATTATATTGATAGTTGGTGCTTTTGCTTCAACGATCATTGACATTGCTTGATATTGCAAGATTTACGGTATTACGTAGCTATAGTTTAGTAGGTATACTAGGGGTAGATACCGCAACTTTTTTTATTACTTCTGCAGCATCCAGCTTGACAGATTTTCATCAACGTTCGTGAACTGATTTCGAAATCAATGATTGGACGATCGTAGTAGAATTTCACACAAATTTTAGAAGCCAAATAAATGTCAATATCTAATCATTGTCTGTTTATATATTGACAATATTTAAGTTTCCGAGATGTAGTTTTTGACTGATGAAGATGAAGACGAAAATGAATTTGTGTATTTTTTATATTTGACTATTAGACATAAAAGCTATAAAACTATAGCAAGAACTTGACTGAATATCGTAGAATTGAATACTTCTTGCGTAAGTTAATAAAAAATAGTAGTAACCTATGCTGTAGCTCATATCTGCTAGATTTTAAACTTATATTTTTTCATTATGTAATAATATTGAGTACATTCTACAAATCTCCAGCTACTGAATCCATATTAAATTAGACTACAAATATTATATTTAGTTCTTCAGTACGATACAGAAATTTATTTCACATTTGACGATACTAAATGCGATTGTCATAACTTATCATCCCTGTTTGTTCAACTTAAAGTTCGCATACATTTTAATTCTTAAAGTCTACATTATTTTTTTTAAGTTTTGGCCATAATTTCATTGAAATTCAGCACTGCGTGACGTCCACATATTTTACTATGTTCATTTGTGAATTTGATCATGAAATACTCTTATGAAGTAATAAAAAATAAAACAGAACGACGAAGTATTTCCTAACGAAGTTGCACCGGTAAGATCGAATTAAGAAAGACTGAGAGAGACAATGAAAACTTGACTAGGTGTGAATATTGTGTGTTGATAAAAATAAAGATGAATTAGTATTCTTGAAAGAAAATGTGGTAGGATGTGAAAACCATGTCCATTTGGAGACGGGCGAAATACAGGTATGAAAGGTATTTGGACGTATGCAGCCGAACTGTCTGGAATGGAAAAGTATGTTGGGAAAAACTGTGAAGAAAACGAATCTACCCACGGGTAAAAGGATAGTGGATATGTGAAATTAAAAGAAGAAAACGAAGAAAAGAACGACTGAAAACATATCACGGATGAAGGGGTAGTTAGTTAGTTAGTTATAATGACTGGGGCATTTAATCACCCCTCTACTGGGACAGCAAGGGTGTATTGTGGCTCACAACTTTTTATAGTTGACCCTAAATTACCATTCTCTTAGATAAACAAGGATTTTAGAGTGTTAGGTTTCGTTAAGTTCGCCCAGCTCCACCAAAGACTGTGAACTTGAATTTGTCCCCAGCGGGGCAGGCACACATAACGTGGTATGCTGTCTCCTCAGTTTCAAGGTAGTCGCCACTCAGTGGCTTCAGCCACTCCCAGCATATGCATGTGATGCCTTAGTCTGCTATGACGACTAGCCAGGGCTGTTAGAATGCGCAAGTATTTCCTGCTCAAATTGTAGTTCAGTAGTAGTTCAGTACTATCTTGGAATGTCTCATTCCCTGGCTGGTATTCAAGTACCTTGCGTTCTATCCAGCTCTTGTCTGAGCTTCTCGCCAGCGCTCTTGTGTTCCCAAGAGCAGGTTCTGGACCAATAAATTCCTGGTTAGTTCCGCTCTTTGCCAGGGAATTGTCTGCTTCGTTTCCCTCTATTCCAGCGTGACCAGGTATCCAGACCGGGACACCTTTTATAACCTTGTAACCTTGTTGGCTTTCTCTAATTGAGAGAGCACTGCGCGGCAGTCCCTGGTCGACATCAACGTACATTCATTGTCAGCAAGGACTTGCAGTGCTGTTTTGCTGTCAGATTTTTTTTTATTGTCCTGTGCTGCCGAGGGCTCTTTAATAGTTCTCTCGCGCACATTTCAATGGTATAGACTTCTGCCTGTTGAATTGTTGAATGCTTGACAAGGCTATTCTTATTTAGTACTTGGTTTGCGGCAGAACACCCCAGCCCCTGCTTCTGCAGTTGTCTTAGAGCCATCCGTAAACCAGCGCGACTCTGCCTGTAACAGGGCGACTTGTTTATGCCCCCATTCGTCTCTAGTAGGAACTATGACTTTATAGGTTAGTCCGAAGCTGTATATTGTAGACATTGTGTCTACCCTCATACCCAGGATGTCATCCGTTTCAATGTTGGTCGACAGCCTGTTCCGTATGAAGGCCAATATCTGCGGCATTTGCATAGCTGCGTTGTGAACACTTTGCAGCAAAATATGCAAAGGAGGAAGATCCAGTAGTATTTCCATGGCTGCTGACGGTGCAGGGGTAACATATATGAAAGCATATGTGTGTGTGTGTGTCCAACCGATTATAGCTAGAGCTATGAAACTTTAAACTTTAAGATTTGTATATAGCAGGAAAGAAAACGTCCTCTTTTGAAAGCATACCTCAACCGGAGGTGATCGTTTACTCTTATCACCGTTTTCGTTATCTCGAAAACGGTACGTGTTATCAAAAAAAATGTTCATATATAGGTTAAAGATATTGAAATTTCAATTAATTTTAACCATTGTGATTACGATTAGTTTATTAAAAAAGTTTAGAACAAAATTAAAATAATAATATAATAATAATAATGGTAACTTACCAATTTATTGTGGATAAACTAGAAGATGAATCGAACTGACGCTTGGGAATAAATTTCTAGTTTGTATACTATATCTGCTGTCATCGAAACACAACAAACTTTAAATTTCTGCTTGATCAGCTTGACCGTGATGAGTTGCAAACAATGGAACCAATCAAACGAAGACAGTTAAACTCTTATGTTATCGCGCAGAGTCAGCAAATTCGTAGATTTGTGGCTCCCAAAACAAAGGAAGGATATCAGCAACTTCTTGGGATGGACAATTAATTATCTAATGTAGTTAGCGTTTCGACCTAGTAGTAGGTAAGTAACTTTTTGCAAGACCCAGAAAGCTATGGTGACCTATAAGAAGAACAGGCCAACTTCAAATATATGTGTTCTTCAATTTTGTGGTAAATTAAAAAAGATTATTTTTAATGACACATATCTTATGTCTCAGGGATACTTTCCAAGATATTCTAATTAATTTTCATTTTAGTTTGAAATTCAATTATTCGGGATACAGTGAGATAATTAAACCTAAACTCGTTTCATATTGACCTAGATTTTCTTTTGATATCAAACACTGAACTCCAGATTTCAGAAATAAATATAAATTATATTGGGAATACCATTTAAAAAATACACTTGTTGCCATTTCTGTTAAGAATTTAATCATTGATGAACATAGTTTAACCGCATTCCTTTTTGAAAACATAAAATTAAAATTTAAATAAAGTTTATAGTCACAAAAAAATAATAAACGAATTAATCCTTTTAAACTTGAAAAAATACTATCGGTCAAATTCATCCTTATTTCATTATTTAAGCTATGGTACACATATGCCCAACGCTTTTATACCAGAAACAAGTTAATATTTCACTCAGGGCAATGTGATTTGTTATTTTATTGCTCATAACTCCTTGGCCACTATATCAGGCAGAGAAAAATCAGGCTCAATTTACTGGTAAATGTTTCATCCAGCCATCTTACTTCCTCACGTGTAATATTTTCAGAACAATTGCATATTTGTTAACTTGCAATATATGCATTTTTTTGTGAAAAAAAGAGGTAGAAGGATCTTTGGTTTTTAAAGTATGATCCACACACTTATGATTAAGAAAATCCTATCGACAGGCAAATGAAGAAAACCGCAAGTACTTTTTTAATTTAGAAAAGAGATAATATTTAGTTAGCAAAGACTATGCAGGTCGGTGGTACCATCTTCATAAAGCTATACTCCTGTTCCGGACTTGGCAAGCTCTGTGGACTCTGTAGTTGTCATTTCCTGCTTTATGGGAGTTTTCAACTTTCTAACTGTTTCTTTGTAGAATTCTTCTGTTATCGTATAGCCTTTTTGGTGTATTCAATTAATAAGATTCCTTATTTATCTAAAAACACAGTTACTATGGTTTTCCAATGAATTTTTCATTCTTGTCTTTTTCGAGGTGGATGCCCCTTGTGGAGCCACGCATGAATTGTTGATTTGTTAGTGAATCCCACTAGTGCACTCATGTCTCATCACCTGTTATAATTTTTCACTTTATTTATTCATAAATTTTCATGTAAATTTTTTAATATTGTGTCCTCAGATATACGTATTTCAACGGCAATTGATGAAACTCTTATTCTTCGTTCTGCTAAGACCAAACGTACTTGATATTTTCTTCGGTTTTTGTTTCGATAGCCCTTCTACATCTTGGGTCATATTGAATTGATTCCCTACCCTATCGAAAATTTACTGTAAAATGACACATATTGCCCATACACGTATTTGATTATGCTTCCATGTTCCAACTGAATTTTATTTTTTTGATTGATCTTTGGATCTAAATCAAACATGGCTAGTATGCATACAAATATCACAGCTACTTAAGAGTAAATATTTGCGATCGTCATTTGTTTTATTAATAAAAATCTCCCCTCGCACATCGTAATCATCGTGGCATGACAAGGTGCGAATGACGCATATGAAGACAAAGAAATTCCAGAATTTGTCAGAAGAAGACAAAGTTTTAACCTCTTCTGAATTATGTTATTTTTGTTGTTTGCATAACATATAACAGCATTCAGAAGAGGCCAGGAATAATTTATAATATTGTTGAAATTTAAATACGCACATGTAGTATTATGTGAATAATTTGATCAACCAAAATATGCAAAATTTTAGTTAGGCGCATGGGATTTTTACAATTACGTAGAAAGGGTATAAATATAAATAAATGCTCACCAATATATATCAATATCAATATCAAATTTCGAAGGATTACTTTATAATCTATGGAAAAAAAAGGATTTTGAAATATATTTCATAAAACTGTCCATGTAACAAGGTTGTTGATGTGTGATGATGAGTAAATTAGAGTAAATTGTCACGAAAAGTTTATTTCAATTAGCATATATAAATATTCCTTTGTTTTGTAAGATAACATTTATTTTATAAGCCCACTTAAAAATAAAATACTCGAAGCTAATACTGTAATGAAATAAAATCATACAACGTATTAAATATTTAAAACCGCAATAAAATCGAGCCACACCGTAGATGCAAGGCAGATTATTTAAAGAACTAATCTATTCCATTCGCCGGATTTACCCTTTGACTAATTAACTTTAACAATTTTTTGTTGGACGAACTCGGCTGCAACGTAAAGCGCCAAGAAACGTATTTCAAACTGCATTAGTTTTTAATAACTCCAGAATTAGTTCGTCGATTTTTCGCTATAATTCCGCTCGAGAATAAGAACGTTAATTTCCGATCATTTTAGGAATGAGACGCGAATTGGAAATAGATTTCAATCAAACGTTGGAAATTCATCACCATCTTTTAATTTGTTCCTCTTACTTTTTTAATTCGGTTTATGCAATTAGCGAACCATTAAGCGTACGTTTTAAATTAACTTTCGTCATTTTTTTGCCATCTGAAATTGTGCGCAGAGATACGGTAACCGATATCGTGACAGGTTTTTAAATTTTTATTAACTGATTTAAATATATTAAACATAAGAATAGCACATTTTATTTTATTTTGCATCATTATTGTTGTTTAAATTTAATTCGTCCATGTTCATTCGTTTTACGTTTGAATTTATTTCAATTTCATATATTTGCTTTGTAAATTGTAATTCGCGTGTTTAGATTTTGTTTATTTTGTTTTGCACATGTTTTGTCTTATATAATTGTTAGAATTATTTATTTACTTATACCAAAATAAATATTTCCATTTGATTTATATTTGTCTATTTGGTTGTTTAGTAATTATCATTAACCGAATTCAATTTGTTTCGTATTGCTTTTATGTATTTTTCTTTTTTTTTCAAGTTATTGTGCATTACTTAAAATGGCAGTTACCAGTTCTACATTACATTTTTAATAATATAATCATAGAACAATTCGAATTTTCAATTCAATGATATAAATAAATATATTTATAAAATAAACAAAGTCATCATATCGGTTTAATATGTCGCCAAGGCACAAGATTAAAAGTCATAAAATCTCCAGTGTCTTACATACATAATTAAAGTTTACCAATTTGTTTCATGAATTTATATTTACTGAAAACAGTTTCAATTTAAAAGAGTAAATAATTACGGTTCTGAGCTTTCTAATGGTAATTTCGCGACGTAAAACTCAATTAACACTCCCGAATCTAATTAAGTGCTTAATGAAGTATTTTTACGCTGCAAAGACTCAGACTTGTTCTTATAATTACATAAAAACAATATCCTCATTACGAAGCAACTCAAAGGCTAATTTAGTTACTTTTCTTCCTCTTCATCTAAGTTTAATTTCGAAGGATTATTGTGTGAATGAATCGTCGTCGGGTTTGCGCGGGATTTTTTTATGAACTCGGCAAGTTTATTTGTATTTATGGTATTCACTTAATTTTATACAAATTGTAGTTAATTGGTGTTAAATGGAAATGTAAAAAATTGAAGGTAGATACTAGGCAGAATACGAATTTCAAAATAGATAAATTCTATTCTATTGATTTTCATAAGCAACGCCTTACTATCATTCTAGGTATCCATTAATTATATTCAATGTTCCTAGTAGGTACTCATACGTGCGTATTAGTTACACCCAAATATTGACTACATGACAATATCATTAGTGTCACCAATAGCGACAATTTGCTAAAGTGTTATTCCACTGATCAAACATACCAATTCGACGAAGATAATAACGAACCATACACTCATATCCACTAAATAACTGAATTGTTCACGAGGACCGCATGAAATTCAAATTTTCAAATTACACTTCAGTATTTTAATTTTCCGTTAACCTTAACGACCATAATGGAACATGGGACCGTGTTATTAAATTGCGCGGAGTGAAAATAACAAATTTACTAGAAATTAATTTGTGTTGACAAGATCAGGCGCAAACATCGATATTAAACGTGAATCGAATTTGAATCACTGTAATTGAGTTTTGTAGGGGAGAGCGACTAACTTCGTTACGGACCACCACCGGACTGCACTACAATGTGCCCCTCGGTATTATCTTTAATATTTCACAGATAATGGACCTATTAAATTGAATATAAACATTTAGGCCATTTTAATGTACAGATTGCGCCTCAAATGTCTTAATTTTTCAGTTAGCATATTTCAATTTCATTTAGAATTCGAGAAACTGCCTGTACCTCCTGGCCAGAGATGTACAATACAAATAATCAGAAAAACAACGTATCAAATTGTCAAATTTGTTGATAATATTGGTAAAATACGCATCTTTGATCCAAGTTGGTACTAGTCGTCACCACGTTAGTGAATATTCACGGTCATGAAGTCTCCGAAGCAAAGCTGTGATCGGTCATGAATAAAAGTTGTTGATGAAGGAATATTACTTGTGCTACTGTAATGATGATCAAAGGATTCTTCAAAATTAATGTCAAATTGAAAGGAGCAGGAAAATTAAAAATAAGTTAGTGTGCAGGTAATGGAACAATAATTTATGGATGATTAGGATTCATTAAGAATGATCTAAATAAATAAATGTGGTTCATTATCATGTGTCAACTTGGCTTTAATATCCGTAAAAGATTACATATGTGTCAACTTGTTCTACTTAATTAATTAGTAATTGGTGTAAGGAGTGTAATTTGTTTTGTTCTGTGGCACTAGCACAACATCTATTTAAAAAACGAAGTTGTTGTGAGAACAATTGAATCACATCCGAATTGAGAAACAATTGTTTGATAAAAAGACAATTGTATGAAGGAATGGTTAGCAATAGAATAATTGAAGAAGATTATAAAATATGCTGTGCACATCTAAAGGGTGGAACAAATATTACCAAATTTCAAACAAGAGTCGAAATATATAATTATTTCGGAGAATAAAATAAAGGCACCATGGGATAAAAAAATTCAACAGGGGGATGAAATACTGGTGACGTAGCAAAAGAGGTACTGGATTGCATCAATAACTACTTATTAAGTATACTTGCAAACATTAGAAAGATGAAAGGATTGTTATATGTTCGGTTCTGCAGGATCACCTAGAAAATATAAAAAAAAAGTTGTGAGAACAACTTGGATTACTTACGAATTGAGAAACAAAGTGTTTGATAAAAGACAACAGGAAGTAGGTACCAGAAAGAATTGCATTTTCGGGAAATAAATACTGGCGATGGAGCAAATGTTAAAAATGGCGAGGATAAAGAAGCACAGAATTGAATCAATAACTAAACATTGACATATGTAAAATAATCAATGATGCTTCGTACATACAAACATACATGACTTCCATTATTCTCTATTTTGTCTCATCCCCTTCATTTCCTGCATTGATTTTCCTCGTTTTATTCCTCCCGTATTATATCTTCCCATTTCCTTCGTGGTCGTCCAACTTTTCTTTTTCCCTTTCTCCTTGCTTTTATTACTCTTCGCACTGTTCTGTCTTCTCCAATTCACATTAAGTGCCCAAACCATCCCATCTAGTTTCCTTGTTACTTTATCCTGCTCTATTCTTTCAAGTATCCATTCATTTCTCTCCCTATCCCCTTTTGTCACTCCAGAATTTTCCTCATCACCTTCATTTCCATCGCTGTAATTTTTCTTCGTGTCTCTTCTCCACTGCCCAACTTTCACTCCCTTACAATATTATTGCTAGCATTAATGTGTTATATACTGTTTATATTATGTTTGTTTGTTTGGATGATTCTCTTTTTTTCAAAAATAGTCTTGTTAATCTGGTAGTATACTCTTCTTGCCTACCTTATCCTATATTCTAAATCTCCTTTTCGTCATTAGTTATTGTTATTCCCAGGTATTCAAATGTTGTTACTTCCTCTAGTCTTTCTTGATTGCAGTATATATGTCATATAGCCAAAGCTTCTCTTTTTCCCTTTATTATCACCACTTTGCTTTTCCCCATATTTATTTCCATTTCCTTTTTCTTTATTTAATCCCTACGCTTATTATTGCCTGCATTCTCCTTTCCGTGTCGGCTAACAGAGCTTCATCATCCGCGTATGTTATGCTGTGTATATACCGGTTTCACATTTCTGTACTATACACACATACTCGGCGCTTCGTTTTCGCATTATCTTATATATTATATGTCGTCCATATATATTATAAAAAGTAGTGGGCTTAAACTATCCTCCTGTTTCAATCCTCTTTCCATTTCAAATTCTCTTGATTTCCCTCCCTCCATTCTTACTGCTCCCATCACTGTTCTAAATATGCTTCTTATTAAATTTATTATGTTTTCCGACACCCCCTTTTTCCTTAATATTTTCCAAACATCGTCTCTCTTTACCGAGTCAAAAGCTGACTATGCCCTTCCTTCATTGCTTCCTTGCATATTATCGTCAACCACTCATTTACTCTCCCCCTCCCCCTTTTTATCATTTCTGGTGCTACTCCTTCCTCTCCACTTGCTTTTCCATTTTTCATAATCTATATAGCTTCCTCTACTTCTTTTGTCGTTATATCGTTCCAATGCTTTAGCCTTTTCCGCCTTTCACATCATTACTTTCTTATCATTACTTATTTCTGCTGTTTATGTTTTCAAATTTTTCTTATCTTCCCTTATATTCCATATTCATTTCCTTTTCTCCCCTTTTAAAGTTTTTATGTACTCCAAAATAATATATTAAGGAACAAGTTACAGAATGTACTGTTTCAGGCATGAGTCCGACATTCAGGACGAATGCCGTGAATAGCCTTCTGTACGAGTATTTTATACTACTTTTTTACTTTGCGCCCTTTTACGTGAAAAATTAAACTTTGTTAAGTATCTCAACATTTAGGGATATTTGCGCGGGTTGGTAACACATAGGTAATTTCTATTTATTAATCTTGCTCTTAAATGGATTACAACTGACATTTCGTTATACGCTGCCAAACCGCTACCAACATAAATTAAAATATATATACCAGACATATTTTAACACTCGAATTTTCATTTTAACACTGTTTTGGGTGCTAAAACGAAGTTGATATAAACGTAAATTAGCCTATTATTTCCATTATAGTTTGTTTCCATGTTATTCTCGAACTCTACCCAGCTATTATGTTTTGCCTCTTTTACTGATATCTTTACCTCACTTGTCTTTTCAATGTACTCTTCCCAGTGTTTCCACATTTCTGTTTGTTGAAATATCTTCCAAGCTTACTTCTTTTCCTTTATTTTGTCCTTTACTTCCTTATTCTACTATTGTGTCCTTCTCCTACTGTGGTCTACTCTTTGTTTCCCACATACTTGCTCACTTGTCTTTACTCTAGCACAAGCCTTAGTACTACCCATCTTATTTGTATTGGCGAATTTTGTTTGCTGTGTATACTATGTAATCAATTATTCTCTTCCCCTCGCTCCCCTCTGCTCCATATGTACTCTTCCCTTTATTTGAAAAAGCTATTTCATTCGTTATACAGAAATCATTTCATTCGTTATACAGAAATCTAACATCTGTTTAATGTTTCTTCACCATGTGGTCCACTGCTTCCCAAACCTCTCGCCTCATCCCCCCCTATTCTCTCATCCCAGTCTCCGATTATTATTGTATTGTATTATATCTATTTCATTACGATGTCTACGACTTGTTGCAGTGGGTGGTAAAATTCGTCCATTTGCCATTCTTCCGCCTCTTCTGTTGGTGCATATATCTGTACTATTGCCATTTTCTCATCTCCATTTCAATATAAATTATTCTTGAGTTTATCGTCTCCCAATGCGTTATTTCGCACTTTTCTAAGAATGTAAATCTAGAAGCAAAGGTTTTGTTGAAGATAATATCTTATATATATCTTAAATGTATCACAAGCCGCTTCTGATGACACTTAATGATTTGAAGAAAACAACATGAAAAGAAATGAAAAAACTTTTCAACGACAAAGACAGATATCCTCAATGTAAATTACGATGGGAAAACTCTTAAGTCGTTTAGGTATACATTATTCTTGGCAAGAAGTACCACATAGGTTATTAGCATGTAAGACTGAGCCCTTTTAATGATGCATTACGAATGATAGTGACAACGATCAGCCAAGCCAGTAGCATTGGACACTCTGACTTAAATAAAACAAAGCAAGCCCGACGTATGACATCATGCACGTTAGAAGTTAATTCTGTATTGTTTATCTAATTGATTTGCTTGGTTCAGGTAGAAATATTTGTCACGTGGGTCCATTATATCTTCCTGAAATATTGCCTTAAATATGACTATAAATAAATTTGCGACATTGATATTCTTCTTAAGTTTTATTGTAAAATCCTTTTAAAAGGTGTACCCTAGCGCCAAGAACATTAAGCTACCAATTTGTAATCAAGTTAAAATTTTACAAATACCAAGATATATTTCTAATGCTTTTTGCAGCCAAAAAATTATATCCGTTTAAATTTGTTTTAAATGTTACAACTTGTGTATATACATCGCCCGATATATTATGGTTCACTGGATTGTATTGGTTGTACCAAATATCAGGTATTACGATATTTGCATTGATCATCAGCGCAATCAACTTAGTTGGTGTATTAGCGCATGTTTGCACTCAGTTTAAAATATTGTTGATGCAGTAATGGTAATACATAGTACTGGTTTCTTAGTAATTCAAGCACAAGCCTATTAACTATTTCAAACACTTCTGAACCGAAATAAATATTTACTACCTTAATGTGGTTGCATCAAAACAATTTGTTAACCATCTAGGATATGGGCACATCTTTTTTTGTTTTATGTGTACCAAAACTAAATAGTCAGGTGTTTCTTAAGTTGTAAACGATAATAATCTCATCATTGTACAGTAATACCACCATTGCAGCACATTTACTTGTAATAGTAAGTTTGGAATTGTTACTATGTTTCAGAAATGTACAACATCCGACGAAGAAGGAAACGAACTAATTGCTTTGGAAGGTAATTACGACAACAAAATATTAGGACAAGTTGTCGACTATCACTAAGCAATCATCGACTTAACTGAAACAATCGAAGAAGTATTTAATATCCTTGTACTCACTGTGTTTATGTAGAACGCATACAGAGATTTCAAAATTCCTGCGTAAGGTACATATATGATATGAGAAAGTATCAAAACATCTACCCATCGAAGAAGTATTTAATATCTTTGTACTCACCGTGTTTATGTAGAACGCATACAGAGATTTCAAAATTCATGCCTAAGGTACATATATTATATGAGAAAGTATCAAAACATCTCCCTTAGCAGTGTGCTGGACCATAAAAGAGAAATTTGAGGACGATATGTCGCTATTATTAGATCAGACGTACACGTCATTAAAACTAGATTTGAGGGCTTGTTTTCACCGCCCAAATATAAAACAAGATTTTTGAGAAATGATTCACTTATTTGATTTACGTAATATACAACAGTTTACCACGTGAATTAAAGAATTGTACATTGTCAGGGTTCATATGGAGATTAAAAAATGACTAATTCAAAAAGTTAACACACGCCACTAATATAATGTAATACAATGTAGTGTTTTGTATGTATGTATGCTTGATAGAAGCAGCTATTGCCGTCGTATAATATTAAGTTTTGATATAAAACTTTGATTTATTATTGTGTATAACATTTTTGTAATAAAAATAGTAATAATAAAAAAATCTGAACTTCGTCTTGTGTGTATTTTTTTCTTATTCTATTTGTACACTTGTGCACTTGCTTATCTTAATTGACTATTTTTTTTGTTATATATCTAATTTGTATTGCGTTTTATTGTATTATGTTGTGCTTCACACAATAAAGCCTTTATTATTATTATTATTATGATTATTAAAAAAATTATGTACTTATAACAATTGTGTATTTCATGGTATTGTGCGGGTTTACTGACAAACGAAAAATGTGTTTGGCATTTATATAAGCGTAATAAGTAGCACCAAAAAAATATTGTAGTTAATCGTAAATTATGTTAAACAAATATATCTGAAATGTAAGTTATTCGCGGATATGCAAAAGTTATGAATTTGAAACGAGAGAACAATGATTGATAAATCACAATTCTAGTGTGTAGTGGTCGAGAAATGAGTGTTGTCAAAGATAGTTATAAAATAATAAAATTATGCATTACTGTTCTTTGTTTAAAATTTTATTTCTTCTATAATAACGTGTGAGCAACGGAATTGTGATACAGGGAGGGCTGAAAGTTTTCGCGTATGTTTTAGATTAATTTTGAGTAATAGAACAAAGCTGTAAAAACTGAGGTTATGTTGGAAATAATACAATTTAATCATCACAACCAATAGTAATCAAATAAGATGAGTTATATGGCCACCACCGACATCTTTACACAATGTAACTCTTCTTTTAACGGAATCGACAACATTATGTTGTCCAAGGAGTGTTATTAATTTCTTCAATTGCGTTAGTAATTCGTTCTTGTAGATCGCCTAGATCAGCAACAGGAGTTTTGAAACTAGATGTCACAGGGGGTGATATAACATGACCTCGGAGGCCAAATTGTCTCTGTATTTAAACTAATGATGCGATATCCAAAGAATTGCCTCAGAAAACTAATGTTTTCAAAAGTCGTGTGCACGGGCGCCATCGTACTGGAAATAACCTTGCAGTAGTTCGTTGTCGTGCAACATGTTTACAAATGGTGTTAAAATTTCGAGTCGATGTCTCTGCATTTAACGTTCCAGAAATTATAAAGTTCTTGTGATACTTCACTTTTGAATTGTAGACAGAATAAAACTTAAATGAGAGTCAAGAAGAAGTAAGACAACTCTTCCACTGCTTCCTTCTTGCGATTTACACAACCGGTCTCTCTAAATAAGTTATCGAAACGTGAAACGGGATGGCTTCATTTGGGAATCTCTTGGCGAATAAGTCCAAACTCCATTAATTTTTCTACCATTTCTCAGGTAAATTTCTACCATATTCCTCTTTTGAACTTTGTTAAATACGAATGACATCATTAAAAACTCTTTTACAATACTTCAAAAAGTGACAGTTTAAATGAATTATTTTATTGGATTAAAATTACACATTCATGGTATAGATCATTCATTTACATTAGTACACAATGCGCAGAAAGGAATTTTCGTCAAGACGAGTTCATATCTAGATTGTAGGGGAGGTCGGTAATCAGTTGCGTGCACGAGTTTGTTTCGTAGCGTCGTTTTTTGTGTTAAAGTTAAAATTAAATCCTTCGTTTTTTCTTTTCAGAACAAATCAATATTACTACATCCACTTGTAAAATTTGCAATAGTCTTTACAATTGTTCTACATAATACTGTACATAAAATAATTTTCATATTGCATACGCCACTGTTCATCAGCTGACATCAATTTACCGGTCAGATTTCGATGAGTCATCATGTACTAATGTAAATGAATGATCTTTATGTTTATCTCACTCTTCCAGGGCCAACTATAGAACATAATTCCGTTGCTCTCACGTTATATACTGTTAATGTACAATTTTAATTGCTATTAATTGTTTCATATTGCACAGACGATATTAAATTTTCATTTCATTGATAACCTAGTACATAATACATCTTTAAATATTAAATAAAATATTGAGTACCGTGTCCTGTACAACGCTGCAAAAGTTTAGGAAAGTTCTCTATAAAATTAAAATAAAATTAATGAATGTGTCAATGAGGTATGTATGTCCTCAAACATCGTGTAGCAAATTAATATTTCAGTTAAGGTGATTTTCAAAATGGTCGTTAGAAGGGTTCCTCTAAGATAAATAACAAGTTTAACCAAAACAATATGTTAAACTAAACGAATATCGTGTAAAATTTACGTAAATCTGTAACCTGTACATTTTAATGGGTTTCCTTGTGTTCTGCGTAGAAGTTTTAAAACTTTTCGTATTATGTAATAAATGCGGTGTAATTAGTCTTTTTGAACGCACACAAATGAATAAGAATTATATTGTTACTATTAACGTATTCACTATCAATCGTTCCTCGATAGGAAAATGAATATTTTGTAATAAAATAACTAACCAAACAATTCAACTCGAAAATTTAATAATTATTAATTATGATTATTAATTATTAATATTATTATAACTTTGGTATAAAAGTTGTTCGCAATGAGTGTATTTCAAAAAATAGCCCAATGCAAAAAGACAACAATTAACAGCTGAATCAAATCGACAGGCCCACGTAGTGTCGATAGGAGCACAAACACTTCGCGCTTATTCACGCCTGCGTAGATCATTAGCCTTGTTAAAGCTTAGCGTGCACGTAATATAACTTTCGTAGCGAACTTTGAATTTTACCATGACGAAAAATTGTATATTTACAAAAATTTAACTGCGATTACATTTCTATAAGTTTAAAACCAAATTGATATAAATTAACTAGCGCATAGTGATTTCCTAACATCGTAATGCAAATCACATCGATTTATGTTTTCGTCAAGGCGGATAATTTTCATTTCCAATAATAAATATATTGTTTTGTTAAAGAACATAGTAAACAATTTTAAATCTTTCGCAACCAAATTGTGTTTATTAACACAATTGGATGAAGAAATGTGTATTCACATGTAGGAATTACGAAGGTTGTGAAAATAAACGACGTCATGACTTCATTTATCATAAACAAATAATATATTATTGTTATGAAATTTTAAATTAATTTTATGACCTTTCATTGATGCATGCATGACCCTTAGGTTACTCGCATCACATCTCTATTTATCATTTCACATAATTTTTATTATATTTTAACAAAACAATTCATTTGACAAATTATTATTTATACGAGGGCGACACTGAAAATTTCTAGAAAATCAAACAAGAATTAATTTTTAAAAAATTTTAAAGATTTTATTGCTTTTCAATATATTTCCCGTCAATAGATTTTTGCATTCGATGAAACTAGTCTTAAACAATGATGCCACTCTTCTTGAGATACTTCAGAAACTAGCTTTGTATGTTTATGTTTATGTTCAACTGCTTCATCTGATGACGAAATAGTTATTTACAGTCGAATGCGGGAAGTTCAATTTTACAGCGCGACGGCCTCATTTGCCGGAGCGCTGTAAAATAACTTAACGCATGAGATGTATAAAATTTTTTGGCCGATAGTTTTATTTTAAATTAATAAGTCATCTTTTTATACCTATATATTTTATTTATTCAACTTGGCAATATTGCATTGTTTATGACAGATTTGACAGATTTGTTACATTTAAATAATTGTATAAAAGTTAATGGTTATTAGGTAGGTAGGTACGTTTATTATTAGCTATTTATAATCGAATGTAGGAAATTGCATTTTGCTGCATGAAGTTTATATCTTAAACACGATGCGGAGTGTTTGGACTAAATTAATATTAAATTAATATTTAAATTTTGTGTATTTTGTTATACTTATTGAATTAGAAATTAATATATCTCGTTCTCCAGAACATCGGCTTCATGATTTCAAAATTGTGTATTTTTCCTAAGTCTCTGGAGTTTAAAAAGAAGGATTATTTACTTTACCGCATACTATGCGGGAAAACGCACAGTCGTCGTAAACACGAAGTTACATGTGACATGAACGGTGCATAGTTACAATGTTTACATGCCGGGAGGCCAAAAAAGGTATTTCACGCATTTTATCCTTAACTTTTGGAAACAAAAAAGAAATCACAAGGTGCTTGGTCAGGGCTGTATGGTGGAGGATTCAAGGTGATATTAGTTTTGCTGTATACGACAATGCGTTGTCATGATGTAAAATTATTTTTCCTTTTGATTATTCGCGAAGGCAAATTCGTACGGTACCGAATTCCAATGCCAACGATTTATCAGCGTATGTTGACCATTCTTGCGTTAAATTTTGGATTTAAATAAGTGTTTGAACTTAGTAACAGTTCAGTGGGAGACAAGTAATTTAATGCAATATTAGTGCATACATTTTACACAACTCCTCGTGAATCTTGAAACAGGCTAGACGTTTATAATTTCAAGTGGATGAATAATTTTGTTCGAGATATTGGAGAGATTGTGTTGGTTTCCATGCAATTTTTCACGACTTTTAATTTATTCTAAATGTAGGGTTTGTCTTTCTGTCTCTCTACCCTTCATTTTTACGTACCCTTAATTCATATTTCCCACACAACGTAAAATCGTTTACGCTGTTTCTAATATTATTGTGTCCTTTCCATATTCTTGTGTATTAATCATAATATATTATAAAATAAACGAAGACATCTAATGTTGTATTTTTTGTTTACATAAAACGCATTTAAGATTTTTCTTACAATTATTTTGTAATATACAAAAGAAAAAGAAAATAACGAAATGAAAATCACGAATTAGAATTTCCTTAGATGGCCATTTTACATGTGGTGCGAATTTCGTACTTTTTGCGATACACCAACCACTGTGGCAATTATCTCTGACTAAAATAATATAAAACGGTCCTTTTGTGTACTAATGTTCTTCCCATGGTGCCGAGTGCTCATGGAACATTGATTGTTACAGTGTGAAATTCCAATCTCGTTATAAGCGAAAAATGAACTTTCTAAAGGTAAACTAAAAGGCATGAAATTTCAGAACGATCTTGTTTAAGACGAAAAGTTACGAAAGTAGTTGAGTAACTGCGCCTTATTGTTGCAAGTGTTGAAAATTTTTAAATACGATGGATGCAATGCTCAAAGTTCAGGGTAATGGTAATATCTAACATTTTGTAAATATTTTTTTTATCGTGCATTATGAAGGAAGATAATTCCTAAATATTATCCTTATATATGCTAAACATTCGCCCTCTATGAAACAAAAGGCGAGTTGAAACGTTCCCAGTTAACGCAGGGAGTTACTACGATCAATATTCAGTATAAAGATTTGTAAGTAGGTGGCGCTCTGCTGCTGCAGCTTAAAACTTCCTTTCTCGATATAAATTGTGTTAAGTCCTTGTCAACATTTTTTGAAAACTTATGATTAATTATATAATTAATTCTGAAAAACATAAAAGTAACATAAATTTGGATGGACTAACTTTTATTTTTTATTCATGAATTCGTTTTCTTACATATACAATGTATAATAAGGTTCAAATATTTCGAGACTAGCCCGGGCGACACCTGCATACACGTTAGATATGAAGCCTGTTTCGTTTCCGATTTATTTGCATAATTTGTAACGTAAAGGAATATTGTAAATTGTTTAAAAAATATATTTTGCTAGAGTTTTTTAAAACAATTAATTATATCATTTATAACAATTATATTTCTTAAAAATGGAATTGCATTTTTTTAAATTATTGTGAATACATTTGAGCGTCATAATTTCTAAATGTATGATAACTATGTTTGATCTTTAAAAATATGACAATATCTTCTTTATACGGGCAATTAATTTGTGAATGTTAACAACAAATGCAACAATAAATGAGGTGCATAATTTCAAAAGGCTTTAACATAGTTTTAAGAAAATCACAAATTACGATTTGCTATTGAAATACACATATAACATAGTACATTATTGGGGATAACGATCGTTGCGAGCACTTTTATTATACGAAACTCGATTGGCTCTATTTCAATATTTCGTAATAGATTTCTTCGGGCAAAAAGCTACAAATACATGAGAATATGACTGTAATAACAAAAGGAATTGCATAAATACTTATAACGCGAGACGAAAAACGAGCTTGAAAATCAAACAGTGTGTAGATAAAACAATAACGTGGCTCTCGTTAATATAAAATATAAAAGGATAATATTGTAATTGTCAGATTAAAATACGATGTAATCTTTATTTAAAAAAAAAATTAGAAACAACTACCCGTTAACATTAAAAGTTCATGAAAAATATTTAGTTGAAATATATAAAATTTGTAGAAACATTCAAACATTTTGATGGAAAAGTTATAGTACTGATAATTACCTTCACTGGGAAATCTGAAGCCATTAGTGTTAATGATATTGGTCGAATCTGTCCTGCTGTGACTATTTCTGCACACTCAATTGAATGCCAAAATTTACTCTAGTCAGTTGGACGAACGAATGAATTTCTATGGATTGAGGAAAAAGTATTGATATGAATGTATGTGTCATATAGGTACATATATTTCGGGAAGTCTCAACCTGCACTCGTCAGTTGAGGTCCGTCAGAATGTAGTAACTCTTTTCGAGCAAGGAGTTGCTGTTTGCGACATAACGCACCAGGTCGTATTATTTCAGTTCAATTATTTAATGGAGCAATATGCCGTGTGGCGGCACAAAACTGTGTCAGCAATCGTTCTTCTACTGCAACTTTTTCGCCTGTTATTATTACTTCCTTAATAAGTTTATAAAATGTTTGTATATAGTGAACCAGGATATACGAATGGATCAAGCGGCATAGATAAGCCAATAGGGAAGAACATTCACTGCGCAAGGTTGGTAAAAGTGGTCGTCCTAGAGCAATGACGAAGGAAGACATCGGTCGCCTTATCGAAGACGTTTTCGTTCGGCCTTTTGCCATTGTAAGAAGCCACAGAGAGACTTTAGAGAGAAATTTAGGTTCCAGCCGGCGTCGTTTAATTGATAACGGCTCCGTAAAACATATTTAAATATAAACAATCGTCAAAATAGAATCGCATTTGCTCAAAATCAATTAAACTGATATTGGTCAAAAGGTTATTTTTAGTGATGAAGAAGTGTTTAGATCGCACAGCGACTAAGCGGAACCTCTATGGAGAAGGAATAACACGCGGTATGGGGAACAAAAGGTTTCATTTGTAAAACACAGCGGACGAATAACTATGGGGTCTTGAAAGTGGATGTCCTCAGCTGATTTGGATGAGTCCCAGAATGACTAGCGTAGACTACGTTCAAATATTGGAAAACGTTGTACCGGGTGTGTGGATACTGTAACCAGAATCCCAACGCATTTCATTCGTTCACGATAACAATGCCTTACACACTTCTCGTGTGAGTCGTCAGTGGTTTGAAGATCACGCTGGCATCGATTTAATTCTATGGGCTGCTCAATCACCGAATCTTGAATCACTTGAATCCCATTGAGAATTTATGGGCCAGTATGGAGCGAGAGTCTGATGACGTTGACGGTCATTATGGCATTTGGGATAGTAAGGACTCATTGTGTACGCATGTGGGAAACCTTCCGAGGCCGACCCAATTAAGAACGATTACAAGCGTTAATACTTCTTCGTATATTTGATACTTCTACAAATGTATATTTTTAAGGTTGTTCAATTTGATTAGAACTATTGTCAAATGCTACAGTTGTATTTATTGTTCAAAAATCAGCAAGTGTTTTTAACTTTGATAAAATATGTATTACATACGGCAAATTGGAAATCGTTTTCAATGTTATTGTAAATATTTTCTTTATTTTTATTGTTAACAAACATTGTTATACATATTTGAGTATGTTCTTAGTTTTGTTATGAATAAAATGTGTGTTTGCATTTTATTGTATTAAGCCTTTTTTGAAAGGCGCGCTACAAAAAAAAACTGCAATAAACAAACAATCGAAATCGCTCTCCTTTAACGCCAATACATTTTTACATTCAATGAAACCAGTCATTAAAGCAATGATGCCACTCTTTTTGAGATACTTCAGAAGCTAGGTTTTTATAATGTTCCACTGCTTCATCTAATGACGAAAAAGTGAGTCCACGCATTTTATCCTTAATTTTTGGAAACAAAAATAAATCACAAGGTGCTAGGTCAGGGCTGTATGGTGGATGATTCATGGTGGTAGCTTTTAAGGCATCAACTAGCAATCATCTTCTTACCAGCACTGCGAGTTTGTCGGACTTTTCTAGGCTTCGGTTCTGTTCGAAAGACCCATTGAGCGGATTGACTTTTCTTTTCGGGATCATAACAATATATCAAAGATTCAGCACCAGTCGATATTCAAAACAAAATTTGTCCTAAATTCCTCATCAATGTGGCGGGGCACATCGTAATATACGTTGTCATCATATTAGTGACTGTATGTGAAAATTACTCTCCCGAAAGTAGCCAAAGTACTCGTGGATCTGATTTCAGTTTTAACTCGGCTTGACGTAAAATAGTTTAGTAGGCAGTATTAATTATGTATTTGAGTGTAGTACAGTACTCGTTCCGCTATTTTTTTATCTTTAGATTGCACTTTATATTCTTCGTAAACTATGCTGAGTAGGTATTATTTTTGAAAACAAATATATTGAGTCCTAATAAGGTATTAGCTGGTGGAACGTTTAGTGAAACTGATGAGTGACATACATCTTGTTTTAAGTTGAGCACGGCTAAAAAAATATTTATCGCTATTATTTTCGGTTGAATGTACAAAATTTTTTATATAAAAGTCGCCAATAAGTAACACAGAGTATCAATCAATGCGTTTATTCGTTTGCTTGAATTTCTTTATGTGCGGTAGTTCTTTATTCGTGTTCGTGATTTTGTGTGTGTTTTTGTTCCCTTTTTCCTTTGGCTGATCTATTCAAACATCCTGTGGCAATTTGTGCTATTGTTTGAACTATCCTTTCTTTCTGCTATCTATTGTTGCATGTATTTTGTTTTTGCCAATTGTTCCTGTTATTGGAATGTCTGTCACTTTGCCAATTATTTCCGTTATTTTGCCAAGTATTTCGACTGTTGAATTTGTTATCGTTCTGCCAATTGTTTCTTTTGGTAATGTTTTGGTCGTTTCTCTCATTGTTTTCTTGTGTCTTGGTTTTCCATGGTGGTTGCCTGGTCGAGTACCCCTATTTTGACAAATATTCGCGTTATCCAAACGCCTTACCATTTCAATCAGTATTTTATTTATCCGTTGTAAAGCTACACTGTCGTCAGAATGTCTGGCTAACTGTATTACAATGTCTTCCTTTGACATTCTTGGAGTTAAATGTTTTATAATTGCGAATTTCTTTATAATGTAATTTTCCCTATTTTGACTTAATCCTGTTCGGAATTTTCCCATTATTACGTTTCATCGAATGGTTTGCTGTTGAGCCTGACCCCAATAATGTTTCACAAATTGGGTGTCGAAATCTGTAAAACTTTCGATTTCTTCTTCGACCATGCCGTACCATGTCCTTGCCGGTTTTTTAAACATCCCCGAATGATCTGTATTTTTCACCGTCCTAATAAATACCATAGGGTTCATGTCACCGCTGCCAGCAAATCTCAGTAAACTTTCGATTGTGGGTAGGTATTGTGGCATGTTTTCGTTATACATCATATTCCTTTTTTTTCTATAGTTCTATTTTTCAGAGTTTTTCTGCTCTTCAATGCGTTGTTCTTTTTGATTGGGGTCAGTAGAATCCATCGACAACAAAGTTTTCTCACGTCAAATGTTGATGGAAAATGTTCTGGATTTGACTCATACCAATGCCCAATGTCACCGGAATAAATTCTTAAAATGTCGGTCGATCTTCCTCAGGCATTGCTCGAACAGCGGCAATATTCTCATCAGTAACAGCAGTTCTTGGGTGTCCTTCAGGAAAGTCATCACTAAGGAAAACTGATCTCTTTCGAATTCGCTGAACCAATTATAAATTGTTGCCTTAGATGGGGCTTCTTCGCTAAATGCATTTCTAAGCCGACCTTCACATTGTTTAGACGTTAATGTTGATTTAAAATCGTATCGTAAAAATTCATAGCCGGGAAATGTTCTCTTGTCAATTTCATTACTTCGTGAACACAAAATCTTTAAATTATGATACACTATTAGACTAAATCAAACAAACTAAACGGCAATCAACAAAAATTAAAAAGTAGCTGTCAAATAAAAACAAATTTCGTTCGTTTTTAGAAACATGTCATTTTAGATACACTTGTCGTCCGTGCTAGTCTCGAAACATTTGAACCTTATTGTACGTGCATGTTATTCTAACCAATTCTCATAAAATTATGATGCTGAAATCGTTTCGAACGATCCATTTAATTGATATAGACAGTTTTTAAATAGCTCCATACTTTTTACATCAAAGAAATAACATGTTCGATGACGCACTCGCGCAAAACTTGCGAAATACATTATTTCAATTGCTTGTATTTTGTTTTTGTTCTTTACTCAGATTGATATGACAGAAGTCTATGTTGCGCCGTATTTTTATTATTTGTTGTTTATTGTATTCCGCTGTATTGTATGTTTGACTTTATCTTGTTTTAGATTTCGTTTTCTTTTATTTCAATTCATTCCACAGTATGTATAACTTAGGCCCTTGAGTTTGTCGTTTAGTCTTTGTCCTGTTGTATTCTGATATTTGTATTGTTATTGCGGTTTCACCGTCCTTTAATTTTCTTAGCACATTTTTCTGTTGCATGTGTATTGTTTATCAACAATTTTAGGAACATGCTTCGTGAGTGGTAAGTTGCTGGCTATCATATTAATCAATAAATACTTGATTGCTACATGATTGCTGAGGAGCAGCAAATAGGAAGACATGGCCACAGAAAGTTAACGTTATTTTTGTAAACTTAATTTACTTTTTATCGTTTGCTGCACTTTCTGTCCACCAGTAGCGTCAATATGGCAATTCTTATTTCGAAAAACAGTCATTTATTTTATTGATTTGGAGAAAGCCCTTGATATAGCAATGGTACGAGAGAACTAATATGGAGTACGGGTGTTTAAATTTGCAGACATGGTCATATTTAAAATAATGTAAAAGGTTTTCAAACGAGCATTGATTAGCGGAGTAAAGTGTTTAAGGAAATGAATATGCCAATATATTTGAAAAGGGCTAAGGGTGGTACTATGGAGAAATTAAAAGAACAGAAAAAATAAAAGAACTCAAAGAGGAAAGGCGAGAAATCGCGCAATCCATCGCATTTAAATCCATAGAAGTTGAAGTAGAAGGTAATGAAGTAGAAGTCAAATTGGGAATAGAAGCAACCCCTAACTTGTATCAATCGCTGACAGACTCTTAATTCTGCAGAAGGATTAAACCAAAAAAAATATCTTTAAAACTATATTTATTTAACCCATAGTTGTGGCAATGAAAGCTAGGTTGCAGTGATTTAACAAGTCAAATAACATTTATAGGATAAAATATATTAGGAACGTGAAAGGAATAGGGAGGTGGAGATCCTATAGTTATGGACGCGGATGTTGGAGAAGAATTGGAAAGAAAGTGGGCACTGGACAAAGTAGATATAAGATGGTTCGGGTTGGGTTGGTTATATTGCTACTTCTCTGCTATCGACCCAACCTAGACCTTGAAATAGAGTTGAAATAGATTGTTTATATTCTTACATCCATTATCAGAGGTATAGAGGCATCTTTGTTAAGCATGCCCCTCGTTGATTTACCATTTGTTTGTTCTTCGAGGCAATAAAAAAACTAATCAAAGTATGGGATTTTTTAATGTATCACATTAATGGTGACACAATCTTTTAACAAACATCATATTTTAATTAAAAAATATATATGAAATAAACAATTTTTCAAAAATTGTTTTAACATTTCTTAACTAATATTCCCTGAAATTTTCATTCTAAAATTCATCATTTCAATGTACTTTACAACAGAATATGAAACTTTAACAATTTACTTTTTTTTTGGTAATTTTCGAATCTGATTGGTTAACTAATTATGCTCCATGACAAAAACTGGCGCACACACTTCGTAGAAGTTATGGGCAGTGAAGTTGTGTGTTAATTGAAATATTATTGGTTAGCTTGTCATAGCAATATTATTTTCTACATATATTCAAATACTTTTATCTTTAAGAGATCTTTCAACATCTATGCTCTAATTTTTCAAATTATTACATTAAATGCTTGACTTTAAATTTGTTATACATGTTTTACAAATTGCGTTTGATATAGTTCTGAGAGGAGTGTAGGATGTGAACAAGGAAATATTTAAATGTGCCCTACCACTGTGATACATTGTCTCTGAGATTTGGTAGGCCTTCAAATTTGTTTTAATTTTTGCTTTTCATTTATGATTTTTTTTCTGTTTTTAATTCCTGCAATTTTTTATGTGTTTCTAATTTTTCGCAATATTCTTTATTTGTGATTTTTGATTTAATGCTAGAGAATCCTACTATGTAACTCAATAAATCCAAAGATAGATTTTAGTTTGGCAATTATTTCCACTATATTTCAAGTCTCAATGCATTGTTCAGTTGCCACAGTTTTCTTGTGAAATAAAATTTGGCAAAGTAGAGTTTCTAGATTTTCTGATTTAATCTAATTTAATTTTCGAGTTATTGAAAAAAAAAAAAATATCGGGTATTGTAAAATCAATTGTTGCTATTACAATAAAACTTAAAAATTTCACAAACCATTTACAATTTTCAGCAATTTCATAGTTCTAATTTTGTCCATCGAGAATAGAATTCTTAAATAGAATTTTCATTTTGGCGTAAGACCCACAAATTATTCATTTAAATGAACTAAATTATAAACAATCAGTTAATTATACACTTTATAATCATATGCTTTACTGGCTTTTGTTGTCATGCAATGTACATACGTATTTTGTGACGCATTGGGTTAATCTAAATAACTGAAATCAAAACATTGCAAATTGTATAAGCAATATTAATAAATGCTTGCAATCAATCCAATTGATAAATATTTCACTATTTAAAGGTTTTGATAAAGAAACTTTTGTAATCAAAGGCGAGGTCGAGTGTTTTGTTACTTTTATTTTATATCTTTTATGTTGAAATTTATAATTTTTTAAGTTACAGAAATTAATTTACGTCGTAAATATATGTTTAAGATTTGTGATTCACTAAATGTTAAGTATTCTTAATACACAATCTAACAAAGGGTTTTTTTGTTGTATTTGTTCCTATTGGTATTCGTATTCATTTTTATAAAATGTTTAACGTAGGCGTTTATATAAGATATCTTAATATGTAACAAAATAATAAATACCAGTGATCCAAAAAGTACTCGTATATACTATCGTCAGACGCATATATACAGATTTCTGCCACCTGTTCTTTTAGAAAAATTAAATTTGAATTCTCTGCTTCCCGTTTTAACATCAGGAACTGGTATAAATCACTAGATTTTCTTATATGGGTCAATTATGCTATTCAGTAAGTAGATAAAGTATGGAAGTTAACCAGTTCATCATTATACATCTACTTTACTGCAGTCGTAGCAATCCTCGGATGGTACAGTTAGGTTTGGTTTCAAAATTCTCCAAATACAAATTCATATGGGTCTTAAAGGGGGGTCCTGCTTTAGGAGGACTTAAAATATCGTTTTTGGTGGAATTTTTTTAGGACAGAAAAAAATGAGGAAGTCTAGTGAACTTTTTAGAGCATTTTATTACATATTTGAGCATTAACGAAAAGATATTTCGAGAGAAAAATATTTAAACGGAACCGATTTTTATGCACATTTGTGCAACACCTTTCAATTGCAGTCTACAATCGGTGGGAAAGATGTAGCTCGTAATTTTTGTCTGAAACAAAAAAAAAACCAAAGGAAATTGTAATTCTCATATATTTTCTTCTATGTGAACTAAAAAAAACCCAAAATTTTGAAATTCAAGATTTTTCTCAGGTTTGAAAATAAATGTGCTCTTTGCAGGAAGAGAAAATCATTTCAACTTGCTAAAAAAGTTGTTTACAATTTTTTTTCATTAATGTTTTTAGTTCAAATCAAATAGAATGCTACTGAAGCTAAGAAAAGTTTTGTTTCGTTTTGATTGCTTGTCTAGTTTTCTCGCAATCACGCACACCAGTTTAGAAAAATCGTAAAAACGAAAACTCGAGAAAACGCGCTCTAAAGTTTACGATCAGGAAAAATGTTAATTTTCGATTACTTACGGAATATCTCGTTATAATCCTACTACAGCTCTTACGAATTCAAAATATTATTGTTTCGAACGAGCGATTGAACTTTTTTCAATACATAGTTCGGTGCGTTCGTACATAGTTCATGCGTTCGTATATTTTTTTCTCGACACCTAACTGTGTTTAGTGCTGTATCTTTCAAAATATTGCGAATTAGCCGCTATAACTTTTTATACATATTCTTAGATATATTAGGCATAGATTTGAGCAATAACTTTTTTTAGCCTTCTAAAGCAGGATCCCCGCTTAAAGGAATATACGAACTTCAATACCAGTATGGAAAATCGTATATCCGCAGTGGCTGTACACTGCCACACGGGAAGCAGTTACATAATCAACTACAATTCGCCAGTAACCATTACTGCCACCCACGGATAATGCGAGAATCCTTGGAAATAATGAAGAACCCGAGTAATTTCAACCGAGAAGATGGATATAGGCTATGTAAGGTATGGAAGTTTGCACTAAAGGACACTGAGAAGCAAGGACCACCAAAGACGCAGCCACGACCATCAAGGGCGAATCCACGAGGAGCATCGGACACGCAGACGATAACGGACACGGGTCAACGGAATATAACGGATACGCATCAACGAAGCGAAGCAGCGACTGGGTATATAACGAGGAGCAGAAAACATCAACATCAGTCTTTAGAAACCTTCTGAAGAAGCTGATATGATCTGCGAAATGTCAAGTTTATTTCAAGAACCACGGTAACACCCGGAAGATACATCATTTGGAAAAATGGTTGTGAAAGCCTACATTCGAAGCAGAATGCAGAAGCACTAAGAACAGCGTATCTGCATTATTTTGGTTTTACAGTAACTAATCAATAACTCTAATGCAATGGGTGTCAGGTGAAAAAGTATTTCTTCAATTTGGAATTCCATTATTATGGCCAAAGCCCATAAGTCACGAAAACGACTGTTATTTTTGCATCACACCGACTTAATATTCTATCCCGATATTCAGTCTGTCACAAAGCCGACTCTACATTCAGAAAGCCTACCACATCCTGTTTTTCCTGGTATGTCAAGTAGTCAAAGTAGCGAGGAGCAAGATGTTAGTAACGAAGATTCTGTTGCCAATTTCAGTACAATAGGATACAATAGGATATATAATTTCAAGGAAGGCTGATTACCTCAATTTGTATAATGCTTTTCTTGAAATCGATTGGTCACTCCTGAGTGGCTACAGTGATATTAATGAGGCTGCATTCTATATTAAGATTTATGACACATTGAATAAATACGTACCATTGAAAAATATTGATAGATATCCTTGCCCTGCCTGGTTCAGGAAAGAACACATTCGCAACATTAAGCTTAAGGACAAATGTCGTCAAAAGTTTAATAATTATAATTATCCCCATGACCTTCAACAATTTATGTATTAAATCAAAATTAACTCGTCAAAACTTTCAACTTTTAATGATAATGTATTATGTGCCGAATAAAATTAAGGATGATCCCATGTACTTCTCGTTTTTTGTGTATTCGATGAAAAAAAAATCAGGGATACCAAATTCTATGACCCCACTGAAGTTACATTTAGTTCAACAAAATCCATTGTTGATGGGTTTCAAGAACATTTCAGATAGTTATACACAAGTTGAACTGACGTATACTAGTCTTATGAATTGTTCACTTGTTATTGTTCTTACTGTACTTAAAGCACTTCAAAAAACTCAAGAATAGTCATACAATGGGTTATGACTGCATCCCTAGTTTCGAAATTAGGGATTGTGCTTATGCATTTTTAACGCCCTTATGCTAACTTATGTTTTATCTTCGTCGAATAGCACATTCCCCGAATGCTGGAAAATTATCCGCTTATGTCCTTTGCACAAAAAAGGGGATGTGGCTTCTGTCTATCCCTCAGATCAAACCATTTATTGCTGAAGATCAAATTTTTTATCAACAAGAAATCAGCTGTAAGAAAGCTTACAGTTTTAACACATTTTCTATCTGAGAATTATGATAATGATATACAAGTTGATATAGAGTACACGGACTTCACTAAGGCGTTTGGCACATTCATATATTATGAGTAGGAAACAGTATGTAGCATGTATCCAACTATTTCATACCGACTTCCGGGGTTCCCCAAGGTAGTAACCAGGGGCCCTTATTGTTTCTCTTCTTCATTAATGATCTACGTAACCAGTTTCAATGTAACAAACTACTTTTTGCGGATGATCTCGAACTTTTTGCACAAATAAAAACGATTGATGATTGTACAACGCTGCAGTTGAACATACTAATGAACTGGTGCTCCAAAAATAATTAAATTATGAACTTATGTTATATAGTAAGTTTGTTTCTATATAATAATTATCTGCTTCGACGTTGTACAGCTGTTAAAGATTTAGGTGATACTTTCGATGCTAAACTAACTTTCAACTAGCAGGTGATACAAATTGCATCTGCTGCAATGGAGGCGTTGGGATTTGTAATCAGAATTACCAAGCAACTTTCTATTTTTGATCCGATCAAATTATTCGGTGGGTTTGTCTCCCGTATATAGCATTCAATCGAATATACTTGAGAAAGTTCAGAGAATATTTCTTAAATATTTGCACTTCAAGCAGCGACCTATTCAGGGATATGACAACAATGTCTTGCTTGAGAGCTTGCGAATTAACCAGACTGATGTCAAGTTCTTATTATGGACGTTTTGTTGTACCTCAGTACCCTTGCCGTTTACGCAGCACGTTTTAATGTCCATCCATTCGATCAAATATGATGCTTAAATCTCCTATTCATAGCATATGCACATTTTCCAATCGTATTTCTAATGCCAGTGTTAACATAAACTTTTGTTTCCTCCCACGCATATTGAATAGTATTGAATAATGTAATTTTGGAAGTCAGTTTTTGCTCATGTATTAGCAAGTAGTTTTCAGTTTATTAGCTTTAGTTATTTAGTTAGTGCTCGATATTTCGCTCCTTCTATTTTACCTTTTCTTCATTTCTCCCAACGCATTATTTACTTTAAGTCTGCTCCCCCTATTCCGCCGCTCTAAATTCATGCCTCACATACCTTCTCCCTTTCATTGCTAACCTTTCTTGCAACACCACCTTTCCAGCTTCAACGTCCTTTTCAATCCCCCCTGCAATATTCTCACGAACTTCTTCTCATCTCTCACTCCTCTCATTTTTGCCCCATACATCAATAATATCTTCTGTACTATCATCCCGTCCTCAAAATAGCGAAACAATTTTTTTTCTGTTAAATATTTTTCATCAAGTTGATTATATTTCACCATTGTAAGCAATTAATTATGTTTTGTTTGTTACAGTTGCTTTGTATTTGGTCGGCATTAAATGTTGTATTCATAATGTTTCTCTATTTTATACGTCCGCGTTTATAAATTTAATCCAAAAAAAGTGTTACAACAAAGATAAACGATCGTCGTAAATGTTCGTGTAAATATATTATTGAACAAAAATAAAATATATATGTAATGGCAATGATAAATATGATAATACTAATAGTTCTTCTATAAGTTAATACATAAATAACCTTAATACAAAAATCATATATATTTTACAGACCTCCAGAAACATGAAGAAATATGAAATAATAGTTTTTTTGATGATTTTCACTTATTATGTATTATATTGTTGTTTATAACAATTCTATAATACTGAGACTATTCAAAAACAACATACTAATGTCCATATGTTCCACATCGAATACAAAATTGAGTGCGAAAGACTTGTAAAGTTATAGTGGATGTATTCAACCTTTAGGTTTGGAATTAGAACGTTGTTTATAACAATAGCATGTAAAGCTACCTGCATAAGTTTCACTTTGAGCTGTATTAATGATATTAATACATATGGGTTTTTTATACGTCTCCGTATATAGTGTATACAAGGGAAAAATAAATTACATTGGCTGAAAGTTATACCAAACGTCATTGTAAAGATTACACTTTCAACGCGCAAACAATAGATTACAGCAGAAAGACAAATAAGCGACGTTTTTTGGGTGAAATTTCACACCTTAACAAAGCATTAGATCGCAAATAATGTAGCAACTCTTGCAAAATCAACAATAACACGAATAATCATATAAATGTCAATAGACTCTACTACTAGTCTTTTCTCTGCATAACTGATGGATTGAGTGACGGTTGTTTTGTCATGTGTTGAACGAAGTGATGGACACGTTAAAATTATTGCGGAAAATTCAACAAAATGCATGAAGAGAATAATGAAACGAAAAATGTTAAATGTAAATAATAAAGAACAAATTAAAGTGAAAGAAAAACGTCAGAATATATGATAGCAAATATGGAAATGGAACAAATAGAAAAAAACTTAATAATAAATGGAATCTAAATGAGAAAACGAGAGCAGGAACGTAGGCGTAGCAAAAGTAATTAAACAACGCATACGAAGATACTGAGGCCTACAGGAAAGACGAATCAAAGTATATACAAACCACCGGAAATTAAATTAAATTTTCTGGAGACGATCCTAAAAAATAATATTAATAGAGAGTACTACAATACTTTTAAAGAATGAAGCTACAAAAAAGGAGGGCAATACTTATTACTAAATAATAAATAATTATTTGGTTTGTTATTTGTTGTTTATTGTTTGGTATTTTTAAGAAAATTTAAAACGTATTGTCAGGTCTAATAAATGTTATTATACGGAATGAATTACAAGTTTAGCTAACGTAGTATATATTTCAACATTTATAAAACAATTTAGAAACTATTCGATTAAAATAGTTGTTTTTATTCGCAACTTGAAAACGATATAATTGTTTGTTTTTCCGTTCACTATCGTCATCAACAGAAAAGGGTATTTGTTAATTTTACGAACTCCACAAATAATTGCGGAGTGTATAATGAATGCATATAAATTGTCACCGTTTGTATTTGACCTAATTCGCAAATTTGGCGATTTATTATTTGTTTTCTAAAGAAAACGTTATATCTTATTAAATTGCATCATCCATAGAAATTCTTAAACGATTTACTTATTGCGAAGTGGTTTAAAATAATCAAGCGCTGAACGTACATTTCCTGATTTTATTGCGGCTATTATGACGAGCGTCAGTTGTCGCAAAATTAAACAATTTTTAATCTCTTTCATAAGCATGTTTCATAGAAATTTTTTTACTACGACGCTATTTGATAAAGTTTATATATGGTTTGATAATGTAATTTGATGAAAGTTTCCTAAATCGCCTAAAAAACATAGGTGAAATAAATTAAAAATAAATTGTCTCGGTCGGCAAATTATGTCCTGTGACGTATTGCAGTAATCATTTGATTAAATGTGGGCTGCTTTAGAGGTGTGTAACGTATGTACGTACGTATGTATAATGTCGTTCATACGTAATGTCAATAATAAAAACGGTGCATTTTATCTTTCAGCTTTAGAAAACTATTTACCATTCTATTTAAAAATACAATTTAGAAATTTATATACGTATTTGTTTGTTTTTAAAAATATTTCTATGAATTTTGTTCTATGATAAACTTATATTCAAATTAAGAATTGAAATGAATCGCATGAATGCCATTTTTATTCAATTTTATATGTTTTTCTTACAGTATCAATAAATCCAGTAATTATGGTACTTAGTAACAAACTAAATCAATTGACTTAATGCCCTACTGTAAAGCAATGAGTTAAGTAGATACGTAATGCAAAAATAATGTTTAGACTATTTTCGATCTTGTCTATTATTATTGCATAACAGCTATATGTTATATTTTGACAAACAAGTAAATTGAACATGTTATTGTTTGTGTGGTTACCACTGACTCTTATTGGAATGCAAACTTTTTGCTCTAACATTTTTCTCTCTCTTAGTTGTTATTATATCAATTTAAAATGTATGTTGCATTTGAAATGAAAACAAGATTTCACGGAATTAATGTAATATTAATGTTTACTAACAACTAATTAATTTTCCAGAAAAATAAATAATTCATCGAATTTATTATAATAATTTTACATGCAATTTACGCCCATAGAACTTCATTTGAAGCGTGCTGTTTTAAATTTGATGTGAATTGCTGCATACTTATTGCTTCATTATTAATTGCAACTGTTTCATTACTTTAAATCCCCTTATTATTAACGATAATGAAATTAATTAATATTCATCAAATGTATAAAATTTCACCAATTTTTTATATGAATTGAAAATAAGCTTTACTAAATCTTTAAATATATTTGCTTACGATGTGTTGACATCTTTAAATGCAAAGTCATATTCATTTACGTTTACTGGAAAATTGATTTCCTTTAAACGAATCTCTATATCGTATTATAAATTAGCTAAAATCGAAAAGAAAAGTATTTATTATCCCACGACATGACACTTATGTGTGTGATGGGTGCAGACTATTTAAAACACGAACGAATCTAATTTAAACAGCTTTAATTTAAAATGTTGTCGCACTGCCTTCTTAAAAATATCCAAACGCGTGGTTGCCAGGTGGAGTTAAATCGAATAGTACCTAAATAACGACGTTATTTGTTCTAAATAAAATGCGAATGTGTTTATTGACCGTGAACTCATATTGTGTTGACTATGACATTAAATAAATTTAATGTATAACTAAAAATTGAACTTAAACTAAAAAAATCATTTCCTAGAATTACGAAGACAGTCCAAAACAGCTTAATTATTTGAAATAGTAAATATTATAAAAATTAACATTATTTTACAAAAGAACATTTTTTACTTTTGTATTATTTTTCGTGTTTAATAATGATGAATTCTAAACATCTTCCCGTCATCCGATCCAATCCAGATGATGCACGACTTTGTTTCTTATCAAGTAAACAGCAGGGGGCGTCCACAAAAAATATATAAAAAAATTCAACGTTAGACAACTAACCCTAACCTAGCCCTATATTCTACACACATGTTTGACATAATTTCGTAGGTTTGTCTTAAGCAATATTATATAATAATATAATGATAGAATAATCATTAAAATTTTAATAAAATAGTGAAATTTACAATCGACTACTGCTGTTTTTCATCTTCGTCCCTTTCTACCTCCACAAAAATATGTAGTAGTCCACACTGAACTTTCTTATACTTATACTTATGCGTCTTCCAGATATGGAAAAAGTGCTGTCATTACGTCAAAATAGGACGTTCTCTTTCTAGCTATATACAAATCATAAGTTTAAAGTTTCGTACTGCTATACTGCATATATTAATAAATTAATGTTTAATAAAATAATCAGACACCTCTATTAAATTGTATTTCAAACAACTCACATATTAAACGTATAATGCACATTGTTAAATTTTTGAACCTTACATCTAAGATAATTAAATTCAACTAATGGTACTGTAATGAAATATTTAACCTAGTTCATGTTTCAAATACACTAAAATATCAAGAGGCATATAAAAGTGATTTCAAACATAGATTCAAACAAAATATTGTATTGCGTAGCCAATCGAAAATAATAACATTTCTACAGATAAATTTCAATGGTTCCAATTTACTTTCTAACCTACAATACATGTTTTTAAATAAGCATGATTTCTTCATGAATATTGAAAAATTTTTAATGCTAATGCATTAAATAACCTTTCTTTAACACTTACACGTACTAGACTTTTATGACCATTGCATGAAATATGACAATTATGTTTGGTGCGAAGTAGTATTGGGTGCATTTAATTTGCACTACGCCCTTTGCTGATGGTGACAATTTTGGTTTTGGCGAGAAAAAAATGTATTCATAATTATTTAGATACAGTTGAAACAAGTAGGTGTGAGGAAGAATGGTAAATGATTGATCAGCCGATATGAATGGTCATAACCTCGTTGGTTCTTCTAAAGGAACCAACGAAGTTACATAATTCGTGCCAGGCGAGCTCTGAAGAAATGTTAGAAAGGAACTTGGAAATCATTAATTTGCAAACCAATAACGCAAATATAAATGACAATGTTGAAACATCAACAAAGTTTTATCACGACAATGAACAAAATACTACTGATTTTTCAAAGGATCTAAAATCTGTCGGTATCATAACAGAATCTTTTGAATTGACTTAAGACCTAAGCTTCAATCGTCAGAATGAAGCACAAAGTCCATGCAATTTATTTAACCCAACAGCGCACGGGTGAGGCCTGTGAGTCCAACCAATTTATAAAACGTAAAGTAACTTTGAAAAGCATAGTTGTGACTCTTTCAACCTCTGTGTACATCTCAGCGATGTAAAAAGTCATGTTCTGATGTTATTAGAAATTAAATATGAAATTTTATTTTTGTGTAAAAGCGCAATGTCTCCTGATAGGCCTCACCCACTGGTGTTATTTTCTATGATATTCTGTTTTCACGCGTAGGTTGCCGTACTAACCACGAAATTCGGTATTTCATACGTATCTAAAAAATCTAAAAATGTATTGTGGTTTCTTCCATGCACAATGATAATAAAATATACGAAAACACTGGTCCTAAGTCTCACGTCGAACAATGTGGCCAGAAATACACGACGTTGGCCAATGGTAATATTTTATGGATTATTAAATGTAGCTGGCATTAACGCATTCATTGTTTATAAAGGAAACAACGCTAACGCCGAATTTACCAAAAGGAATTAATGATGTTTATAAAAGAAATGGGAATTCGTTTACTCCCAGAATGTATGAAAGAGCAACTTGCTGATATTTACATAGAGACATACGCGAATCGGCTAGATGTTTATCGGGAATTACAACCCCTGAAGATGAACCCGAAGCTACTACAAATAGGAAAGGCTACTGTAAATATTGCTAAAGGAGGAAACACCATAGTTTTGTAACTTTTGTAAAAGTTGGCTGTGTATGGAACATATTGTAGAATGCTGTAGGGACTGTATTGACGGAAATTAGAGTCAATTTTACAATCCCGTGTCCTGTGTTCAGATCTTTTTCAATTTTGTTTTCTTATTTTTTTTACTAGTTCAATATGTCCGGTATAGGGATATATATTGAAGCAACATATTTTTACAATCTATTAAAATGTCCCTAATAGGCCTCACCACTGGTGTGACAACTAAGCACCCGTTCACTAGAGGGTTAAAACATTTTTTTCTATTTTATTATTACTGTAATAATTTGTCACTTATTTTACCTGCTGATGTATCTAGGAGTTATCAGAGCCAAATATAATTAAATACTGGTATACAATAGGTAATGATTTTTGAGAGATAATTTCACGAAAATACAATTACACCGAATTATTCGGATAATGACATAAGGATTTAAATTAAAATTTACTATGAGATATATAAAAATAAATCTTTAATTATAAAAATACCATAATTATTAATATACTGTATGAAACACAAACTTCGTCATTTTAATATTTAGGCTGTAGATAGTTTTCAAACATGAACAATTTATAAGAGAATTGGATTACAATAATGAAAACAGAAACTAGATCTGGAGTTTGAAGAAAATTACAAATATATATATGTTGGCCTTGTGGTAATTTTATGCATGATTGGAACATCAAATTTCGAATGAAATAATTATGTTTATAAATTTCTACTATAAATTACTCCAACAACACGACCTTAACAGATTGACCTCGAGGCATTCGACACTCTGTATACACAAAAAACAATTTAATTGCAAATATGTATTAATATTGATATAAGATTCGTAATAATAATTTGCCGAAAACGACGATTTTGCTTTGACCTTTATTAGTTATTTGTTAAGTAGGTAATTTTCAAAATACTATTGATAATTAGGATTTCCAGTAAAATTTTATGTGGATCGAATTTGCAATCAGGTTTTCCCTGTAATTTCCGATAATATGATAAACCAATGTTTACAAAAGTCCCCGCACAAAATAAAATACTTCTTTGCAAACAACGTAACACTTGCATCTCAATTACATTGTAATGTAACTTCTGAATACTATGAAAATAACGCCAACCAACGAAAATTTGTATTGTTTCTAACCCAAACAATGCGCAATAATTAAAGATGACATTAAAATGAATTTAGGAATATATAATAATAAATAAAGTGTAGATCGTTTGAATCGATTAATTTAATGCGCTCGTAGTAATTCGTTGATAAATCGAATATTTATTATATACTTTACGCTCAATAGATAATTATTGTACGATAGCACATAAATGTTGATAAAGGGGTAATTAATAATAATTTTTGGTGCAAGATCATGAATTCTGTTATCATTGATGAATGTCTTCCATACGACCCGTCAGTTATTAATTTTCGTTAACCGTTTGTTATTAAATTTCTTTATTTATTTGGTTTCTATTTGTTGGTCAATTTTTATTTTCTTTTAAAATATGTAACATACTACACAATAACTTATGAGAAATACCATGCAAATTAATTAGAGCTCAATCTATCAATTATAAAATTGTTGGTTATATAATTCCCCAAATTTCTGTGCATAAGTGCAGTCAAACATTCTCCGGTTTACGCTCTCAGACTACCTGGAAACAAGTTTGGGGTCTTCAACCTGTCTAATTTGATTTCATGCCATTACAAAGTTTTACATATTTTTTAAACAAAATATTAGTTAATAAGTATTTTCCCTAGTTGCATTCGATTGTTTAATAAATAGATTTCCCAAACAAGTCGATTAAACAAACATAAATAAATTAGCGTAACAAATATTTACGCTACGCATCTGAAAGAAAACAACACGTAAAAGTATAAACACGACGTAAATTTCAAAATTTCGTCAGCCAAATTACGAACGTCCGACAAACGTTACATCACATACACAGTAGCCTGAATGTGTGAGCTATATAAACGAATGTGGTTCTTACAACAATCATTCTGAAACTCGTAGCCTTGAGTGAGAGTTCTAATTTTATTTTTACGGTTCTGCCCGTTCAGTGAAAACGTTCCCACACGTCCAGGGTTTCGAAGTTAGTAACTTTCATAATCTTTACGCAGCAGCTGAAGCTTTTCATTTAAAAATGGAAGAAAAAATCGCAAATGTGGATTACACTTATTTCGTCAAACCCCTTTCTTCGAGAAGAAGACCGGCTCTTACAAGAGAATTGAGTGAGTGCTTTTTATTATTTATTTCATACATTTTTTTTTGAGGAAGTAAAAAATTAAAAGTAATTTGTTAATTAAATTTGTTAAATACATTGATTAATTTGATTTAAATGTATACGTCAATCAATATTTGAATATTGAGAATAATACAATACAACTTTTAACAGAAAAATAAAATTAGTATTCTAATGCAAAACAAAAGAAATTTATTTCCGTTTAATGATAATGTAAATTGATCGTATTGTCACAAAAAAATTGTTGTGACAAAAGTGCAAAGTTATTTACATACGTAATTATCTTGACATTATCGTTAACTGAAGGTTATATTTGCTTATACGTCAGTCATTTTCTAATTTATAGTTTGACGTTTCTGAGGACCCATTTAGGTTGCCACATTAATTTCGTCCAATAAAGTTGTTCATTTATCTGTCAATCATATTTTGTTTGTTACCACGTAAATGAATGTAATAATCTTCCATCATTTGGTCGTGGTAATATGAACAAAAATATGAACTCATTAAGTTACGTTAAAAAATTTAGAATTAATAATTTAAATACCATACAGTATATGCAAGTTTGAATTATTTTCACGTTATCAATATCAATATGTTAACGTTGCGCTTAGTGACCAGAACCTATTGTTATAAAAATATATGCATAGCATACATTGAAGTAGTTAATTCCAATTATGGGTCAGGTAGTAGTTGTCGAGTGAAGGATCTTACTTTGACATAGCAACATTTCGAACGGCATTTAAAAGTTCGAGTAAAAGACGAGAAACGATAAACTACAGCCATTAAAGAATGTTGCGTCGTTAACTTTTAGGACTGCAGGTCATTACCAACATGTGGGTTTCATGCTGTCTGATTGAGTTACAAATTTATACCGGTTTGTTGCACCGAGTGATTACACAGATATAACAAAACGTATACAGGTGTATAAGTGCTACGCCTCTGACTTTTATGACATTCACAGATAACATTATTTATATTTAAATATAATTTATTATAAATTAATCATCAATGAAATGTAATCCTAAATGAGTTGTAGCAAAAAAAGATTTCTTGTTTTATAATGTTTATTTGATATTAAAGCAAGGGATGTGCATCACAATGAACATCTAGTGCATGATTGGTCAATAACTTCAATGAGCTGCAACCATTATTGCCAAATCTATGTGCATGTTGTTCATTTAGAGTTGTTTATTTGGTCATTAAATGATCGCATAGAGCATACGTAGTCGTACTATTTTATTAAAATCTTAGTCCTACACATATCTGTGTCGCAGCAATAGTGACGCACGACCTATTCTTTATTTTTGGCAAAGCTGTCGCATTTATTTTTGGACTTGTACGTTCTTTTTTGGATATCACGTACATTAAAAACATATTTTGAATTATACTTGAACGGGCAAGTATCCAAAACGGATACAGCTGTGTTGTAATCCGTGATGCTAACTCCCATTGAGGATATGATTTGGGCAATGATCAAATATATCACATTGTGTACTATCGTGTTGGTTTAGCTTCCTAAATCAGTTCGATCGGTAGCTGCCACTCATTCTCTGCATGTGTGCACAATGTCAGTTGCCTTTCTTTTTTGACTATTGACTAAATATGTTTCCTTGTTTAATTTGCTCGATTATAATTGTTTCTTCTTCATTTGAGCTGCTCCAATTTTGCTTTTTGTAGTAGATTATTCTGCTATCTCGCCTGTCTTTTTTCATCCAGCATCGTTCTTAAATATAGCTAGCTGCTGATATTTTCGATACTTCTCTTTCTAATTTTATTTGAGTCCCTTTCTTTTGCCCTGTTACTACCATAGTTTTTGTTTTAGCATTGTTCGATTTCGTCCGTTACCGTGCATTTTGTTTTTGTTGGTTTATTGCTTTGCCGAGAAGTTTTACTTCCTTTTCCCAATTTTTTGTAATCTTCTACAATTCCGCTTTCGTCGTTGCTATACGCCCTCATATGCTAGGCATTGATGCTCGTTGTTGTATATAATCGCTAGATAAAACCATCTTGCCCTACGCATTTTCTTTCACAATTTCCTCCACAAATTTTTCATTGCATTGTACATTTGTTCCCTATTTCTCTATTTACTGCATCTTATGATTGTTTGAAGTCAATCAATAGCACCAGGAGAACTAATTTGCATTTGTAGGAGCTGGTTTCAATTTGTTTGAGAGTAAAAATATGGTCATTTACCGATATGTTTCTCCCGAAACCTGTCTGATAGTTCCCCATTACACATCTGTAACATCGGTTGATATTTCCTTAATAAGTTTTGCCAGCTTAGTTGTGTCCAGTAATAAATACAACACCTCTAGTTTTCACATAATGATTTATCACCGTTTTTATGCAAAGGGCATCTTCCTCTCTGGCATTGTAAACTGTTTCTTCTTGGTTTTCATTATTTCCCATATTTAGGACTTCATCTATGTTTTCTTTCCATCTGTCTGTTATTTGCGTCGGTTCACTCAGTAAGTCTCCTTCCTCATTTTTAAAACAGCTATATCTGCTATGGTAACCTTTTCCTGCCTTTTTGTTTCTTAGTTAAATGATCGGATTTCTGAAAGTTTGCCGCAATGGTTATGTGATTTTTCTCATTGTACAAACTTTCTTATCATTTTCTCTGTTTCCTATTGTGTTGTTAGCCAATAATTGTTGCCTTATTTTCTTTTTCTCCTCTGTTATCTGCATACACCCTCATCGAACCAATCTTTCCTGATCTGTCTGTTACGTTTTCTTCGCTATCGTCGTTTTAAAAATATCTTTAATGACTTCTTTTGTTTGTTCCACATCACCTCAACTTGTGTGATGCTGCAATTTTTCCACATCATATAGTTTTTCTATTTTAGTCATATTTTTTGTATTTCTTTTACTACATTTTGTTGCAACTCTTTACTAAGAAATGATCGGATTCTGTGTCTGCTCCTCTCATACACACCTTGGTAATTAATTTCATATGTTTCTTGCTAACAGTACGTGATCAATTTCATTATACACTCTGCATGTCTGGTGTTGTCCAAGTCTTTTTACTGAATATTTTGTTTTCTGATTTTTGACTCTGTTACAGTGACTTTACCTTGCAGTGTATATGCCCCATAGCTTTCGTCTTTTTGCTTACTTGTTTCTTCTTTGTCTCATATAGTTTCCGCCTTGTTTCAATAATAGTTTTCCTAGATACTTTCCATATCGTTTCAATTCCTAGCTCGACCGTTTTTGCGTTCAGATTTCGTATTTGTTCATTTATTCTTTCTTCTAAGAGAGAGACTTCATTGTGTGAGTAACTTTCTGTTCATCAAAATATACCTGCAATATTTTTCGTGTTCTCTAAATCAATATGTGTATTGTGAATATACTATTTTTTGTATGAAATAAATACATGGGAGAAATGATTATATTTTTATATATTATTCCATTTTCCATGTTTGCAGCCAAACTCAACTACCTCGCACCAAAGGAAGCGATATCGTTGGCCGAGGGTATGCCAAACGAGATGACGTTTCCCTTTGAAAAAATCGACGTCACCCTAAAAGACGGTTCCACGTTCACCCTTAAAGGCCAACAACTTGGTGTTGCTCTACAGTACATACCGACCCAAGGTTACCCGCCGTTAGTGACAACCCTAAAAGAATTCACCACGAAAATTCACCAACCGCCAAATTGGGAGGCCAGCGAAATTTTAGTGACGAACGGCTCGCAGGACGGCATCAGTAAGGCGATAGAGATGGTCCTGCAGGAAGGAGACCCGATTTTAGTACAGAATCCGTTATACGCCGGCATTGAAACAATCGTAAGTTGTTCGACCTCTTATAATGCGAACGCATAAGGTCAAGTCACGCGTTCTTGACAGTCGAATGACGTCAAGATAAATCGAGACACACCTCTTATACAAAAGTTGTGTTCACTTCGAATAACATGTTTTCGGTTGACGTTCCTTAAGGTGTTGGTCCTACTCCAAATATTTACCCATACATACTTTTATTTAATCTTTAACACTACGGCAGGCCTGTATAATATTAGTTCACTTTGACACGATTTTAAGTCAGTTTATTATTTCGAGATTCTATTATTAATCGCTCACTGGTATTCGTTGCGATCTTACTTGAGAATCGACAAAAAACAGGCTTAATAAAACATACGGCCACTTTTCATAATTATGCGCTGAAAAAAAATTATACAGTAATATGATCAATGATATTTATAAACTTAACGATATAAAAATAATAATGTAACAATCTACACACTATTATTTCGTATGATGTTTATCAGTAAACAAAGAACTTGCGACGGTTTGTAAATAAATTTATTGTGAATTGGCCCGTTGATTAGTATAAACAACACGACGCTTAATCTGTTATTCGATTGTTATATTTACGTAAGGAAACGTGCAGCGTATTATATTTATGTTACTTGACATTGCAATTTAATGCCAGCCAATTGTAGCACACTGACCCTTGCAATAAAAGTTTAATTGAAGGTAATGTGCATCTGCAATTCGTTATTAAAGGGATCTCTTATATGTTTAAATATAAATTGCGTGCAAGAGGATGTCATAATTTCAGGTCAAAAACAAGATCAAGGTCAAACAATAAGGAAATAAACAATCTCGTTCGCGAATACATTATTTTCTAAATATGTGATGACAATATGTTTTTATTATTTCCAAAGAACCAACCGTCATTTATTGACGCAAGCGTAAAATAACAATGTTCACAACTATGCCAAATTTTATATTTCAGATCCAACCGTATCGGGCACCTTTGATACCAGTTGGACAGGACCAATACGGAATGGTTCCAGAAATTTTGAAAGAACAGTTAGAAAATTGGCAGGCCAAATGTCTGGCAGATGCAAATTGTATAATGCCAAAACTCATGTATGTAAATCCAACAGGTGTGTAGTCGCAATATCAAATTTACTAAAATTAAAATTAATTTATATATTTATTTCGAAGGTTCTAATCCTACTGGAACGACCATGCCTTTGGAAAGGAAACGAGAAATATACAAATTATGCTGCCAGTACAATATTCTCATACTCGAGGACGATCCATATTTCTTCATGCATTTCCTAGACGAACTTACGCCGTCGTTTCTCTCACTCGATACCGAAGGGCGCGTTTTACGCTTCGATTCTTTCTCTAAGGTCCTAAGCTCAGGATTGAGATTGGGATGGGTCACCGGGCCGAAACAGTTAATTCAGTCTATTGAATTGCACATACAAAGTTCCTACTTACATTCTAGTACTTTATCACAGGTAAAAATAAATTAATACCACAACATAAAAAGGTTGTCGTATAAAACGTCTTCACTTATTGCAAAATAATTTCGTTTATTGTTTTTATTTTGTGATATCTTTCTAAACAATAATAGATTGCGATAACTTTTATTATGCTCGAAACTTTCTTGCAAATTTCTTGTTACCATAATAACATTTTGATTAGTTTATCCATTGCTCTTATTTTACCAACTCTGACGTTATATATTTCAACATATTGAATAATTGATGACAAGTTTTCCGAACACTATCAGTTTATAAATACGTTATCACAAATTGGGCAAATATAGTCTCATTTGGCAATTTTGAATTATATCAAGAACTTTCTGTTACAAAATTTGATTAGTGTGAATTTTATGCGCTTTCGTCCATTGTATTTTGTAACGAGTTTATGACCTCATTATTCTTATTTCAATGTCTGAAGGAATTCTATTCGTTCATATAAATTAATCACATTTCACATTTTTATTACGATTTTTAAATTAATTCTACTTCATTGTGATTATAGAAAGTATTTTTGTTTCAAACATATTTTTGGTGGCGCAGTATTTTTTTAATTGTGACAAAAGTTTAATATGTTCGTCAAATTTTGAAACACAATGGACGGCACAATTTAAGCTCATAAATATGCTCTGTTGTCATATTTACGATGCTGCGGAACAATGAGCGATAAAAACATATTTTTTATTAGATTTTATTTTGATTGCGTAACTATATTTCAGGTGCTGACACACAATCTACTACAAGCATGGGGTTTTGATAAGTTACTAACCCATCTCGAATCTGTCACTTCATTCTACAAAGCGAGGAGAGATTGCACAATAGCTGCAATGGAGAGATATCTTAAAGGTCTTTGCGAATGGACCATACCCGCTGGTGGTATGTTTGTCTGGATAAAAGTTCATGGAGTAAGCGACGTATACGAAATGCTTATGACGAGGGGATTGAAGAAATTGATCACATTCGTACCGGGGCACGCTTTTATGGCCGATCCGACAGAAGCCTGTAATTATATCAGGGCCTCGTACAGCAAAGCTGCCCCCAAACAGATTGAGAAAGCGATGCGTTTGCTGGGCGAATTGATACGAGAAGAGAAGGTTCATTTGCGTAAAAAATTGGAAAATTGCACATAATAGTTGTAACAAGAGAATCATGATGGTAATTTCATAAAGTTGCATGTTGTGCTTCACGTCGGCATCGACATAATACAGAAGTCTCTTCCACGCATTCAGGTCAATACGTCTAGTGAAACATAGGTGGCGAAAGATATCATGTTCCATGTAATTTATTCAATAATTATGTTAAATAAGAAAAACGCGAATGTTATTATTAGTTACGTATTAATAAATTACTTAGGTTTAGTCACAAAATGTATTATTAAAGTTATGTATTAAATGAATAAATATTTTTAGTACAAATGGGGAACACAATTACATCTATCGCAAGTAGGACAAGTTAATGACTACATACACGACAAGTTAAGAGAACTGTCAGGTGTAACGATTAACTTGAGCTAGTTTATGTCAGATGGCGGCGCATTTGTATTAAGCCATATGAAAAAAATCCGCGATGGTCCGCACGAAACTTTCTTATACTCAGTTATACTACGTTTTTCGGAATGAAAGTTGTTTAAAATATCAATATCTATAATTTATGTAAGAATATTTTTTTCCGTAACGTGTACCGTTTTCGAGATATGGAAAAAGGTGATAAGAGTAAACCATCACTTCCGGTTGAGAGATTGCGTTAAAAATAGGAAGTTTTCCTCCTTGCTACATACAAATGTTAAGTTTAAAGTTTCAGAGCTCTAGCTATAATCGTTTGGACGCTAGAGCGTGCACAGACACACACACACACACAGACGTCATTCCGAAAATAGTCACAAACGATTCAGGGGACCTCAAAACGTGTATATCCGTTGAAATCTCGAGTTCGAAAATTTTCATGATTCCTATACTTATACATAATGTATAAGAAAGTAAAAATGTGTTCATGCATATCTGTTGTATTTCAAACTGGCTAAAACATTTTTCATGTAAAAGCAATTAATAAGTTAACCATGCCAAAAAACTAGTAGGACAGATTTCACAAAAATTCGGGTTATGATCTGTATAACTAAAGCGGTAAACAATAAATAATATTACAGAATTACGAAATGATAATCTCGTATTATAAATAATTTAAATTGAACCTATTGAAGAAAGTTAATGTGTTTGGCAAGCAGAAGGTATCTCAATTATATCCTCGTGCGTATTCGGATTTCATTTACCATTTACTTTCCACTAAAAACCATGGCAAATGTAGCGGTTCTCCACATCGTCAGCGTGCCATGTTAAGACCTCTATTTTTCAGATAGCTATAGAAGCTCCACAAAGCATTAGTACTGCTTTGCAAAGCCACCAAAATTAGATTCAACATCTGCAAAATCTGTAATTCCAATTCAAATTTATGTATCTCTTTTCCAATCAAAGACCTTCCATCTTAATCTCTCCAACTCTTCGCTTTTCCACAAAACATATACTCATCAACCATTCAGCCCACTGTGATGACTCGCCATTACAAAAATTCGTAATAAAACTAATATAAGTATCTGTACAGAAGCTCATCTTCCAACCTCAATTAACAGTTACTTAATATTTCTTCTTAATTATTGAACAATATTAGAAATAATTAAACAAAATACTGTTTAATGTCACTACTTTAATTGGTTAATTAGTGGAGATTTATTCGTTGTCGCTGCGGAGGCCGGGCCTACTCTATATTGTAGCAATGCTCATATTGTTAAATTATAAAAATTATTAAATTAAATTAATTAAGTTGGAAGTTAAGCCTCATAGAAATTATTTTCCAAGTAATAGTCAACCTCCTAAGATTTATAATATTCTAAAAATAAAGGAAGAATTAAGCGATCATGGTGAATGTCCATGAAGCCAGTTATTACAGTTTCTTCATATGTTTATTTATTTCAACGTCCAATTATATCAAAGGCCGTACTTTTAATTTTTTTGATCAGTACTTTTGAAATATTTCCTCGGTGAAGGTTTACGTATTAAGTTCCTCTTTCCAGTTCTTAAATTACCATCGTCATAATCATCATTAGTACCATTACCATCAATTGTTATTATAGGATTTTTCACAACTTCTGTTATATCTAATTCCATGTCTCAAAACCTTTTATAACTTTCATAAGTAAAGCAGAAATCTGCGAACATTTCAATTGAATAGCCATACGTACGAAGATATTTGAGATTTCGTAAAATAAGAATTTTCAAGAAACGAATATAACAATTAGAAAAACCGAAATTAAGTTACTTTCATCTACGATTCGCCCTTGTACATTTTGTAAATCTTCAGCATCCTATGCATGCATCTCGTCTCTTCCTTCTTCCAAACTTCCTATATGAGTTAGTACCTTTCTCCACACCCAGATATTTTTCTTCCCTTGAATCGAGGCTCTATCAAGTTAGTGCTACGAGAATTCTTATTTTGCCTTCTCGACAATTGACCCATGTTGATTTTCCTTTAATTTATTTTTTATTACAGAATTCTCACAAAACAAGTTGACTCCATTCACTCATCTTCCGCTCATCACCACAGTTCCCTAATTCTTCTATAACTCTGTGTGCATGGTTGTTTTCGAAGTCAGCGCTTTATCCAATGATCTCTCCTGCATTATTTTAACATATTTCACACCTACAGCTCTTTTATAGCACCATTCTTGCTCTACAGCACCTCCTTTGCTTTTAATATTTGTTGCAATATAATTCTTCAATTCCTGGGTATCTCAATTCCCTTATATTTCAAACACCACTCCACTACAATCCATACCACTCATTCCACTATCTCAGGTCTTGAGAGGTCGAGAAATGAGCGTTAAGAAACCTACGATGGTTGGGCGAGAATGCGACTTATATGTATATTGTCTGAGAAGATTTGTATGCCAGTTTGAGGTCATAATTAATCATTCCGATTTATATTTTAGGGGAAAGAGCACTTGAAAAACAATTTTTTTCAGCAAGTAGGTAGTAGTAGTTTTGCGATTTCAGTTACAAAGCGCCAATTATAACCATAGAATGGCGGAGGGATACGCCTCAATTATTAAATATATTTAGCAACAGAAACATTTGCAACATCTGTAGCAGGTCGGTAGTACGTTATTTTAATTTGTAGTAGCATTTTAATAACGGATTGATGATTTGGCCTTAAACCGTTTGATTTTTGAATTTATGAAACTTTTAGGCTGCAGATTGAAAAAGTGGCGATTTATTTCATTCTTATTTAACTTTTATTCGCGTAAATGTGGGCGACGTATTTTAAATAATACACGAACTGGATTGCAATGCAAAGAACGTCAAAATAGCATCCTTAAGCGTAAATGTCATATTATGAAGTCGATAAATTCGGAACATGTATGTTGATATAAAACAAGTACAGATCATGTGACTTCGATTGGAACAAGTAGCGTTTTAAGCGATTCAATTGCAAAGTTATGTAAAGATAGTGAACAGTCACACTTGGTCCCTTTTCTATTTTGGTGAATACTAAATCATATAAACTTATATAAACGCAAATGATAATAATAGTTTTAATCAGTTTGCACTTCACATTTACATTTATTATCGATTTAACTGTGTTAAATGTGTATACAAGTTTATTTTATAAATTTTTGTTCTGAGGAATAAAAGTAAATGTGAAATTTTCGCTGCTATTGATTTGAATTATACAAATATCTAATTTTCTTACACTGAACAAAACCGGTATAACGTCCAATGGTGGGCACAGTAAATGTGCTGTATTATTATTAGTGCTTCCATAATTTGTAAAGTAAAGCAATATACGTCCTAACTGTTTGTCAAGTTCTCTTAACTTATACGTTAAGAAAACTTGTCGAAATTGATTTGATATCCACGTATGGAATAAAGATTAAACAATATTGAAAAAGTATTTAAACATAAATCCTTGCTTTGTAATTAATTTAATTAACTAAAAGTTTTCATAGTTGTTTTGATATTGCGATTTTGTTAAATTGTAAGATTACCTTTCGGATTGCCTTATAAAATCATAGTTCCTGCTAGAGACGAATGGGAGCGTAAACAAGTGGCCCTATTACAGGCAGATTCATGCTGGTTCACGGATGGCTCTAAGACAACTGCAGGAGCAGGGGCTGGGGTTTTCTACCGCAAACCAAGGACATAATTAGAATACAGCCTTGGCAAGCATGCAACAATTGAACAGGCAGAATGCCATTGAAATGTGCACGAGAGAGCTATTAAAAAGCCCTTAGCAGTACAGGACAATAATTTTTTTTCTGACAGCAGAACAGCACTGCAAGTCCTTGCTGACAATCAATGTACGTTGATGTCGACCAAGGACTGCCGCGTAGTGCTCTCTCAATTAGAGAGATCCAGCAAGGTTAGCCTGGTCTGGATACCCGGACACGCTGGAATAGAGGAAAACGAAGCAGCCGATGTCCTGGCAAAGAGCGGAGCTAACTGGGAATTTATTGGTCCAGAGCCGGCTCTTAGGATTACAAGAGACCTCGCCAGAAGCTCAAATAAGAGCTGGATGGAGCACAAGGTACTTGAATACTGAAGGGGCCATCTGTTGAACGTACCAGGACACTGTTGGGTTTGGGCAGGAAAAACCTGGCTAGAAGCGACTAAGGCATCACATGCATAGGTTGGGAGTGGCTGAGGCCACCGATTGCCGACTATGTCTTGAACTGAGGAGACAACAGAGCATGTCATGTGTGCCTGCCCCGTTGGGGACCAAATCAGGTTCCTAGTTTTTGGTGAGGCAAACTTTAGCTGTGCCACTTGACAAAACTTGAATTATAAATACTTGTGAGCCACAATAGACTCTTGCGGTCGCAGTGGAGGAGCGATTAAATGCCCCCGCATTATGACTAAGACCAAGTGCACCATTTGCTTTTATTACAGCTTTTAACTTTTCAGAGCATACCAGTAAACATATTATGCATGTGTACACGTTGCTTCAATTTTTCCCAATATGTATACCTTTGGGGTGTATTAAGCTGGTGGTGCATATGATCATCAACCTGCTTGAAAACATATCGTCTATCAACTTGAAAACAACCCCATAACATGATCGATAAAGTAATAAACACGTTTGACTGTTGAACAATCAAACATAGTGGTCAATTTTCATTGTGTATCTTTTCCTATAAACCTCCTCTCGTCCGTCAGGTTTTCCTGTTACACTAACTTTCTTTTGAGCAAAATCATCATTGTATAAAGTTGTGCACTAACAATTTCTAATAGTTTGCTCATTTCCGTTGAAAATGTTTCTGTTATATCCCCGACTAACTCCTGGGCTGATAACTTTGATTTTTTTTGCTTACACTGTATCCGTCGCGAGCAATCAGCTTCCAAGGATAACCTTAGAGGATTCGACATTTTAAACGAAATGGTACTTTTAATTATTAATAATATACTGAATTTTCCTGTTGTTTTTTTACAGGACATTTCATACTTCAGAATTTTATCTCATATTTTCCGCACTGCTAAATTTCGAATCTCTGTGCATGTAATTAAACATACTTAATAAGTTGTTAATGCCATAAAAAAAGTGGAATCTATTCAAAGTAAAATATACGCAAAACGCAATTTGTTTCAGAAAATGGTAAGCATATCGACACTTTTTGGCTAACTGTACATAGTGTAGTAACTTAAAACTAGAAGCAATAAACGAATCAATCGCATTAAAAGATTGGCTTCCTTGATACAGAGAGTTTATGGCGAGCGCTCAAGAATGCATGAAAATGGCATTACTTCGGGTGCGTCTAAAAAAAGAATGGATCTCAGCGATATACAACAGTACCGCAGATGACTTGAAACATATATGGCTATAGCACAAATTCAGCTGAATCAGCAATTAATCAAATTAAATAATTGAACAAGCGATGGTTCTTGCATATTATAAATTATGTATGGGTTGACGGCTATGTTTCCCTAATACACAACTTAATAACATTTTGATGATACAATCATGAACTGATTGACTTTAGTTCACGTTTATGTGAAAGTACTTTCCAACTTGGAAATTCAAAGTGATTTTAGTTGTTAAAATGAATTCTACAGTCGTACGAAATGTATAGTTATATTAATAGTTTAGTAGTGATTTGCGTTGCTAAAATTACGTTTTAAGGCACGGGTGCTATTTAAAAATTTTAGGGCAGAGAAATATCAAATTCTGACATAGAAAAGTATTCGTCAATGCAGACAAGAACCGATCAACATTTCATTTAATAAAAAATAATTATCAGCTGCCGAACTGATATTTACACAATATTACTTTAAAAGCGGTATTAACCATTTCTTAAGAAATTGTTGCACGATCTAACCGTCGTAAGTCTTTAAACTGTTCATGTAATAACGACAGGCTTTTTAGACTTTTATTTGAAAATATCATGAACATGTCATCATAATATAAAACTTTTCAATCTTGCTTTTATTTTTTGAGCAATTTGAACATTCCCTAAATAATGAGCATTTATATTCATTTCGGGTAGTTATTCAATTGTAATTGTAATTCAATTGAGTATTGTTGCATTGCTACAGCCTACATTGGAAACTCAATTCCATTGCAATGTCAATGGACAAGCATTAGATTGTTTTCTACGTCAAAGTTTGGAAAGTTGTCTATTACAGACGGGGAATATTATTGTAGTATTTCCACGAGATAACATTTCAGACGTAGAATGTATACAAACTGCAAAAGTCGTTGATTTAAATTACAAAAATTTGTTTCTAAATGAATTTAAAAAGTTATGTTGGTCAAAGAAAAGTTCATTGCGTTGTGAACGCAATCAATGCAGTTTGTATATTTTTTATAGCCAACGGTCAATAGAGCTATACATTACCATAACGATTTTCTGAAGTAAACAAACATTTTATCTTACAGTGAAAACCAAATACTTTATCTGCCGCTAATATTTATCTACTGTTTGACATTAATCAGAAATCGCCTATCACTATCATGGCTCCAACAGTAAAAGTTTTGTCGCGAATTATTTGTTGAAAATAATGGAAGAAGACATTTAGTGCACGTCGCCTGGTATTCAGAAGAAGTCGTTAGAGACGTGTTTTGAAATTGTACAACAAAAATCAGTAGAAAAATACAATGGCCAGTATTACATATTCATGGAGTGGTGCAGAAAACACGGAATTACAGAATATAGTGAAAACGTTTCACTGGCGCATTTTTTTAATTTATCGAAACGGTTCTTCGATGTGGTCGTATTATTCCATGGTAAAAGCAACCTTTTCAGCAAAAATGACGTTATCGTTAGTAACTATAAAAACTTACGACCTATTTAAAAAAGGATCTAATCATATTATAAAAAATTCAAAAATTCTTTCACTAGAAGAAATATGTACATTTTTACCAAATGCACCGGATAAAATCTACTTGATGGTGAAGGTCATTTATGCAAACTTTTCAAAACCAGTTTGATATGAATTATTATTTTAGAAGATTGTGTTGTGATTGGCATTGCTGGGAGTTGCCGTAATGATGAACTTCTGAATATAAAAGTAAGCGACACAAAGCACAAATAAACAATTCAGTATGTACATTTAACTAGAGCAAAGACGAACTGGCCTCGACTATTTGTATTCACTTCGGAGATTGAAGAAAAAGTGAAATTCATAGAACTATTCAACAAATTTTTAGCTCTGCGTCCTAAGCAGGTGCTTCGTGGTCGATTTTTCCTAACTTATTGAAATAGCAAATGCACAGTCCAGGTAGGTGAAATCCATACTTTTGTAAATGTAACAACTATCTGCATTTGCCAGAACCGTTTCATTATACAGGACATTGTTTCCGACGAACCTCTATTTGCCAACGTGGGCTGCGTAAGGAAAATTTTAAACGCCACGCAAGGACGATTTTAGGTGAAAGCCTGTCACTGGTATTACCAATAATAATTCTACCCAAGATTCATATAATCACATTTTAACGTAAATAAGAATCCTGAAATATTTTCAATTCAAACTCCTTCAACTTCAGGGTTTATTTTTTATAATGCGTCAGGGTGTACGTTCTCGTTTAATATAACAAATAATAAGAAGATTTGTTTGTATTCGCCTCGCTCGCTCAGCTAATAATCTTAGACTCATTCGATAAAGAATCACTTGGCACATAAATAACTATTGTAAGAGTCTGGTAAAGTTTACCGTCCTAGGCAGGTAATAATAGGCTCGTATTAACTCAGTCTTATGCTTTTGACATTATTTCACAGTTTCAGGGTAAATATATTACTATTACTATTCTGCATAAAACGAATAAGTTATTTTATAAGAAAATTGATGTATAAATAGCATTTCATTAATAACCCAACAAGGTGTTTTCCGTAATAAAAGCGATGATTGTAGGTATGCCAAGTCGATTCGAGTAAGAAACGATTGTAGTATTGACATATTAGCTCTTAGTATCGTAATCTAACTGCAACTTTTATCCCTCCTGGACGTCTTTTCTAAAGACATGAAAAGTTGTACATCGCTGTTTAATTCTTTCGTAGCTTTCATATTTTACCTCAAGGCATTTTTTTATAATTCGTTTCACATTTGATGCAGGTGCCCGTTTATTGGGATGAGAACAGTCCCGTATTTACTTGCGGTCCTATTTGATCAGATTGTTTTCAACGTTTCCTATGTGCTATACTCTGTTTTTAAACTAGGAGGAGTGATTTAAATTTGCCGCGCTAAAACCTACACCTGCAATTGGTGGAAACCGAGTCTGTTTTACATAATGCTAAGTTGTCTATGTTTTGACATATCAGCTGCCAGTTAACCGTTTTGTGCTCGTAATTTCTTTTTCGTAATTCTAAGAGTAAATAAATCAGTTCTTTTCAGAACTAGCTTTTACCGCAACATATCGTTATATTATTGTGTATATTTTTAAATATGGATGTTGTACCCAGTACAAGTTTCGCGTCAGTTTCACCCCCAAAGAAGCGCAAGCGGTTAGATCTTGGTCATTTATCGATAGCCGAAAAGCAATGCATAGCAAATATATATAAGCAAAGTGTTAAAGATGAACCAAATATGAAAATTTCTGATATCGCATCTAAAATTGGCCATACAATGGGTAAGATATACAACAGCTCAAAAATTATTGTATCAAAATTTAATAATATATTTCTAGGAGTTGCTACATCCACCGTATATCGTACAATAAAATAATATAGGCGGGAAAGGTTATGAGTTCCAAACAGGTTGGAGGACGACCTAAGATTGTAACAACGTACGATTAAGGAATAAAGACCTCTGTGCGCCAAATAATACATACTTTCCTCTATAAAAATTAAATTCCTACATTGAACAAAATTTTAAATGAAGTAAAAGGTCGCCAAAATTTACCGAAGATGATCCGTTCGTCATTATATAAATTTATGAAGAAAATTAATTTCAAGTAAGTTATGTTTGCAATATACATAGATATGACAAACAATAATAAACAAATATTATGCTAAATACCTCAACATTATGTTGTTTCATAGGTATATGAAGAGGAACCGCAAAAGTATATTAATAGAACGTGACGATATCGTTAGATAGAGACAAAAATACTTAAGAGTTATTAAAAGGTGCAGAAGGGAAGGTCGGCCTATTTATTATCTCGATGAAACATGGGTAAATGAAGGTCATACAAAAGAAAAAGTGTGCGTAGACAAAAGCGTCAAAAATCGGCGGCAAGCATTCATTGAAGGATTTACTACTGGGCTTAAAAATCCATCAGGCAAAGGGAAACGTCTTATAATCCTGCACGTTGGGTCTGAACTGGGTTTTGTTGATGGAGGATTGTTGTGTTTTGAAAGTAAAAAGATTGCGGATTACCACGAGGAAATGAACGCAATAGTTTTCGAAGAATGGTTTAGCAAGCTGTTACAAAAATTACCAGCCAATGCTGTAATTGTAATGGACAATGCATCATACCACAGCCGTAAATGTGAAAAAATTCCAACAACATCACCCAGGAAGAAAGATATGCAGAAATGATTACGATTAAAACATATTGAATTTGATACCGATATGGTTCGACCTGAACTCTTACATTTAATACGTTTACATAAAGAACAATATAATTTATACGTAACCGATGAAATGGCAAAAAGAGTAATAAAATTGTAATAAGGTTACCACCATATCACTGCGAATTAAACCCGATTGAATTAATATGGGCTCAAATAAAAAATGAAGTAGCATCCAAAAACCAGACCTTTAAAATCGCAGATGTCAAAGACCTCTTATTGCAAGCAATCCAAAATGTTTCACATATTCACTGGCAAAAATGTATCGAGCATGTCATCAAGGAGGAAGCAAAAATGTGCAAATTGGATGGAATCATGGATGATTTGATAGAACCATTAATAATTTCTCTTGGTGCCGATGGTGACACCAGCTCATCTGAGAGAGAGAGAGAGAGAGAGAGAGACGATGATTAGGCAGTTCTTTTTAATTCACCGTTTTCCCTTGTTTTTTATGAATTTCTTTAAGGATGTTGCTTTATTTTTATAGCTGTTTGTTTTTGCACAATTTATTAATCATTATAAAAAAGAATGTGTATCTTAAACATGTTAATTTATTATAATAGTGTAATATATATTTATGTTTACTGATGTTTTATATAATTTAACAACAAAATTATACCATATTATCCTGTTATTGCAATAATATATTATAGTTAATGTAGTTAAATAAAAAAATCTTTAACGTTAGAACATTAAACATTAACATTAAATGCAATTTATTTTTAGTATCAAATATAAAATATTTAAAATTTGCCGCCTAAATACCTGGTGTATTTTCTGGTGATATTTTCAGTGTAAATATGGCTTTTCAATTTACTCCTCCTAGTTTAAAAACAAACTATAAAACTTTTTAAGTATGTTGACATATGGTGAATTTAATTTAATACAAGTGTCAATTATTACATTGATCGCTCACTTTGATGTAGTACACGATGTACGAATACTGTTATGGATAACAAATAAAAATAGCGTTCTGAAAATTTGCTTTTAGATTTTTCCCTTACGAAGATTCCCACATTTAGTCCCATAGATCAATTAATTAAATCATGGATTAGAACCGGTGGGGTTGGTTAAAATTATTTACGTTGAGTTATTTTCATATTTATACAAATTTAATATATGTTATTGTCGATCCTTTTGTTTTCCTTTTTTATTTCGGGAAAGTTTTCGTATTCACCGCTATTGTTTACCACACGCTGCAGCAGCCAGCGCACACGTCCAGATCGTGTTTCACTCGGCCGGCTTAGCGTCGGCCGGCTTTACCGGAATTACACTTTATACATAAATCTACAAGATACATAACTCTCCGGCGGGATCAGGTCGCATCCCGTTGGCCGCCGCACCGCCAGCTTTGGTTTTCGTATAAATATGATAGGCCGTGCATGCAGACGCGGACCTACCGATACGCTAAACACATCCGGAATTTTAACTGCTGTTTATGCGAATGAATGACTGTACTGTGCGTTTCGCACGTTTCAGATGAGTTTTCGGAGAGAATTCGAACATTTGTGGTTTTGTGCTGGTTAATTGAATATCTCATAGTTTATGACTTATATATAAGTAGAAGAAGTTATAAATTTGAAATGTTTTCAATTCGTGATGAGAAAACTACGAGCATAAGGAAATAATTCGTTCAGACCATGTCGGGCTAAGTTTGTAAGTGGGGTTGTTTTAAATTGCCTCACGTAACCAAATGGCAGAAATATAATTTTTTGCATTGATTTTTTCCTTATTCATAATTTTTTTATATATAGTATTTATGTCGATATAGTGTATTTGCTTTGAAATGGTTTAATTATATCAGAATACAATATTGCATACCCATACATATATATATGTCTTCCGTACAATGTTTTGTATTATACTTTGAATCGTTTTTGAATCTTGAATGTATAGGAGTTATAATAGCTTCGCGGTCACTCCCTTGCAATGCCCCCTTCCCAGAGTTAAATGTTACCAAAAATTTCCTCTTTCCTCCTTGTCCTGAATACTTATTCAGTTCTGCACCTACTTCATCGTCCCCTACTTGTCTGTCTTTATTTAGCCAAGTACTTCTTCGAGATTTTCGTTTGTGCGATCTGCTTCTCTCTATGCTCCGCTTTCTCCCTCTCCTTGTTGCACCTTGTCAGCACCTTGTTGAACTTTTTTACGTTTTCCTTTCTTACAGTTGACCGTTTTTATCGTTCTTCAATAGGTTTCGTTTTCTCCCTACTATTCTTTACATCTTGTAGAACTTTTTTTTAGTGTCGTTAATTATATTTTTTACTTTGGTTCTCCGCTGTTTGTACTTATTGTAGTTTATTGATGTACGTTCAGTAGAAAAACCTTCCTCGGCTTTTTCTATTCTTTTACATCGCTTTAGTTTTCCGTATCAGCAGCTCAATTTTTTTTCTCTTCTCTCATTTTCTTATTATTAAACATATATCTCTTGCTGCTTTAGTTATTGTTTGCTTAGTTATTCCTCATCTGTCTTGTACGTGTTCATTAAGTTCTATGTTATAGGTATTCTGTGCCTCTATGTCTACTTCCTCCATATACATCTCCTTTATATCATTCACCCTTAATACTAATTTTCTTGTATGCTTTGCTGTTTTGTGTAACTGTTTGTGCTAAACGAATATATACTGAGTGACATATAAACAGCACCACCTAGAAGGGGTGGGAATGTTTGGACCAAATTTGGCAAAAATAGTGGACTAGTCCAGGGAAATAGTTGATTAAAATTTGAAACCCAATCATCAAGTAGTCATGGGATTTTTGACGTTTGTGTCATTTCTTAGAGGTGGTGATAGACAAGCAATTATCGAGTCATTTTTTGAATTTGTTCCACTTTTTCGGATCCCTTTCTTTAGTTTAAAGTGTTTCAAGTGTTTAGCGATGCCTAGAGGAAGGAGACCTCAAGTTTACCAGCAGTTTAGTGACTTTGATCGAGGGCGGATTGTTGGTTTACGAGAAGCAGGGTTTTCGTTTAGAGAAATCGGCGACCGTTTGGGACGGCACCACTCAACAATAATGCGTGTTTATCAAGCGTGGTCTGAACACGGGGTTGAACGTCGGAGAAGAGACACTGTGGCTCAAAGACGAACCAATGAACGTCAAGATCGCTGCTTAAGACTAATGGCCTTGAGAGACCGATTCTCTACAACTAGATCAATAGCTCATCAATGGTTAGGTGCACAAGGTCGTCCGATAGGCTTGCGAACAGTTGATCGTCGAATAAGAACCTTTGGCTTGCTGTCTTACCGCCCACATCTTGTGCTACCCCTCACTGCTCAACATCGCCAGGAGCGTTTGGCCTGGTGCACGGAAAGACTTCAATGGAACTTGGAGTGGCATCGAGTTGTCTTTAGTGACGAATCGCGATTTTGTTTAGGAATGCATGATGGTCGGATGACTGTTAGACGAAGACGTGGAGAAGGCGCAATCCTGATTTTTCGATTGCGAGGCATGTTCACCGAACTGTGGAGTTGATGGTGTGGGGTACTATTTCTTACGGCAGTAGGTCACCCTTGCTCTTCATTCGGGGCAGTATGATCGCCCGACGCTACATTGACGAAGTGGTAGAACCACATGTTCTTCCATATGTTCGAGGGCTGGAAAACCCACTTTTCCAGCAATATAATGCACGACCTCACGTAGCAAGGGTTTCTCTTGACTTCTTTGAAGAGGCCAATGTTAATCTTTTGCGTTGGCCGCCAAGATCTCCCGATTTGTCGCCCATTGAGCACGTGTGGGACATGATGGGTAGAAGTTTGAGGAATCTACCGAACCCACCGTTGACAATAGAAGCTCTACGGCATGAAGTACAGGTTGCTTGGGATGCCATACCCCAAGAAGACATTGATCACCTGCTGGAATCAATGCCAAGGGGTCAATGAGTGTATCAGAAGTAGGGGCGGACCAACACATTATTAAAGAAAAATCAAAAAAATGAAGTGTTTTCTATATCAAATTTTAATCAATTGTTACCTTAGACTAGTCTAATGTTTCTGCCAAATTTGGTCCAAAAATTCCCACCCCTTCTAGGTGGTGCAGTTTATATGTCACTGAGTATATTTATCTTATAATATATGAATAACAAATTTTCTTCAACCTCATCTCTTACCACTGGTGGTTTCTTCCGAAGAATATCCACACGATTTGTCTTTAATATTGATGGCATTGGTAGCAGCTTGTCATTATATACAAATGAAGACTAACTACTTGACAATGAAACAATAAATCAGAACTTATTGGGAACCAAAAACTCGAATTAAATTTTTAAAAAAGAATACAATCGCAGAACTAAGCAAACAATACTACAACCAAGGAAACCCAGATTAAGTGATATAAAATTATCAAACAATCAAACAATAATGAACAGGCAAAAATTTTAGAATAAAGCAAATGAAAATGTAATAAATTAAAAATTAAATTAAAAATTAAAAATATCGAAAAATAAAGATAGAAAAATTAATTTATTTCAACAAAATTAAAATAACTGAAACAGAAATAAAAGCATCAACGTGAACAAATCAAAGCAAATGGTTAGCAATATATCGTCATTTTGTATTCGATTGAGAGTGATTCAGTGTGAATTCGACTAAAAGAACGTAACTGTGCATTATCCAAAATATAATTATTCGAAGTTAGTATAGTTAAAGTAATAGATAATAGAATAATTTATAATTAAAGATGCATCTATGTGGAGAACACGTTCCACTTGTTACGTTTAAAATTTAATTTAAAGTATTTCAAAATTATTTCTGCCACGAATATGTTTAAACCTCTTATCTTTTATTTGCTATAGTCACATATTAATAGTTTTCTTAAGAAATTAATTAACGATTGGTAATTATTTTACAGTGGTGGAGACTATGATTGAAATTTAATAAACACCAACGAACTAATTTAATAATTTAATTTCATATATTTAAATTACAATGAGTTCGCTATCTATTCGTTCAGATTTGAAAACAAGAATATCAAACACGAAAGCAAATACACGCACGACGATAAAACATTAAAATAATTTAATAACAAAAAAATGAAATTTGATGCGCGAATTTAACGTTGCGAAATCGTATTTTAAAGTTGTAAAAGTAATGAAGCTTTTACGAGGGCAGCACACACACGCAATGGTTAAATTTTCAGATAATAAAAGCGAACAAAAAACATAAGTCATCTCGCCAAATACCAGTAGGCAATATGAGAACCCATTACACAGCTCTATATAGGGAGGTTTCACGCTTTATATCTCTTTTATTCCCTCTTTTATTTTACGATTATGCCCTGATTTTGTGAAGTAATAATAGTAAAGAAATATTATATTACCTTTTAAATTTAATTTTAATTTAGTGCCGTTCAATGCTAGAGACTATTATTGTTTACTGATATAGTTGATAGTATTTTAAGTAATGTTTTAAATAATGTGTACTATTAAATTTAAATGAATAATTATGCGAAGACGAGTACGAATATTATAATGATAATGATATATCGCGCTCATGGAGATAGTTGAAAGTGATATTGTGTTCGTTTTTTATTAAAACGAACTTTGAAGCCGGGCGCATAGAACTTCATCGTCCGAATGCGATGCGAGCTTAGTAAAATTTAATATAAAAACATATAGTATAAGATTTATGCAGTAGGTAATTTAAAAGTTTATTCGGGGTGAAAATCCATTAGAGAGGTGACGTGAAAAGCAGGGCGGAGCGCTTCTATATTAATTAAGGGCTACCTGTCACTAACCGGCCCGTCTCATGATGGATGACTCCAGGGGCAACTCGTTAACAGTCTCAAGATTTTTTACGCATGAATTCATACATAAATACAATGAATAATAAAAATTTACAAAATCAACTGAATGTTTTGTTTATAAGAAATGTAATTCATTGATAATATTAAAAAAATTACGATTGTGGTACAAATTTTTACAATTAAATTTCCATTTTGTTCCACATAACTTATTGACATCAAAGTGAGAGAAATGCTACCAGCATCTCTTCACGTACACACACACACAAATATCTATATATATTGGTTTCATAGATTCTCGCGGGAAAAATTTGTTTTTTCAGGTTCGCAGGTAATGAACTGCGTACCGTTTTAATAATACGCGGTTCATCACCCGAGAACCAGGAGAAACAATTATCTGACGTTCTTCTTGCAGATGACTATTTTACACCGCATGTGGTAAAAGTATTGTTTGAGTAGACCACTTGAATGTAGATGGATGGATCAGAATGATCGCCATAAGTACAAAATATCCAAAGAAGAAAGACACGTTCAAGATATATTAAATATAATATTTATACCAAGAAAACTAAATTTGCTATAAATATTTCTTATCTTATTTCTTAATCATTAATTGAAAGTTGTTTTGACGCAAGGTTCTGCAAGTAAACATAAATATAAGGGTAAGATACACGTAGTAGGATATGTACCGAAGGACTCGACTAGGATATTCCACAGATTTGTATGAATTATTCGGGAAATTCTCATTGTTTTGCTATGAACGTACCTATTATTTCCTTAATAGGTACTGTTTCATAGATGGGGTGAAATGTAAAGCAATATATTTATGCAGTTTCATAAACGGCTGATATATATATTGATTATAATACAACTCCCATAACCTCAAATCAAACCTCTTCATTTATGTAAAATTACCGAATATCGACGACACTGCTGGACCTGATACCGCAAAGTCTTTGCTAGAGCTATATTCAGCTGGGCGTACTCTTTATGAAAGTAATACCAGTAGATTCAGTGTTTATTTTCAAACCTAATAATAAATAAATCCTCACATATTTCGCTAGTCACACTGAATTGATTGCTATTTTAATGTTTTTTGTTTGCATATTACTACAATAACTACTGTTGCAAATAGCAACTGAAATTTACAAGAATATTTCTTTATAATACGCCACTGCATCGATCAATCTTAAAAAGTTCAGTTTTATTGCCCGTTCTTTGGCCGACGCGTGGCCTACTATTTGCTCACTAATGCACCGCTGACATTCGCCAATCATTTCCTTCCTGCTTGGGATGGATATAATAGGACGATCCATAAATAAAGAAAACTAAATATTTGTGAAATAAATATTTACTGATAAAGCACAAATATTTCGCTATAAAATAGGAGTAGTATTTTATTAAGAAATTAAAGAAAAACGTCGTTTGGAAAATGTAAACACGTTAATTGAATATTAATTGCAATTGAAGGGTAGTTTAATAAATGCATTTACGTAGTTGTAGGTGCAGTACCTGGGCATGGGTACTTTGAAACAAATGTAATAACGCGGTAAATATCGAGCTTTTCTATCTTAGCTACTGGTGCAATTGGACCTGGCGGTAAAAAATGATGTGTGTTCAAAAGATAAGGCAACAATAACGGTAGTATTAAGCCATGAAAGTACGCAATCAATGTAACTAATTACATATATAAGATCAGGACCGCAATTATGAAAAGCATAATGGGTAGGAATAACTTTTTTGTTGATGGTATACATATGGGTTGATATGCAGGAGAACAGGAAGAACTTCAAATCAAGTTCAATTCATTTGATGAGGAAGCCTTGCAACAATTAGCAATAAAGTATAAAAATAAAATAAGTATCGAATATACTTAGAGAGATAAAGAGTGATCGGCAGGGAGAGAGAGGGCGGAAGAGAGACAGGGAGAGAGAGAACTAGGAGAGATAGAGAGAGATCGAGAGGGAGGCGGGGAGGAATTGATTGATTGAATTACGTTTATTTAGCTTTCACAGCTATTTTAATACTATGATCCGTTATTCTTGATTGATGTTTCACCTGAAACTGTACATTTCTATTCGAAAATACAAGATATGTAGTTGTTGTTCTGCGTTATCCTCTTATACTGCTTTATTCTTAGACTCATCATTCTTAATATTAATTTCCTATTGCAGAACGAGTTTATCCATACATCTATGTTAAATATCCTAGTATTACACAATCTTATTTTATTATTATAACGTCCGTTACATCCCTTCTGTGTCTCATAAATTCTGCACTGAATGGTGAATGGTACACTACTATTATTACTCCTTTATATATGTTATAATTAACTCCGATTGCTCCACTCGAACAGTTTGATTTTATTTTGCTCTTCATTGTCATCTGGTATTTAATATCATCTCTTACATATATTGTAGCTATTGTAGCTCCTCCTGTGTTCGTATTTTCTACATCACACTGCACATACAGTTCTCTATCTCCAATTTCAGCACCAGCATCTCCGACAACTCTATAATAGCAGACCTTATTCTGTCTACTACTTTGACGTGACGTATCTTATCCTTATATGCTAGTAGTCTTTGCGCATTTTTTGTACCAAATGGTCACTACCGTCTATGATTGCTTTTTTACCCATTCCGATCTCATGTTTTCTTCTTGCATAACTGTGATGGACATTTTCGATCAATAGCACTATGTTCGACATTTATATTCAAGTTAAATGCCTGTTTTTTATCCTTAGACTTTACACACTTACTCACATTTACATTTATTTGTAGCAGGTTTGTTCTCTGTTGCAATTCTGTGCTATATGACAGAAGTTCCAGCATTTAAAGGATTGGTTTTACGTTGACGTGATTGAAAGTCAAGTATTTGCTTCATCCCATATGAGCTTACGATTATTCGGTAGCTCGTCGTGAGTTACCTCATCCACTTCTAATATTATTGAGCACTCTACAGTTCCCCTTCTAATTAATAATGTATCTTGTCAAATCTGACAGCAAAATGTAAAATTTACACGAAAGATGGTCTAATCTTACACCTCAATGGTGCAGTGAACATTAATTAAAACAGGTCCATGAAGACTAACTGGTGGATCGCTAGACAATATTGTTTCTGGGTTATTACCATTCGTCAGATTTGACAAGATACATTTTTAATTTGAATTGTTTTTGAACTTAATTGCAGCAATCCTTTTATATGTTGACACTGGACGTTTGACAGTCGTCTCTTGTTTAGTCTCCGCAAGGTGTTAGACAAGGTATCGTCTCGTCAGTGTTCTGTTGACAGTGGTTCGTTAGGAGTGATTGGCTCGCGCCAAGAAGTTTTGATGGCCACTACATGTAAAGGTATTTCAACAACTAAGGTTCTTGGTAATCGCTACTGACGAAGGGTAATAACCAATATTGTCTAGCGATCCACCAGTTAGTCTTCATGGACCTGTTTTAATTAATGTTCACTGCACCATTGAGGTGTAAGATTAGACTATTTTTCGTGTAAAGTTCCCCTTCTATATCTTTCATGTCCACTTCCTTTGTTTATTCTTGTCACTATGTTCATCTTTCTTCCTTCCGTTTCCTCAATTCCATTCTGCGTCTTAATTGTGTGAATTAGTTCTTCATCGGATAGGTTTCGATCTTCTTCCTTCACATTCACTAATATTATCTTCGGCTTCATCTCTGATGGCTCAGTAAATTTAAAACCCTCACATATTTTATCTTGCACTGTAGCTTTTCTACCTCCGATTTACAGCCTATGATCACAGTTCCTTTACCTTCTTTCTTCAGTTTCGTTATTTCCATCCCCATACTCTTTTATCGCCCTTTTTGTGACTTTGGATATTACAATAATCACCATTTCTTTTTCTTTTCTTTCACTACTTCACTGTAGGTTGGTTTTTCGGCACTCGTAAATTATCCCTGTATCATTCTTCTATCTGCTGCTTTACACCTATTATTTCCGCCCCCATTATTTTCTTGATCATCTACTTTACTTCATTTCTACATGCGATTTCGTCCTTCATTGTTTTCGCTGTCTAAACAAGCAATTTTCATGTCGACTGTTGCTAATGAACTTATACATCGGCTTACATCAGTAGATTCCGTTGACGCCAATCGGTCTCAGCCACCACCTGTTGCCGGAATCAGTGGCATCGGGACTTTTTCATCTGCACTGATTTTCTCAAATGGCGAACAGTTTTTGACAAGTATATAATAGCACTATCTGGGTCTTAATCTTGTTTTTTGCAAGCGGTGTACCGATAATCGTCATAATCACCTTGCTCCTTATCGACATATATATTTATCCATATCGATCATAGGAATCGTGCTAGAGTGAGAGAGAGGGATATAGTGAGAGAGAAAGAGGGGGGAGAGCACTACAGGAACTTTACACGTTGAAAGATATAACACCAAAATAATAAAGAGCGATGAGATGACCGTATAAAATATCGAACTGAGCAAGGAAATACATTTTTTGGATTTAAATCTGTGGAGGATTGTTCCATACTGCACTTAAATGATGGTAGACAGGTAAAAGTAGGGCATACTAAATTATTAATTTACAGAATTCCATAGAAATAATATAAAATTAAAGAGAAACTCCCATCACACCCATTAACAAAAAAAAAATTACGGAAGCCTAGTTTTAATATGGTGTATCTAATTATAAAGTAATATAATTACGGCTGTATGGTTTATGAAATTAAAATAAAGCATCACATTCACTTAAAGCAATGCATGGCGACTCGATAACCAGTCAAATTTCATTAATTTAAAGTTGTCATCGATCTTTACTTGTGACGGTCCCTTCTCTATCGCTATATAATTCGTGTTTCTATACTCTTTTCTTGGAACATTACCGGAAAATAGAGTTCATTTCTCAAATATATAATTTCCCCCCACACTTGGCAAGAACTTGAGACAGAAACAGAGAAGCATATAGTTAATGGAAGTCCGTGAAGTCGCTAATGTTACATCGTGTCGTTTTATTTTTATTCTCCACTCCTCGTTCTCTCCCCTCCACTCCTCGTTCTCTCCCCTCCACTCCATATCCTCAACCTTCTCGTCGTTTTGTCCGCTAACTCCCTCTCCAGCCCTCGACTGCTCACCTTTCCTGTAACATGTCAATTTTGTCACTCAACTACCCTCCTTTTTAACTCCCCTAATATCCGGACCGCTTCCCCATTATCTCCCAATGCCTTCCTCCCTGCCCTCCCGCTCATCCTCCTTGCTCCACCACATTTCTTCGCACTCCCCCCACCAATGCTTCCATCCATCCCTTCCCTTCCCGCATGTTTCACATCTTTTGTATTCTTTGCCCATCCAATATTTATTTGCCTTCTCCTCGTTCCCGCATATATACCTCGCTATTAGCTTCTCTTCACCCGCCGTTTTACCTCTGTGCAAATACCTTGGCGTCCTCCCAAATGTATGTATTGCTCTGTGCCTCCCATTGTACGTTGCCCCCTTATCTTCCCTTCTCTTTCCTGCGCTTCCGCCTGCTTCCATCTCTCTACCATCTCCCTTTCCATCTGTCTCCCTCTCCTCATTTCCACCTCTGCTGTCGACGATTTATATTAAGACAGAATTGAAACCGCAAATGGTTTGATGTGGAGGGAAAAGGTAAATATACTTATGAGATGAAAAACATAATTTTTATCGGAGGTTACACAAACAATATAAAAAGAAGGATGTGTTTTTAAGATTGCTCAGACTTATTTGAATTAACAAACTGGATGACTGGAAAGAAAAAATATGATCATTTGAAACACGTTTAAATCGTCGTACAGATTGAAAAAGAACAACATTTATTATTTTTCTTAAGAAATATAAAGAAAGACAAAGTACTAGAAACTTATAGGAAATTTGGGTTAAGAAACTATGACTAAATAATGAAATCGATTGTAATGAAGAAAAAATTACAAGAGCGTAGTTTGACTAAACATGTAAACAAGAATTTATGAGTACTACAGTACTACGAGAAATATTGTTGCAAACCAAAAATGTGAAATTTGGCAAGACGTATTACATGAAATAGAATTACTCCACATGAATAAGAATTATTTGTAGGTGGAATTGAAATCTGAGAAAAGAGATTGTCGACAGAAGACTCTGTCCTACAAGATTACGAAACGAGACGTGGCCAAGAATTTTAGAGCTGTGGGAATCATATTTGATGGATTTAGAAGAGAAGGTTATTTGGGAAATGACAAGTTTGTAGAATAAGCTTGAAAATTAACGAAAGACCAGGAAATACCGAGCTAACAGCAGAAAGATAGAAATTTATGGAATGTACATGGACCCCAGGACAAAATCCCTTAAGTATGGATAGACGCTGCGAAAATGCGTTTCTTATCGTATCATTTTTACATTATCTTATTTATTCTTTTTTTGCATAGGTCTCTTCAACTGTGTACCAGTTAAATTGACACATTATTTTAGTATGGAACTGGTCATCGCAAACTGGACATCATACTACAAAGAGATTCTGCGCCAAACATGCGAGAGTGCAATGGATGGTCGAAAGCCGAGCGCGTAAGCGTTAAAATAAAAAGGGAAGCGGAGTTTTTTCTGTACGATGCGCCGGTCCATTATCTTTTAGCACATTAGCCGTCGCCCCCGTGAAATATGTATAATAACACCATGCATTATATAGTAGCACCCTACCCGAAGGGGCACACATCGACCGTTACTAACGCTGTTATCATAGTTTTATTTGGGCTGTTTCAGCCCGGCTCGTAATTGTGCTAAATCAAAAAATCTTCTTAAATATGAATAGGCAATTTTCGCACGTCGACAGTAATTGCATATTTTATCTAATGCAACAGTTGTATTCAATAATATTGTGTACTGAAGGCGGCCGAGTCACTCGCTCTATGCCATTTAATAATTGTTGAGGCAATTACTAGGGTATAATTAAATATTAATTAGCTGGATTTAATTTAGTAAATTTAATTAATTTGGCTATAATTTAGTCATAGCATGTATACGTTTTGTTGAAATTTTAATATTATGCATAAAATATTTCGATGTTTGAATGCGTTGAATGAATGAGGGAGGAAGAAATAAGAATTAATTCAACTTCGACATTATTATTTTATATCGTCTCCCTACTTCATGTATGTTTCAAAATAAACATTTTATTTTGCAAAACTGCAGTTTCCAGGTAAAATCAATTTTAACGCTACAAAATAAAATATTGTGAAGAGCTAGTAAGTATTCGCTGTTTGCACAGTCTGTACAACTTATTTATACAATATAAATAATATAATATAAAACATGTTCCAAAAGCAATCCTGAATGCCGCGACTCCAAATCGGCGATAAACATTAGCACGAGTATTCCAACACCAACACCAATATAGTATTTTAACATATTTGATTTATTTACAAAAAAATACAATACCGTATACGTGTGTGGCAGAAATCGTTAAAAATATTTACGTGTCGCTATTTTTGCCACCAATAGAACGTACGATAAGATAATTGTTGTCTAATGACACGAGGGGCGAAATAAATTCAAAGTATGATAGCGTGTGTAACAAAATTTTTGGGAAAATTTTTCGAATTATTGTTTTTGTATTAAAAATAAAGCAATAAACTTACCATTGGATATTGAGAATCTCAAGTTTCGTCAAGTTTCTTCTGTAGTTTTGTATACAAAATTTTAGAAAAGGAATGTGAGGAAGGTTGAATGAATCTTCCCAGGACGGGTCGCCCTTGAGTTTTGAATCATGCTGGACTTCATTGAATCTGCAAGAAATAGAAAATGAGTTTCAACGAGAAGATTAGGCCGAAGATTTCACATTTCCCACATGACAGCCAAGATGGAAATTAGCAGAATAATTAAAAATTACTAATTACGTAAGTTATATGAAAAATGCGAAATTTGAGGACAAGGTAGTAGACCTTATGTGGGGCGAGTTAGGAGCGAAGCAGACATTTATATTCAAAGATGCATCTCCAATGAATTTTGTTCAAATGCATCATGTTAATGATAATATTATGTTCTAGCCGGATCTGGCATCATACCATTATGCAAGAAGAACCCAAGATTGGGCAAGGCAACAAAATATCACATGTGCACCTAAAGAGAATAAGCCCACGAATGTTCCACAAGTACGTCCTATAGAAGTTAAAATAGTAATTTAGGCTTTGCTCAGTAGAAAAGTTTACGATGATCGGTGGAAAGCCCAAAATTGGAGTACCAAAGAGTTACATGGAATGGATTACATTATAAAAAGAATTGCATATAAAACTAGGAAGAATAACTGTTATGCAGTCAGTTATTTAATTATTCACCTATGTAGAGGAAGCGAAAGGGTAATTGCGGCAGAATCGTAAGCGTTGGCCACCAAATGAAGAAAATTCTTAAGAAAATATGGTTTTTGATTTTTTTGCATGCTGTACGAGATCCTGGTATCATACTGTTAATGCTTTACAGGATCAGTTCCCCTTTATAATACGACGAAAGGATGGAGTGCATTGTAATCATCAATTAAATAATTTAGTTCACGAGCGATCCAATAATGCCTATAAGTAGCTAGATGGATAAATTGTATGGTTTTGTTGAAATTAGAAAGAAATTCTTGCCTAAAACGCTTAAGAATTAATTTTTCATTTTTCTGCCATAAATGGAAGGACAACAACATAAACCATATAGTGTTAGACAATAATAGCAAAGAAGTTCTATAACGATGAGGGAATCTCGTAATATCTTGCTAAACACTTTTTTGGAAATTGAATATTTGCAATCTTCGTTAGTGTTGTTACAACTAAACATTGTACTGTTCTTAAATTATAAAAATATAGTATATGATATTAATGACTTAAAGTGGGTGTATATGGTTTTAACACGCAGAGCTTATGCCCGTGTGTACCATTTGCACTTAGCAGATAATTATCCCTTAAAGTTTTAGTTCCATTGCACAGTTGTCAAGTGAATTTTCGCACGAGCATCTCAACTTAAGCCTGAAAACATCTCCGCTTAATTTAAGTTTCTGAAATACTTAATCGCGGGTTACATCGACGTCGGAAAGCAATATTTTCATTTATTTTCCATTTAGATTAACGAAAGAAACTGTGATGAATGTATTGAGCCAAATCGAATAGAGACTTGAATTTCCATATGACGCGTATGTTACATATTCACTTAAAACAATTCTTCAAGGTATGTGATAAAGTTAATTTTAGGAATGATTATGTATCAACTACATGTAGAATCATAACGGAACACGCATACAATTTCTTTCATCTCGTCAAGGTTTTGAGAACTGCAGAATAAATTTTATGAGATAGTAATTTTTCCTAGAATAATATGTGACATTGATGAATTCATGTAAAACCTGGTGACGGTTACAAATATACAAATGGAAAACGTCACATATGATTGTATGTGGGGAGGATGCAGAAAAATTTTCAGACAGCAGGTGAGTGTAAACTAATGTTGCTCGTACATTACAATTGGTAACAAGTGAACAGTGAATATGACTGTCATTTGACATTTGTGAATATGTTAGCTGTGACTGTAGCAACGGCTGTTCTTCATAATAGAGATAATAGAGATATAGAGATAATAGGGATATGGCTAAAGAAGAACCTCCGGTACTTGAAGAAATCGAATAGCTAGTACGATTTATACAACCTGCGGGTGCTAATGTTCAAATGCAAGGATGGTGGCCAGAAACAATTAGGTTGAGAATTATTTCTCTATAGCAATTAATATGAAATAAAGAAATATATTTTTGTAATTATTTATTATATAGTTGTTCCTATTTTAGCTGAATGTCTAGTGGAGCGACTTCCATCTTCACATCTTCCAGCTGTGAATATTGCTTAGATATATTTGGTGTACGCAGATTCCTTGCAAAAGATCTTCGCCTCTGGGTCCATTCTCTGATGATTGCTTTAATTCTTAGAAACTGGGGTCAGTAGATGGGTTGTTTTGTAATCACACCAGTTAAAGTTGCTTACGTCGCGTTCCGTGGTCAACTGTAACCGAGCAAACGTTCGTAATTCAATGCTAATAGAAAATATGACAACGATAAAGGACCTGTAAACTGTCATTGTCATGTAACACCTGCTCAGTATGTATCTCCCATTGGTTCATTGTGCAATGGAGACATTGTGTTATTTCTGAGGAGGTAATTCGGGTTCACTTAATCCTGATAGTGATCTACCACCCGCAAACATGCATTTCGTGCCATACATGGATATTTTGGCCATTGCACTCAATGCCATTTCCTCACTGTGCGAGTTTCTCACTTGCCACTGCACTCCGCCTATGCTTTTCTTAAAGAGTCAGTAGTGCTACCATCGTACGAGGTAAAGCCGCAAAATTCTTTTCGATTTCTTGCCACGCCTCTTCCTTCTCTCGCCTCGTTACGCCATTGTTAGATTTATTCTCTATCACAGACTTACAATCTGTTAGCAAAGTCAGATGTATTTCTTCGTTGGTATAATTTACACTGCGTTGCCTTTTCTGGCTCTCATCCATTTCGCAAGTTTTTCAACAAAGAAGTAACACAAAGCGGTCTAACAGAGGTTGCAATGCGTACTGCAACTTTAGAACCCGAAAATACTTTAATGCCTGGTTTCACAAACGATTGTCAAATGGTTAATTAGTTAACAAGCCTTTAACAACTCGTTATTGTTTGTGAAATCCAAAACAATGGCTATTTTTCTTTTAATGGTTCGTCAAGGTAATCAATCGTCAAATATTTCACGATTGATTAAAGATTTGTTAACGAATTGTCAAACTTTTGACGATTCGGTAACAAGCTGTTAACGACCGATTAACGTTTGTGAAACCGGGCATAAGTGTTCTTTATTTGACATACAATGTTGACATACAATGAGTGGTACAATATGTGTTATTGTTAAGTGCAACTTAGTTTCAAGTTGCACTTACCAAAGTTGCAATTTGAAGGATAATTGATGCAAGCGAACATTTGTCCCTAGTTTCTTTTATTTACCATCATTGACTCTTCGTTTCTTACTGCACTATGAAATAGTGTTATTTGTTCAGCTTTATTATTTCAATTACATGATATACATTCACTAGTTTATAAAGTGTTCCTATTTCAGTTGATTTTTCCATAATAATTTATTTTCTTATCGTCAATTTTGCAACATTTCTTTTATTCTAATTTGAAAATGATAATTTCCTAGTTGCGACCTGCACTACTCCCTTTCAAGCGTTGCATATTAAAATGTGTTATTATTACAACGAATATTTGTTTCTATTCGTTTTAAAAAAATTCTACTTTCCCAAAAGTTTGCAAATCAAAAATTTAATGTTCTATAAGCAATTAGAGGTTCATGATACAAGTTCGCAAGGTATTATTTTTTGGCGAGATTACGAAATTGATTTTGTTGCGCGATAAATTTGTAGAAAATTAAATATGATAAATGACGTTGCTCGAGTTGTAAAATTTATGACAATCAACCAAGTGCCGTGACCTATTGCCAACTATTGAGTTGAATAAGAGGAGCCTACAATGTCCACAATGGTTATGTTCACTAAAGTAGCCAATGAATTCTAGTGAAATTAAATTATCATCCACTATTATTCAATTGAGAATGGAAATTTCCCAAAAGATTTTAAGAAGAGGAAAATGTGTCAATGATTAATGGAATTTCCATATTTTAAAATTCAAAATCATGACAAATGAGTTGAACACGTTCATATTTTCAAGATCTCTATAATATTTTAAATGCACAATAATCAAACAGTTGAATAATACGAATATATAGTTTGTGAATTGATACAAACTGATGAGTAAATTATTACACGGAACCTATACATAATTATTCATGTTACTCATTAAAAATGCATATTAATGAGAGTGTTAATTAATAGACGTAGAGAACGTTATTATTTTGAAAAATAGTATTGTGAAAGAAAACGATTGAAATAGCGCTGTACAGATCTGACGTTGCAATTTGCAAACATGACGTTTTTTACACAAAGCAGAAAGGTTAATTATTGGGGCCTGGTGTTGACCAGACAAAAAATTATGTACTAACCGAATACTGTTAAATTTCCCTAAGTTTAAAATTCTCGAGAAAGACAAAAAGCTCTTTACTGCATCACACTACATGACCAATTATCAAATAGATACAACTAGAGAATCTTGATGTGGTGCAAGAATCTGATTGGACTTGTCCTGTGAAGTGTTTGCATAAATTACTTTTTACAACCTACCTTTTGAGCAGCAAAACGTGTTTAACAGATAGATAGTGGTTTTCAATGTGTGCAATACTAGCTGACGGGGTCAGCAGCAGTCTACTACATACACTTAATGATTAGTGCGCGATTCCCGGAGAGACGAAACAATTGGAACTTGAAATACTGACAGAAAGTTCTGTACCTCCAGTTCGAGGCTGAATCAATAGACGAGAAAGTCATTTCTTATAAATATTGCAACATCGAAACTGCCAAAGGTGCGTTGTTAACCTCAAATGGTCTATCGAAATTCTACAGGAAACATCCCTGTAAATGTTAATTTTAGAAATACCGATAAAAGAATGACGAAGAAAATTACAACAATTTGAATTTGATAAATCGGTAAAGTCGAACACGAGTTTGTGCATACATGGTGTTGCTTTCGCACCTAACTGAGTGTGGGATGCGATTGAGTAGGAGGGATTACAACAATGATGGTAAAATGACCTATCAGAAATTTCAGCAGACAAGTTTTTATTCTAGAAGACCTGCATTGCAAATATGGCACATGTTAAGACGTAGTAAAGGGCAATTGTCAAAAATTATTTACCGAACATTCAGAACGGATTTTGCATCCATAAAATTATAAGCGAGTTCTATAATTATATTTTGTGACACAAAACCAAACTTCGCAACTGTATATGAGGATTTATCACTTTAGAGAAAATATAAGAGATTGAGGTGACCAAAGTGGCACAGAATTTCTGATATATTGGTCGAGATGTGAATATGTTGAACAACAACGGTGACTGCTTTTAAAGAAACTTCAAGGAAAATTAAATTCATGGAAGATTTAGACGATCCGAGAAATATTTTAACACCATTGAGGTGTAAGATTAGACCATCTTTCGTGTAAATTTTACATTTTTGTCATATTTGACAAGACACATTTTCAATTTTAAGAAATTTAGATGGGATACTGGATGATTCTATTTGAGATTGGTAAAATGAACGAATTCAGAGAAGATAGTGGTAATGAAACTGCAGGAAAACGTGCAGCAGTCCAATGTTGAAGGTTCATTTATTTTTACGCATATAAACCACCCAGGATACGATGATAATAACATTGAAGATTATGTATTCGAAACTCACATCGGATCGTCCAGATTTTTATTCCGGTCATTCTCAATAATACCGGCTTAAGGGGGGTCCTGCTTTAGGAGGCCTTAAAATAGCGTTTTTGGTCAAGTCTAGTGAACTTTTTAGAACATTTTATTGCATATTTGAGAATTTAAAAAAAATATAACGAAACCGATTTTTATGCACATTTGTGCAACACCTTTCAATTGCAATTTACAATCGGTGGGAAAGATGTAGCCCGTAATTTTTGTCTGAAACAAAAAAAAACCAAAGAAAATGGTAATTCTCATATATTTTCTTCTATGTGAACTAAAAAAAAAAGATTTTTCTCAGGTTTGAAAATAAATGTGCTCTTCGCAGAAAGAGAAAATCATTTCAACTTGCTAAAAAAGTTGTTTAGAATTTTTTTTTTCATTAATCTTTTTAGATCAAATAGAATAGAATGCTACTGAAGCCAAGAAAAGTTTTGTTTCATTTTGATTGCTTGTCTAGTTTTCTCGCAATCACACTCACCAGTTTAGAAAAATCGTAAAAACGAAAACTCGAGAAAATGTGCTCTAAAGTTTACGATCAGGAAAAATGCTAATTTTCGATTACTTACGGAATATCTCGTTATAATCCTACTATAGCTCTTACGAATTCAAAATATTATTGTTTCGAATGACCGATTGAACTTTTTTCAGTACATAGTTCGGTGTTATGTGACTGCGGGGAGGGGCGCGCGCTTCGTTTGTCTGAGCGTTCGTGCGTTCGTATATTTTTTGCTCGACACCTTACTGTGTTTAGTGCTGTATCTTTCAAAATATTGCGAATTAGCCGCTATAACTTTTTATACATATTCTTAGATATATTAGGCATAGATTTGAGCGATTTTTTGACCCTTCTAAAGCAGGATCCCCCCTTAATCGCCATCGTTTAATACACGTTTAAAATTATGGTTGCCTATATTTTGAGGTGTATGTCAAGATAAAATAAATTCAATAAAAAATAAACCAACTCGGTATAGAGATTTTTCGCGTGGTTTTGAACGTATGTTACGATTGGAAATTAATGTCACAGCAAAATCAGCGGGTGATAATATCTAAAAAGTAAACATGACTGTAAAGATGCCTATAAACAAAAACAGTCATATGTTCATCAGTTACAATTCACTCATAGGCTAATCAAGTACGATTATTCAACGTGCAACATTTTGAGAGACATCCAGCTGAAGATAAGAATGAATAAATAATGCGATCTCCGTGCTGTCATCCGTTGTGTGGCTTCATTATTTTGTAACATTTATGTTTAGATACATGTTTTATAGATTCTAGATTCTAAACATAGGCATCCACATTTTTAACAATTACTCAATGTCAAGGTCGGGTCGTATATATGTTCACAGTATTTAGCATCCTAACAATGATATATAATAAACTAATGACTTATTAAAATTTATACTGTTATGAAAGCAACTTTTAATTCCATGCGTAACTCAAATTGGACGTCATATTGTTGCCATTAAGGATTAGTGAAGTTAGTGTACACAACGTTTCTATTTATAAATAGATTAACATAGCGTCAAGCTGGACAAATAAATGTAAATAAAACAAAAATAAAACAAATGGAAAACAAATTTGTAATGCGATTGATATAATAATTGTTGAGCAAACGTCTCTGTAGAAAACGTAATATACGATAATGATTATTATCAGTTGTCATCATTTGTTGCTATTTCATTCCCTGTTTTTTTAGATATGTTTTTTAGCCCCTATCGAACATTAATTATTCGCAGTTGCCTTATAAGGTATATCCTTCTATTTGTATAGGAATCGTCGATCCCGTTGGTGTCTTTTTTGATGTTGATGGTATTTGATATACCACTCCACTAATAATGATGCCAAGCCCATCCTGAATTAATTAGCCATTATGACTTGATGTTGTTAATTATGCCGGTAGCATTTTTGTGGAGTTGTATCGCTAATTCACGTTTCTCGTAATACCAAACCAGCTTTAGTCAAGCTGGGTTGGAGAACGGTTTACTTCCAGCAGATGTCAGATGGTGAATATATTTTTATTTCATTTAACCTTTTAAATATTGACTAGTTTATGTCTATTAAATGCAAAATGCAATATTTTTAATTAGTTAGTTAACAAAAAAATTAAGCCATTAGAGGGAATATGTTTTAAGGACGACCAGACCCACAAAGGATACAGAAAAAAATACAAAAAACTATTCCACAATAAAAGAAAGTCAAGGAAGGCATATAATTTTTATGGGCATCTGAAACGTAAGGGGTACTTTTGCACCAGGGAGTTTTAAAGAATTAATAAGGGAAATTGCATGATAAAAGATAGAAATAACAGTCTTACAATAAACAAAACAAGTAGGGCTAGAAAATGTAGATACAGAAAATGCGACCTTTCTAAACGTGATGGAAAAGGCACCATTCGCTTCGTGGTACAAAAAGAATATAAAGATAAGGTGACGTCTTTTAAACTAATTTCAGAGAAGGTATGTGTAATAAGTTGATAAGAGAAGAACAACATCAGTATAATGTCCACGACACCTCAGAACGAAAAGAAGAAGAAGAAAAGGACATATGTTAGGTAGAATTAGAAGAAGAACATGAACAATTATCGAAACATGACATGAAAATGATTGGAGATTACAACGAAAATATGCTGCAAGAAGATATGTACCAATCAATAATAGTACAGTAAACACGAAATATCTATTGAGAATGGATAACGCGTAATTAATTTTGCAATAAAAAAATGGTGGTGAGGAGTACGACAGTAATGGAACAACACCAGACGGCCGGGTGTGCAATCAAATTGATCATGTACAGGTAGGAAGAAAACACACGGGCTTGATTATTAGCGTGAGAAGGAGAAGCTGCAAAAAAGTGGAGCGAAGAAACACAAAAACATACAAAGAAAAATGGAAAACTGTATGATGTGGAAATATTACAGAATTAGTATGTTAAAACAGAATATCAGAGAGAGATTGCAAAACAATTGGAAAACTCTGCCAAATCAAACCAAAGTTGAGGAGATGTGGAAACAAACAAAAGAAGTAATTAAAGAAACTGCCGATGCGACGATCCTGAAAAAAAAGAAGCAGACAAACTGGAGAAACATAGGAGAAAAAGAAAATAAGACAATAATTACTGAATAACAATTACCGTAGCAGAAATAGGACAAGAAGGCAAGATGTATCAACGAAAGATGATGTCACAAAAATAATCAAAGACTTAAAAAAATAATAAAAGTCGAGGGGAAAACGAGTTCACTTAACTGAAAGAATATATGAGCTTGAAAAACTAGATTGGGAGGAAGAACAAATGCTCAAAAATGGACAACGTATAAAGTACTAGCAGAAATATGATGGAATAATTAAGCAATGCTACTGATGCCGTGGAGGAATATCAGGCAGGTTATAAGGTCAATCGTTATATGTGCCTGTCAGGTATGGTCAATAAAAAAGTAGATGAAAATGCCCTAATGGATGGGAAAGAAAAATACTAAAAGCTGTATACGGTGCAATAAACTCTAAGGACAGATAGAATGGCCAGAAACAAATTACCAAAAATTGTCCTTAACAGAGCCCGAATTGGGAAAAAGGAAAAACGGTGACTACGGAGGAGATGGCCGGAAAGTGTAGAGGAAGACCAAAAATATGAAGAAAGAAAAAACGAGAAACAGAAAGGAATGGAATAAAATTGTTCAAAAAGCTGAATTGCTTCACGGCCTGTATTGCATAAACATATGCGGTAAAAGGTACAGCGATATCGAAAAAAAAATTAGTTAAAGTAGGCCATGGAAAGAAAGCCGCATGTCTTTTCGTAGTAAATTTGAAAATAATTATTGACAATGACAAGTCAAACTTGAAGTTACAATTTTTAGAATAAAGAAAGTCACACTACTAAAATAGCATTTTAATTAAAGAAGGTGAATCTGATGGTAGACTTGAACTTTATACGGATACATTTGTAAATCCTTTTTTAAAAATAGCTGTATAGTACCAAATAATAAATTTAATTGTTGACCCAGGCTTCGAATGGATGTAGATGGAGTTACTTCCATGATTTCCCTCGCATTATTCACCACCTCAGCTGTTCGTTTTCTTGGTCTTCCATTACCTGTTTTTCTTTGAACACTTCCATTTTCTCTAAATATTTCCAAAGTCTTGTTGATAAACATCGTCATACGAATGATTGGCTGCTTCGGCTGCTCCTGAAACTCTTCATTACAGGCAACATACGAATTTTGCCATTCACTGTTTTCCAACTTGACTCAATTTCTAAATTATGATACTAAAAGAAAAGCTTTGACAACATTTTCTCGCGTCAATATCCGTCAGATTGACACTCGCAAATAATTTTAGGAAAAGAAGGGCGTTTTTTTGCTCATGGTCAACTTTGACTAATTTTTTATTCGATCACACTGTAGTAGAAACGGTCGAGTAATTGGTTTATTTATTATTTACACCATAGAACCGTATTCTTATACATTGGTCTGCTGGTAAGTTCTTTGTCTACGTATGGCTATTCATGAAAATTGCTGGTGCTAATTATGCAGGTACATTTCACATACACGTAAATAACAATTTGTTGTTTGACTGCAACGGAAAGAAAATTAAAATTATTCAAGTTAATAAAATTGAATAAATAAATTTTATTAACTCCTACGTAATAACTGATCTGAAAATTCCTTAGTTGTGTAAATGACCTTTTTATGGATGCGATATGGATAAAATAAGCAATGAAAAAAAAAATGCTGTAGCAGCCAAGCAGTAAGATATTTAAAGATTTTATAAGTTACAATTATAATTAGAATTAATACTAATAATATTAATTATAATCTATGATAAATTAAACAGCAGTTTCTTACTTATGGACATTTGCACGACAAATTATCAATTAATTCGTTTATAACATAAATTCAATAGAACCAGAATCGTAAATATTTTTTTCGCGATGTTTCATAAAATTGTGCTTTGATATGTTTGTCAACCTATTACGTTTCACTAACCTTAAATGAACGAACTTAGTACCCCATTTTTAATCCAATGATGTATAAGTGCAGCCGAAAATAAAACAAATATAGTATAATTTATTACAGTTAATAAACATGCAAATGGTTATTATGTACACACGAACGAATATTTATTATTGATAGAGATATTGTTTGCTTGTCTACTTACGATTAATTCTATTCTAGTCGCGAAATTTCGCTATATTTAAGAGTGTTATTAATTTTTAAACTTGTTTAAATATTTACGTTGTGCGAATTTGCCGGATCACATGTTTTTAGGTTTGTATAGCAACTATGATTTTGTGACGTAGGTTAAAAATGTCCATGGGTTAAAAATGTTGCATAAACACGTGTTTTATTTTGTAGTATTTGTGAGTTAACTTTTATCCGTTTCATATTTTCATTTAACCATCTGACTTTATTGCAATTTCGTACTTCATCGTTTGATGTTCATGTGCGTTTACTTCGATTTATACTGAATTAAGTTCTATTTGTTGCACATGTGATACAAGGGTTTTGAAGGATTTGTTATTTTAATGAACTTGGCAATACAATTTTTAAATGGTTGCTGAGTAATTTATCGTATACATTTCGCACAACAATTATCGATTTGGCCAAGTATGTTGCTAATTTAGTGTGAGTTGTTTATTAGTTGTAATTTTCGTCCTTAAATATTGTTGATATGGAGGCATGCCAACCACATTCTCGTTACTAATTTATGTAAAAGCTGTCGATTATTTGTAGGACCTTAGCAGTTTTCAGTCACACTACAAGACCTGGACAGGAATATCACAGGGTTATTTCTCCCAGAGATGACCATTCTCGACGTCTCGAAGTTCTAAGCTTACGACATTGTACAGCAAGAATCCTACAAACTGATTTTTATTCTGTTCGAAATGTTAGAGTTTTTGTGCAGGCAGGCCCAGATATGAATCCCATACAACATATATGGTACCATCTAGGACGACAGACGAATGGCACTCGTTAACAGATGTTAAATGAAGATATAAATGTTTTTTTGTTTTCAATATTTTATTTGTTACATGAACAAATGGAGTTTGGGTTCTAAATTAGTTTGTACAATTATATAAAAACAGTGTCAGGCAATAATTGTTGTGCGGAGTACGTATGTTCTCGACATCAAAATGTGTAAACTATTTAAATTCTTCTTAGAAATATAATAAATAAATGAAACCATATAAACGTGCAGTCCAAACAATTACAAGAACCCTTCAATAAACGATCAAATGGTAACATGAATATTAAGAACGAAGATTATCGGCTTACCAAGCCCCGATTTGTACGGTTTTTGATTAGTTTTGGTCGACGAGATTATGCACCCTTCCTACTATTAACAGCTGCTGAAGATTTATTGCACTGGGTGTTATATTAGACCATAAAAACTATACACTAACTTTACAAGTTAAAAATTAAAATAAGGTATCGTCCTAAAACAGTATTTATAATCATTATTGATTACGAAATGAAAATAAATCAGTACATTTGCATCGCTTTCCCCATAATGCACCTATGTTATATTATTTTGTATTATAAGAAAAGATGTGTTCGGATACATAAAACGTTGTTGTTAAAACGATAGGCAGAATGGAACTAATAACTGCATTACAGCGGATTACATGTTGTGGGGGAGAGGTTATATTGGTAACTTTGCTAATACGTGACACGTGACCAGGGCTTGCTTTATCCGTAATATGTTGGTGCACTGATTTATTGATACTGACATGAAGACTCAATTACACCTGGGAATACATCAATAGAAAACTATTGCGTTGGTGATGCATTTGCTCGGAGCGTCGCTACGTTTCATTACATTGTTTGAATAATTGTAACTATAAATTATTATTATTTTATTTTATTTAAGCTTCATATACTTTGAATTACTTTCTGGCACGTGTAATTATATTAATAAATTTAGTTTATTAACTGTAAATGTATGAAAGTGGCAAATTATTGAAGAAGATGGGTGGGGCAGGTTATCGCCAAAGGACCCTGTAGATCAAATCTACATAATGATATTAAATATTATAATTAATAGCATACTGTTGTTAATCATAAGGTGTAGTTGTTTCATGCAACATTGACAACATTATATTTCTGTCTTGATTGACACTACAGCAGTTTCCATTACAAAATAAATATTTGAAAATTACTAGCTGTGTTTGAACTAAAATCGAGATAAAAAGTGTATCATTTAAATTATCTGCTACTAGAAAATGGCTAGAGAACTGTGTGGACAAAAGTAAATGCTTTTGCTAGTAAGAATGTTAGTGGCTTACGTCAATGTCTCTTATTGACAATGTTTCATTTTGGATAATGAGTGACTTAAGTCTTTACTTTGTATTCAATTTAATTTCTAACGCTTTGCTTTCAAAAAGTATGCAGTGTCCCGCACTGGATACTCTTATACTTACACATTTGCTTATAGATTAAGTATAAGAAGAGGATATCACGATTTTTTCAATTGCTTAATATTGTAACAATAATTGAATGATTTTTCTGACGTCTTTTTTTAATTTCAATATTTTAAAATTTAAAATTTTTACAATTTATAAGGATACGATATATTCCTTGCGTTTTCGATATACGGTTTTCTTGGTTTCCTTTTTAGTTTCTTAGAATTTTTCACAATTTTTGCAATACAATTTTTTACTGGTTTGTCAAAATGTTTCAACTTTTTTACGGTCCTCAATGATTTTTACAATATTTTACGATTTTTTAAGTGTGCTTCAATTTTGTAATTTTTTAACGAATTATTTTCGATTTTTTATTTTATATAAATTACAATGATATTTTGGGAGTGTTTTTTACAATTTATAACGATTTTTATAATTTGTTTTAAAAATATATATGTTTAGATTTTTAAGAAATTACAATGATTTATAACGATTTTTTCGATTTTTGATGACAATTGCTATTTATAATATTTTTAAAAGATTTGGGACTTCTTTTTAGTTTTACATTCGATTTATTTTTATGCTTCGATTGTTTACGAATTCTGTTTCGATTTTTTTACGATTTTTACAAAGATTTTTTTTCGACTTTATTACAATTTCTTAATAATCTTTAACGTTTTTCAATGATTTTTGTTTTGGTTATTTACGAATTACAATGCTTTTTATGATTTTTGCAATTTATTTCCAAACATATAAATTTTTACAATTTATAAGGACTTCGACTTTCAGTGATTTTTACAATTTCTGACGATTTTTTAGTGTTTCTTGATGTGTTTCAATTTTTACGATTTATTACTTTTTATAATTTATAGTCTATTCAATGATTTTTCATGATTTTTAACGTATTTGTGAACATTTTTTGGAAAAGCTTCTAAAGTTGTTTAAAATTTTAATGTTAACTTTTATATGAACCACTTTTTCATAAAAAAATTAGCAAATTGACGCGAAATCGGGAAGGTTTTGTGAATACGTACTACTTACTACTACATTTGAACGCCACTGCAACTGCGACTGCGATCGCGCCCGGGAATATTAATCGTACGTTGCTAGAACTGCAGAGAATTTTTCGTAAGCGATTTTCTAGTCGATAGTATATTTTTCGAAAGATCTTTTCAAACAAAACTTATTTAAAATTTCACTATCTTTAACTTTTATGTAAACCACGTTTTCAGTAACTCGGTACCGTTTTCGAGATATAAAAAAGTAGAAAAGAGTAAACCTTCATTTCCGGTTGATATATTGGTTTCAAAAATAGGGGGCTTGCTTCCGCGTCAGATACAAATATATGCAATGTGCAAGAAAGTAAAAATGATGAAAAATTCAATCTATTGGGCATTAGGTCATTGCTTATGTTGCAATATACATGATTATTATAGGTGTGAACTTTATTCATTCGATTTCAAACAAATATTTGTAAGCTATATTTGTCATTATTTGCTCCTCACCGAAGACATGTGCCATCATCTTTTTTGCTACAAATGTCATGTACTTCATATTTTTACAATGTCTCACGGCTTTAAATTAATATCATGAAATGATACGTCTATATTCCAGTATTTTCTAAATAACGTACTACAATTTTTTCACTTCGAAAATATTTTCATCGAATGTCTCTAAAAGAATCTGTTTGTCACATTTGTGACAGTCATAATCAAATAATTCTAGTCGAAATCTACGCTTGAATACCCGTACATGTTTATTTCTACATATTGTCACTCAAGTTTACATGACTTGGTGTAACTTCAGCGAATATAAGTATGGTAGTCTAATGAGCCCATAGAGGACGAAACAGCTGGCATTACCTTTGCATTCGGTGAACTTTACTTTCGAATAACTCTAAAGCCTAATTATCACAATTAATTGTTTAATGTTCATATTATTAGTAATGTTATGAATGCAAATAATTAGTCTCTCAATTTTTACTGCAAATACGGCAATTCTTTCCACGTTATTGTTGAAGTATTTTTCTCCAAATAATCAAAAACGAAATATAATAACAGAACATTTAATATATTTATTATTAAAACAAATTCAAGAACTTTATTAGTTTTTATAGTGTTGGCAGGTGAAATTGGAATTGTTGTATAAAATACCGGTTTCGTGTAATATTTAAAAACTCGAAATATTTTCATTAAACCGTACGTACAAACATCGCTTATACGCGTCGATTATTTCAACTCCGCGCCAACTTTCTTAACACACTCTTATCCGGATGAAATATTAAGATTACCAGGGGAAACATTTGAGCTCCACTTTGATTGCGTGGCGGAAAAAAGGCAATTTTTATGCTCGTTGCGACTTCTTGATCCCGAGAAGGTCTATTTTATTCGTGCGGGAAAATCGGATAAAAGTGGGTCCTCGCTATCACCTAGACGTCGGGTGAAATATGGCGCAGTTTTCATTTGAAAGGTTTTACGGATTATTTATCTCGACGCAGTCGACATTGACGTTTGTTCGGGCGTATTGTATGGACCCTACGTGATGTTGCTGCGTGTCACTTGGAATAATATCACCTGTAATGTACATGACTGGCGCTGGGTTAAATTGTTTTTCTAAAATAAGTCGACGGTTCGGCACGTGGCCAACACGCGGCACGTCAGCGCCTCCCTTGATCGATATAAATTAAGCGCAAACATGTTCCGCTTTATTAATATACCTGACGTTGCATTTTAATCTTGTACATTGCAGAGTGTTCATCGTTTCAAGAAATTACATGGGAAATTATTGATGTTTGCTAATATTCTGTGTGTCACTTTAAACAATTCATCAATTTAAATCGTTTCAGTAAATATACTTTCAATAAGAATCTGTCTGTGTGGTTATTTTTCTATTGTCGTTTTTCATTTGACCCATTGCATTGCAATTTACTATCGAATTTCTATTGGAATATATATAGTTTGATTATGATATATGATTTAGTTTGTATTTCAATTAGCAGCCAGATTTTGATTTTAATGTAAATTATAGTTATAATTTAAAGCACTTCTGATTCTGTTGTGAACGTTGTAAATTAGAGATATTCTTGTTTTAAGTTTGGTCGTGTTTTTTCAATTAGCATTGTTATGATTCTCTGGCATAAGTTATTTTTTAAATTCTTATTTACATTTTTAATTCTCGATTGTCATTTATCGTGTTATCGATAGATAGCGATTTCGTTCTTTGTCCGACCGTACAATTAATATGAAAACTCTGTAATATTACCAAGGAAATTTGAGCAAGGACAAAAAAATCAACGTCGATATAAGAACACGATGGTTTCATTGATATTTCTAATGCAAATTCGTCACAAACTTTCTCCGGTGGCGGAGAACGAAGCAACTATTTGCTAAGACAGAGAGAGACGCAAGAAGAGATACATTCACTTGTTCCCTCCGCCATTTTGCGTCCCCGGGGAGACGGGCGAGTGCAGTTTCGTGTCCGCATTACTCTTGATTTCCTGCCGTGACGGCTCCGATCCTATGTTCCTGCTACACGGATTCTACTAAAACACATTCCTGCTTACTGCTAACGCGCTGCCGTAACGGAATTGCATTAAAAAATACACATACGATATCATAATCCGCTACACATAAAAAATTCATTGTCTTTATGGAATAATACTGTTACTCTAGACCCAACATATTTTTCACTTTTGTGAGAGGACTTATGAGCATCAACGCTGCAAGAAGCGTTTACGTTTAAATTGGACATAACGAATTTCGCGAAAGTTAGAGAAATAAGTATCAAAAAGAAGTAATTCTTCATAAAAGAAACCCTGTACTATAATAAGAAGTGCATCAAAATTTTTCAGCAATGTTATTTTCATTGAATACTATAGAGAACACATTAAAATATATTAAAAAGTTAAAAATTATAAAATATGGCTTGTGAACATATGGCTTTGTCATCAACCTCAACACGACAAGCGGACACTATATTCTTAATAGGTGTCAAAGAACCAATATCTAGTTTAATCAGTTACCAGCTCGAAAGCAATTTCTTCTTTTTCGCTGTAGAGAATTAATTTTAGTGTGGCAAAAGGCCGCTATCCCGATTAGACTTGGAAAACATTGTATTGATAAGCTGCATCGCTTCTGTAAAAAAATAAATAAAGGGGTAATCTCTGATACCCAAAAGAAATGTGAAACACTATTTCAAGAGCAACTACATATGGTGTAGGACATTGCTCACAACAATGCACTTACTATGTGCAAAGTAGATAGAGAGTTTTTAATTGATCACACAATATAATTATTTCACCAGCAGACAAAAATACAACAAGAAACAAGAAAGAAGACTTGCAAAATGGAAAGAGTCAGGTTTATTTTCCCTGATATCTCCAACTGTGCCTATTTCTAATTCAGATTCAGAAGATGAATCCATCATTAACATCTCGAAAAAGAAGGGAATTCCAAACAGACTTGCAGACTGAGCCAATTGCCAAGAAATCTTTATTTTCTAAACATATCACTAACGCATTATTGAGATCAGTAACATAGGTAACTAGACGCAGCCATTATAACAAAGACATCTTTCGTAGTGTATATAATGCAATTATACGATTGCATACTGTCTAACAAAGAATCAAACACTAAAGGAACCAGTCAGCCATTTAGCTACATAATACAACGTGTAGTTTTTAATTATTTACTATTTTTGGTTTTATAGTTTACGTTCTTTTATTTTTTGAAAATATTGAATCTTTGCTTCTATTTATTTTGTCATGTATTCAAGTTTCTCTCAATTTTCAATATTATTGCAATAGGGTTGTCATCAATTTACATAAACACAAGAGCATAAAAATAGTATCTCATTAATGATAAAGTAAATAAAAACGAACGAATTAATTAAAATAAAGGATACATTATACCCAAACATTTAAGTCGACAATAAAACAAGTTCAATAAAATCTACTGAAACGATGCGAATGTAAAGAAAGTAATATATACCATAGCATAGGAAAATTAATATATTAAACGAATAATAATAACTACAGAACAAAAAATAATTATAAATAAAACAAATAATGCAATAAGAGTATAAACAAAGCGAAAACGGAGTACGGCCGTGTAAATATGAATTGAAATGAAATATCATTTTAAAAAACAACATATTTATGGTTGCTACTTTTCGGGCCTGTAAAAACTATCCATCTATCTATCTATCGATCTAAAAAAGCATGAATTTGTGTTTGTGTTAAACATCTGAGTTGTTATCGAAGTTAATATCCAAATAGCCTTAGTTCCTTAATAATTACGAAAAAACCAATTATTGAACACGTTTGAAATGCCATATTTTACAAAAATTAATGTTACTTATTACTATTATTACATTCCGATGCACAAAAATATGTCGAGTTTAACAACTGGCAATGGAATAGATGAAAATAAATAAGTCTGAAACGTTTCATAAAATTCAATTCTTGTTAAAACCTCCTCCTACTACAAAAAAAAGCTCTCTGCGCGCGAAATAATTGAGCGAAACAAAGGAAGGCATGCTTTAAACAAACAGAAAAAATATAACAGTGTTGTCGCTTCAGTAGTAAATTGGAAATGTCGTTCATTCCTGCCTAAAACAGGCGTACCACCCACTATGAAAATTGAATTAGAAAAGTGTGGTGCAGCTGTCTGTCAAATAGACAATTCAATCTAACAGACATCGCGCAGTGGTATTCGTATAGACGAATGTTTCTTTTAATTTATCGCGAAATTAATTGCGGCATAATATTTGCAAAGTATGTCGTCAAAGAAATGTAATATTTTTTATAACTATATATTATTTAAAGTATTTAGAAACTCGTAAAACATATGTAAGAGAGAAAAATATTGGTTTAGAATAATTAGCATTTTGTCGGAAAGATTGCTGACTGGCATGTGAATTTTACTGAATCAATCACTCGTTTAACCTGTAGACTTTTTCACGCGTTACTTAGAAAATCGCAATAACTAGTCGAACTACGTGTTTATTTAACTCTCAAGCTATTCGTTTTTTAAATAATTTTCGGAAATTGTTTATATATTTATATTAGCATGCATAATAGAAATCAATACAATTAATTCAGTGCTAATACTGAAAGAATGTAGCAACTTTACGTGTTTCTAAAGATTTAAAAAACGTCATTAGGCGCAAACGCGCAAAAACAGTCAATTTTTTTTAAATGACAAATTGCCGCATACTATAAAAACTGTGGATACCAGCCAATAGCGTTCCAAATATCGCGAAAATAATACGTCGTCTTCAAAAATGCGTCTTCCTGCGAACAAGTCTCTACTTCCGGCGAAAAATCTCGTTACGAATGTACTTATTTATGTTGTTATTGAAATTGACGTTTTACAAAACTAATTCAAAATGAATCAAGAGCATCACTTAGGAACGAAATCTGAAGGTGAGATTGATGAAACTAATCAATCAACAGAAATCTCAGAATCCCGTCAATTCTCAAAAATCTATTTGGAATCAGTTTTGCAAGTTTTGCGAAGTTATGAATTACCAATTAGCAATTAGCAATCAAACCTTCAGTTCGTTTACTGATGTTGAATTCGAAACCGGAAGAGAGATGTCCTTGAGCATCAACCTGAAAAACATAAAATGAGTGCTGTTGCTTTAAATATCGAGGAATTTAACCAAATGATAGAAAGCTGGGACGAAGAAACCCATGAAGGGCTGCAGCTAAAGTTCTTTCTGGTTACATCTTGGAATTTGCTTGGTGAGGCAACGAGGGAGTATTTTGTTTGACATAATATTTTAAATAAGAGGTGGAAGTTTAGGTAGAATTGAATACAACCCCTGTTTACAAAAAAACATATCAAGGCAGTGATCGAAAATATGCAGATAATAAATGGTTGCAATTCATATGTCTTGTTTCTCTAATATCTCTAATTTAATTAATTTAAATTTAAAGCTGATACCCAATATAAATCAACCGTCTAAATGTCTGCGCGATTGTACCACAAAGTAATTGAAAAAAAGAACCAACAATATTACCACCGATCGATTGTCACTCCAAATCCGCATTGGACAAACAATGGATAGACTATCGTGATGGGTATAAGAACACTGCCAGTTGGCAACAATACGTTTTCCAAGTAGAACAACTTCACTACTAAAGAAAGTGGAGTAGATACAAAATAAAGAAAAATTACCAACCGTAGTTGTAGATCAACAATTGTTTTTCAAGAACAAGAATTAATTAAAATTAGTGGACATAACAGTGCATCTTCACTTAAGCCATATCTACAACTAAATAAACATCATTCGAATATTGTAAAGGAAATTAGGTCATGATCGTCAGTAGGTGTCAATGAGTCATTTCAAATGCATCTGCAACTTCCAACACTCTCTGTTCTTCTGACTCTAGTCCTAAGTTCACGAATTCTGTTTAATACGAGGAATTGTATTTATACTTACCTAATAAATTTGTTGTCTTTCCTTCTAAATATTTGGTTTGGGAATTTGTCTAGATGAATATAACTCGAAGTTTGTGGTTTTAGCCAGAAGTTTGTTGCCAAGCAACAAACCTTTCGTCATATGATCAAAATTTTCGGAAAAAAAGTATTGTTATATTATAATTGATTATTTCCGTCACTATAGTAACGCAGACAATAGTCCAATGAGAATGAGACTTTTGAATTATTATTATATGAAATTCGTTTCGTCTCGTCAGCGATTAAAATTTTTCTTTCCTCTTGTCACAATTGATAGTTCATTCTATAATTTAATGAAAATAACTTCTTCGTCAAGATTCGGAAGTTCTGATAGAGCAGAAAGAAATGAATTGGTAGAAACAATAGAAACAATTTTTCAAAGCCCGAAGTTATCAAATAAATCTAGAAACTTCTGTTGTGCAGTTGTCAACATTTTAGAAGACTGGGCTGCAAACATGAGGAAATTAAACGGAGATGATTACAAGGAATATTCAGTGAAATCTATTTGGAACATTACAGCCAAAATTATTCAAGAAGATTACTTCACAAAGTATAACAGAAGCTTTAATCCTTTCAAATACATAGAGTTTAAAAGTGCTAGAGATGCAAGAAATGCAAAAAGGAAGCTTACAAAAACAACAAACTAAAAGGCGTCAAAGTGCTTCCGCAATGTTTAAATCTGACGTGGAACGAATGGTAGATGACTGTAATGACAAAACACCAGAAGGTCTTCAGGTTCATTTTTTTCATTTGGTTTCGTACGAACTTGCATGGAGAGGGGGCGAGGGTACTTGAGTATAATCCTGTATTTACCAAAACATGCTAGGAAGATAACAAAAAACTTGTGGCTAATTCCCAATACCTCAAATACAAGTAGGTGTTGTGCGCGAATTTTTAATAAACTCACAGAAAAATGTGGAGAAAATATAACAACATTTATACAACATTTTTAACGCCAAATCCATTTTGGCAAACGAATCAAGGTCGATGGTACCAAAATTGCCCAGTGGGCAAAAACGAAATATCTAAATGGTCAAAGAAGTCCGCCGAAAAAATTGGTTTAGACACCAAGAAAAGATAGATTACTAACCATTGGAGTCGATCAAGTGTTATTTCCCATTTGGCCAAAGCAGGAGTTCAAGATCAAGAGCTTATTAAAATAGGACATTCGACTGCTTCCTCCATTAAACCGTATCTACAGATCAACGAGCAACACCAAAAAGGAATAATAAATAAAATTCGCGAAACCGATTTCACTGAAACTCATACTACTGTTGACACTACCTGCAGTGTGAGCACAAGCAACATGGTTTCTTTATCTTGTAGGGCCCGTGATAAAAGAAAGTTCATCGGCATCCCTAATTTTTAATAACTGCACTTTTTATATATAAGTTTTATTAAATAATAAGATATTGTCGTTGTTAGTTTTTTTCGTTCTGGTAATAATCTCAACAAATTCAACTCGACCTTGTTTTTTTCGATCGGATATTTTTTTTATATATCTACCCAACTTTTTTGTGTTTGATAAATTTACTCATTGAATTGGACATTTTCTGCAAAGATTAAAGGCCCCCAGCTACGCTGTCGGGTTCTAATCAGAACAACAATTTCCAATTCAAATTCGTAAATTTATCACCAAAAAAGTTTTTGTGAAATAAAAAAAATATCCGTATATTAATAAAGATTCAATGTTATACTGATTTTTTTCTTACTATATTTTGTTCCAGTAAAGGATAAGGATAATTTTAAATTAAAATAATGTATATATAATTTACGATGAACGGAATACTTCCCTGATTTATTGCAAGTTATGGATGTGGACAGTGAAACAAGTGATTTTGTAATACAATAAACTGAAACTCGAAATAAGTCAGGAAGAAGTAATGAAGTAGGAAGTAATATAGTATAGGGTAGAATTACATCATAAATGTTAAAATATATGGGGAAAGAGGAATTGAAGAATTACTGGAAATATTAAAAAAAGCATGGAATATAGAGGCAATACCAGCTGATTGGGAGAAGACACGGATTTCCAAAATCGGAGACAACGTGGTGTAAAAACTACGAGAGAGTTGTTCTATTAAGTACACCAACGACAGATTTTGAAAAAATATTAGACCACAGACTAATAGCGGAAATAGATGAAATACTAAACGACACAAGGGGTGAGCTACGCAAGAGAAGAATTATCCATCACCACATGTTCACACTAAAGTAAGTAATGAGGAAGTAGCGCAGAACAAGATTACCTCAGTTGCATTAATAGACTTACAAAAGGCCTTTGCTAAAGTGCCAAGAGCAAAATTTGGGAATCACTTCAATGAAGACAAATAAAGACAAAAATCAATACTGGTTATCAAAGGTTGGAACAATATGGGATATTGTTCCTTCTATGGAAAAATAGTAAATCGAAAGAATTTATAACTAAGAAAGGACTGAATCGAGGAGTAAGCCCTGTACTTTTCATTGTTTTTATATACGATGTAAAATAAACTACGATATAATTAAGAGAGAGAGGAAATTAATTGTAGGGTAAGAACCAACAAATTGTGAAAATATTCCTAGGACCTATAAAAATATAGAAATATCGTACGAATCGTTGAAAGAAGAATATAAAATGAAGGAAAGGTAAAATTTCATGAGAATAGGAGAGCAACAAGAAGTGAATATAAATGCAGAAATAGAACAGATGAAGGATGAAAAATATACAAATACGTTACAAACGGAACAAACAAACGATATATGTAACAAAATTTTGCTTGGGGGATAAAATAAAATAAGTAAGGAAAGGCAAGAAGTGCAAGTGGAAGTAATTATGGGAAGTAATTATCGAAAAAATTGGAAAAGAACATAGCTGAGTTGCTGATGAAGGAAGGAAGTACATGGAGGGAAGCACAAAACACGACGGAATGGATCAAATTTGTATACCAGTGAAGGTATCTGATTTCTACGTTGACTCCTTGTTACAGCAGAGACGGTCTTGTTGCTTAGCGGGTTGTGCCGATTGCGATGGAACTTGTGTATGTTTGCTTCTTGTGGGATTTTTCACACCGTTAATTGCTGGTCTCCATGTTCTTGGAAGCATCATCAGGTTTTCCGGCTGTTTTTCAATTTCTATAGCTTCCTTTTTTATTCCTTTTGTAAAATGTTGTGCATTGCCAATAGTTTTGGTAATCATAAAGTCTATTTTGTGCCCAATGCCTAATATATAATTTACAAGGGATGATGAAGTGTCATTTTATTGTAACGAACTAACGTGCGTACGGATTTCTGTGCGTCTGCTGGATTGTCCAATATACTTTTTCTTGCGGTCTCTGCACGAGATTTCGTATATACCTGTATGGCTGAGACCTTGGTCCAGGCGTCCGTTTTCGTCAAAAGGACACCTAGGAACGACAGTTGATTGCTTTCTTGCACTTTCCTGGTGAATTTAATTTGTTGTTTGTTGTTCCTTTAGATGTTTGAGAAAAGAAGTAAGTTCATTTCTTCCGTGCTACTTGTCTGGGCCACAACAGTTCACAAATCATGAACATTAAATCAATCACACCTTGTCCTCTGAATTACAAATCACAACAACTACTGGCGATAAATATGCTCCGTGGATTGAGTGACCAGTTGATTCCTGAATATATATAATTGCAAAGAATATTTTTTCAAAAACTGTCATTGGTGTACTTAATAGAGCAACAATAATGTCATAAAAATAAAATAATTAGATATTTAATAACTTTTTTAAATCACAAAATAATAACTACTAATGACAGAAACAAGCGATTTTGCCAATTAACATATTACGATATACATGGCGTATATTTACGATTTTTAATCGTTTGGCTAAAATGTAATTAAATTCAATCAAATCAAAAGTTTGCTGTACGAATTTATAACGTCGTTTGATTTTTTGCAAAATATACGTTTTACATTATTTATATCAACGAAGTTTTAAACCAATTAAGGAATCTAAATGTTCAGTAGCCCGATAAAGAAGAAAATACTCCAAAATTGTCTCTTTTCCTCTTTCGCGCGTGTTACCTAAACATAATCAAAACAATGGAGAAGCCGCAGCCATTTCGAATAATTAACGTTGTCCTTCACAAATAGACGCAGCAAATAGAAATTGCAATGGAATTTCTATTAATTACCTGATTGGCTGTTACACTACAAAAAATAACTTACATGCTAACTGCTTAGATAAGCTATTAATTATGAACTGCGTGCTAATAAACGTTAACAAATTTCTACTTAACCTGAAGGACACACTTGTTGCCGAATGTTTTAAACATTTAATTAGACTACAAGATCTAATGCCAGAATCGCTATTCGTATTGTCTACACGTGGGATTTTTTAAAGTTAGTTTTGTGCATGTGTACGAACAATTACACAAACACAAAGAAACAGTTAGTCGATTAACAAGAATAATAACAACTGTTGATCAATTTAATGCGAACGATAAATTGAATATGAACTGGGTACTATTATTTATATTCTTAAAACAAATACACAATTGGATTAAATATGTAGATTTGATCACTTCAGGAAGAAACTATATTGCAACTTTCCATTCGGTATGAATGATGCTACATACTGCCTCCGGAAATGTATAATGTTTGCCCAGTCAATATAATTCTGAAATTGTCATAAAGTTAATTAGCATCGTTAGAATTTAAAAATGCTGGCTTCAGTTTTCGGTAGATCTTGGTGCAGTACCCACATCATAATTTTGTGTGTTGTATATGTACGTGGCAACTAAAAAAGTGATTTTGTGAATAAAATATTTATTTAATTAATACGCAAAGGACAAGTGCCAATTACGGGATTGAAGTTTTTTCTACGGTGATAATATGAACGTGAAATGAGGGCGTATATATAGTCGATGTGCTGAGAAACAACGCAAATGTGAGTAGTGGTATAAGTTAGATAACGATGTTTAAAGTACTGGGATTCAAAAAGTTAACATGTAAAAAATATTCCGAGATATTTCAATGAAATGGCTTGGTACATATTTAGTAGTTGTTTTTGAAAATTAAAATGCGTCTGTGATTATTATAAACATTACAGTATTCTAACAAACGTTCTTCAACAGTTCTATGTGCATGACCTCTCCATCACAATACTTGGTCGTTTATGACTCCGATTGTGGCAGTTTTATATATCATTTTTCTTAATAATTTGGTTGGTTTGTCTATAATATTGGCTCCCACACATATTTTTCTTAGACATTTTCATGCCCGCTCCCAGATTGTTTTCTCTACCGTTTTAATGGTCCTTACTTCATAATTAGGTATAAGCAATTACAGGTCTTGTTATATTTTATACATTCGTACTTTTCGTGTTAATTTATGTTTTATCAGTTGATCTATAGCAGAGAACTATTCCTTGCTTCTATCTCTTCATTATATCGTAATTTTCTTTTAAATACTGTACCTGATAGACAATTTATTTTCAATATCTGCTGGTCTCGTTCTGACACCTGAATGAATTTCCTTTCAATTTTTTTTATTTAATAATCTGTCGTATATATTATCACACAATCTCCATACTTCACACTTCACAGTGGTGTCTTTTATGATATATTAAACTTATGTATATTGCTGTTTTATATTTGCATAATTTGGCAAATGTTTAATTTCCTAACTTTCATTAAAGTTTGTATTCAATTTTCATATTTTTTTAATTTTTATTTTCGTTTTTGTGTCTTGTATTTATAAAAAAAAACACTTGTTAAGATTTTTTTTCATTGAAACGAAAATAAAGTTATTAATTGTTTGTAACCGATTAAAATACTTTTAAAATGTTTTATAATAATGATAATGTTCTTTCAGCCAAGTTGTGAACAAAAGCTGAAGTGAGACATAAATCATCATATACAAATATCTTAAAGACAATGGGTGATTCAATGGTTCAGATTCGCACAGCTTTCTAACTTTAACTGTTTTATTAATCGAATATTCTTCTTCTTCCTTGTTTAATGTTTTGCCCTTCGTCACACCCTTATTGGTCTCAATTTGTTCTGTTTCGGCGACGTGTGATGTTTTGTTAATCAGTATAAGCCAAATTAATTTTGCAAGGATATTCATTTCTTTTAGTACTTTTATTAAGTGCGTTCTGCTGACTGAATTAAACGCTTGTTTGGAATTTATAAATAATACTTCTTATCCCATACCGAATTCATTTCACATCTCTACTATTTGATTTACTATGTTTGTTGGATCTTCAGTAAATCCCCCTTTGATTAATCCATACTGGTTATTATCATCCTTCTTTGGATTATTGTTCGTCACAATCATAGATACCGTATTTAAAAGTGTGATGCTACAATTATCGTATACTGCCTTCTCGCCCTTCTTATGTATTGGTACTATTATCGAGAGAGGTCTCCCAGTCTTTTGGCTTTTTTTCATTAGCCAGGCCTTCTTTATCAATTTATAAATATTGTCCTGTTTAGCACACTATTTAATAAATTCCATGTTTATCCCACCGGTTCCAGGAGCTTTTCCACCTTTACTGTTCTGTATTATTTTCATCACTTCCTCCTTCAATGTTAACTCGACTATTGCGTTTGCACGGTCATTCAGCGTTTCTATTTCCTCGAACAGCTCATTCCTCATGCTGCGTTTTTCTACTAACAACTAGTGATGGGAATAATCGAGATGCGATACACGAATTAGTCGATTGTTAAAATCTCTCGAGATAATCGACTATGCACTCTGAAAATTAGTAGTACTAAATTAGTAGTCGTACGTCGATCACGGAACATGTGGCAGCGGACCGAGAAGCCCGATATCTCGATATATTTTAACCCCACCACTATATATTAATAGTAGTTCCAGGTTCGAGATATTTTATTTTAACATTGGACTCGTTCGATTGTAGCAACTAATTAGTCGTATCGCTAAGCGAAGCTTCTCTTTCAATTATTTTTTGTAGTCTCGACCGATCGTCATTGTCGGATTGAAGAATACAATAATTTAAATAAGTACAATCGTGTTGATGATATTGCGTTAGTAAATAAAACGTTTCAAAATTTACAATAATATTTATAAACTGCCACAATAATATATAAAAATATGAGCAAATAACAACAAAAGTATAATTCTCAATAAAAACAAAGGTACCTATATAATAAATTAATAACTCTAGATTAAACAATAATAAGAAAAATTAATAAAAACAAATTTATAAGAATGTGGTATTAAGGAATATAATTTGATCTAAATTTTTAGACGATAGTTTGTATCGATGTAAATTTGTAAGTTACACGGCTTTAGAAAACACACTGTTAGTGGTATTAGAACGTTTATGTTGTACGTTGCATTAATTAGTATTAGTACGACTACTACTAATTTTAACTACTAATATTAGTCGATTATTAAATTATATCGATTACTAATAATCGATTATTGAAATATCTCGATTATGCCCATCACTACTAACAACTGCTTGAAATGCCGCATCTTTGATTTTCTGTTAAGTTTTCATTTGTAGCCCTTCTTATTCTTGTCATTGCCTACATGTATCTGCTTTTGTTTCTGTTGACGAGTGACGTTGAATCAATTTCACACATTAAAGTATTAATTATTTGTTGTTACGTTGGTTCCACTTTAGTTTTGTTACTTGTTACCTGTTGAAATAATTTAGAATATACGTAGACAAGTTTAGAGAAATTCTAAAAATGGAAAAATCAGAGGTTCGTGCACTTATAAACTTTATCAGCACGTTGGGTTCCACGAATATTGAGACCTGACCAGAAACGTTCTAGAATATTGCATTCTGAAGCCAGTTTGGCAAAGTTTAAAGCAGATCCGGATGAATTTTTTTGTCGCTTCGCCACTGCTGATGAAACGTGGGTTCACCACTTCGATCCTGAGTCGAAGCAACAAAGTATGGGGTGGTTGTTGCCACATTTTTTTGAGACGCAGACGGAATTTTGATGACTGACGATTGATGATTATTTGAACATCCTGCATATTCACCAGATCTAGCCCCCAGTGATTTATGTTTATTTCCGAAATTAAAGGAATATATTCGAGGGACCCTATATTAGGACGATAATAAAGTGATGACGGCCGCAAACGACTGGTTGGAAGAGCAACCGAAAGATTTTCTTTCCAGAGGAATCAAATATTTGGAGCATAGTTGGACCATATGCATCGACGTTTCCTTCTATGTTAGGTATCGTAAACACTGATCTCCCCCTTGGAATTTATTTGAATGTTGATTACTCTTCTCTCATCACCTTAATTTCTCCACATGGTCATTTCATTACACTTCTTGGTATGCAGTTTTGCAGTTTTGCAGCACGTTTTTTTATAATTTTTTATACAATATCTTCCTCAAGGCTTTATTTTAGAGATGCTTTCAATCGTGTTATATAAGCATTCGCTGGCTCAGTCTCCATCATTTGTTGTACCTCCCATCGTTTCTGTCATATATTACCTATTGTCTTAGGTATCTTTTGCTTTAGTAGCTTCGTTACCATGTTGTGATCCACATAATTGCGCCTTCAAACATATCATTAATACGTGATATATTTGGTTACCACCTGTTTTTCAATCTCTCCATCTTCTGTTCCTTCTTTTGCTGAATTGTTGACTAAACTATTATTAACCCATTTATGCAGGTAAATTACGTAACCCCTGTTCGCAGTCATTTGCTTTTTGTGCACTGTAATCTTTCCCGCCATTGTATACATAAATTTGTTAATTAAACAGTTTTCAGTTTTGAAGAATAGTCTTAATCCAGTTTCATCTGGTGTTCTTTCATATGTTCATTCTACTGAATGGAATGTGGTAATCTTTCTGACGAGTGCTAAAATGTTCGATATATATATTTATATTTATTTTTATGTACATGCATACACGGCTCGATTACACAAATCATTGCAATGTAAAAATTGTAAACTCTTTAAATAATGTCCTATAGGTTTGACGGTAACTCCATCTATGATTCTGATAAGTTCATTTGTCTCCTGGATACAGGTTTATTAATTGAGATCTGGTTAAAAAAGAATAATTTTAAAGTTCTAAATAAATTTGCGACTAAATTTAGTTTGACACTAGATATGCAAAGTGATTTCCAATGAAAATTTTACTCAATTTGCAAGCCCAACAATTTTGTATTATTTGCCTTGCGAATGCCTTGCAATGTGTTGACGTTGGGTTTTTCATGATCCAGAAATAAAATCCTCAAACCGTGATGAACTCAAGTTTGTAAAATGCATTCCGTTTCCAGGTTAATTGTATTCGAAAGAACCGTTGATGTGTCATCTTTGAATAACGTGAAATAAATCTAAAATGACATTAACTCTCTAATTCATTACTGTTTAACAAACAATGCAAGGGGCCTAAAATTGTTTCCTGCGGTACTCCCATGGTATTCTTTTCATACTCAGAATGTATAGAATTGATATAATCGTGACATTTAAGGTCTAGTTTAACTTAATGTCTGCGCTCGCTAAAGATTCGAGACTAACATTCCTAATACCAATTTCATAAACTTTCTCTTTAGAAACTCATGGCTAATACTACCCGACAGTGACCACAAAATATTGCAGCCGGACATCCGCCTGCATCAAGAAACTCTATATTCTCATAAAATTCATGTACTGACATCAACGTAAATTTTCTCGCCACGAAACTATGCTGGTTATTACTAATTAATTCTGTTTTTATGGAAAATAGGCAAATAAACATACTCAAGTATTTTTGAAAATACATATAATGCTGTAGATACACGTATTTATAAAAAATTGGATTATTTTACTTATTTTTAAACTTGACATAACTCTGACATCTCACAAAATATTTTTGTCGATAAGAGGGCAAATGATTCAATCGATTTTGGTGGAAAAACTATTGTCTATCAAAGTATGTAACATGTTTGTTATTCGAGTAGGCCACTCAACTAAGTTATGTAGATTAAAACCCGATGCAACATCGGTTAATCTACGAAATTCCTCCGTTGCACAATCCATATTAAAATTCCCATATAGGACCTAATTAATATACAGTAGACATACGATATATTGATATGACGTTTGTAGTGAACTACATGTTCTAGTCAACAGGCACTATTTTCAATAGGCCTTAAAATAGCGAATGAATGTTGGCCTGATTTATTAAATAGCCATTGTATTTTACAAGTAGCCCATTCATGAATTTAGTATTTTATTTCTTCTTTGTGTATGTAGTATATCAGATTTGTTATTTAATTTATTATTATATTTTAAACATTGTTTAGTAGAAGTAGTCGGTTTTATTCTTGTTGTAGCTTCTTTCGGGTTACTTTTTCTGGTTTCGAATGACCTCCCTGTCTGTCCTATATAGATTTTTTTACATTCTTCTTAAGTCAACTTGAACACCTGAGTTCAATTTTATGTCTGTTTTGTCTTTGTTATTTTTAATAGAAGTTTGTATAGAGTTGTTGGTTTTGAAACCAATGGTTTGGTTTTTCGATTTTTATTGATCATCTCAATTTTTTCTGAAATGTTGCCAATATACACGGTAGAGGTATAATTAATGGGTGTTTGAGATTGAATTCTGGGGTAAACAGAAGAGGACTTTTCTTTCTTAGTTAAAATGTATTACCATGTTTGTCGAATAACAATTATTTAAAGCTATTGCATATTTTTTTTTAAATTAGAATTGACTACTCATTGGGGTCAAAGAACACGAATGAAACCTATTCTACTTTTGCTAACTATTTTAGAATATAATCATAAATTCAATAACAAATCTGAAATGCAAGAAGAACAAGTAAAAAGATAAATTCATTAGAAAGTTTAGAAATCAATAAATTCAATAAAATATGTATTATTTCGATTGTACTACTTGAGTAGTGTTAAACCAACCCCATACTTAATCTAAACCTGTAATACACCCTCTCTTTCAATTTATTCTTAGTATTAAGACATATATTTGTTTTCTTGTATTTGTGTTTCGTCACGTGATGAAGCCACATTGTTGGCGAAATATATGTAATGTATACAATATATTTGAAACTAAAAATATTTTTTGTTACTTTTATTTATAGATTTAATTGTTATCCGACTCCTAAAAATTCGTCGAAAAGTGTTAGTTAGAGTTTTGTTATGGATTAACCTGATGCTTTCATGTATTCGTAAGATGCTGCTCTCATATTTTACCACGATCTTCAGGGCCTATGTTTTTAAATTCAATCTGTCTAATTAATTCGCAAACGTATGTGACGTCCTTTGAGAAAATGTTTGAGTTCATCATATATTTCCCTTTCATACATAATCAAGTGTTGATTGATCAGCGGTATTAATAGCAAAAATATTTGCATGACTAATTTAAAAGATAAATAGTTTCAAAAGTTCTATGGAATACACAAAATATATTTTTTGGTTCTATCTTAACCTTGATTCTTTGCGAAATTTGTTTTCAATAAACTATTGTATTAGAAATTTGCACGTTTTTTCTGACATTCTGCTTGTGTGTGCACACGAATTAACGCATCCTGGTGTGATATAAAAGTCACGAAACGTGTCTGTACGAACAAATCAAATAAAACATGCGATCCTTAAGAAAACTGATCTCTGTGGTACATTAACGAAACAACTGCACAAAAAACCACTTGTTATGTATGTATTTTAGGTACCGTTCGTTTTACAACCAGGGATATGTTTTTTATTTACATAAATTGTTTACGTATGTGTTTAGCATCTGAAGTAATCTGTTTCTCCTAAAATCTAATGGCTGAACTTTCATAATACTATGATTATCGACACTGGCTGCATTTATGTTTTGGAACAAAGAAATGTTTCAAGTGGCTCGCATTAGCAAAATATTAAATTACATTCTTCACGTGTAACATAATCGATGTATATATACACCAATTATTTATGCTAAACAACGACAAATTTGTAGTAAATTAAAAATTAGCAAATGATTCAGGTTTTTGAAGAGCTACAAACATTTATTAATAAAAAGGTTTTACCAGACAGTAATTTCGAGGAAGTTTATTACAATGGTTTCTTTTAGGAACAAACATGTGAATTAAGAGTATTTAATAATTTGCAGTCTATTAATTGATAGAGGTTTTTCACATTCGCTTTTTATTTCCGTTTTTATTAAAAAATCTTCATGACACAAGGAATGCTTGAAATGTGTACCTAAATTAAATGTAGAGAATGTTGCGGTTTTAATTAGTTTCGGCCATTTTATACAAAAATTCGATATTAAATTGGAAACGATGATTCCGTTTGTGGAGCCTGTTGCCTGGTGACCGAGCATCGGCCCCGTGTCCCTTCCGGATCAAAGGTAACTGTGTTCGCCTGTGGAATTCAGCTAATATCATTCAGCGCACTCATCCGTAATAGGAAAATATTTTACCTGCTTATTGCTTCCACTCGGTGCGATCTTTTTGTGCAAGTATTACTACTCTGTATGGTTATTACTTTTAGTAATTTTTCTTTGTTTTGCAGCTTATATTTAAATCTCATTCCAGCGTTTTAATTAAATTACCCATAACGAAAATAGTTTATTTCCAGTTTCACCGAATGATGATCTGGAAATTAATTACCAATTATTTTCGTATCAATTGCATTGCTTTCATAATTTTATCTCATTTACACATTACTTTGGCTGAGTTGGTGGCCGTTTCTGAATCTTTTGTTGTTATATTTTTATGTTTTCTTCATGTGGTTAATTATAGGTGTGATTGCCTTCCTATAGCTTCATATCCTTCGGATACAGTTAACTTTATTGGGATTTGTGATCGTTTCACTTTAGTTGATTCCTTTTATATTTTATTGATTATAAATCACATTGTTTATCCTCATCGAAAAAATTGGTATATATTTCGTTTGTTCGTTTTTTGTTAATCATTCGCCTTGCACTTTTAAATGAGTTTCAATCTTTAGTCTGAATTTTCATTTTTATTTCCTTTGACTTTCATATTCGTTAAATCGTTTGATATTCATATTCTTTATTGTTATATCTTTGAATATTATTGCTGTTATTTCGTGTGTTTGATTTTTTTTAATAGGAATACTTAAAATTTCGTTAATTTACTCATGAGTGTAAATATATATTTTTCGTTATACTTTCACTGTACTTCACTATTTTATTATCGCAGTATAATTCGTACTATTGATTTGATTATAATTTTTGGATGACTTTGTATAATTGATGAAAAAATAGGATTAATTTAGTATTCGTAACACACTAAAGCATTCAAAATAAATTTGTTAGGAAAGTCATCGTGAATCTAAACTGGCCCAATGACCACTTAAAGAAGACACGTTTATTATGGACAATATTGTGTGCCATTCCAAAGAAATTAATGGCTATTTTTCACTTTAATATTCATTCTCATATTCGGTAAACACGCCAAATTATTGTACCTTTACATTGCGCTTTTTTCGCAAAACACTACATAGCGATATATTTTTTCCTCAAATGTTTGACAAAAATATCCGCATCAATATCATTTGGAGCAGTCGAGTTAAACGCAACAACGTTCATCACCAACCACTATCAAACGTAGCTCGTGTATACATGAAAGAACAGATTTATAGAAATATTTCAATATTGTACCTGTACAGTTGAGCGAGTAATTCGCATGCCAATAATTCACCTGACATGATTCTGCCTTTGATCACATGCATTCCTAGTCAATTACGACTATAAATTGCCTAGTATTTGGTTGAATGGAAGAGTATATCATTGAATGCAAATTTTAATATAATTAAATGTTATTAGTTGCAAGGTACAAGTTTCCATATTTAACTATATGTTCGCTAACGAACTAATAATTAACTTTTCTATTTGGGATAATTTTACATATTATAGCAGTACACTCTTTTGATGTATAACCAATTATTTATACCGATTTTAAGAGGATTTAATGTTTGCATTTAATACTGCTCCCACTGGTCCATCGAAACAATAAAAGCCACTTTAAGTTAATGCATAAATCATAAAAACTAGTAGATATGATGACAGTCGTCAAGTGGATAATTTGAAAATATTGACGACAGTCATAACTGACCATAAATCAATGCCAACTAACTCTTTTAATGCGATTATTAGAGATCCATTTCTTGTTTCAGTTTATATGCATTTGTGAACTAATTTTTTTTTTAGATATCGATCGAATTTGACGGCAATAAAGTTATGACAATCAAAATAAAATTTATTGATTTTTAATAATTGTTTTGAAATATATAGTAATAACATCCCTTTATTAGTTTATATCTCTCTTATTTTTTTTAATTCTTGGTCTTTGTTAATTTCTAGTTACTTAAATCTCCGTTTGATTTGTGGTAAAAAAATTTTGAAGAAAACGAAATTATTCTGTTTAATAATATAACATAACGTAGTCGAGTTTAATGCTAAAATAAATTCATATCAAATGAAACGTGACTAGGTACTATTTGCTGTTAATAATTTACATTACTTTCTACCATTCAGAGTTCTAACGTTGATTGGATTTTTTTTACAAAATATTCTAGGGTTTAAGGAAATGGAAAAGTGATATATCACATGACAAAGATTACATTTGAGTTATATTTCCCATTCTCATTCAACTTCATTATTCCTCACCAATGTACAGCTTCGCCTTGAGATTGTATTGCGCGAATGATAAAAACGACACCACATACAGAGCTAGCGAGAGGAATACTGAAAACGAGATGGTAAGAACAAGTAGAAAATGATATAGAAATTATTGGTATAAGACCCTGGGGAGGACAAGATAGGAAGAAACGGAGGAAAATAGTATTACAGATTATTATATTTGTTGTTTAGTCATTGCATTGGAGACCCCTTAATATTGGTGTGGTATGCTGGCTATAGTTCTTTTATTTTTTATGCTGTACCCAGTGCTCCGCTCCGAATACCGTACCGATGCTTTATTTAATGACTCGTAATCAAAGGTACGAGCTTTTACATATGGTAATAATAAATACCATTATTACAAATTGTTTTTAGTTTCAAATTTATGGTAGACACTACATATGTTTCGCCAACACTGTGACTTCATCAGGTATGACCAAATACAGATTATTTCGTCATTGGCGAAGTAAATCGGGGCTTGGTTTTCAAGGTTATTCAGAGGTGGGTTTCCATCTTAGGCATCGACCGAGAATACAACGCCGCAAGCCCTTAATATCAACAAAATTGAACTGTGTGATTTTTACATTCTATAAGATGATATTATAAGCTGATTAATTTCAAATAGAGATATAATGAAAAAATATATAAATATGAAAGTTACAACAATATTTCCTACACACCTTGCTTTCAACCATGGTTTGCCCTTCTTGAGTTTTGTCCGTAACACCCAGGACATCTCCAACTTTCTCCCAATGGCTGTTATAGCCATCGTCGACCTAAGCGTAAGCAACAACGCCATGCGTTTCTCTGATCATCTTCATCTGTCCTGCACTCTTTCCAGGGTCATAAGGGCTCTCTTTGCCAGGCAAGCTGAAATAAGAATACCTAATTCTTATTTCATTCTTACAATTACATACGCGAGATAATAATCTGACAAATTATAGGTTACCATTAATTTATATTCATTTTGAACTTTGAATAGTAGGTACTAGTAGGTACACAGTTAAGATCAGTGCAAAAGTAAACTAAATATAATAGAATACAGTTTCCTCTTTCATAGCTGCCATCTCAATTTACTGTATGCAAGATACAAAGTTTGTTTGTCATTTATTCACTCTGAAATTCTGTATTCAGGGATTTTTTTGGCAAATCTACGAGTGCACCACCTCCTCTTCATATACGTGCAGAGCTTCATCACAACAACAAACTTAACCTGTGTGAAAATTCGTAAGAAAGCTATAATTTCTAAAATGCGACAAATAAACCTTTGCCATTCTTTCAACCTTGATCCAGTGATGATTATTCGTAAGGCAATACACTGATCATACATACCGACATGATAAGTATATAAGCTCTCTGTTGACGCCATCTGTCCAATGACGGACAGTTCTGTCTTTTTTGACCACTTGCCTTCTTCCTTGCAATACCAACAACAAATAATAACAATAGTTACACAGGCAACGTTAGGTAACTGGTAAAGGACTCGCCCATAAATATAAATCTTGTTGCCATACAATCATGTTAACATTCGTATGTCCAGAATTTTATTGTGGCAACGTTTGATCCACTGACAATGCTATTTAATGCTGCAAAGTCTTCCAAACCTCTGACACAATCGGTGTGGACTAAGTAGAAATATTTCAAATAATTTTAATTAAATGAATAATTTATATTACCGGTACAAATGGTCTGTATTCCTTAGAGAATTTCTGCTCATTTACTATTGTTTAATATCGGTTAAGGAGCTCTGCTGTTTCACTTCGGAATCTTCATATGTTGATTTCTTTCGCCCTTTTCTCATATCACATATTTTTCTTAATATAGAAGACGAGTTGTATACAGTTTATTTTTCTTATAAATTAATTTTAATATTGAATTGTGGACCACTTTTAAATGTGTTGTTGTAGGGCCCTTCCCAGACTATTATTCCACATTTTATTATAGAATCAGCTACTGCTTTATATATTATTAGAAGTAATTGTTTGTGTATAAATTCCTTCAACAAATACATGATTAGTTTATGGTTCCTAAGAATTTTGTATTTAACACTTTAACATTTATTTCATCTTCAATGTTATGTATTATAATCGTGGTCGATTTAGTGATGTTAATGTTAATAAAAAGCAAGTTATTAGTTTTCACTTAATTTGATTTTAATTCGCTCCTTCAAAAATCTATACGTGTGGTATATATTGTCTACAATATATTTGAAACTACATATAAACAATTTGTTTTAATTTTATTTATTGAAATGGAGTTTCAACAAGTATCTCGACAATCAATCAACTATAATGTAATAAGGCTGTGGCTATGGACTGCCTGTCTACGCCATTAATTTTCTTCTGTATTAGTTTAACAGCGTCTTGTGTGTTCAGCTTTGAGTAGCCGTTTTCTTGTAATGATCTGTGCATACACTCTATTTCCATAGTTTGATTGATATCCTCTGGTATCTTTTCTGATCAAGTTTTCATGACCAAGTGAAATTGTCATGGTTGACGGTGAAATTAAGCGTTCATATAGCAGTTGGTAAGCGTCTTCTTTCGGTGTACGGTGATGGTCATCGAGTTCCTTATTCCAATTCCATGGTGAATTTAATTTGCTGTCATATTCTTATAATATGGTTAGTGTTCCTGTCGGATTACTTCCTTTATCGGCACTTGGGTAACAGTGACACGACAACGAAGCTTTTTAGCAGTTTATCTGGTCGTACTAAGTAATTCAATTACATCAATTTTATTCTGTGTGGTTTTCTGTAAGTAGGATCCGCTGGTGTAGGTTTTTGTCTCTATTATACTGATTTCGTTCTGTTTTTGCAACTACTGTTGCGTTGCCTTGTCTTCCCCGAGAATGATAATATCATTATTTTCTTGATGCTTTTTAGATATTCATACCTTTTTACGTTTCTTTATGAAGGTTTGCTCATAGAACTCGTGACACATCTTGGCGAATTACTTCGGCTGTGTAGTTGCGTTCGCAACCGTGCCAATGTTCTGGAATTTAAGTATACGAAAGTGCAATGCGGAACACTATACATTTTTACATAAGTAGTATGTGAATATTAAAAGAATGGCTACAATGAAACACGGCATTGGCCATATTAAACTCTTTTTGATGCCTTCCATCGTCGTTTTGTATAGATTGGATCCATTGCGGCATTATCTGCAGATTCTGGTACCAACCGAGCGGTCGGTAGTGTCGGTTTAGATAAAGGTTTTCTTGAAATAATTGTAGCCGAACCTACCAGTGCAAAACGGATTGCTAAAATGCTGGCGTTACATACCTAACTGTTTGGAACATTCCTCTTGTTCAACTTTTGTACTCATTTAATATACTGCAACTTCAAGCTCCATTGTCAGCGAATCTTTCGATTGGTTTCTAGAATAATCTATCGCGCATTGTTCTACAAACCGAACAGTAAATTTTTCGAGTGATCCATATTCTTTGATCGCACATATACATTCCATTAATACATGTTATTGAATGTTCGGGTTGGCAACATTAACAATTGCTTATTGCAATGTTTTTGTCTCTGGCACTTATCGGTAAATATTACATGCAAAATTTAAACGAGCTAGTGTCAACATATTGCCGGAGGAAATTCCTTTGCCAATGCGACGCAATTTATGGTTCATGCATGGTATATGATGGGGACCACAGCACATGTTAGTGTCCCTACTAAGAATTTCTGAATCCTAATACTGGATTAGTCTTCTACGATCCCCTGATAGCAATCTTTTCAAACATTTCCTATCGTTATACCTGAAATATATTGTTGATAATTCTTATTAAATATACATTAACGAGCACGAGTTTGCTACTTGTATTTTTAATATGTACAGGGAATCAATGTATAGGCGGTCAATTCGAATACGTGTCGCAGACGTTCAAATTTATTAATATTAATAAGCAGTTAAAGCATTAAAGCTATTATTTGAACTATAAGTGACAGTTCCGTACAATATTCACATTATTTTTTATCATTAATTATTAGATCACGCATATACAAACACATCTGAGCGTCATCTCGTGTATTAAGCGTTTCTTTCTGTTTCTCTATTTCTCGTATTATTCCGCTGCTAGCTAATGTTCTGGTGTTGTTGAAGTCAATCTTGTGTCCCGTAGAAATGGATCTCTATGTTTTCCAGATCGAATGTGCTCTTATTGTATTTCGTGTACTTCCTGTATTTCTAATGGAATTTTCGTTTCTGGGTTCCGTAGCATCGCTTCTATATTTCTATAGCTTAACAGTTGTGCCGATGTTTAGGATCCTACTTATTTTATCCGTAGTCCCTCTAACATATGGTAAAAAAGCTGTGGTTGCTGGTTGTACTTCTTTTTTCTTCTTCATGGGATTGGCTGGGAGGTTTAGATGCTCTACGAATTTCTTTACTGATCGTAGTATTAAAGTTCTCGTTACCTAATATAGTTGCACTAGGTGGTGGTGCGACTACGGGTTGAGGTACCTATTGGTGTGATTCTTTTATCGGTATACTGTGTGTCCGTGGCTATTAGAACGTCCATGTTCAGTAGCTGTGTGTCTTCTTCCACATCCATAAAAAAAATTAAAGCTGGATGTTGTTCGTTTAGGTGAAACATGTTGAGTTCTTCTCTTCCATGTGTCCAGATTACGAAGGTGTCATCCAGGTATCTCAGCCACACTTTTGGTTTTAACTCGGCTATCTTCAGTGCTGTCGTCTTCAGTTCCTCTATTAATAAGTTGACTATCACTTGTGATAGTGGTGATCCCATGGATGCTCGTCTGGTTTATCGGTAACGTTGATTCTCAAAAGGAAATAAGTGTTTTTGACGCAATTCTGGATGTGTTCTTGGGGTTGATATTTTCGTTCCAATATCTTCATTGTCTCGTCTACTGTGGAAACGAACAAGCGGTTCGGTTCCACACTATGGTTCTTGAGTATCTAGATTAGATGATTTACATTATTGACGTATGTCGCTGTTTGTTCGGCGAAAGGTTTTAATTGTCTTGCTAACGACTGTATCGGTGACCCGATTGAACTTACGAATGAGCACAAATTGAAGGAACAGCAGAATCCAAAACCGAGAACATCAGAGGGCAAAGCAATAAAACATAAATGCCCGGTTTCACAAACGCTAATCGGTCGTTAACGGCGTGTTAACGAATTGTCAAATGTTTGCCGATTCGTTATCGAGTCTTTAATCCATCGTCAAATACGAAATCTATTTGACCAGTTCATCGTCAAATATTTGACGATGGATTGAAGACTCGATAACGAATCGGCAAACTTTTGGCGATTCGTTAAGAAGCCGTTAACGACCGATTAGCGTTTGTGAAATCGGGCAAAAGTGGTGTACAATTTATCAGACTAATCACTTGACAGACACACAACCGAAATTCTTACCAAATGATTCAATTTCGCGGTGGGTCCTTCACGGAAGTCGTTTGCAGTGTAGTGACTGCCATTCAAACACTTGAGAAAGATACAGCGGAAGTGATTCGACAAAGGTATCTAGAGTACTACGAAGAGTCAACAATCAAGAGGGAATATATCTAAAGAAGAATGCAACATTCTAAGGAAGCTATGAGACAATCCGAGCATAATTCTTTTACCAACGGATACAGGCAACGCCACAGTAGTGATGCACGCTGCCGACTATAAAAGCAAAATTACCGCGATACTAGTAGATCCAGCAAATAAACCAATCGCAACTAATCCAATGAATTACTCGAAGACGACGACACAAAGAAAAATAGAAGCTTCACCACTGGATCCGGAGAGCAAGAAAATAATTTTACCAAGAGAAAAGTCATCAAAATGTCGAACTTTTAAACCACACTGGAAGATAGAAACAAAAAGACGAAAATTCCATTAGAAACACAGAGAGCAATACCATGTGGAAACTTCGAGAAGAAATACATCGGTCAATCGGTCAAGTAAAATAAAAAAGTTTCTTCTATTGTTCAAAGGAAAATAAACGAATATTTGAAGTCAATAAATATTTAAATCAACTTGATAATATTAGCTATCAAAGTTTGACTAAAATATATAAATATCATGTACCAAGTCCCATTGTCTCGAGTATACAGTATCTTACAATGTGTTGCATTTTTTGCTTACAGTTTTTGCAGCTTTCAAAAACACTAGTGAATATGGTATTTTGGACTCTTTTGCCTTTTGTGAAACCTTTCAAGAAGTTTTATTACTGGACAATTATGTTTTAGCATCATTTGATGTAGTTTCGTTATTTACGAGCATACCTGTTGACCTGGTTCTATATACTGGAATTGAAGTTGGATACAATTGGTGAACACAATCTTTTTTTTTATATTTTTCATTTAATATTTAACAATACATTTTCTTCGTTTAATAAAAAAATCAACCAAGTTTTCGGTTTACCTAGGGGTAGTCCACCTAGCCCGATAAATGTAAACATTGTCAGGAACTATTTATTAGACAATATACTTCTTGTTTTACCTTTCAAATTTGTCTTCATGAAGAAATATGTGGCTGATTTACTTTTGGGTCTGCGAGCATGTGAGATTAATAGTACTGTTGATTTTTTCAACTCCACCTATCCTTAGCTTCTATTCTAGCTTTACGAATAAGAATTTCAAGATTTTGAAGGATATGTTCCTTAATAATGGTTATCCTAAGTAATTTCTAAGTAAATTGCCTTTTAGTTCCCCTTCAGGGACTAAACTTATACCACTCTAGTTACGAGTTCTGATGATACGGTGGATATTGATTCACACTTTGAATATTTTAAATTACCCTTCATCCATGAACCCCTGGTACATTGCAATTTTAACGTAACAATATAAAGTTTGCTTACTATAACGTTAATATTATAGATTATAATGTCGTTAAATTGAAAGATAAAAATGAAAATCCACGAATTCAATTGATATTGATAATTAAATGTTATTTATTCCTTTTTGCTGACTATGAACAAACATGATTTTGGCCGGTTCAATTGAAATAACGAACGTTTTGTCCAATTAGTTGATAATTGTAAATATTTAGTTGGTTAGCAGCAGTTGTTAAATTGGTTAGACTGTCTTACATTTTGAGTTGGTAATAAATATATAAAAATCTTTTTCATGCTCACGTTTCACCTTAATGTGTCAATTATAAAAACAAAATATAATGTCTTCGAACACGTGCTCCGTTGGTTTTTCGTTAAAGTTTCGTAATGTTATGCTAAATGATTAATGTTAATGTGTATCCTGCTTATTTACTATCCTTATAATTATTATGGCAGCACCTTCTTTCATTAAATTGTTTTTAGTGACCCTGATGAAGCATCCGTACATGCTATCCCCAATAAACCAATTTTTTGTATTATTTTTTTGAAATATAATTCAATGGTAACTACTCTATGCAATAGCTGTGTAACATTTCAAAAAATGGTGAAACCAAATCTCATGGTGTAGTACCTACTTCAATAAATTCTTCTTTTCATCTTTATCTAATCAAATAAACAATTTGAAAACAATTTGACTATTTTTTGACATTAGCATAATACGGTACTAGTTTATTGCACTAAACTATTCCATCTAAATGTTACAGGAATTTTGAATCAGTTTGTGCCTTTGCGTTGCGTTAACGTAAGCAAATACGTAGTTCGTAGACAAAAACACGTTATTCTTACAACCTTATCATCGGCTATCTATTACGTTCAATGCCCAGTTTTATCAGACGAAGTGTATTTGACGGCTATCGCTATAGTCGGCGTAAACGAATTTTACTCACAATATCTATAAAACGAATATACTATACAACAACAACGCCAACGAGTGCAATTAAGAGGTGAGAATTTTGTTAAAATATTCTAATCGGATGGAGGTATCGAAAAGAGAGATAAAAATGTTTTCGAGTTTGTGTTGGCGCTTAATATGGCAAAGCATGTTACGTTATTATTTTAGTTGTGTTATTTTATCCGTCCGATCTGTCCTCGTAATAGACGTCGATGGTTTTGTATGTTTGTTAAATGTTCTGCGTCACCTGCTGTGGATTCTGGTTCGTCGGTTCCTCCACGTATATCTACTTGCTATTTATCTGGTGTTGTGTGCAAATCAGAAACCAGAATAATCATTTGAAGTCATCAAAACACGTGATTCTCGATTTATAATTTGTTGTAATCACCCAGTAAAATGAGGCACAATATAGGCTTCTGAACATAGGTGTATTGGGGTTGGCTGCGTATATCAATTGAACTGAAGCTTTGTGTTAAGAAATATTTTAAGGTATTTTTTTTTGTATATAAGAACAAGAACAAGTAACTAGGCTGCGTAAATGCTGATACCTGATTAAAGTAAAATCACCAGAAATCGAGAAATCTCGTGTAAACTTGACGTCGATCTAAATTGAACTATCATATGCAGATATAATTAATGTACTGGAAATGAAGATAAGTAAAAAAAATATTGAGTTTGAAAATGAGCAAAATTAGTGATTGAATCTTTATCTTTTTTGGGGATCTTAAGAAATCTTGTAATAACGTATGTAACAAAAGATTTTGGAAAATTTGTCGTATATTTTTTTCCTATTAAACGTAAAGCAATCAACTTGCCATTGGATAATGAGAATCTGTAAAGTGTCTACTGCAGTTTGACAACATATTTGTATTAACAAAGTTTGACAAAATGTCCTACAAGTTAGAATTGCGGAAAGGTATTTACAATTTGGTTGGCCAAATGACCAAACGTGACATTGTCACAATTTATAGAAACCAAAATATTTCTAAGGCAACAAATTACCGCGTCATTGACGAATGTTTGCCGTGCATAAATCTTCCCAAGACGGGTCGCCCTCGAGTTTTGAATCAAGCAAGGCTTCAGAACATTGAATCTGTACGAAACAGAAAATGAGTTTCAACGAGAAGATTAGGCCGAAGATTTCACATCTCCTATATGACAGCGAAGAAGGAAATTAGCAGAAATAATTTAAAAAACAGAAAGTGACAAAAATGTCCGATTACACGTCTGCTCAATAAGAGAGGATTCCAAGATGGTGCAGACAAATAAGATTAGAACATTTCAGAAACAATGCCACAATAATTTTAGACGACCAAAAATATTTTAGATTATCTAACTGCTAAATAAGAGGAAACGAAGGCTTTTATACAGACAACATTGAGGGCGTTCTTAATGACGTAAGGTGTAAGCAGAAAGCGGCGAAACTTTGAATTTTATTCAAAAGGATCATGTTAATGATAACATTACGCCCTGGCCTGCCAGTGCCATTATGCGAGAAGAACCCAAGATTGGCAACAAAATATCCCATGTATATCCTAAAGAAGATAACACCACTCCTCCGAATGTTCCACGGGCACGTCCTATAGAAGAGTTTTGGGCTTTACCCGGTAGAAAAGTTTAAGACGGTGAGTTGGATTGAAGAAGAACTACGAATAAGAATCTACCAAAAGATTCGAGAGTTTAACCAACTTACCATCTAAAAGCTGATGGAAGGAATTCGCACCAAATTGTGAACCATTGAAACCCATGGTCCTTTAGCTGCTATGTGATACAAAACTTTTGTTACGATAGGTATGTAATTATAGTAGAGATTCTTCAATTGTTTTATGGAAATCAACCAATCACCAATAAATATGAAAGAGGTGCGTAAACCCAACAAATTCACGAAGTGCTATGATTTTATTTATTATGCGAAATGTTGAGTATTTTATTTAAGTAAATGTGGTGTTTTTGTCTGTCTTAATTGACATTCTCGTCAATTTGTGCAAATGGTTAGTTACCGGTTATCACGCTTACCAAAAAAAAATGATTTGAACATCGCTTGTACACAATTACTCAAAATATACAAAAATGTTGAAATTACCTTACAACCATTTCAAGCTGTATTTGTTTTTAAAATTCAACTTGTTTTTTATCGTTGGCCGCATATTTAGTGCATGAATAATAAACACTTTTAGGGTAGTTTTTTACATCATTTTTTATCTTAATTGACGACCAACTTTTGTGTGTATTTCCATATAGTATTCAGCTAACATAACTCGTAGGATTGTTGTTTCCCCTACCAACAGAAATAAAAAATTATATACAATACTTGAATTTATTCAAGAAAAGTTTACTCCTTGAATTTGAACTATGTTAATAATAATTCCAGTAAATATAAATTTATTTAATAAATTAATTTGCTCTTAACTTGTTTATATATGCACACATAATGAATATTTTAAAAGTCTTTGCACCCGCCTCTCTTCATTCAATGGACGTCCCGGAAGCTCTACTGTCCATTCGAGTTTTCCCGTTATTGCAGCCCATATTTTTGCATTTTTGATATCAATTATACAATACATATATGCAATACTAATTTTATTTAACACGAGAATTTTAGTCGCACACTAAACTTGTCGGCGCACACTCAGAAATTCAATTTCAACAAATTCTACACAAACGACTCAATTGATATAACCAATCGATAGTTAAACGTCTAAAGAAATTTAATTTAGCAGGCACGATAGCTCGGCAGTCCCGTCACTGATCGCCAATATCCTGCCGGAGCGAAAGGGAACGGCATTCAGGACACCTAGCGCCCCGCGATCCGAACGCTTGGGGCGGAAGGGGGGAGGCGGTGTGACTGGAAGACGTAAGTTGTTGATCCCCGTAATGGTCCGATCAGGGCAACGTCTCCCATGAGCATCACTTCATTATTGACCCATTTCGTAGACGGTTTGATAGACAGAACTGGTGCTAAAATTGCTGTCTTCTGCTTTACATCCGCCGTTTTATAGATTTCGTTTTTATCGCCTCCCATCAGCATATCGTACAGGCGACGATTGCGAAATTTTCAAAGTGATTTGTGAGACGAATGTGTGCCATCGAGGTGTATTTTCAAATAATTGAATAAATCAATCAATATTAAATTTCAAGTATTGTAAGCTATAATAGTAAACTATACGCCTGCGATGAAATAACATATAACTTATCATATTTATCCTATTTAAGTTAACAATTGATAATTTCATAATTGTACAGCAGTAATTGTCGTGTAATATTTATATTACTATTATAAAACAATGGTCCTAATTAGTTTTTCAAATTTATAGTTCTACCTATTTCCTTATATATGACAACATTTATATTACTGCATACCAATTACTTTTGAATTTTTGCTATCGTTTAAATATTTATACATAATTTTGAGGTTGCTGACTGGGATCCAAGATGGTCAGGCCTATAACATTTGCTAAATTAGCTCCACATTGTTGCTACTAACAATTTTTGTTGTTAAAATATTAAATGTCTATAGCTTACGTATACTGTGGTACAAGAATTTCGAGACCACCACAGGTGACGAGTTCGTAAACGGTAAAAAAGTCTGGCGTTAAAATTACAATATTCCGTTCATTTTCTTCTTATACTATTACAACGAGCTTTTTAGTAGTGTTGAAGTATCCCAGATAGACCCGCACGAAATATTATAATATTTTTTGTTTGCTCTGTATCCACTTTAAAAAAAATAATAAATAAGATTTTATGCCGAATAATTTTAGTAATTTTAAAAAACATTTTGTTTTACAATCTATTTCGCAAATTGTTCCATTATGTTATTTGCATGGTATTATATGAATAATTATAAGCAATACTTATGGGCTTAAGCTTTTGGCAGTGGTTTATTTTATGCACACGTTCTTAGAATTTTTCAAATTGCATTTGAGATTGTCAAAAAGAAGTAAAAAATAGACAAAATTAAAAAAAATCAATGGATTAAAATACGAAAATAGAAAAATTGAATCAAAATGTCCAAATGACAAAATTTTCTGAAATAACAAAAAAAAAATGTCCCAATTGCAAAAAAACGTATAGAAATAGATAAAAAAATGTATAATCTGGAAAAATATACAAACATTAAAAACAATTGTAGAAATTAATAAAAATTGAAACATTTGTCACGCTAATACAAAATTTAATAAATAGAGAAATAGAAAAATGTCAAAAGAGCAAAATTGCAAAATATCATTGTCGAAAATTTACAAAATGTTGCAGGTTCGGGGCATATTAAAATATTTTTTGAAAATGTTCATCGGTTTCTTTATTCTAAATGCACTTGTTTTTTATTTTCAAATAATACTAGAAAAAAAGACGAAAAAAAAACTGGAGAAATTAAAAAGAAAAAATGTAAAATGAATATTAGTCAACATTTTCTATAACGAAAAAAGAATGCAAAAAATAACCAAAGTTTAAACATTTTTGGAAAATGTCGAAACTGCATGCATGTTAAAAATGGCCCATTGTCGAATTTCACAAAATTGCCGATAATGAAAAAAAAATCTTAAAATGAACGAAATTCAACAATGTCAACGAAAAAATTGTCAAATTACGAAGACAAAATGCCAAATATGATACACAAAATCCCCTAAAATTTTAAAATACGCCAAAATTTTATAAAAGTGGACAAAACGTGAAGAATTTCTAAAATTTAGAATTATGAATAATTAAAAAAGTATCAAAATCCATAAAAAAATTAACAAATGTACCAATCCGGTTGATACATTGCTTTCTAAAATCATTAAAACGGTTTTGACAAATTTTCTTCCAGAAATTAAGAACACCCAGGTATGGTGGAGATTTGAATAAAAGAATTGTATGGAAAAGACGCATCACCAGCGCAACTTGTAACCTACATGTCACATCATGTTATCATATTCTTAAGTTCAGATTTTTTTTGAATTCTATTCAGATTGATAGAATCGAGAGCAGGGATGCAGAATGAAAAATTCGTGAGGACTAAAGTCTCACACAAACGCTCCTTCGTTGCAAGATTTAGTAGTGATCGAAAGGGGTAAAGACGTTTTCAGTCCCTATTTACCATGCCAATATATTCAGATATCTGGGCCTGATAACGAAAAGCACTATCCAAAGTTAACCCAAGGCTTGCAGCTTTACCTACTTCTGGAATTTGAACACCGTCAAGTTTCAGGCGAATTGAGTTATACAAATGTTTTGGCTTGCCAAAAATGAGTATTGGGATTGATTTTGAGAGAACGATCACTCGATGAACGCTGCAAATTTAGAAAGTCAGTATTTACCTTCTCTTTAGCCAACCAAATAGCTGGAATGAGTAATATGATTATATAAAATTTATAACATAATAGTAATTGCAATTAATTATTTAATATTTTACTGATGGTATTGAATGGTCATTTTTCATTTGCTAATTGTAAGCGTACATTGTACATAAAGTTTTCTTTAGTTTTGCTTAAAAAATTAACTTAACTTAATAATAATTTTAGGAACCTGAAAAAATTGCATATAAGCCAAATGACTTAACAATCATTTAATTTTAAATTCTAAAAACATAGAAACAATGTCTTAAATGTTATAGCATTTTTTAGTAAGAAATCGTATCGTTTTAATGGATTCGCATTATAAATTTTATTTTTAATAATTTCGTTATAGTATAAAAAAAAACAATAATTTCTGGTGCATATTTTTCAATTCCTTTTACTTTTCTACTACAACATTCATGAGGTAAATACGATGCATTTTTATGAATTTACTATAGTGGATGGTGACTGTTTTGTGGCTATTAATGTTATAACGTTACGTAGGTTTCCGATGCTGTTGTTTATTGAAAAAATTTCTTTCATCTTTTGTTATCTTTCATTATTACTTGATGTTTCTCCGGCAGCCAGCTTCTTCAGAATTTCTCTAAAGACATTAATCCCTCAATGCTTTAGCACCTACTAATTTATTTATAAATAAAAATTAAGTATATTAATTATTATTAATAAGTAAAAGTTACACGCCCTAAATATAGGTGCTCATATATTTGCCAAATATCTATATGAAAATGCATGGTCAAATGAAAGCAGGAGGTGAGAAATACGACAGAACCAATACCAAAACCTGAAGAAATAAAAGATATACTCAAAGGTGAATATATCGTAAGAGCAATACAATCATATCCAAGAGAAGACATTAATAAAAAGGATCGCGAGAATCAGTTGGACAAAAGGAATGAGGGGACACCCAGAGGAACAAATAAAGTGAGCAAAGCACAAAAAAGAATACGTTACCTAATGACCTCTTTTCAAAATTGTGAAACATGAGTATCGATTGGTGAGATTTAAATGTTTGGAAAGATGGGTGTAAAGGCGACGGGCATGGCGATCGAAGATGACGTGGAAGAAGGAACCATGGGAGATAATGCATAAGTGAAAGAGTAGACCACTTGGATTTATTTGAAAGTTATGGAGATGAAAAATTATGATCAATGACTAATGGAATTAAAGAGGAACATCGGAAAAGAATACAGATATGAAGGTAAAAATTGAAGAAAAACCATGTAACTAGTCCGCACTCACATAGCATGTGAGGAAATATTTAATATGTTACAGGAGAAAATGGAAAACATGTTGAGATGCACAAAGCCTGAAAATAAATATGCTCTAAGGACGAATGTACTAAAAGGAAACAAGCAACCCGTCAGCCAAATTTATTTAGTGGGAAAAATGAGTAATATATTTTTTCAGTGAAAAAATATTAAAAATGCAAGACTGATTTGACATGTGGCATTATTATCTGCCTAGGACGGCAACATTGTACCCAGCCCTTTATGTCAAAAAGAAACATTATTGTTAGAAAAAATTGATTTTTTAAAAAAATTTTAAAATTTTAATTGTGAAATCATTTCACAATTAGGGTTGCAGGTATTAAAATTGTGTATTATGACTATTAACAGTAAGAAACAAAATAAATAGCATTGATTTTTTGACGGTCCAAAACTTCTTTTTTTTTCAAAAAATTGATTTTTTCAATTTTTTTTTCATTTAAATTCCGAAATTATTGCACAAATAGCATTGCAGTGACTAAAATTGTATATTCTGACTATTAACGGTAAGAAAAAAATAAATGGCATTGTTTTTCTGCCGATCGAAAAATAATTTTTTTTCGAAAAAATGTTTTATTCAAATTGCGAAATTATTTCACAGTTAGTGTTGCAGGGATTAAGATTGTGTATTATGACTATTAACAGTGCGAAAAAAATATCGATGTTCGAAAACTGCGTCTTTTTCTAAGGGCTTCCTTTGTACAAAAATAGATTTTTTTTCAAAAATTTATTCATTTAAATTGCGAAATTATTGTACAATTAGCGTTGCAGGAACTAAAATTGTGTACTGTGACTATTAACAGTTAGAAAAAAAAATAAATTGGCTTGTTTTTTGACGGTCAAAAACTGCGTTTTTGGAAATAGTTGTCAGGAGCATGACTTTTGCAGAAACATTCTACACATACGTGTCTAAAGTTATTTTGCGAGAGTATGATTTTAAAGTACTTGGGCTACAGCCCTCGTACTCTCAATACTACTTCCCGGCTGCAAGATACAACTTTCCAGTCTTTGATATTAATAATTTGTTGTTTTTTGTAAATTTGTGAACAGTTCCAATTATTGCAACATCTCCAACAAAAAAATCGAGTTTTTAAATGTACTTGGTATGGTACCCCTAAGAGATTTAGCCCTCTGGGATGTGTGACCGTGTTTTCACACATTTATTAAAACGTTATTATTAAACGTTCATAGTTCATAGATCTCCAACAAAAAACGCGTTTTTAAATGTACTTGGTATGGTAATTCCATCTCTAAAATCCACCAAAGTTAAAAGCTGTATCGATTAATTTGTAATTTTTGGCCATCCTTCCTAAACAACATAAAATCTATACTTGTGGGATAACGAGTGATTTCTATAAAACCCATACAATTTTCTTTCAATTTAAAGCTATATGTATTCTGAATGCTTAATTATTGCAAACATAACGTGAGAAGTTATTTTAGTGGGGAACGTAATTATGCATTGTCTAACGCTTTTAATCGATGAAGATGATTTATTACGAAAAGAATATAAGTTCGTAAACATTTAAATGAATATACTTACGAGAAAACAAAAACACGAGGGCGGAGAAAATAATAACAAAAATTTGCTGAAACTTTCATTATATTTTTCATCAAACACAAAAGAAGCTCTTGTCTAAGAACTCTTGAACGATTGAACGTCAGAGGCGAGTGGGGTAGAAGATGAATATCACGGTTTCCTCGGAAAGCAGCAATGGAAGCTTCACAAAGCGTTCTCCACGCCCAGAGCTTAGGCCACGCCCGACGAGGGGCCCGTCCCCTATTGGCTCCCTACCCACTCGCGGCATCCTGGGCATCAAGAACATATTCACAATTCAGTATCAAATCAGTACTCATTAAATAAACAGTGCAGTGCGTCAGTCTGGAGACCTTCACCAGCATCATGCTTAACAATCTGGGCTCTATCGGTAAGTTAGTGGGGGCACTAATTGACGCTAAAGTCTTTAGTGATCCAGCGTACTAACGATAGGCTAGTTAAATGGGCTAAATTGAAGCTGCCTCGCCCTCATTAGCCCAATATTCCTGGCCTGCTCCGGTAGGCCATGCAATTAAGTATACGCATTCCAGATACAAGGCACTCTTTGATACTTTTAGTCCATATCCGCGAGCCGTACTCGTACACGAACCCCTAAGAGATTTAGCCCTCTGGGAAGTGTGACCGTGTTTTCACACATCGATTATTAAACGTTCGTAGTTCATAGATCGGGTTTGTTGCACGTTAAGCTTTAAAACGTACCCCACAAGCAAATTTGCCATTGCCTTTTAAAAAATACATAATTGTGTACAAATATGTGTACGTGTGGTGCCTCAGGATATAGTGAACTATAAAATAAAATTAGCAATGAAAATCATGGAAGATGGTTTCAGAAAGTGATGGTGGAAATTGAGTATACAATGAAAACTAGAGCAGTGCCTAGCTTTAGGTGATACTTAAAATGATGGTCGGTAGGTAATCACAATTCTTATAACTTTTGCAGACGATATTTGAAGAATTAACGATTTGGACATTTTTTTGATTCTCAAGTGATAACAAACTAATACTTGATCAACTCATTTACTTTGTAATATTATTGTCTAAACGTTGCTATGGTTTAAGAGCCCACGAATGTAAACATTTGATTATTTGATTTTGTAGAACTTAACATTTTTTTTATTAGATGTGTAAATGCAGCACATGAATTGGTTTAAAATGCTCGTGATGTAGTTCTAATAATATAATTTGTTTGCAAGTTACCCAATTATATAATAATCGAAGTAATCGAAAACGAAAATATTTTTTAAAAAGGATTTCTATTATAAGTTATAAGGTAAATATTCAAATTTTTTTTGAAACATATTTGGTTCAAGCTGTAGTTATCAAATAAGTAATTCTCAAAATCTAACCTACTGACATAAACAAAGTCAAAAATACATTTGGTCAATAAAATGTTAAAATAATTGAATGCAATTAATTCCCATTACCACTTTAATTAATTGACTGCAATCTTTCCATAATTGTTATAAATCTCCTTATTGTTTATTTTATCAATTTACCACAGATGGCATCAATATGGTGCACCTACTTACAGAGCGTGTAGATTTTCGCGGCCACGACCGACTTAAAGTTATTATAAGCTACCCCAGTATTCGGTGCAAACGATTCAGGGAAACGTGCGGAACCTTAGTTTGGTAGTCAGAGGGAATTCAATTATCAATCAAGTAACAATCATTGAGAAATTTATTTCTGAACTAACTGCCACAATTCGCGACAGCGATTTGAACCCGCGACTTCAGTATTACCAGCGCCCCGGTCTCTCTAACGATACCAGCAACCATAACTAAATTATTGAATTCTTTAGTCTATTTTTAATTAAGGTCCAGTAATTGGAAATTGCTGAATATAAATTTCGCCCGTCAATCGTGTACCTACATTAATTGCCTTTGAATTGGAATATTAATAAATATGTGAACTGAAACAGTATTATCGGGCCCATGTGTATCACCCATGATTTGACGTTTGTTAAGAGGTAAAGGATGATACCATTAAAAAATTACTATTAAAAAGTCAACGTTTTTACAATTTCTGAATGTTAGCGTTAATCAAATAATCAAATGAAAGGGAAAAAATGTTGTTAATATAGTTTTCTCAGAAAAATTATCAATTTTAAATTATTTTTTTTGGAAATTTTTTACACGTAAACAATTTATACTGGCAACATTTTTTTCTGCGAAATATTTGTTAACAAGATTGATTGTTTAACAAATATTATTGATTTAAATTTAAAATAATAATTTCTTATGGTTTTCTCTGGACTTGATTTTTTCTATTTTTGTTGTTTTCTATTGTGCACGCTTGTTTCATTTAGTATCTATTTACTTCATTTATCTTTATTATTTTACTAGGTTTCTGTGAAATCCATTCATTAAACTTTTGCTATTCAATGTTTAATTGCTCTTTTTCAAATACATTTTTCATTTCATTCATTGTAATTTATTGGACTGATTTTTAAAATTCCTGTCAGGATCTATTTGTCGCTTTATTATTAGCTTTGTAACTCTAGTTTCGCGATACATTTGTGTTCACTAAGTTTTACAAAATGTCCTACAAGTTAGAATTGTGAAATGTATTTAGAATTTGGTTTGGCCAAAAGTGACATTGTCGCCATTTATAGAAACCGAAATATTTACCGCGTCCTTAAGGAATGTGAGGAATGTTTACCATGGATGAATCTTCCCAAGGAATCATGCAAGTTTTCAGAACGTCAAGGAGTTTCAACGAAAAGATTAGGTCGAAGATTTCACATTTCCCATATGACTGCCAAGAGGGAAATTAGCAGAAATAATTGAAAATATAGAAAGCGAGAGAAATGTCCAAAATACACGGCTGTTCAATTAAAGAGGATTCCAAGATGCTGCAGACGATTAAGATTAGAACATTTCAGAAACAATTCCACGATAATTTTAGACCACGAAAAATATTTTACGCTATCTAACTCCGAAATAAGCCTATGTTTCAATTTTTATACAGACAACATTCAGGACGTTTCTAATGCCATTAGGCATAAAAAAAGCGAAATTTGAGTTCAAGGTACTAGTGTGGTGCGTCATTTGGGAAGTTTTTTTTCAAGACCTTATGTTGGGCGAGTTAGGGGCGAAGCTGTAAATGTAAACATTTATATTCGAAGATGCCCTCAAATTAATGAATTATATTGAAACGCATCATATTAATGATAATATTATGTTTGGTCGGATCTGCCATCGTGCTATTATGCGAGAAGAACCCAAGATTTGTTAAGGCAACAAGATATCCCATGTGTACCTAAAGAGGATAACCCGCTGAATGTTCCACAAGCACGTCCTATAGAAGACTTTTGGGCTTTAGTAGGTAGAAAAGTTTACGACGGTCGTGTAAAGCCCAAAATGAAGAAGAACTACGACGAGGAATCTACCAAAAGATTCGAGAGTTCAACCCACTTACCGTGCATAGGCTGATGAGAGGCAATCGCACAAAATGAAACCCATAGCTGCAATGTGATAGATTATAATTATAGTTAGAGCTTCACTGAATCGTTTTCTTATAATTTGCTCACTTATAATAATTATATATTAAATAATTTTCCAAAACTTTTGTTACATACGTTATTTCTGTTTATTTTGTAATTCGTCCTTTTGCCAGAAATAACCTCAAAGTTTGTACTTTCAAAATGATACCATGCCTAAATTTTTGTTAATTCAACGACTAATTGTACACAGTACCAGCCATTTAGTCATTAGTTTCTGGATGTAATTATTATTACAATAAACTTTATTTATTAAATGATGCATGCAGAGTCATGGTACGATATCTGCAGAAGCATTACGTATTGCAAAAAAATATTTTCCTTGGAAAAACTTTACAAAATTAGCTAAAAAATAATTATTATATATGGGATTGCCTTTACATTACATTTCCGGTAAAACTAAGATATTGAGTTTGAATTTCTTGTAATATATTGAAATTATTTGTACGAATTATATCAATTATATCATATATACTTATACCTTTTTTTATTGAAATAATTCATATATTTTATTAATTATAAAAGATTTTAAAAGTTTTGTTTCATTAATCCGTTATTTTTCCAATACTTTTTTTTTTATTTTCAAACATTATTTAATATAGATTTTCGAAATAAATATATAAATAATTTTCTTTTGTCCTTTAGAAATTTTTCTATATATGATCGAACGACGAGTAAACTACGTACAGAGAAATTATACAATGTTTCCACACGCAAGTTAAACAAATATTGTAGTTGACTATCAAATGCAAATCAACGTTCGCATGTTAATTAATTTATGGGGCGAACATGTTAATCATGAGGTTTGATCTTTTAAACAAATGCTAATTATATTCTGACAATAATTGAAATTTAACGTAACGAAGTTGTTAAGTTATCAGGTGTGTGCATTAATGATATGAATTTAAAAATATATTTTTACAGTAATTTATGACGAGTTTGATTAGATTTTGCTTGAATCTGCGTTATTATCTACACGAATATTTGGAACATAACTTTATAAACTATAACTCAGATAATAAATCGTTAATAAGTGCATTCAAATCAAACTTATTTTACAACAAGCCATTTAATTCTCTAGTAAAGCTACCATAAAATGGTATAATAAAATGGCACTACCGAACTGTTCCCATTGTTTATGGACATTTACTTTAAGTATGCCATAATTTTTAAGCACCAAATTGTTTCAACATTGTAACGTATCTATTTAAGAGTTATAAAAGGTAACGAACAATTACTTGGAAAATATTTTAGGTGGAATGAAAATCGGAAACTTTTACAGTTTTATAATTATTAAGTGTTAAAATCGTTTTATCGTTGTGGTTTGTAGAAAGCTATTATTAATAGCAAAGTGAGCTATAAATGTTTAATAAATAGGTCGCAGACTAAAAATAATGTATGTAACAGAAGTTTTGGGGATATTTTTGGAATGTAATTATTTAAACTATAATAGTTTTATTTAATTTGGTCGAAAAGAAAAAGATTCAGTGAAGCTTTATTTATAATTATAATGTATCACATAGCAGTTAGAGGTGCATGGGTTTCAGTGGTTCACAATTTGGTGCGAATGCCTTTCATCAGCCTTTGGACGGTGAGTAGGTTAAACTCTCTAACCTTTTGGTAGATTCTTCGTCGTAGTTCTTCTCCATTCTTGCCTTCCCAGCCACCGTAGAAAAAATTTCTACCGAGTAAAGCCCAAAAGTCTTCTATAGGACGTGCCAGTGGAACATTCGAGGGATTATCCTCTTACGACACGATGCCAGATCCGGCCAGAATATAATATTATCATTAAAATGGCGGGTTTGAATAACATTCACTAACTTAGCGAGGCTGCTTCGCTCCTAACTCGCTCAACATAAGGTCTTGAAAAACCAGCTTCAGAAATGGCGCACCACACTAGTACGTTGCTTCAAATTTCGCTATTTTTATACCGTACGTCATTAGCAATGTCCTCAATGTTGTCTGTATAAAAGCCTTCGTTTCCGTTTATTTCGCAGTTAGGTAATTCAAAATATTTTTCGTCGTCTAAAATTATCGTTTCTGAAATGTTCAAATCTCAATTGTGTGCAGCATCTTGGAATCCTCTCTAATTAAGCAGCAGTGTATTTTTGTCATTTTTTTCGTTTTCTCTATTTGAAATTATTTCTACTAATTTCATTCGTTGCTGTGATATGGGAAATGTGAAACTTTCGGCCTAATGGTCTCGCTGGAACTCGTTTTCTATATCTTGCAGATAAAATTAAGTTCTGAAGCCTGCGTGATTCAAAACTCGAGGGCGACCCTTCTTGGGAAAATTCATACACGACAAACCTTCCCCACATTCCTTCATGACTAGGTAAATTGCCTTAGAAATTATTGCCTTAGACAATTTACCTATCTCTTCTATAAATGGCAGCAATGTCGCCAACCAAATTGTAAATACTTTTCCGCAATTCTAACTTGTAGGACATTTTGTAAAACTGTGCAAACACAAATGTATTGTCAAACTGCAGGAGAAACTTTATAGATGCTCAATATCCAATGGTAATTTGATTTGCTTTATTCTTAACAGGGAAAAAGTAATACCAAAAATGCTCCCAAAACTTTGTTACGTCCGCATTGAACATATATTTTATGCTCGTAAATATATTCGAGTATTTGAATCCAATTAAGCGATTTATACCCATCTACAATAAATTGCGTTTGGTTACAATTTATATTTAAATATTTTTCCCATAACTCACATATCGTTTATTTTATTTTTAGCAGCCGCAAAAAATATTTTGTAAAAATATATGTTTATTCTTTTTTGTTGTTATTGGTTGATTTATGCAAAATATATAATATATCTAATAGTTGATCTGAAATTAATGTTAGTCGAATGGTGTTTAAATTTTTAAATCTGTAAATAAAAATATGATTTACCGTTTCTGGTACTGTAGAAATGAAACAGCCACAAATAACAATACGTGTATAAATTACTTATTACACATTTTTGTAAATTTATAACTAACTTAACTACATTTTAAAAACACATATATTTTGGGCGATTACTAAAGTATAAATATCGAATTGTTCTTATTAGCAGCCATATAGTATAATATATTACATTCTCAAAATCAAATTTAGTTCATTTAGTTATGTATTGAGACCTGCCTTACATTTCTAATGAAAGTAATCATAAGAGGTTTCGGGTTTCAACAGTCAAGTAAAGCAAGTATACAAACTAACATTGGATCTGCTGAACTCCTAAAGTAGTTTTTTAAAAAAATTAGAAATGAAGGTTTTAAAAGGCAAATATAGGTTGCAAAAACCCTGTCCAATTAAAAAGACCTTTATGGGTATATCATCACAAATTACTTATAGCATCTTTAGGGTGATTATTATAGAGAAGTTTAAAATTTCCAGCAGGGTATCTGCACTAATATATAATCTACTATACTCAGTACTTCCTATTTGTATAGTTTATACCAGTTAATTATCGAATATAATATATGTTCGTCAAATTCAAATACAGCTATTAATATACAAATCATGTATTATTATAAGAATTCGGGTTTCTGGTAGAACATGTAACATATATTAATTATTTACCATGAAGTTGATTACGCGAATGGCAGCTTGTTGAAGATGACTATGTGTACTTGCATCAATAATTTCCATAATTCTTATTCTTATTTATGAAATTTATGTAGCATTTTTGTGTCGATTTATTTCAGCGATTTAATCAAATGTACTGCTATTATTTATTATGTTTTTATCTTGTTTCTTTGTTTCGTTTACGTATATTCAATTATTTAAAGTTTTATCGTTTTCTATAACATGCATTCATTCGATTATGTTTTTCATTGTCATCTGTAGTGTTTTTTATTCTATATTTCTGTTACTAGTTGATATATTTTAAGTGCATTTTCTGAAATGGTAATAATAAAATGAATGTGTTGAAAATAACTTTTTTCTTCTTTCTTATAATTTTATATTATTGTTGTGTTTTACTATTGCTATTACTACTTTTTTCGTTGTATTGTTTATGTATTTTCTAGTACGTATATATTTTTCGTTGTTGTTAGATTTAATTTGATTTTACTTTTCGATTGATTAAAAAATAAGGAGCTAACGACGCTACAATGTCGATGGTGTCGATTTGTAAAAAATAATATAGTAATAGTCGCGATATGAAAATGTTGAATGTCAAATTTGAAATTGAAGTGAAAACAACAAAACTCTTAAAATCAATCAAGTAGTCTTGTATTTTCACGTAAATATGATCGATACAAGACACAGGAATTATTTGATTGCACAGAAATGCGTAAATTTGATTGGACACATTAGTTGGTGTTGGATTATCATTGGGAAAAATTGTCAGTAGACACTTGTGCGACATAACTTTGACAATATTAACCTTTGCGAACCCATGCTGCTAAAAAATATACACTCGCGTTGGATAAATATCACGAAACGTCATTTTTGGTCACCAAATGAAAATTATCATAGAATAATCAAAACAATATGCCATTTATGTTTATAAATATTTTTTAATAGTTGATGTAGTAAGCCATTACTTTGTGATATTCCATAATTAATAAAACACATTTAGGTTGTTATATCTTATTAAAAAAAAGAATATGTTTGACTGCGGTTTCGTCCAACTTGTCCATTGACGAATCGTTTGTCAATGGCTAAGTTGGTCAAAATCGCCTTCACGTTTTTTAGATAAAGTGATACATGATGATAATAATTGTGTTTCTTTATTTTTATTAAATATTTTTAAACGAAATTTCAATTCAGAACAAAATTGCTAATTGGCGACTATTTGTCTTCGACCAATATATCTTGAATATTTTAGAGTTTTCCATGAAACAATCGTTCATATCAATCATCAGTACAGTTCGTTACTTACATTTGAAAACTGTCATTGAAGTAACCAAAAAAATATCGGGCTTTTGTTTTCAATTTATAATTATTTTTAATTCAATTATAGTTAATTTTTGCTTAAAACGCTCGGGAAACAATAATATTTTTAGAAAAAAAAACATATTTTTTTATATGTTAGACAAATAAAACTTCGGGAAAATGCTGGTGAGCTCTTTCCAGATACATACTCGTCATTTTCAGACACTTGAAGCATGCGACTCAATTGTTATTCAGTATTACTAAGTAAATTACTAAGTAAAAAATAATTTAACATATACGCGGAATTATTATAATGGCAAATGCACAATATCATTCGGGATCCAGCTTGTCCTTGTTGTTATTTTTCATGGCAGTAAGACAAGGAAAATCGTAATCCACACCAATAAGTAGTTGGGAATGGCAGCAGCGCTTTTTCAGCTTGATTGCGGAGAATACGCACCAGAAAATGTTTGCTAATCATTCTGGCTAATCCTTCTTTTAGCGCATTATATCCTTTTTCATTTTATTTAGCTAAATTATCTCCAATGCCCGTTGGATTTATTTGCAATGGATATCTAATTCAACTTTATTTCTTATTCTGGTCATTTTGTGGAATATAGCGTTCTGTTCCAGTTTCAAGATATCTTAAATGTTCTAACAAAAATAGGTTTGAACTCCTCGGGAATTCTGTCGTTAAAAACTTCAAAAAACAAATTTAATGTTGTAACCGATGCTAATTGACCTTCGTAATTTTACCTTGCCTGGGTTTCCTTTTGTTTTTAGAAACAATAACTTTTTTATGTATGTCTACTATATACTGTTGTGACCTTGCATTTGAGTATGCAACTGATTTAAGTGGTGGAAAATATCATTCAAGTATACATATTTTGCTATCCACTTGTGTGTGCGATCAGCACTTTCGTGTTTTTTATTGGTCAACAATTTCTGTTAAAAAAAACCTGTCCAGAATCTTTCCGCGAGATAGCCGACGGGCATCCGAATGGTATGATAAATGTTGTTGTTCTGAACCCATTTCACGCACATTACTCGATATATCCGGAAGTGCAAATCACGCGCCTATATGAAGTTTATAATAATAATGTCCTTTAACAATATGTTCAGATCTGGTTACATTTTCCCTGTTATCAGGTTTTCTTGATATGAAAGACGGTATATTGTAATAACCTTTAGATTTCGTTCCTTGAAGTTAGTACTGAAAAACGGTATATTGTAATAACCTTTAGATTTCGTTCCTTGAAGTTCGTACTGACTCCAACACAATTTTGATACGATAGTTGGCGTTTCTCAAAAAAAAAATGTAAATTGAAAGAAATATGATCCAGTTGTGGTTTCAGCTTTTTACAAAACATAAACATATGTTTATAAGATACATACAGCTGTGGAAATTCTATATTTACAGATTCGTCGATTTGAAACGAACATTTATTTGCTTTTTTAGGTCGAATATTAATTATTTTAAAATATCTAATGACACTAAATCTATCCACTTTAGAGTATCACCTTTGGCTATTTCGTCCCTGCACACAGTTCTCGCCATGGCTAAAGCAGCTGATTTAATCAAAGCCTTGCAATATTGCTATAAGGCTTCTTATATTGAGCTACCTTCAAAGCCAATTCGAAAGGAGTATAGGTAGTTTTTTCTAACGAAACTGCTGCTGAATTCGATGGTGCACCAAATCTCATGCGCTTTGCATGCAATTCTGATCCTTTCCAAAAACCAAGTGATTTATTTATCTACGTTGGATAGACTTGTTCGAGTTGTCTTCACAGTTTGTTAATTTTAAGCAATTCATTTGAACGTAGGTGCATACAAACCATATATTTTGATGTTACTGTTTTGCAATTAGGGTAGTTATGATTTGAAAATATTGGACACAACCTACTCGAATACCTGCCCCCGGTCTTGGATAGCGACCTGGAGTTAAGAACCACTGTTGGATTATTTCAAAGTACGCGGTTTCTTCGACAATCTATTGGTTGCTGGATTGTTAGCATGGCTAACATGCTTTGAAATAAGAAAATGATATTAGTGAAACGACTCTGCGGTATTCAATATGTTCAAATATTATGGACAATAAAACATTTTTTTAATTTTGACTCCAGCGACTTTTAGAATTGGTTTAAGGTTACACCATTTTAATAAATACAGTTATAATAATATCTATTTTCCTATATTTACAATTCAAGTTAAAAAAAATTGTTGCCTTCTACATCATAAAAGTATTCGATATTATATAATATTGCTATTGCATTGCTGTTAATATTAAGAATTTTGAACGATTTTAAAAGTGTTGTTTCTATAACAGTTACTTTAAATACTAACTATTTAATTTGTTACACTCATCTATGATTGGGGGTAAATTGTAAGAATATACCACGATACCTTGGAGTGGGAGAAAACATGTAGAGTAAATTCTTCATTATCAATCCTTCTTAAGCAGTAAAATTCAGAATTGAATATATTTTTTAACTTTTTTATTTTCCTGTTTTAAGGTCTGGATTTATTTCAGTAACGTTTTCTAACTATTTGTTGTTAATTTTTTTCCGTTTCTGGTTTATTCTTACACACTTTTCAAGACTTGATTTTGTACCTCAAGAATATTTTCTCTAATTGTCTAATTTGTCAGTTGGGTTTTATTTATTATTTTCCATGTATTCGATTAAAACCAGGCAAATACACAGGTCAAAATTAAAAAATTATTAAGTTTCTACAATTACTTAACCTGCTTATACTAAATCCCGTTCTGGGAAATGGGTACACGACAATGCACTGATGTATATCGTCTATTCCTGTTGCTGATAAGTACATTGCTCCATTCTGCTGTTACCTCCAAACTGGCATCGCTAAATATGCGATAAATTCCTACATTTTACACTTTTTCATTGTGCAAGTTCTGGTCGAAGTTTATTGGTTTTGATGCTTGACATATTATCCTGTGGTGTTTGGTGTGTATATGTTGTGTTAATTCAGATTTTGTTGCAGTCTTCTTCCCGGTAAGCTTTCTTGCTTTCCTCTATCCTAACTTCTATTAACTTCTCCCTAGGTATATACAATTCGCCTCATTCACATGGAACTTCGTAAGTGCATCCATTGGTTTGTTTTAGTGACTCTGATTGTTGTTATAATTAATTCAAAATATTTACCACATTAGGTTGATTTTGTCATAATTAATTTGAAGTATAGGTATACAGATTGATTCTCTAGTAGTAAAAATTAATATTAGGAGACCTTTATTTGGCATATCTAGTACTTACTTACATCAACACCTCCGATCGCACAGGCATATTGTGGTTGGTGTATTATATCGTGTGAATCTGCCAAAACCTCCCCCCCCCTTCCTACTTTTTTCACCCTCATCTCCCTTACTCCTGTTATAATTCCAATTTCTGCTTTCCCTCTTTATTGTCTTCTTTATCACCCTCCATTGAAATCTCCCGAACATGTTCTATTTTTTTATTTCCCCATGTTTCTGCCTCTATCCATGTGTACCGTTAGTCTTACGCAACCGAATGTTCCAAAATGTCATTCTCATCACTACGTACCCCCCAACAACCTGTATCAATGTATTAAGACCTGCCACTTTCCAGAACTTGCATTGATTTTTAGAATTTCCCTCTTTGAGTTTTCCTTTCCCATTCTAGATCAACCAGCTATCGTCCGCTCATAGTTTTCTATACCCCATCTTTACTCTTCTAACTTCCTCCATCTGATTTGCTGCGTATTTACATATTTCTGTCTACACCTCCCTTTTATTTTCCGTCAGATTATGATCAATTTATAGTTTCTATCTTCCTATCTTCGCCTTATTCGTCATCATTCTCTCTTTGTCGGCCCTTGACACCATTTTTACAAATGTAATTTTTCTCCCTTTAGACTCTAAATTAATTACCTCCTCAATTTCCATCTCGCCCAGTATTTCTTTCTTTAGCCACTCTGCGACTCCATTATCATTCCTAATCTAATTCTAGTTTTTCCTATAATTTCTTAATCCTTTCTTCAGCCTCACCTTTTTCTTTCTTCCATTCTTCTTCTCTATTTTCCCTCCATTCTGTCGCACCTTGAAATTACTTTCTGAATTCTTCCATCTTATTTCCTTAATATTCCACACTAATGCTCCTATCATATCCATCATTTATCCACCCCTTCGACTCAATCTGTCTTTCCGCTCTCTTCCTCGCGAACAGGTGACATCTGCATAAAGGCGCAACTTTGAGGTGCCCACATCCGAGAAAAAAGTACGGCTTAATGCAAGAACTGCTGTTAACGAATAAGCCCTGATACGATTACTTATTGCGGAAATGTCCTGCCCGTATTAGATTTTTTGGAAATCCGTAGCACACTTAATTATTTTTATCCAATTTTGATGCAGCGTTTCGAAGCAAGTTTTCGAAACGACAACGATTTTGTTGTTCTAAATATAGTAGATCACCTCCGTAAGTTCATAGATGCCCTAGTACTTTACCACGCAAGCCGGAGCACATATAAACCACGTTAAACATACGTGGTTTATATGCGCTCTCTTATAGCCGCTATTGTTGGTGCTGGTTTCTTCCAATGGTCTATCCTATTCTTTCACAAATTTTTCTATTATGTTTGCCGTTGAGGCTGATGGCTCTTGAGTGTTGTTGTGTTACTTGTCCTGCTCAGCAATGTGCGCGCTACTCCATTTTTTTTGCCTTAGCGTGGTTTTAATTGCAATTCAAATATCTGTTAATGTGTGTTTGGTGTCGTGTGCTGGGCTTCAGTCTGCCTTCTTTCTTCTTCACGCTCTATGTGTTTCTTCCATATTGAATTTAATCGAGCTGCTTTTGGCATTAAAATTTTTGGGAAAAACTTCAATTTATCGTTTCCGTGATTTCTTATGATGACCGTATTATCCACATACTGTAGCCGAAGTTCTTCGCCCCAAGCAGTGCTGTCTCTCAAATTTTCCATGTATAAGTTTGGCACTAGTGGTGAAATTGGTAGCCCCTTTCTTTGTTGGTACATAGCAGTTCTTGTAGATCTGGAAGTAAGTTGTTTTCAAAGATAAGGTTAATAATTGCATAAATCTATTCGTATATTCCTTATTGCCTTGAGATTTATGACTTCTTGAAACAGTTTTTGAACTGTTGTTGAAGGCTTCGTTCGTTGAACAAACTTTTGACTTCCAAGCTTACTAGTCGATTCCAACTAGGTGTTCGTTGACTACAACAGATTACAGTTGTCGAAATGATGTGTATTTTTTTAAATTCATTTTTGTGTAATTTTTTTTTATTTTTCCAAAAACACCGATGGTCCAAATTTTATTTATTAATGGTTTATCGAGCTATCTTTTTCTTGGTGTTCCTCGTCTATTTCCTTTGTCTTTCCAACCGTTTTATTCTTTGCTACTTGATGTAAGCTTTTATATTTGGGTTCGTATACAGTTCTGCCAGCTCTCTGTTTGTTCTTCTTCTCCATCCTTTCTATGTACTTCTTCCTCTATATATACCTCTCAAAATTTTCCTTTTCCAGCTCTGCAACATTTCCTCCTCCGTTCGTTTTATAACTCAGCTCTCACAAGCGTAAGTTATCGTTGGCCTTTTCACCGTGACATGGATCTTGTTGTTGATCTTTTGAGGCGTACTTTGATCTCAGCATTGTTCATGAGTCCCATACCTTCCATTTTAGTAATCTAGCTTGAATTTCCTGAACTTCATTTATTATGACGATTATCACTCCTAGGTAGACGAAGCTGTTAACTCTGTCGAAACTATAATATATTGTTTTTGGTTTGTTGCTACAAGCACCAAATTAGTGGTTTTAATTATGAAACTCCGTCTAAAAGTTTTCAACCAGATGCCAACGATTAATTTGTGGTGTAATAACTTTAATCGCTGTTGATGCTTTTCACATAATTGTTTATTAATTATTGGTCTACATTGAAGGCATTTTTTGTATCTATGATACCGTTTATAAGACTTGAGCTCTGTATACAATTATGTTATTGTATTATAGTAAGTCAATGAAATTTTAATGGCTCCCTTTTCATATGCGTTTTGTTTGTTAAGCCTTATATGTTCTACTAAGGCAGAATTATGTTGTTAAATGTTTACAGAAATCTTATCAAATTATTCCATTTACTCACAGTAATAAATAGAACAATAAAAACTCACTTCCATTATGGGTGCAACAACAATTATGTTTACAATACAATACAATAATAAAAATCACACAAACGTCTTAATTATGTATCTTAATTATTTTGTTGTTCTTTTCAGGGTTAAAAGAAATGTGTAGTGAAGAACTAAAAAGACACCAAGGTGAATTAAAAGTTATAGATCAACCACGTTTAAGTGGCCTATGCGATTCGGGCCTTCCGCCGATGAATTCGCTGGGAGGAAACTCGAACGACGGCGACAAACCCTCGAAGCAGAAAAGACACCGCACACGATTCACGCCGGCGCAGTTGAACGAACTCGAGAGGTGTTTCTCGAAAACGCACTATCCGGATATATTTATGAGGGAGGAAATAGCCATGCGAATCGGGCTCACGGAGTCGAGAGTGCAGGTAAGTCGGCAAATAAATTGAAATAAATTAATTTAATGGTGCTTTTACGTTTGCGACAAATAAATACAAAATTGAATAACGCTAAAGCAGCTTATGTGATTGAGTCGTTATAATCAGAGCTTTGTAATGGTTATTATTATTTTTTATATACGAGGTACCACATTTAATTAGGTGGGGTAAATATATGCATACTATATGGTTTTATTTTATATAAATAAATACACTTGACTTTCAAAACTGAAAAATTTATTCAAGACGCAAACATTCTGTTTTATACAACATTGCACGGATGCTTCGAATAAAAAGAATGACGCGTACATTTTCAAGAAATTTGTGGAACATGGTTTATCTTTATATGGAGAATTTTTTTAGAATATCCATTATGTTAAACTTGAATTTCGGTTGCAACGCGATGGTTATTGGGGAAGCTTTTTGGTGATGCTAACGTTGAATCTTAATTAGTTTTGTTGATGCAAAGGTCGCATCGCACGTTGATTAATTTATGAAGTTTGATTAAGGGTAAAATTTCAGTAAACGCTAACTATATGCAATTGATCAAATCATTTTAACTACAAGTCTAGCATTATCCCTTACTATAATATCCACTGAATTGTTTAATTTTATTTTGCTACACATTCATAAATATGCTTTCACCTTTGTCGGTAGCAATAAATACAAGTAAATAAATCGATATCATTTTAGAACCCGGTGTAGGTGTACTTTTAAATGTTTTATACAATACAGAAACATTGATAATTTTGCATCGTTAACTTGTTAAGTGGAATCATATCAATAACGACAGAAATACACATTTGAATGAAAATTAAATTAATTAATTAAAATTCACGTAAATATTGTGTGACTTTGGTAGTGCCCTGGAAGCGTTTCAACAAAGCATCCGGTATCTTGCTGATGCCAAACGGTGAAACGTGAACATGAATGTAAGTTTCCAGACGTGTATCGATGTTCCATTGTGTCAATCATTTGGTGTTATGCTATGGTAATGGTAAGCTGAAATGTTAAGCAGAAGCATATGAACGAAACGAATCCTTCAAGAATTGTTTGTAGAATGCGAAATAATTTGGAGAGATTTTAACAATGTCTTTTGAATTGAGCCATTGTTTCGAGCATTTTCTTTTCGGTCTTATTATTTTTTAATGACTTCAAGGCCACACAATCTAAGCTCATAGGGAATTCTGAAGCAACGGCTTCAGTTTCGAATCGATACAATTAAATATTATTGTCATTTGAAAGTTCTGGGCAATGTTCTGTTAAATTTATTATATAAGGTATCGAATTTGTAACGTGTTAATATACAGTGTCCACATTTCGATGCTGACTATTGGTATATCGTTTATTAGAAGAGACGGAGCATACATTTTTGCAGAATTCAATGCGAATTTCAATTCGATACAAATCTCATTTCAAATTGATTCGGACTTTTTCAATTTTGAGATATTTTGAAAAAAAAACAATTATTTGGAATAACTCTCTCATTAATCCTGCTGGAAACAAATGTTTTGTATGTTTTCAGGTTTAATATTTTGTTTCAGGGCAGGCATTATCTTAGTCGGTAGTAGCTCGAAATATCTATTGCCAGTTAAACTTTAACAAAAGATGAAAGGACATTTTAAGTGATTATCTAAAATGAAACAAAAAAAGTTGTCAATAAATGTGAATTTTCAGTAGTCCAATGATAGTTGTTCCTTATTAAACATTCTACCATTGGTAAACCGTATTTCATCTGTCCAAAGTATTTTCCTGGGAAAATCAGCATCATCTTCACATTTTTGTAGATACCACCTGCTAAACTGTAATCTTCGGCGAATGTCATTATCAGTTAAATATTGTACAATTGTTTATTTGAATGGGTTGTATTTGTTTGGCAGTTACTCTAGCCACTTGACTGAAGTAGTTGGATGGTTCGTAACATTTTGCAAAATATTATTTTGACATAAATCATCATTGTTAACTTGATAGTTAGTTCTTTTTAATTCGAAACTTCCATAGTTCAGTAAATTTCTTCTGATTATCCTGTTAAAAATTGTCCGGTGTCATTGGGGTCTTCCGGAAACCGATGAGTGTAACCCGTGCAAGGATTTTCAGAGTTTCTGCTTGCTTTAAAATAGACTTCCAACATATCAAAGTTTTTTCATTTGAAAATTTACGTGCCATTATCAGTTCCTATTGATCTCAATGCTTAACGGTAATTACTTATCAATAACTATTACACAAAGTATTAATTCTTTAACTTTTCACATTTTTATATATCACTAATGGTAGAGCTTTCCATCTGTTTTATACTGCCATTTAATTTCATAGCCTACTAATTTCGTATTAGAGTTAAATATATCATATGTATTGTACTCTAAAAGACTTCAAAAAGCTTTTGAATGCACTTATTATAATAATAAAAATGGGCAAGTAAGATATTAATAAAAGTAATAGTAGCATCGAATGATTTTTCTTTGTAGGAATAGATCTGAACTTATTTTGCATTGCGGTAATTTTTAATTCTAAAGCAACAGCATAATTTATGTGTTGTTACACATTTTTCTAACGAATCAGATAAATATAATTAAGTATTAATAATATAAATTTTGAAAACAACCAACAAAATTTTATTATAATAAAATTGTAGAAATGTGGAATATATTGTTGTGAGAATTTTGAAAACCAAACAATTAAATTAACAAAATGCATAGACAAGAAAATAAAAGATGAAGTTCCACAACACAACATTCACAAATATATATCATACATTGATCCTAGATTTATAATCTGTTGGGTATAATAATATTTACACTAACCCACTCATGTGTTTTATGTTTATGAATTTGTTATAAAATTATCTTTTTCGAGCCGGAAGCATTTCGTTCATTTTAATTAAGAGCAGAATTTGAATGAATCGAATAAATCAATACTGCGCGCATCAGGCATTGTCAGACACCCGGTATACAAAACAACTTAGTATCTGTAGTATCTGTAAGATACCAATAAACCGTTTATGACCTACAAAATAAAGGATGTAATGTAGTAATTCAAGAAAACAGTTTTTCCAGATTTCAATTACCATTTTTTCATTTTTCCCATTTATCAAACCATGATGAAATTTCCTCACGCAATAATGCAAGTCACAAAGTTGCAACAATTTTTACTGCCTTTTGGTAGTGCTGTGAACTTGTTAAACTTGATTATCGATAAATATGCTTTTGTGTGAAATTTTGTGAGAAACAAAAAAAGATCGTGTAACGAATTATTTAAAATAAAATAAATAAAATGCGTTTGACTGCGCAGAAACGTGCGAATTAAATCTGTCAAGCACGATCATGAACACTTTATGGATTATCAACAGCCATTAGTCCTATAACGAAGGAAAACAATACAATTGGCAGAAACTGATACAGTTTACAAAAAAAAATCGACCAGTGATTTAAAAACCATATATTATTGAAGAGACCTTTTATTCGTTAATAACTTTTTATTTAAAAATCTAGTCCCAAATCTGTTGTTCTATGCATTTTATTTAGTTTCATGCATTTGTATTGTAGTATTGTAGCGTCTTAATACTTTCAGAATTACTTGTATTTGTATTACCGAATATATCGTATGTATTTAATTGTTTCTTCCATTATACATTTATTATGATTTTAACGAAAACCGGTTTCCCGTCGATGATCAATACCACTGACCTTTTTTCTCTGTAATGGTGGGATACCTACTTTACAATCTTTTTTGGAGAAACCGTAAAATGTTAAATAACTGCGCACGTAAATATTATTCGTTAACATTTTGTTGTGTATTTACATTTTTCGCAATATTCACAAAATATTTACATAAACTGACTTTGCAAGCAAATTTAAAAAGCATTGCGTATTTGTAAATTCATCGTATAAATCCATAAAATGCCACAATGAGATGAGAAGTTGGAAACTAGCCATCTACAAATTGTTAAAACTAACAGCTGGCATCGCTTTAACATGTCAAATGCACACAAAATCGTGTGCATTTGATAAATATTATTTAGACATGCGGGTAATAGAATACTAATCAATAAATATTTGAGCTTGCACCGTATTTTATAGGTTTAATATTTCCCAGTCAACGTGTGCTGCGTACTGTCAATATCGTTGGTAATCTTGTCACATCATGTGTGAGCTTGTAGATTTATCACATAGTTATTACACTGCGAGCGGAATGTCAAGTATCAATCATGCATTTTCACGACACTGCTGGATTTAAAACGAATTCAGAAAACATTTGTGTGAAACGTGTTAAGCAGAGATCTTCATTTTAAAAATATGTACATGTGATATTCTTGCATTACAATTTAATTACAATAAAGCAAATTAACAAAACTTGCAGTCTATTGTCAAGGTAAGATCAGCCGACGAATAAATGTAAAATACTTACAATAAGTTGATTCTACAATGATTTATTACATGCAATAGCAGAATTTCGAGAGGAATTAGATTCTGAAACAGTCTAAAATGACGCTACTATAAAAGCTTGAAGTTGTACAAAATAAATTAAAACAAGCAAAAAATTAAACCAGAAATAAAAGCAAATATATGAGAAACGTGAAAAATACATTTAAAAGCTCACGGTGCGTTTATAACCATTCCATAAGCGAAGCATTAAATTGACGAGTGGTCATCTATACAGGTATACAGGAAAAAAACCAAAACTTTGTTTTATCGCATTATATAAGTCTTATGAAGTAATTACGTAGTTACTGGATATTTTTAGTAAAACATTCGTACAATTAAACAAGGTTGATTTTGCAAATAACTGAAAAATATGCTAATTTAAAAGTAGTGCAACTTTATTAATTCGATATAATTTTGAACTGTTCCACCTGAAAAATAACCGCACATTGCATTGATAACAATGGATTGCATTTAAAACCTACAGTTTAGTAGGACTACATAATCTATTATTTATTGGCTTCAGACAGTTTCAGAACTAACAGAAAACGTTCAAGTTTACTGCATGGCATGCTATTAATTATTGGTAGTACTTCGTTAGTGTGTAGACTACCTCCCTGTTTTTTTTCGTTCAAAACTAACAAAGTGCAAACATGCACCTTAAACATTTTAATTCATTTTTAAAATGAATATATCATTTTTCCAACTTTGGGATGCATAAGGAATTTTAACGATTTTAATAGATCTTGAATATGGTTCACGAATTCGTGGCTCAAATTAAAAGTTACTTTCTAATTATTGACATAAATTGATAAATTAAAAATTCGTATTTTTGCATTTAAAAAAAATAATTAGTTCGTAAAACATTTTTATAATTTTCTAATAATAAATAACGAAGTAGAAACCACGCTGAAAGTGATTGCTCGTTTAATAAATATCGTGTATAAACTGTTCTCAATAAATGTATCTTCGTCGACATACCATTGTGTACCTAAGATGGGCTACACTGAAAAATTAAATATTTAAAAATGAATTAATAATACGATATGTTCTACCAAGTTTTGTTCAAAAGCAACCTCTTTTCCTTCATGGATAATGTTCATATATTTTTTTACAATTCACAATAACAAACGTCGCAAAAAGTTTTTATACACGCATATTTACTAGGTTTTGATAATATTTAGACCTTTCGATAAACTTTTATGACTTCAGTGCTTCACTTTTTGGCTAATTTCGCTTATATTTTCTTGCTTTGAAATATTTGTTGTTATATCAATAAATATTTTTTTAATGTCATATTCATTCCATGTACTTTATAAATGTTGTAATTTACTCTAAATATTATAAATATTATCATAAATTGCTTCGTACTAAACCTAAAACGTGCTTTACATGGAATGGAATACACAATGCGAATAAATATATATTTAGTTACAAAACTCGAAATTGACAACTCAACATTTTAATTGTCTTAATTGTGAAATTTACTTTCAAATTGTGACCTTGTGGTTGCAGATATCTCTTTAGCACTATTTTCTTAACATTTTTGGGTGGCCAATGACATCATTTTGAATTGTTTGTTTTCGAAGATAAACGTTCAATTAAGTTATTTTTTCCAAAGCTTATAAATAACGTAAAGTGAACCATTCATGTTTCTGTTTTATTTTTAGTTATGTTTGGTTTCTAATTTTTGTTTTAATTTTAGTTGTGATTTTGCTATTAAAGGTGCGCTTAGTTGTAGGGCACATTTCGTTTAATTTTTTCGGGTTCGGTAGGGTTGGGTTGGATTGAGTAGGATTTCATTGAGTTGGTATATATTTTTTAATTTAAAATAAATGCAAGGGTCGTGTTTTTCTTACTACTAGTAGTAGTACACAATGAAAATAGTTTTATTAGAAGCCCACAAAACACTATGTTATTTTATTCAATAAAATCAAATAAATCCATTAATGAATGAATAATTTAAATAATTTTATTTATATAAATACTGCCTATAGATTTGCAAATGCCATTAGTATATAAGAAACATCCAATCTTATTCATCTCCTCATCTTCTTATTTCTAAGCCTTTCTACCGTGAGTGTTAAAATTATGAAGTTATTAGTTTTCCATTCCTTTCTTTTTTTTTTTGACTGAATTCCATTGAATGCATCACTTTTTTCGCCCCATCTTCTTCTTCGATTGGCTCATTGGGTTCTTGTTTCTGCACCTCACTTCTCACTTCTTGCACCTCACTTCTAGTTCTATCCCTGCTGGTTTTCTTTCCATTTTTCTTCTTTTATTATTCGTCCCAAAGAATGTTCTTAGTTCATTACACATTCTTTCAATTTCTGCTGTTACATCATTGAGTTCGATTAACGCTTCTGATCTGACAAGTGAATTATGTCAGTTCGATCATTGAACTGTAACAACGGATGCATTGTCATCATCAACGCCATCATCATTTGATTACAGCAGAAATAACACGGACTTTGTAAATTATGTTATAAGTAATACGGTATCATTAATAAAACTAGTACATGGGTTAACCCGAATTAATTAATTCAAATAAAAAATATATATATTTTCTTTCATAAAAACATATAAATATGTAACAAAAACATTTTTATATAATTCACTGAATTATTCATAATTCATATGAAATTTATGAAAACGATTATTATTTTTATTTACGCATAAATTTACTTTACATCTGTTACAAAATACCATGCATCTTTGCTATTCCCAAAGATTGAAACGGCTATATCATTTTCTTGATCTAATACGATTCGGTGGTATGATATTAGAGCATGTAGCAAGTCCACACCTCCCATAAATTTATTATATATTATCACTTGTGAACATCTTATTTCAATGGAAGCCTTGGAATTCCTATCCCATCTTTTCACATTAGTTAGTGGTTTAGCTCTAGAAAATGTGCTTGCTTCACGGACCGATCTGCTCTTATAGCTCTATAGCTCTTATACACATAATTGTCAATAATTGTTCCTTTTTTCTCAAAAGTTCATTTTTCTTTCTTCTTCATAACTTTATCCTCAGAGAAAGTTAATTATACATGATACGATTATACAAGGTATAGATAGTGATAATATAAAGCCTGGACGAGGTACTGTTGTTGCAATGCGTTAAGGTATACTCTATTCCTGTACTACTGTATCGTTTAGTAATGGTCAACTTACTTGCAATATTTGCATCAGTATAATCAGGATATTAATCAACACCAGTAAATTTATATTACAATGCATTTTATCGATGTACATGATAAATAACGATTGATCCGAAATACGAGGGCGACACTGCAAATATCTAGAATGACATGTTTTTTATTTGACAACTACTATTTAATGTTTTGTGTTTTGCTCTAATAGTGTTTTAATTATCATAATTTAAAAAATTTGTGTTCATCCAAAAATGACAAGAGAACATTTCTGGGCTTAGTGCTTAGCAATGCATGTGGGGAAGAAACCCCACCTAAGGCAACAATTTATAATTGGTTCAGCGAATTCAAAAGAGAGAGGTTTTTTCTTAGTGATGAATTTCGTGAAGGACGCCCAAGAACTGCTGTTATTGGTGATAATATTGCCGCTGCTCGAGCAATGCTTCGGTTTCGTGCGACATTGGGCATTGGTATGAGTCAAATCCAAAACATTTTACATCAACCGTTAGACGTGAGAAAACTTTGTTGTCGATGGGTTCCATATAAACTGACTCCGGATCAAAAAGAACAACATTGAATGGTACAGAAAAACTCTGGGAAAATTCAAAACCGGTACTTATAATTTGGTTTGGAATATCATCTCTGGTGATGCATCTTGGATTTAGTGTTAAGATCTTGAAAAGAAAAGTCAATCCGCTCAATGGGTCTTTCGAAAAGAACCGAAGCCTACAAAAGTTCAACGAACTCGCATTGTTGGTAAGAAGATGATTGCTAGTTTTTTTTTCTAAAACAGGTCATATTGGTACTTTAGCATTAGAAGATAGACGTACCGTCATTGCCGATTGGTACACAAATGTTAACCAAAAATTTTTGAAAGAGTCCCTGAAAAACGCTCAAAAGAAAAAATATATTTACATCATGACAACGCATCGTCGCATACAGCAAAACTAACAACTGAGTATCTGTTGCTCTAAAAGTTAGCACCATGAATCCTCCACCATACAGTCCTAACCTAGCAACTTGTGATTTCTTTTTGTTTCCAAAAATTAAGGGCAAAACGCGTGGAATCACTTTTCCATCATCAGATGAAGCAGAGGAACATTATAAAACCTAGTTTCTGAAGTGACTCAAGAAGAGTGGCATCATTGCTTTAATGACTGGTTTCATCGAATGCAAAAATGTATTGACGTTACAGGGGAATATTTTGAAAAGCAATAAAATCTTAAAAAAAAAAATTTTTAATTAATCTTGTTCGATTTTGTAGAAGTTTTCAGTGTCGTCCTCGTATGCTCCTAAAGAACGAGAATGTTGTTATCACTACGTGAGAGATTCTCAGTGAAACGCCGTGAATTACTTATTGATTAATGTTGGATAAACGCTAAACTTTTTTTGTCGTAATTCATAGCAATCTGTGATATGACAAAATATTTTGTTCGAAACGCATCAAATCGATATTCACATAATACGATGTACGTAAATATCGATTTGAAGTAGATGGAATTATATTTAAGGACAATAATTCACTGCGTGGCGCTGTTAAGTTCTGATTTAATTTTTTAAGAATTGATTACCACATAGAGTATTTTTTCTGTATTTCGGTAAATAATATATACAATGTATTTAAATTATTATATAATTTAGTTAAAATTATTTCTTCAATACTTTATTTATGATTATTTAAGTAAATCATTGATTGCTAGCATTGACTTTGAAAACTCAATATTTTTGCCGTTTTTCATAGATAGTGGTAATAAAAAATACATATAAATAATTAGAAAACGATTAGATATTAGAACAGACGTGATAGTAAATCGGAGATGTGATTGGAAAAATAAACTAAAATAAATATTACCCTTACCACTCAGTACTTTATTCAATCTGAACGCACGTTTTGACAACTATGTTGTATCTTAATATTTATTTTATTGTAAAAATACGTGAATTAGACTATCTATCCAATATCAAACGTTTTAATATAAACCTTGCGTTGCCGTGGTTGAATATACTTTTATTTATTATTAATTAAATGATGATGCAAGTCGCAAATCTGTTAACAATGAGTAAAATAAAGTGTAGAAAAACCCGAAAACAACATTTAAAGCGAAGTATCGCTTTTTTTTAACTTGATTGCATATACAAACTAAACAAAGATTCGTAAAATATAATTATATAATTATTACTATTCTTACGACGCAGTTGCTTTCCACTAAACCTATTGGCAATCCCAAGGTTAAGTCAATTTAATAAGTTAATTGATTTATTATTCCACTTTAAAACAAACAATAATAAAAACACGTAGAAATTCCCACTGCAATTTTACAGTAAACTGTAGGTTGCTATGAATTTACTTTCTGCAAAATTCATGAATAAGTACACAACTTTAATGATAAAATTATAACATGTAGGGTTGAGAAGTTAGTTGTTAATGACAGAAACCGATTAAACAAAGGAATAAATGAATATATTTAACAGAAAATTCTAAAACTTAACGTATCCAATCTGAATGTTGGACAAAACACATTTCTAAAATATGAAATAACAAATATTTATATTAACCTAAATTAACATCGTGCCCCTTGAATTCATCAAATTGTAAAAAAAACGCAATGGAATTTTTTAAAGCTTCCATACATATTTGACTGTAATTAAACCGAATTAAAAAATAATTTTTAATGATTGCAAAATTAACGTGAGGACGAAATGTTAATTAAATTGAACGTTACGTCGCGACTTGATTAAGCAGAAATGTTGTAAATTAGAGTAAAACACCAACCGATTGGGAAGTGCACGAAATAACAAAATCGAAATATACTGTATCGGTTTTATCGCTAGCATTAATCGGTAGTTGGCTCGATGGATTCTTCCAATTATTAATTCGGAAATCACGTCCCGCAAAATTCTACAGCTCGTGAAAGTAGCCAGAATTATTTTACGATAATTAATTTGATCGTGAGTATAATAAGAGGGTTTCAGTTCATATTACGCGCTTTTGTGATGTAAAATATGATATTAGTTGATAAGCACATGATACTAACCGCTTGTAGATTTTTTTGATTCTGAAGAATGTAGAAAAGGACGATATACGAGGGCGAGCTGTGAAACAATGTACCTCGCTACGAAGGAGTTAAAGTACAATAAAATCTTCGATTATTTTCAATACAATCTTCTATCCATTTTTACATTTAGCAATTAACGAAACTAAATCACGAATCAATCCTCTTCTTGCTCTGGAAAAAATATTCAAACGCCGTCAGTTCTTCATCGTTTAGAAATTCCCTCAGCTTCCTGAACAGAAAAAAGCGAAAGGGTGCTAAGTTAGGGTTGTAGAGTGATTTAATTATGTGGACTCATTCCTGGACAATAACAACGTTGTGTGCTGGCGCTTTGTCATGCAAAAGCAGAATTCCATGTTTAAAAATTCATTTATATTTTTCATTATGGCTCGTTGCAATTTCCGTAAAATATGAGCCAAAAAGTTACGTGGTCTTATGTGGCATATAGTAAAATTCCTTAACAAAAAAATAGTGGTCATAACTTTGCTAGACGAATGTTGGACCTTAAACGGTGGCGAGCTTTTATGTTTCCATTCCATCGACTCCTTGTTGATTTCAGAGTCATAGTGATGAACCCACGTTTCATCGCCAGTTACAATGTTATTCCTATTGTTCTCAACAAAGCTCCAAAAATTGGTGAGCAGTTTTAGCTCGACGTTGTTTATCGAATGACATCATCATTGTCGGTACTTATTTAGCACTCACTTTTGACATGCCCAAATTATCATTGCTGATGTTCCAAACACGTTCTCTAGTAATCTGCAAACTTGCAGCTATCACATCGATTTTAATTCGTCGATCTTCAAGAATCAATTTTCTAATGTTCAAATGATTTCTTCGCTAATGGCTGAATTTGGTCGACTACTTCGAGTATCGTCTTCGATGGATTCCCGCCCCTATTTAAATTGCGTTGACTAAGTTTAGTGTCTTATAAGAAGGGAAAAGTCCACATCAAACAGCAGACATGCGATTTTTATTTTCATTTGATTACTTTCTTCTTTTAGGGAAATTTATGACAGCACTGTGTTCGATTTTTCCATTATTAGAAAAAGCAAAACACATCACTAGAAAAATCCATAAAAGGTCACAAACAAAATGCAATATCGACGATTATATGACAATATTCTGACAGTTTAAGGAAAAGAATAATTTAATAGCCACATTCATAGTTAGCTACCATTTTTACCAGCTTGCCCTCGTATGTCACTATTATTGAAAATTATGGATAACTTTATCTATCACTATTTTTTTTAATTTTTTTCAATATGCATAACATCCTATCCTATTGACATATATTCTATCTATCATCGGTTAAGTTATTACCTTTTGTAGATTTTGTATATTCAGTTCAATTCATGGTTTTTTCGGAAGCTTTGTAATTTTCTTTCAAATATTAAGAAGTTATGACTTGAATTGAGTATGAGTTTACCTTTGTACTTCGCATGCAAATAAATAAATCAATTAATTTGCTTTTTGTTTTTATTTTATATCATATATCATGGCGCTGTTACACAATAACCATATAAAATAAATAAATAATAAATGCGCCTGGTTGCTCGAAATATTTTTGGCAATTTCGTAGCAGAATAATATAAGCAGATGAGGTGTTAAATAGCTTATGGAGCTTATTTCAGACGTCGCCTAAACCTTACCGTAATCCACAAGTTCTCCTGGATTGTCAACTTACACAACTCCTCCGTATTTAATTAATATAAATTGAATATTGCGCCGCCTTGGATTAACCTTTATGGCGATTTTGGTAATTGCGTAAATTAATGAGATGCGGGGTGTTCAAATGTCCAATCTTATTTGTGTATAGGAAAGCATTAAATATTCAATAATACCAACTTATCAGTTTAAAAAATAATTCGGCGAAACATTACACACAATATCGGTCACCCATTTCGCTTAAAATAGTTTTCATGACACGTTTATTAAAATTGACAAATAGTATTAAAATGTAAGTTTCGTTCGTAACTATTAACTCGACTTCTGATGTCAAACAAAAGGAAAATCTTTTAACGAAACGTGCCCGGCTTGTGTTTGATTGTAATAAAACCGAGCAGGTAGAGGGAATTGTAAACAGAGAATTGTAAAAGTTAATGGTCCAGTCCTGCAACCTGCAACCCTTCCGGTGCTGTAAAATTTAACCGCCGCGCCGCCCATCGACCTAAAGTCAATTTAAGTCTAACTTGTATCAATCTCTGCAAGTTTCCACGTTATTTCAAATGCTTTGAAACGCGTTGTCAAAGACATAAAGCAAATTAGTAATTCATTGCTGTTAGGTGGCAATAATGTTTAGTGTGCAATATGGCATGTTACATCATTGAAAAACGGTCAATAAATATACATTTTATAAATTTAAATAAAGTGTGATATTGCTATTTTTTTAAATTGTTTCATGGTAAACATATACTTCCGGCTGAACAGGAAGTTATGCATTAATTTTACAACTGCCATGTTTTAGGAAATATATCCTTAAAATGAGATATAAATCTAAAGTGCATGGTTACCGGGATACTCTTTTAAATTGTGAAATTCTAGGGATATTGCTGTTGTTAATATTTATTTCATTTGGTTTATAAATCTCTCGCACCTCAACGATTGTATTTCTGTTTAAAAAGAACCCCGTTTTTTGATTTCTATTCATGTAATTATTTGCGTCCATTATTTATTTCTGCAAAACGCAATTATTTATAATGTTCACTATAACATGTTGGATTTGATATTTTTTGTTTCATTTAGAAAATTTATATTTTTACTTCAATCCTGTTTTTAATTTCGTTTCTTAAGTGTTTATTTTTCGTCTTTTCTGTCTATTATTTTCATTGCCTTTCGTGTTTGTTGTAATTTATATTATAAAAATATTTATTCATATCGGCCACTCTACTGTATATGAACACACATATGAATAAATATAAAAATTAATTATAACGTATGGGTATACAAGTTTTGCAAAAGAATTTTCTAATAGATTTTGATCTAGTTACCATAAATCTGGTAAACAAATAATGTTTTGTTCTTGATAAACGTCAGACGTATTCAATCACTAACGATTGCCCAAAACTGAAATTGTTTATTTGTTCAAATATTAAAATGTTAGCCAGAGAACAATTTATAGGGCAACAATAGAATCTGTATCTAGTAATAATTTTCCGAAAACTCGAAGACCTCATGTTTCGGTACAAAAAAGAATAAATAAACTGCTATAATCCTCTAAATGCATAATTAAAGTTTCTGGTCACAAGCTAGTGCGCCGTTTGGAGGAGTCTCTAGCACTCTTACAGAGAATGTTGTCCAGAAATGGAGTACATTATCGAAAAAGAAGGAATTGTCTGAAATACATTCAGGCACAGATCGAAAAAATTACTAGATCAGGAGTCGGCTGGAAAATAATCACATTGCTTACTAATTATTTATTTTAATTTTCACTCACAAAATAATATGAAATACAATAGATAGGCATATTTGTATGCAATCAATCGTTGAAATTACATTTGCGGTCTCGAATCAGAGTAAAAAGTTAGGCTCACGCGGGGAGCAGCTTATGCAAGTGTCTTCAAGGTGGACTGTTAATCTTAAGTGATATTGATTCTAGGTAAATAGATAATTTTGCAATTTTCGTGTTTTTCTGGGACAAGTGCTCCAAAATTCTTCAGCGGATGCAGTTTCATACGATTGCAAGCAAATGTCTTCGCATGAATTCACGTGACTGGAGAAACTTCAAGTCAAAAATCATCGCTGGGGCCGTGTTGGTTGAAAGATACATCATTTTATCATAACTAATGTTTGATTTAGTCATGAAGTCATCAAAAGGCTTGAGTAAATTTCCTCCGCGAGTTTTGCTTTTAAACGGCAATATTTCTAGCGATTCTTCACTAAATGCTTCACTTTCAATATCGAAAAATCGCAAGGGAATATGCATTTGTTCTTCTCCAACAGTGTCACATGATTCATCAAGTCCAACTACTTTTATAGTCAGTATCCAACATTTCTGTTCTTCTTGCTGACAATGAAATACCTTGAACATTTTTCACTTCCAACATAATTTTTTTTCTACCTCAGAGTTTGAAAACGGCTTCTGGTGCTTATTAAACGTCTAACAGACATGCAACGCAGCTTCTGCAGATATTTCTTGCACGCTCATAGAGTGTTTTTGTTTTGTAAGAAGTTATTCCAGAACGTTTTCTTGGCGAGCTTCACTATGCAGAGGCAATTTTTAAGGAAATGATGAAAAAACACATTAAGGATACTCTCCTGTAGGGAATAGGGACATTTGTCTACGTAATAAATAAAAGAAACCTTCTTTTCTTATATTATTATCTAATTTCTGGAACATTTTTACACAGCACATACTTTAACTCATCTTCTAAGCAACTTTTGTAATTTGTAATCAATATTATTCCAATGTTTGCTAAAGCGATTAAAAATTAGTACTTCTGGTGCGGCTGTTGTAGCAACTCTAATTTCAAATACTTTTCGGATTAACAATTCGTAAATGTGGTGTCTGGATGAAAGATATTATAAATTGCGACCTAGTTTTCCTTCAAGCAAAGCAGCTGTACCTTTTTCTGCACCCGTATTATGTTATGTAGCAAATAATTTAAACGAGATCAAAGATTTTATATTCTTTTACTAAATTAAACACGGCTTCTGATATTTCTTTTCCGCTTGATGATTTTAACCTTGGAACGCCAAGTAATTTATCGATACCTTGAGATGTGATAATGATTGGGAAGCGATCAACTTTTTCTCTACCACAAATTTCTTAACCAACACAGAGACAGAGACACATATTAAATTGCATCGAAATTTTAAACATAATTGTATACCTCTTTGAGCCTGGTGTTCATATAACTTTTCATGTATATTCTTTTATTTTACGTTGATCTTATTGTTCTTTCTGTACTACTGCTTTTTGTTTTTCTTTTTGCGTAACAATTGTATCTGTTCCTATCATACAACCTGGTCTTCCTTTTTCTCGCTGCTTTAATAAAAACTTTCTCGTCTTATTGTATTTTTATTAATTCCAATGCGTCTTGAAATTTAGTTGGAATTCGTGCTTTCTGCCAAAATGTGCTAACCTCTGCAACAGCTAATCTAGTACTTTCTTTTAAATGTAACCCAACTATTCGTAAATTATAAAATAATACTTGTAGCATTTGTGTTCTTGATGGTAATTTAGCACCAGTAATTTGATGATCAATTGATTCTATTACCAATATATCGTCATGTTTGCTATCGCTTTGGATCAAAAGTATAATAAAAAAATATTTTTATTCTTATTTTTAATAATAAAAACAGCCACAAGATGCACGCATAAAAATTGTCCAATTGTGCTAAAATTTTATGTGTTTTTTGACACAAATGAAACATTTTTAGTGCTTGCCGTGGTACAAATTCGAAAATGATTTAATTGGTAACTTAGACGTGTAGATATGTATTTTTGTAAGTTGTGATGCATTTGAAATCTCATGTGATCTTGCAGAATCAAAAACTGTGCTATTTTCAATGCTGAGTGAAACTGTGCAGGTTTTGTAAACAAATTCTGGAAAATTTTATTGACGCTGTTTCGTTCAGCAGTACAGAACATACTACATAATTCCTTTTTATCAGAGGCCAATTTATTATTGTTATTTATTCGGTTAGTTTTGACCTAATTAGAGACACATTTCCATACTTCTTTGGAAGGATTTAAGTCGTTTATAATTTTGTTAGTGTAATAAGCACGTTGTGGGTCATGTTCTTTTGCATTTATAGAAATCCAGTATATCATGAAAAATATATTTATCTCCCTTATACCAGAATAAATTAATTATTATTTATATCAATATCTTGAATAATCCATGCTTTTGTTTTATTTTCCATTATTATTGACATTGCTATTGCTAATACTCTCTTTATGTCTCATAACAATATTTTTATTGACTTTATTGCCCTATATGCAGGAAGAAATCAGCTAAATTGGCGACCAAGACTTTGAACTTGCACAATTCGCTTCATATGTTTGTTACCATATACTCAATAGTTGATTAACTGACGGTACCGTCGTCATTTATATATAAAAACCATAGTAAAATCATCGTCATGCATCAGAAGTTTAAAGCGCTCTTTATTTGCATCAACGTTTAGATCACCACCGAATATAATTACTTCACACGATTCCATTGACCGCTTTGATACCGCAGATGTGTGATTTGTAAATGTTTCAAAGCATCCGTCAGACGATGGTAGATTGTTGTTACTCCGTAGCTTACGTATTTGGAACCGACAATATTTCCACAACATTCAAAATTTAACACGAGAAATGTGTGATATTTGATCTTTTAATTGTAATATTTTCGCGAACGTATATAGAACGCTATCATCTTTCACACGTATGGTTCATACGACATTAGCTTGCTAATAATGTCGTAATGTGGAAATACAATACTCGATGAACAATCACATTTTGGACAGTACTCCAGTGATCATGTTTATTAAGCATATATTGTATGGTCACGTTAAACTGTGATCGGTTTGCGGTTATTGCATGTTTCTCAAGTAAGAATCCGGTTACATTACGATCTTTTCACCATGGGTATATTTTTTATCACATAGTTTTTAGATTATTAGTATGCTGTTTGCAAGTTTAGTTTTCCTCTACATATAAGATGTTAACCATGGTTTGTGAAATCTTCATCGTCCATGTCCAATTGTAGATTAGGGCGAACACTATGTTTTTATCTAAGGATGCATTTATAGATAGATAATTTGCTATTCTTGCAGTATGACACACTATAATGCATTCATATTTTCAAGTGAGTTTTATTTAAATAATATCACTGATACAAACTTCATTGTTGCATTGTTCACTCAATCTTATAATATAAATAAACCTTTATTTGGCATCCCATAATTCCATAACAATAATTAAAATAATATAAGAACTCGCTACACATTTCCAAACAACTCAATTAAAATCTCATCCTTCCTCCTTGTCGCCCTCTTTTGGTCCCTTCTCTCCCTCCCTCTGCCTTCTCCTGCCCTCTCCTCTCCTCCCCTTTAACTCCCCTAGCAGCTCCGCTCCCACACCCTTCTCTCCTAACGTCCACCTCCAATTTCTAACCCTCTCCACCTCCGCCCTGCTCTATCCCATTTCATCGCACTCCTCCCACCAGTGCTTCCATTCATCTAACCCTCTTTCACAAGCTATGCATCTCATGTATTCATCTCCCATCCAATACTTGTTCTTCCTCTCCTCATTTCCGCACCTGAACCTCGCCACTAGCTTCTCCTCTTCTGCCGTCTTGCCCCCACCTAGGTATCTAGGTCTCCCCCTGAACACCTGCAGCTCCTTATATTTCGCATTACACCTTGCTCCTCCTATTTTCCCTTCTCTCTCCTGCGCGTCCACCTGTGACCACCACTCCACCATCCCTTGATCTCCTCCCTGCCCTCTCCCCTGTCCCTCTCCATTCCTCCAGCGTTCTCTATTTCCCCACTCTTGCGTTCATGTCTCCTCCGATCACTATACCCTCCCCTTCCCGATCAATTATCTCGTCTATTTCTTTGGTTACCTGCTTCATTTGTTGGTTGCTGTACGCCGTGTATATCCCCCACTTCTTTCCATCTTTCCTGATCGATCTCCCCTGAATTTTCTATGTGTCCTGATGTCGATCTTCCATCTCCTCCTATGTCTCTTTCAATCCTCTTATTACCCCCTCCATCGCCCTTCCTCTCCCTCGTCGCTGCCCTGCATTTCCAATTAAACCCCTCCGGCATGTTGTCTTTGTATATTCTCCACGTATCCAACTCTACCCATGTCTCTGTTAATCCTACGTAATCGAACCCATCTATGTACTCCTTCAATTCCCTAATGACTCACCCTCTTCCTTCACCCACTTCTTCCACCCCGCTACATTCCACCTTATATTATAACATGGTCTTTATTCTAATTTTGATTAGGCCATTTACGTTGTTAAAAAATTGTTCAAATGTTTGATATTCGATTTCATTGATTGTCTTTTCTATTACTACATCTTCCCTGGGTATTCTCAAGTAGACGTTTAGATTTGTTATTCTCTTTTAGATGATGATGATATTTGCTATTTTTTGCTTGTGACATGCTATCTGTAGGAAGTAAACTTTTATTTCCACGGATTTAATCAAGTTTCTTAATATGAAGTGCGTTTTCGTTTATATTCTTCAACTTTATTTTTGTTACTTACTATCTACTTTTTACTGAAATTTTATTGAGAAGTCCAGTGGTAAGGTCATGATAACGTCCTAGTTATCTTCTGCTACTGGGGTCGTTAATTTATAAGACATTGGAAAGCTATTTCAAAAAATATTCGTTGAAAATTCGCAAAAAACAAAGGTAAAATGGTACAATTAAAATGATTTGTTTTTAACTTGTACCACAAATCACTCGTCTTTAGTAGATTTCAAACATTAAGAGGCGGTGAACATTTTTACTAGGATTTGACTGGACACTTGATGGTTCTTGTAGTTGCCGAATCGCCTCTGTGTGTGAAATAGATTTTGCAATGTGGTGTTTTTGTGCTTGCTTCTTTCGGTAAAATTTTGTATTTTGATATTACCCATAGATCTCTTTCAAGGTATCAGGTGTATTATGATCATGCTCAGGGTTATCGTATCATATTTCGGTAACCTGACGATGGGAAATGGTTTAATCGGAAATTGCTTGACGATTACATGGAAAAATTTGTTTTTTTTTAATTGTTGATTGTAATGAAACGAGGGAGTGCAGCAAAATAGTATAGTACACTTTAAATGTATTCATGAGAATAGGTTGCAATAAATGAGTACAATAAGAAGAGAATGTTGCTAAATTGATTGAAACCAAAATGGCTTGCATCGGAGTCCGCCAACAAAATGGCGCATTTCAGGAACGACTTTTATATGAAGATTTAAAACCGTTTCGTGTTATACAAGAATTGGATTTGTAGAAGACCTTCTCAACGCCTAAGTTCTTTAAATATGCTTATGGTGGTCAATGGAAACCAGTTGCATGAATGTATCCCCTTCATGCAAAATTTCGGGGCATAGAAATTTTAAGAAATTCTCCCTAGAACTGAAGTATCTCTCTCCCAGCGAACTAACCCATAAAGTTCTTTAAAACACGATGCTATCATATCATTACAAAATGAGACTAATTTTTGAATATATAATAATAATTTTGAATAAAGAATTATTTCAGAAGCAACAAATAATTGAAAAGTAAGCAACAATTTTGTGTTGAAATAAATGCAACTTCACTCAACTTGAATGAAAATTAACAAACACACACTGCGTGACGACACTGCAAGTTCTATATCCAATGAATGCTCAAAGATAACACAGTAATTCAACTTACATATTTCAATTTGTACTGGTAAACTCGTGGGATATTTACGGAACCGTATCGTGGGACTAGTTCATATCACGAATTTTCCTGAGTTTATCGTACAAAGCACAAACGTGTGACGATGTGGCCCATAACCTTACAATAATCAATTGAACGATTAAGAATGTCCTCTGCCAATTTTAATGATTAGAACCGAAGTAATAGAAGTTCATCAATAATATGCTTATTACGAAGAATATTCATTTATTAAATAACCATAGCTGTCATTACCAGATGTAGGATATTTGATATAAAAATATAATTAAGAATGAAATAATTACTTATCAAAAGTGCACAAAATGTATCACGAACGACACGATCAAAATTATAGTTCATAGAGTTATTGTTATGTGTACATTGACATTTCTATTTATCATATAATTTCATTACGGTTTATTTTATTTTAGCGCTGTGCCGTTAAAGTACCTGAATTTGGTTTTTGGAAAAAATAATCCAAAATGTGCAATCAACTGCAATTTAAAGTTTAAAGTTTAATATACATATTCCACACAATCGACAACATTTTATTACGAAATGAAATGAAATGATTTTTTACAATTAATTTAATCTTTGTTTGAATCAAACACACACAATTCTCATTTTTTTTGTTTCGTCGATCCATCGCAAAATATAGCCCGGTTCAATCAAAAATTTGCCCGGCGGAACGCAATAATTAAAATCACCACGCTGTCATATGCATGTCACGAGGTGTCTTCCACTAAAATAAATTCACTGTTATTCGTCATTTTTCATTAGGGCTGTCGGCTTTGTCCTGATGGAACAATCTAATGCATTTTTGTGTTTGTAAAATTCACGTTTGCATTTTGACACGAATGCTGAATATCAAGTCGTATTCGAAAGCTTTTCGCTGTAATTAATATTTACGACCCCCCTCCAACGGCTAAATTTATGATTTCAGGATGTGGATTCTTTTCAGTTCGTCAAACTGTACCGTGGCAATTTAATTATTTGTGCGATTTATTTTTAATAAATGTGTACACAACGACGGTACACAGTAGATACTATATACCAATGTAAATTCTTCAAAATGGAAATAATATGCACTTAGGTACTGAACTGTACTCTCTAAAATTAAACTGATGTTGAATGTCATTTTTCATTGAATATGACCGATTGTGATGACAACATAATGGATTGGATGTGCCTATCCTTATTTAGTCAGATGAGCATTAAGCAACACGTTCAGAATTGGTTTGCATTTGACAGATGGCATTATCACTATTTAATGAAAATTACAAAGAGTTATATTTGGTTTTGTCTGTATATAAAATATTTCAATAAAGAAGCACTCAACCAGCGAATTAGGAGTTATATATTGTGAATCTGTATTAAAATATCGCCATTAATTAACCATCATTATTTTTATATTTTGATTTACATGTTTCTCTCACATATTTTCATTGTTAATGTTAGTTTGTGATTTTTGTATTTTTTGGTCTGTTTTGCTGCAGTTTTGTTTTGTTTTGCTTTGACATGGCCTATCAGATTTTGCCATTGTATTAACTGTTCCATTATTGATCAACGTATTATACGTTTCTGTTTAACATTGATTTCTGTCCAGCGTAATTAAACGATCCAGCTGATCCAGATGATTTAATTCCATTAAATGTTATTCGTTTAATTTTGTTCTCTAAATTTGGAATTTTATTCATCCAGGTGCCATATCGTAATTGTCCCTTCAACGATCACCCCAACAAGAGTGGAGTGGTTATATAAAATATTTTCATCTGCGTTTTTATAGCTCGTTCTATTTCATAATGCATGATTAATACCATAATAGTTGTTTTTAAATTTCCTCGTTTTGTTGTAATTGACAGTAATATGTGATAGAAAACGATAAACTAAGGGAAGTAAATAAAAATATTTAACTTTAAAATACGAAGGCGAAGCTGCCGAATTGAAGACTAACCAATACAAAATCTAGCAATGTAAATTAACTGTGGCATATGTTGTAACTTTGAGGTTTTACGTTTGAGCTAATAGATTTATAATTTAAGAAGATTATGCAACAGTCGTTCGTGTTTTGCCTGTTTCGGTGTATCTGGATTTTTTTTCAATAAATATAGTTTGTTTATTCCCATGGTTTAACAGATAAGTTCCTCAAACTACGCCAATGGAATCGATGGAATGCAGTTTGTTACTTTACGTTCGTTATTTTCTTAGAATTCTGGTGATAATTTCTCTAATAAGTTCTCTATCTGGCAATCGATCTTGCTGTTCGTAATCTTTTCTTCGAGTTTCTTAAGTGCAGCGTAGTATATCGAAAAAATCGATATTTGGTTTGGCTTTGCTTCATGCTCCATTCGCTTTAATTTTAGGATCTGCACACAATTTATTAGTGCATGTGATTTAAGAAACGAAAATAATCTATACAAGACAATAAGTCAATTATAAACTTTCTATTTATTCAATTCCACTGTTATATTTTTGGGGCTGGGAGTGCAATAATTCGTGTAAGTTCTATCATCCTTATCGTAGCTTCTTTAAAGTGGTCCATATGGATGTTGGTTAGGGGCAATAAAGATGTATCTACTTGCAGGGATATTCACGCAGGTAACATTTTCATTATGCCATCAAGTGGCCTACTGGTCCTGGTTTCCAATAGCCGCTTCACATTTAATTGTTTTCCTCAAATTCCCAAATCCGAACAGTGCTTGTTCGATCTATTGTTGGTTTTACTGAACATTCTTGCCTACCGTAGTTTTTATTTCATTTGAAATTGGTCCAAATACTGAAATTATTGACTTTAGCATCAACCAGTTTTGATTTAAAGCATTACATTTAAATCCTATATAAGTTCCACTGAAACCAGTGAGGTTTAAGCAATACTGGACCTAACGTTGATTGTTGTAGTACACATGTATTAGGTGTCAATGCATCTGGCACAAGATATTTATTATTACTTATGATAACTTATGAGTACCACGATGTAAAAAATTATGAAGTTGATTCACAATCAATATGTTTAACAAACACAAACAAATGAGATTGCTCCTCGATCATTTATATTAACGCAACTGTACATGTAAATAATTTAAAAATTGTTGTGAACTCGACACAAGTGAATTGTAGAATAAAATAAAAGCAAGACATTTTAGTAAAAACTGCTGAAAGGGAACAAACGTGATTATTTTTGATCATCATCGTTTGTTGTAAATTAGATTAGGTTGTAATAAACTGCATATTTTTGTTTTTAATTGTATATATAATAGTCATATAGTTTTAGTATTGTAGTATGTCAAAATATCAATCTTGTTATTTAGTTATTCAGGCACGCCATTTATATATAGAAAGGAGTAAAATTTTCAATTTGATTACTAATGATGTTGGTGTTCTGGAGTACGGTTGCTTGTATAATTTTATTAACATTTTGCTGGAATACTACATTACTCACTCTATCCATACGATGTTTAAGTGTTAATTTTAGTTTCATCCGGTGTTGTGGAAGAAAATTTAGTACAGTCCCAGAACTTGTTTGTTTTTGCGTACCACATCGTTGAAAGCCACTGGTTTTCGTCTGTAATGACCATAGTGTCCAAACATTTGTTATTATGTTCCAATTCACAAGTGAATTGATGATGAGAAGTGTTAAAATAATTTAATATGGCTTTGCGCATTCTTGAGGAATAGCAGTGAAAATGTCATCAATAGAAATATACAGTAAGGGTAAAGACGCAACTACATATCTCAAAAGTTTATTCATTACTAACGATGCCAGAACCGAAGAACCAAAGATCTAGATCTTTGGTAAAAAAATGAATCCTTATGGTCAAAATAGCTGTAGTTGAAAAGAAAATTTATCATTTTCACAAAAGTGGACAAATCAATTGGTGTGCGAATCTGAATATCCACTCAATCATCTGTTGTACTCTTAGTCACCAAATCATGGGGAACGTTTGTGAATAGTGATACCACGTCCAATGAAATTAATACATGGTTTTCAAGTAATTTAATATCAATAATAACATCAACGAAGGAGAATGAATCTTTAATGATATACGGACAATTGGCAAAATTGTTTAAGATCTTGGTTACAAACGCAGATATGGTACATGCACGAACCCACACACGAGACTATGGGTCTAATGGGATGCTCCATTTTTTGAATTTTAATTAACCCATAGATTTTAAGAAAAATACCGTTATGGCAAATTAATCTTTTGTAATCAGCTTCACTAATAAATTTTATATTTTTTAATTCTTTGATTAGCGCGTTGATCTTATCCGGGATGATACTCGTATTGCCTATTTTTCTACTCCTAATCTAGTATGTCTAAAATCACTGTCGAGTTACTCTTATCCGCACGGCACAACATGATATCAGGGTGCTGTTTTAGAAACTTTTTTGTAGCCATAATATCTTTAACAAAAGGATGGAGATAATTTGTAATGCAATTAACAAGGGATGCACGTAGCCTGTCCTAATCATCGGTATCAATATTATCGGAGTTCTTCAAATAATGCACGTTCGTTAGTTACTAACTTGGTGATAGGAAGTTCCCTACTGGTTTTTTGACATACCGCAACCCTAATACTGTAGGGCTATTATATACACAATTAAAAACAAAAACAACCAGTTGATTACAATCTAATATAATTTACAAGATACGTTGTAATTATTGTAATCGTATGTAAGACACACCAAACTGCATTTAAAACGATGAATCCAAAATCATAAACAGGATTGCAACAGTGTTATGGTTGAAGGCAAGAAGTCAGAAATCACTGCATTGTGCTCACATGTTTGGAAACACCACCACACCTTTGACTTTTCCAAACCAGTGATTTTAGATACTCAAAGTAACTTACATAAGCGACTAATTCTCGAATCTCTGGATATCGCCGTGACCCCTAATAATTGCATTAACTTCAACTATTTATCAGAATTTACTAAACATTATTTAGGCAGTTGACATTCCTTTCGATAGTTTAATATGTTTGTTTAGTTGAAGAAATAATACTGGTTTTACCCCTTGAGCAGTTTTTACTAAAATGTCTTTATTTTATTCTACAATTCACTAGTGTACAGTTGCGTTAATATAAGTGATTGATTAGCAATCTTTGCATTTGGCAGTTTTTGATTGCATGTTTTATTAAGTTTTCATACGTATGTTAAATTAGTATTACATTAGGCGAGTCGTTCATTAGAGCGATTGTCGTTGTATTAATATATGCTGTTATTACGTTTAGCTTGAAGATGCCTTTTGTAGTGTTATAGTAAATACGACGTTACTAATAATATCTAAATAGAGGCGTTATCTTTGTTGCTTGCAGAAGCAGTATCATCTACCGATTTGGTTTATGTTGTTAAACAAAGTTCTGAATTCAGATTACAAAACGGAGCTATATAATTTATATTTTAGTGCCCGCCAAATTATTTCAAAACTAATCGCTCTAATTTTTAGAATGTATAGTAATAATAATTGGTCTAAGGCTTCAAAATTTATAACATTACTACATTTAGGTGTAATTACATGAGAGGCATGAATATTATCAGAACATGAAGAATATTAAAAAATATTTCCTATAATTTCTGTAATATCAAATAGTGGTACATTGATGAATGATAAATGAAATATTGGGATGAAGATTCATTAAATAGAATATATACATCTCTACTAAAGTATTACATGTATTGATAGGTATATTGTTAACAAATAAGTTACTAGCGTAATTTATTTTACTTACGTGATTCGAACATTTGAGCATATCGTAAGAACTTAATTCATTACCATTGCTGATCGAAACATGTTTATAATGTTTATTCTGGTAACTTTGGTATATTTCTTAATACGAAATTGCACGGACTGATCAGAAGGGCGTACTGTAATTTGAAGGTTCTATATTTATTTATATAATTTGGGTGGTTTATTATCATTAAATTGACAGCATTGCGAAGCAAAAAATTCAGTGAATTCAAAATGCATGTTTAACATTTATGTATGCTATATGTTAATTTGATCATGCATCTCATGCATTAGCATTCTAATGCATATATAACATGTCGATCAGAATCATTATTCCATAAGATTAATAATAGTTATTTGTAATTGGCCAGAATTCCAAAAAAGGGAATAAAACAAAATTAAACCAATCGTTGTTATGAAACTAGATTGGTGGACTTCTTCATGTAAATCGGGAGATGCTTTTGGAGGACCTATTCTAAAACACATATTTGGTGACGGTTTTCCATTCAGGTGAATGTAAACTAACCTAGTCTGACATAGATTAATAGAAAATTTCTTACTTTGAAACAACTTATTCAAGGATCATGACATTCAACCATCTGGTGTGATGGATCTGAATTCTAAATCATTGTTGATGACACATGTTCCAGCAGAAGTAGAAAACTACTTAATTACTGGAGCTGGAGCTGGGGACTGTTTTGAAGAATATTTTGCATAAATTTGTTCTCCTCATTTGGCTGACGATCCCTGGAGGATAAATGTTCACATTAAATTTGTACATCCTTCCATTGTGTCATAACAAATGTATCGGAGTGAAGCTTCCAGCAATGCGATGCTGTTATAAGAACTATTGTTCTATTGTGAAATCGTAAATCGCAAATTTCTCTTATTGAAACCTTCTGGCGTGATATGAAAAAAATGTTCTGTACTTCAGGAGATTGCTGAACTTTTCAACTATGTTGCAAATTTTTATTTGACACATTGTAGGTTAAGTGATACAATTTCGAAACAAAAGTATGACTTTTGTTAACTTTTTCGGAACAATTAGAATATTATATAAGCTATAATTAATACGTTTCACTTTAACGTTTTTAAAATTTGGCGTATTGGAAAAGCTACATATGTCAACCACGCAGTTAAATTAAATATTTGCAACAAATAAATCTAAAGCGATACAAAAATTATAGCAAGTTATTAAGTATTTGCTTACGCATTCTTGTGAGTTAATAACATGTACATAAAAAGCGATAACTTTTCATGATTAATTTTGATATAGTAAATAAACTTTTATGAATTTTTTAAGGAATGTTAGGATATTATTACACAAAAATAATAGCATTACAGTATTCTCTACATTAAAACAACTTATACTAACTTCGAGTAGATCGATTTTAAATTATAAATCTGATTTACTAAGTTGTGTTATATGAGTCATGCAAAACACCGTCACAAACAGAGACATGATTGTTTAGAAAATATAGAATGCAAGCCATTATTTTGACTTGCACTATATATTTGCCTTCGCAGAAGGTACTATTCTAGGCGTTGAGGATTTGAATACATAAAAGTATTATGCTTAGGTTATGTAATTGAAATTGACTCATCCATATTTTAAAAAATGTTATAATAAAGATTATGTTAGTGATCTCAAATAATTCTTTCAGTGTTGTGGTACAATTTTGCCAATTGAATGCGAATGTTTTATTTTATTCTTAAGACCTTTTTTAATTATTCATTATGTTGTACGTTAGTCCCATACGTCACAGTTTTTGCACAACAGCATCTTCAGTTAATTATATTTATATATGGCGAGGAATTATTTTTTTTCTTAATACGTAAAGTTAATACATTTTGATTTTGATTTTTGGCTGAAGCGAAGCGTTCTTTGATGTTTCCGTTATTTTCCTCTACCGAAAAATGGAGCGATACGATCATACCGATTGTGCAAAAAGTTATGAACATCATAGTTGTCATCGAATGATGCAATATCAGGGTAACGGTCTGGCAAACATGTAGGTAGGTGTGGAAACTAATCGTTTTCCAGCGCTCAAACTTAATGAATCATATCGCCTGCTTACCTGGTTCATCGAGCACATTGAAATATTTATTTTGGAATTGCATTTGACTAGTCGATATATAACGATATGAGTCTTAATCATAATTTAATGGCAATTTTTAAAAATTTAACTCGAAAAGAAAATTTTAACTTGCTTTTCTGTTTTTACCACCGTAATCAGCGGAAAAGTATTAACCTTAACTTTGCACCACTTGTAGTTACATTTCAAATTATACTTAACAGCACAGACAAAATTGTTGAGACAATTATTTTTGAGACAAATATGGGAAACTATAGGTGGTGAAGTAATCATTGTTAATTTAACCAACTTTGTAACTTCGATAATAACGAAATGAGTAATAGTGTGCAGCAAACTTTGGACACCCATTGTTATAATTTGTGTAGTTTGTCCAATAATACTTGACTTCGGGCATGCATTCTAATTAAATTGCATTCCTGGGTAATATAATATTCTCCGCTGTCAAGACATTTAATATAAAAACTGAATTTTGATGCATACGCAACTTGAAGAACAGTAAAATAACTACTGAATTGCATCTAGTTACCAATAGAAATGCGGATCGATTTAACTCTTTCCTAAGCTTACGCAACGGGATTTTACATAGAGTAGCGATATACGTTAATTTAAATCAATGACAAATACAATAAATCGAAATTCTATGAACCCGAATGGAATGGAATCCAGTGCCAATCGATTGAATTGCAGAGTGCTCGTGCCAACTCGAAACTTACAAGTAGTGACCGAAGGATTAGCGTTTGGGGTTGATTTGGTCAGCCGGACTAGTTTACACCATTAACAGTTAATCGGACTGCGGCCGAACTTCTAATCCAGGCGGTCAGTCGACTCGCCCAATTAAGCAGATGGATCAGTCTGGATCACCTGGCCCTCTGTTTCATCTGCCGTTTAATTTGCCTGTGATTCATGCACGACGGGGTACCTATCTAATACTTATTGACTTGCACTGTGCCACACAGGGCCAGGGTGACTTGCAATACCCATTTGCGCTAATCTGTTCGTAATATATTGACTTGTAGACACATAAACACGCTCCGGCGTTGTTTACATCGCGCGGTCCGACCTATGAAATTTATATAAGGGGTGAATAAATGGGATGCATCGGGAACGTAATTACTGCTACTGCTTACATATTCATTGCGTTCTTAAAGGAATATTTCAATTTAATTATTAACTTCGAAGAAATAAATTATTTCAACGATTTTATTTCCTTGATTGTGGAGACATAGTCTGAACCATATTTTGTTAAATCCAACCAATTTAATAGTACGTAAGTATCTGTGCACGTAAATAAATAATATAATGAAACAGATTTGGAAGTTTGTGAGTTGATGCATATTTATGAGGTAAATAATTTAGGATATTAGGTGACAGTTATGTAGGTGTAAAACAGTTGACACTTCCAAAAAATATTGCATAATGGTTATATACATTTATTTGACAAATGATCTAAATAACAAAGATTGGGTTAATACTACTGATATAATTTATTAAAATGTTTTCAAATTATAAATACTCAAATGTCATTTTAATCGTTCGGTATCTCGATAACTTGGATTGTACGGTAATTCGAACCTTGCTTTCGAAAAAAAAATGTACAATTTAGTTTACTTATGTGTTACACATCAAGTTTCACATTTCATGAAAATAACGTGCGTTCAAGAAAAATCATAATTTAGGAGGGCTCTGAAATTCAATTGGTGTTCAAAGCGACTTTAGCCACAACCAAAATGTCAATTTAATTTTGACAAGACATCAAAATTGAAAACTGCTTTACTAATTAAAAATGGTTATCACAACAGAGCCTAAGCAAAATTATTGGAATGCTATTTTTTAGGGCAAATAGTTGATGGTGTTTGGCATTATTCTATTCCTGAGAGCTTCACAGATTTCCATGAAGAATATATAATGTGTTTTTTGCGGTTACAATATCATCTGTCAATACTGTCATTATTGTAGTTTCTTTTGGTTGTGGCTAAAGTAGCGTTAAATACCAATTAAATTTCAGAGCCCTCCTAAATTAGGATTTTTCTTGAACGCACGTTATTACTAATTATTGTTTGAGGCAGATAGTTTTCCTCCTGGATATCTTAAAGTTTGTCAAATCTACCCAATTTCCAATATTAAGATCTCGTTGAAATTTACTGTATAAATTTTTAAATTTTTGAAATTGTTAAATTTTATGAATTTTTCAGGTTTCAGATATTCCAAAGAATAATTATAATTTTCTAGATTTCACTATAGATTTTGTCTTTTTTAGCCTTCATGCCTTTTACGGATTTTGCAGTTTGCATACATTTCAGAGTTTCATAAATGTAATTTATGAAACTGCCTTTACATATTTCTTCAAATTTATAGGGTTTAAGAATTTCCCAGATGGCACATACTTTGTAGACTTTACATATTTTATAGCCTTCGTAGATTTGACAGATTGACAAATAATTGAATGATTTCGTAGGCTTCATACGCTTAATAGATTTCCGGGACTTAAATATTTTCTAGGTACTTTCTAGGCTTCATAGATTTCCATTTCACATACTTCATAGACGATTGCATAGACTTTATAGATATCATAGACTACATTTCCTAATTGCGACTTCATAAATTTTGCAAATTTATACATTGATTAGATTGAATTTTTGAGACACTTCTTACATTACATGTTATAAGGATGTTGCCTATGAAGACTTCATGGATATTCCAAATTTCACACATTCTTTGATTTGTTGTTAAATACTTCATAGACTCATAGATAAGAAAAGCTTCTTACGCTGTTCTTTCAAAGGGCTGATTTAGAGGATCACTCCAACATTACAAGCTATACGAGGGCACTGTAACATACAAATATAGTTTATATCCTTGTTACATGCATAAGAATTGTTAATCAGATTTGATTTCGAGTTCAAGTCGAATTAATTTGCCTATATTATTAGAAAAGATTATTAATTGATATAAATTTAAAATCTTTTCTGGAACCAGAAATATTTAGCTATTGAATCATTGAAGCAAATTGATTCTCATAAATATTTGATAGCATAAAAATCTTAACTGGGACAGATCAATACAAAACTTAATTTAAGTTTAAGTTTTAAACCTGACTACCTTCACTTTTAATTTACCACAATTAAAAAAATATAAATATTTAATTGAAAATTTGGATACACTACAATAAGAATTAATCTAAATTAGTAATAACAATTAAAATGTAATACACGTAGATTTCTCGTTTACAAATCAACGAATGGAATTTAAATAGTAATAAGCTATGCGCGGTGACTAATTTTTTCGGCGCGTTTTGTCTCTATATCGTCCCTTGGAGAATAAGTGGAACGGGCGCTCCTTCCCCTAACAAAACCACGCTTCATTATACAGTCAAATGTTTGTATAAATGCTTAATCAAGAGTGATGATTTGATTTGTTCGCGTTTAATATGGATTTAGAACTTATAACATTTGGGTGCGCCGTTGACGTGCGATATAACAACGGTACCATGGTCGATACGTTACCTAGTTTTAGACATCGCCTTTACACTTCTGCATCCTTAATGCCAGCATTATAAAAGTTACAAACCTTGAATATTTTATTGTTTTCTGCATGCCACGAATATGTAAATAATTAGTAATGTTAATGTAAATATTACCACCAAAATTCTCTTAAAATGATAATTGAAAACAATCAGAATTGGCTAAAAATAGTTTTACAATCTGCGGTCAATTTCATTAAATCTTCAAATATACCCACACACCTATTATGTATTTAAATATTACAATAAAGGATGTATGTCATAGACACATATTAAAGTCAATTTAGTTATAAACGTCAGTAAATCCTGTAATCAATCAAGGTAGTTGTTCATATGTACATTCAGTATATTCCGATAATCATAAAATGCAGTTGTGAGAGTTAGGAATTTTATAAGTTCATTTAATGATTGTATTGCTATGTATTAAATTTCACATCTTATATCTGTCAAGCAATTATTGTAAATACGAAGCCGTTTATCTTAAAAATATCCTTGTATATTCAGAAATTGATTTTTTAATCGATTGATGGAAAGTTCGATGTGTTTTGATTCACTTTGCAATTTATTACCACTAATATCAAGAAATGCATATAGAGGATAAATGTGCCTCTTATTAATACCTATACGCTTGGAAATATTACGAGTATAGCGCGTAATAAATAGAATTCTACTTCTGTTTTACATCTCCTCCATTTTTCATATATTTCTGTTTGCTTCGTATATGGAATTCTTCTTTCTCTGTTTACATCTTCTTGTCTTGAATATTTTCCTTGTCGTTCTGCTGGTGGTCGTTATTATCACCTGTTCAAACCAGCTTACATGACTTCTTTCAAACTTGCTCATAACTGGTTCATGTATGGTCATCTATAGTATCGACTCATTATTTATCCTGTTCCACTTTTCCATTCATATTATTTTCTCTATCTTAGCGTTTCTTAACCTTTTAATATTTGCGACCCAATCGACGGAAGCGTGTGTTAGTAGATTCGATGTTTCTATCGTGAATGTGTATAATGTAATTTGCCTGTTAACTGCAACTCACGATATTCAAGTAACACTAGATTTATACAGAATATAAATATGCAGACGTTCGTGGTTCCGAAGATAAAATCAAGAAAATATCTAAATATCTATTTTGTCCATACGAATACTATAATGTTGATGATAAGATGGGCATGCAATAATTCTAGCAGCTTGAGTACTTCCTTTTGTATGGGGACTAGTAAATTATTCTCTAGCCAGCTGAGTTTTTTCACCACTCCAAGCTCCTTTACGTATCTTCCTGAACCAATCTTTAGGCTTATATTCTAGGTTTTTAATAACTTCGGGCTCTACTACTTCTTTTGGAATTTCTGAGACCTGATCTGCCGCCTCTGCTTGTACTTTTCTCATTTTACGTCTCTCTAAAATATCACATCTTCCTCCATCGGCTTATTACTATTATTGCTTATCATTTGCTTTGCAGCTTTCATTTGTTTCCTTTCCAAAGTGTTCCCAGTTTTTTTTAAGAGAATTCGATATATAAATATTGTAAGAAGAACAACAAACAGATATGTGGAAGTTTTGCAAAATCTACTAATTACAAATCAGGATGAAAAAGAACCTGTTGGGAAAACAAAGAGTGAGGATGAGAAGCTCAAGGGTAGTTTCGCGAGCAATGCGAAGTAGAAATAATGGTCAGGATAAAGGCAACATGGAAACTGATATTCTATACAAACAAGAAAGGACGATAATAACTAATACAAGAATATAAGATAAGAAAATATCATTAACTGTAGTAATATTTAAATTTCACCACTAAAAAGTGGATAACATAATAAAAGAACATATATACCATATATAGCCATTTTATATGGTTTTCAGGACCCATAGTAGCTAAGCTGTCCATGTATGAATTGCAGTATACAAGAGAATTTAGAAAATGTAATACATCCAATTTATAAATGTGGATGGACGCATATGAATACATTTCAAAAATTGTCATAATAAATAAATCATTTGAACGAAGCAGAGATCATAATTAAAATTGTGAGAACGTCGAAAATTTTTGTGAAAGAAGCAAAATTCTCGTAAAATATTTACTGGAAACTGGAAGTTCAAATTTAAAAATTAATAGCGTTTCCCTCCTGATTTGGTGGATACCAGAAATAAAATGTATCCAACAAAACAAACAAATTGTATGCAATCAAAATTACTAAAATAATAAAATACAATGTATTGATGAACTTAGATTAATCTACAACAATGTAACGGATACAACGTGAATATTTAATTTCTTTTTGAATGGCAAAAATTTAAATTTTGAATTAAATGATCATAATGTAACTGGAATTGTAAAAGCTTTACTAAAATCGTATAAATTGCGATGTCATCAATTGTAACTAAATGTTATGTAGGAACTATATAATGTTTATAATGTGTCTGAGAGAATTGTTATAGAATACCTCGATTGCCTTATGAAAGGGGCGATCCTAAAATCAAACCGTTAGTCGATTTTCCTATCGTCGGGGTTTTTATACATTGAAACGATAGACGCAGTTCTCAGTTTTATAGCATTTGTTGTATTTGTAATAAAATTCACTTAGAAATGAATGAATTGAATATTTCAATCCAGCGTTAAGATAAACTTGAAGAACACGGATGACCCAGTGGGAGTTATATGATTCATAAAAACAAATAAATTTTTATTTCCATGTTTTAAATTTTATGTAAATACACCTCAATGAAACATATTGTCGAAAAAATATTCCCAATTTAATCAAGTCATTTAAATTACAATAGCGCCCATTTAATTTAATTTGTTCGCTCAAATTATTACAAAACATTTACGACAATATTGCAAGCCATTTATATGATGTGTATTACCTGCACTTGCACGTGCGCTAAATCAGATATACTCTTAATCTCGGGGCAATATCTTCGACAATATCTTAAGATTACGATTCGGTTTACGGACAATATTGTTTACGGCCGTTTAACGTGTCGGTAAACCGACCGATAGGATTTTTATTAACAAGTCGGAAGCGGCGGGCAAACATTATAAATAAATTCGGCTTTACGATGCAAACGTAATGAACGTAAGGCACAATATCGCCATTCTAACAAATGGTTAATATGTTAACGTTATTGCCGTGGTAAGCCTGCGGGGAGTTAATTTCGGCGGTGCTGGCATCATTAATCCCTAATGGGGCGCGGTTGATGTATGATCGGTGGTTGCGCTGATTCTCCCCCGTCCGCATAACAGCCCCTACGAAAGGAACGTTGCCCGACGACCCGACGAGGTTATAACGGTGGAACAGTGAATTTTATTGATTTCATCCAGGGTCAAAATGTTATTTTGTTTAAGAGTAAATTTGTTTAAACTAATATTAATTTCTAATTAATATTAACAATGTATCCTTTTTAGATTGCATTTAATGTAATGGAAGCCTGTTTCAGTTTTGAAATAATCCACGGTCCGAGTTACACCCCTAGTTATGAAAATAATTGAGAAATTAACATTTCAGGGAATCCTGAAGAAACGGCTTAAACACAAGCAGGACATCAACGCCGGAACGGAACTCCAAATTTTAAGATCGGTTATATCTGAGAGTAACCTTGAATAATCGGCTCGCATAATGTGGGAAACATATAAATTTGAAAGTTTCGAAATAGTCTGTTAACGTTGAACAATTAATAGTTTAAATCATCTATGTAGAAGGTGCTATATATCACGAAGTGTCGATGAATAGTATTAATTAAATTAAAATGCAAATAACTTTTCGTTAAGCTATTTCCTCGGTAATCACTTAAGAACTTTCAACTGTGATAATAACATACAGTTCGACATCGTGGACAATGATTTCAAAAAAAATTTTTGTAATATTATTATACTTAAATAGAAATCTATTCGTGTTTCGTCGATTGTAGCTCCTATTTATAAAAAAACCTATATTTTTGAGTAAAAAAACAACATATCCTATATGTGGATGACAGTAATTTCTTGGCACAAATATCAGACGTCCGCAAGTGTAGTTGTCCCGTTACAATTTCTAATATTAATTTATAATAAGGAATGGAAGAAGATAGAAAATTATTTATGTTGAAGAGAGTCTCAAATCTTAACATAATTTATATTCAAGATTGAAGAAGGTTTTCATATACATCATTTAAGGAAAATTATTTCAGTTAGAACTTATATAGATATAGCTTGAGACAGGTTATAATAGCAATTTATTTAACTAAACAAAAATCACTACTTCGGTTTAGAAAAAAATTAAGGATGAATTAGAAAATGAAAATTTGAAAAGTACGGAAGAAAAAAGAATTTAAATCCATATACACTGAAAAATAAAGATCAGGAGCAACTGAAGAAGACAAATTACTGCAGTTATAAAGCATGCTAATTATTTAATTTTCAATCATTTTTTCTTAATTTATTTTCATTTTCATAAATTTATTTAGTATTAGGTTGTATTTATGTATGTATAATATATTTTTTAAATAATAATTTGAAAAAATCTTAAAAAATGTTATAAAACCTGATATACACATATTTCCCTTACTATTAAATCAAAATTTTGCAAAGTCGAAACCTGCGCTACATATTCTATAATAATCCTAGATAAACTGACATCCGCTGCCAGTGGTATACAATTATATTACAATAAATGTATCCATCTTCTGTAGATCACGCGTACGCTAATTTTATTATTGTTCTATTTCTGGTGCAAAAGTATATTTTATATCGGGCCAACTCTACTATGAATTTATATATAAGGATTAGGGTTTACGAGTTTCGATTACCTTTACGACACGTCTAACCCCCGATCGCCGTATTATCTCGTAATTTATTACGATTGTTTTAACTTGCGCCGTATCTGTTTCCTTTTTCTTTAACTTCGGTGGAATTTGTCTTCCATATCCTTATTCACAAAACTGATCAAAAGAAAGCGTCGACGTTCATTCTTGTTGTAACTAAATCGTTTATATATGCTTTATTGCACGGGCACATATTTATCAAATTGTAGTCAAGGAATTGAGATATATGTACTTACACATACAATCCTAATAGCAGCTGATAAAAAACGCAACCTGTTGAGTTATTAATTTTATAAGTTGTTTTCGTTACATCAATCATGTTAAATTAGAATCTGATATTTAAGGAATATGTGTATAGTGATTTTTGATTAGTTGTAGTGAGAGCTGAAATTAATGGTTTGTATCGTTATGTGTAGAAAAGTAATTATGTAATATAATCCCAGTGCAATAAAAAGCACGTGTTAATCATGCATTATAAAATGTGACAATTATAGAAACCGCATGCACCGTTTTGTCTTAATTGACTTGACAGGTACGTTTCAATTTCGTGTATTAATGTTGGTTATTAATAGGTTTTGTCGTGACATTGTTCACGACGTAAAGATTTTGTTTCACTGTTAACGTGTTTTAAGTTAATATATCATCACGTAAGTAGTAAGTTGCTGGCTGACCTATTGATCTCTAAATTACGAACTACTATAACCCTATGTGGATTGATAAGCAGTTTTGTGAAGGATTTCTTTCCAAAACTGCATTTTGTGTAGATTATATATGACCATCAAGTAACCAGCGAAGTCGAAACTCACTAGTATGGAGTTTCGATTTGTAATCTCTCTTCACCCACGTGTCAGTGGAGGAAACCTTTGTGCTCATCAGACAACGGTTCAATGACTGGACAACATGCCAACATCAACATGACGAAATAGAAGAGAATGGCTGCCTGCTTTCTCTGGACGTATTACTAAAAAACAATGACAGTGGAAGATTAGGATATGGAATTACGGCCAAAGTATGAATAACCCTAAAGAAGAAGAACACCAATATCACTTTCACCACGGTTAAGAAAATAGAAAACTGCCTCCATCCAACAAGGGCTCGATACCAACACTACGAGTTACAGGAATCTACGAAATTCAATTCCAATGTGGGAAATCGTATATTGGACAAACCGGACGAAGTATACAATGCAGAGAGAAAGAGTAACGCAGAGATGCTGAACAAGTAAATACTGGGAAATCCGCAGTATCCCACGCGATGCAGTCATATAATCGACTACAGCGACGTGAAGACACTTACCAGGAGCAGTCCCTACTACCCACGGATAGTGGGAGAATCCTTGGAAAGAATGAAGAACCCGAACAACTTTAACCGAGAAGATGGATACAGACTAAGTAAGGTTTGGAAGTTGGCACTAAAAGAACCATCAAAGCCCCAGTAAGGGCCATCAATGACGCAGCAAGGATAACCAAAGACGGAGCAAAAACCATCAAAGACGCAGCCAGGACCACCAAGGACGAATCCTCGGATACTGATCAGCGGACGATAATGGATACCGATCAAGGGAACATAACGGATAACCAGTGACTGGGTATATAACGAACAGCAAAAGACACAACATCAGTCTTTAGAAAACTTTAGAAGAAGCTGACAGTGTGATCAGCGAAACGTATAGTTTATTTCAATAATAACGGCAACAAATCTTTATGTAATAATGGCCGTGAAAGTCTACATTCTGTTTTTTTACCCTATAGCAAAAACATCATCCCATGTATATCTTTATAATACGTCATATACCTGTATTTTCGAGATGTTTAGTGAAGACAGAAAACTGCAGATTCGAAGCTGCTAGTATTATATAATTTACGAAATCGACCAAGAAAGGGATATACTACAATTAGATATCATCTCTCCATATCAGCAGATCCTGAACATCTTCTTCAGAAGGAGATACAAAAACAATGCATTATTGGGGCATAATTATTTCTCCACCTGTATAAACTCTTCATTCTCAGAGAGGATCCAATTCAAGTTAATAATCAATGTCGATTATTTCCGCGAATTGCAATAGTTCCATTTAACTTTTAGAATATGTCAATGCTCATGCTAGCTCTCCGTAGATCAGAAGCTTTGCCAAAGGAATATACATTATCAGCGTAATTAAGGTGTGTTAAATTTCACAATAATAACATTTTTTAGTTTTTATTGCTTTGGGATAATGAGTACTAACTTATTTCTTTCATTTGGGTGATTGAAATGCTCCATTTTTAATCACTGTTTTTTCTTATGAATCTATATGATTCGTATCAGAAAAAAACTTTTATTATGCGGTAATTTTCAACATATAAATAGTGAACAAAATATGATACTCATATTCGACATTTTCCTATTTTATTCTAAGGATAGTTGGTCTCGTTTGGTGTATCGGGCCCTTGTTTGGTCCATGTCAGTGATAGTTTCGTTGGTTCCTATATTATGATGAACAGTTTTCGGCATTTATTTTCAACTGATGACTGGAAGAAAACTATTTATCAGAGCAAATGCCACCCAACCTAGTTATAATATAATATTGTATCTTTTCAATCACTCTAATCGATGGAGGATTGATCTTTACGACATCACCTTGACATCAGATTGACTGCCTTCAATTGGTAATATGTTCCTACGAATATTGCTATTTACTTTGGGTAGGTTGCTTTTCTATGATTAAAGTTTGTAGTCCGATACGCTCTCCTCATCTTAGGGAATGAGAATGAGAATGAGATTAATATACGTACACATTCATTATTAATAAATGCATATTAGCTGGCTATAATTTGTGTTACTACTTGCATTATTAATATATTTTCTCGAGTACGATAGTGTTGCCTGAAATTATAAAAATGTTGTCGTTCAAATGGAAGTGACTACTGTCAGTAAAATTTCGTGATGTTATTAATTAATAACACTAAGTGACTAACTGTATTGTAATTTCACATATTTGTTATTTAAGAATATAGGAATAGAGTTTAATTTTTGAAAAGCATAACATTTATAGTTGCCATTCTAAAGAGGAAGAATTATCTTCCGTACCATGCAGTTACATATTAGCAAGAAATTAAAAAAAAACTGTCAAAATACACCTGCAGACCTCAACAATCACGGACAAAACAACAAAATACAATATTTCATAGTTCTTTGGGAATTATATTATATATATTGTAGACCTACATTTCACACTGTTAATTCAACTTTCGTATGAACAAATCAACCATCCACCCTCTCTCAATTCTAGTGTCTAATATTCAAATATGTACCATTGAGAGTTGAAGGTTTTAGCCATTTTATTTATAGATATAGATAAGGCATTTGATTCAATATGGCATAGACGCATCCTGTTCAATATGCACCAACTAAACATTCATCACTATCTAATCAAAATCATCGATGAAATATTATTAAATCGTAACATAAAAATCATAATAAATAAATAATAGCCTCTCCGAAAAATATCTCCATGCCAGGACTTCCACAAGGATCTCCTCTGTTATATAACCACCGTAAATGACATTCCATGACTTATTCTACAATAAACAGCCCTCAGTAACAAAGAATACATACTACAATACAATGATGACAAAACTTTAGTTATGCAGAACCTTGAAAATCGCACTGGATGAACCATAAAGCCTACTAGATACAATAAGAAAATTGTTCTGCAAATGGCGTATGCGACATAATTTCTTTTCCCTTTCGTTATTACAGAAGCTCCAACATTTCTCACACAATCAGGTATAATACTTGTATGAACCCTTTCCAAATTTTAAGCACCTCTACGCGAACTTAATAAAATAGTGCAAAGCACGAGCAAAACCCCTTAAGGCATTGACATATAACAATTGGAAATAAATATGTATAATGTCAATATAATATATAAAATAATGTTTGGTCTCATTCTCGAATATGGTTCAGTATTATTTACAACTTGCAGAAAAGCAGCGCAAAATAACTTATACGTAGCCGAAAGATCTGCCCCACCTACCATTACCAAACTGTATCCCAATAACCCGCTTCATAAAGTCGTATCTACCGTAACAAAAATTCAACCATTTCGACAACGAATAACAATATTTAACAAAATATTTTCCAAAAAACATTTCCAATTCGTTTTCAGTTCAAAAATATCACTATGCGATAACATAACTTAACATAAACCCCAAATACAAAATCCCCTTAAAAAATTTCCGTGCACGACTTAATGACTTAATGAAACAACAGTAATAATCAGCTGTTACTATAGACTTTTTCTTCTTCTCAAGTGTAATATCTTTAGATATCATACTCAATTCTGTATGAAATGTAAAATACGGCCAAGGAAGACCATAGCTTTTTGAATGTGTATTTGCAATTAAGATCTTTTTTTGGGAAGATGAATTTTTTATTCTTTAAAAATTGTTTTTAATATCAATGAGTAACAATGAGAAATTAATATTAAATATATTAGATATAACTATAAATGCGTAGTATAATAAATGCATTGGATATTCGCCGTTTGTTTATCGTCTATTTCCAATAATTAATAAAATAAATAATTTAAATAAAACAAAAAGAAAACCACTATGGTAGATATACACATACACATATTTATAACTTTTACACACTGTTGCTTTGTAGTCGCTAAAGAGTTTTTACCATCAGAGGTGATCATGAGGCTCTTCTTGAATACTTATGTACAAGACCAAAAACATATTTCAATATTTTCAGTGGCTGTTGCTCCTATTTGGCTTAAACTACAACAACTAATATCACGATTTACAGAAACGCTGTTAAAGTTCGTGTAAATTACACAAGTGGGACCATCAAGGCAGGTAGTCCTCACGGCTAAGTAAAGCGTTAAACAGTGTTATAATTTGTGGCACCGAATGTATATAGAAACAATTTGGTCTGAATAATTCTCCGAAAGTGAACTGATGGAAAACACAAGAGTTTTGCAAACCTCCTCTGAACTACTTCTAACTCGCGGTTATGAACTTGAAGGGTAACCTCACCAATGAAAAATATTGGGCTTTCAATGATTCAGTGGTTGAAAAATGTGCACAGTTTCGAATTATATATTCCAGTTTAGGTAATTGTAGCCTCATAAAAAGACGGACTGTGCTATGAAAAGATCAATTTCGCATCAAATAGTACAGCAAGATACTTAGCGGAACTACCAAGTTGTAAATCTTGAACTTTTATTTTATGTAGTTCCAATTTAATATTTACTATAAATCGTATTTAAATAATAATCATTTATTAAAATTTAAAAAATCTGCCGCGTTCCACAATGAACTTTCTTATACTTAGCTAACTCTTCAGGAAACTCACCCGATCACGATCGATATAGGTTAGTTACATCTAACAGCCATTGCAAATGTGACTGCGGATGCCCCTGCGATCGCGCTGAAGAGTATTTACCGCACGTCGCTAGGACTACAAAGAATTTTTCAAGAACAATTTCAACAGTGATTTTCCCTTATATGGTTGATTTTCAGAAGCACTTTTTCGATAACTCTGTATAAAAATGTGTTAAGTATAAACCCCGGTTGATATATTACTAGCAAAGGTAGGTTTTCTTCTTCAGAAATAAAAGTAAAAAGGGACAAATATTCAAAAACCGGTAAGGCAGAAATATGTAGGAATGAAATCATTGATTCGTTTGGCATTAGTTAGATTAACAAGATGCGTAAAAAATATGTAAAACAACTGAACCAAGAATAGTGTTGGATGTGGTTTGCACATGATATTATTTTACGTTACCAATACGCCGTAATAATTAATTTTCCTGTTACTTTATGGCTGCGTTTCAGTTAAATTGCAGCCCAGTGTACATTATGCCGAGGCATATACTCTATGGCTAGTTTTGATCCTCATTGTTGGTATTGTGTTATATATTATGTTATTTATAGAATCCTAAAATATCTAAAATTACTAAAAGAAAAAAAATTAACAGGTGGATTTCTAAACATCCCATGAAGTTAATCATTTAATATTACATTTTGGCTAAACGATTCTATCGAATCCATTATCTAATGTGATAATTCATTGAAGAGATGCAAACCAGCTCAAATTGAAACAATTTCAGGGAAAGTCAATGTTCAGGAACGGGTTGGCATTCAATATTAAGCACAGATGTACGCATGCGTACTACAAGTAGTGATGCAGATGGTAAATTGATGCTACGGCGTCACGAACATACATTAAAGTAAATTTTTTACGAACATTAAATTTTTAGTCTTCAGTTTCGGCGAACGACACCAGAATTTGCTCGAACGATTCCGAACTTACTGACGAAATAACTAGTTTTATAACTCATGTGTAATTTATTATTGCCGTAAAATATTTATCAACGTATCAATGGAATGTTGTACCTACGTAAGATTTATTCTAATTTAATGATTAAAATTTACGTATAAAAAAGTGTCAAATTTTTTAATGATGAATAGACGGAATGAGCCGTTTTTACGTCTAATAAAAACGCAGTAACTTATGCATAATTCATCGAAACTCGTTTTTAGTGTTTTTACATGTTTGAAATTCAAATAGTGGGCTCTGTTTGCAGGGGTAGTTTTCACATATATCTGTGGAATTCAAAGGTATACGAATTTACCCTTTGGACTTGTGACTTGTGCGTCTGCAAGTTAGTAAATACATTAAGGGTCATAAAACGAAATATATTTGTTGCCGTCGTATCTGTATTAAATCTTTTTAGTGTATCGTCGCAGTTATCTTAAATAAACAATGTATTCCATAAGAGTCGGTTTTTCAGAAAGGCCGGTGCTTTTGTTTAGCTACGCTAAACGAATAATTAATGAAGCAAGTAATTTTTTGTTTGGACATATAGAGATTGCGAATAAAATATATATGAAGGGTATCATGGGGTATACAGTCGAAACATTATATTCACATTACAAACGTAATAGTAAGAATCAATTCTGAAAAAAAAATTGTAGCATTTCTAAATAAAAGGTACAATTTATTAATGATATGAAATACTACACATAAACTGGAGCAATATTTTTTATCCATTTTTAAATAAGTATACCAGATCGTAAATATTCATAGTAAATTATAATTAATATATATTCGTATACATTCATATAAGAAGGTGAGGCAGAAGGACAAAATTGCAGGAATGAAGGAGCTCAAATATCAAGAAAATGTGAAAGCAATATATAGCCGCAGAATTCACAAAAGAAAAAAGAGATTAGAATTAAGCTAGAAGATATTTAAATTTAAAAAAAAATATGGAGAAAGACTAAATGCCAAAGACCGTTGTAATAATACCAGTATTAAGAAATAGAGATATGGCAAACTGGGAAAATTATGGAGGTGTATCACTCCTTAATATAACGTAAAATAATACTGAAAAGAATACTTAAAAATACACAGTGGATATCATGGGAGATCAGCAGAATTAATTCACAAAGGGAAAATAGACAGAAAATAGACTAACGCAGGTAATGGAAAATGGCCAAGATTATAATATGGAAATATACATCATTTTTATAGATTTCAAGCAGGCATTCGATCAACGAAAGAGAAAGCGTCTAGTAGAAAATGAGAGAATTAATACGGATGACAATGAAAGAATCAACCGCAGTAATAAACACAGAAAAAATAACAGGTTGACCAATGCGTTATTATAGAACGCTAGTCAAAACAAGACCTACTAGTCGTTCTTAAGGGAATAATTTATTGAGTGACCAATCTTGTCTCCGCTACTATATTCTTTTAGAACAGACCCTGACCCTGAAATTAACCATTATTAAAAAAAATGAATAATACCTTTATCGAGCCAATCCTCTTCAAGCTATAGTCGAAATATTTAATCATGCGAGGTTGCTGTAATTTCTTTCTCGTCTCTTCATTTGACGCCAGCGAACGGATAGAAACTTCATTACGTAATAATCATTTATTTGGCTTGCTATAATTTGCATAATTCTCATCAGTTTTAATCCCAGTCATTGGGATATTTAACAAATATCGCGAAAGTCCCGGAAGTCATACGAAATATACAGGAGCGATCTCTTTTATGACGAGATAATAAAAATGAAAGCAAATGCCTACGAGCTTGATAACATGTCCTCCAGTATTTTGTGCTCTTCTCCGCGAACACGTTATTCCCATTTTCCCCCTTTTCTACTGCATTTGCCCATTTTTTTCACGGCTTGCCTCTTTTTCATCTTCCTATTATCCCTTCTCTTAAAAGTTGCTTTGTTGGTCTCATTACTCATTATTTAATCTGTCTACATGGCTCAACTATCGCATCCTCACTAAATTTGTTATTAGTGGTTCGCCATACAGCTCTTTCTTATTTTTCTGTATTTTTCTTTCTTCCTTCTTTCTCAGTAGTTTTCTTTCAAAAAAATTTCAAATTGATTCTTTTCTGTTTTGTTTAATTTCCTTACTTCTCTCCCATATATTACTACTGATCTTATTATGGTTTTGTTTATTCTTCTTTTGGTATTTCTTCAGATACTATTTGATCTTAAAATGTGTTATATTGTCCTCATACATTTCATGCCTTTAGCAATCCTTTTCTGGACTTTTTCCTTTTCATCTCCTCTACTTGCTATGGTAATGCTCAGAAAGCTCTCCACGCTCTCGAAACTATAATTTGATTCTTCCGTTATTACTTTCAATTCTCTGCTTACCTCCTTGATTTCGGTTCCACCTCTCAATAAAATTTTTAAAATATGATGAACAAGGCGAGACTTTGCACATGCTCCAGCCCCATAAGGGTCAATGCTGTTCTTAGTATTACAAGACCATGGAAATATTCAATCAAATACCATATAAACTGCAATGATGAACTTGACATCGATTTTCTAGCGGGGTTAATGTATTGAAGCAGAGAGTCGAATTAGTCTTAATCTTTCAAACAAGAAAATATAAACATATATTATATTTAGTCACCCATTTTGTACATTTTATCAAAGTAAATTTTGCTCAGAAAGTTGTACTTATATACATACAATGGAGAACAGTAGCTAAATTATGGTTAAGAAAATTTAATTTCGTGGGAGCTCGATTAATAACTTTCATTCAAAAAATGTCATCATTCTTCTCATTTCTTTTACAGCAAGTGCAAAGAGAAAATAAAATGCGATACTTGAACAAAAAGTAGTCAAATTTAACAGATATTTTTATAATTACAATATATTAGTCGATTTTGTCAAATAAATACAAACCACTTTTGTATCAACAATTTATATTATAACACACTTGCATTTTATTCCACAAAACGTGTAAGACATTTGTCATAAATGCAAATTAATACAAATTAAAATTTGTCGCGCAAATTATTACTAAATTGAAAGAAAAAATGTGTTATATTTATTACGTTTTGGAATAAATTATTTAGGTGTAAAGTATTTGTTTTTATTGCTATTTAATTAAACTAACATAATATATTAATAGTATATGCGCTGACTTAATTTACCAAACAGCCCAATAATCATTAATTTTAATATGCAAACACGTACGAAATTAAAACGTTTAAATGTCTCATAATAATATATGGAAATAGTTGCTTTATCATCAATCAAACCGATATCGTATACAATACACATCTGTTTAAATAATGTATATAAAAGATTATTGAATGAGTCAAGTTCATGTTTCCCATTAGTTGCTTCATCCCTGAAGATTTTACTTCAACCCACTTTCATTTATATAAAACTGTCCGACTGTTGACCTGCAAAAACAAACTTTCGCACTTCCTTCTTCCACCGGGGGGATTGAATGTGGGTCCCGCGAGACGGCTTGACAGTGGTTATCCATCGCGGGGAGACGTATGGCTGTTAAATAATCCAACGCCATTAGAGTCCTTATTCGGGCTACGACTGCACCATCTGTATATTCCTCCGTTGAGATTTATACACCCCACAGGATTGATAGTTTCTAAGTTTGATGCAGTTACGGCAAGTTGACGCTGGATTGTCTGAACACGCGACGAATGATTCGTAATGAAATAAATTTTGTTAGAATGTTGATTCTTTTTTTATCTAAATTTGATTTGAATTAATACATAAAATTTATAATTTATAATGATAATGCGGTTTTCTTTATAACTCTTTGTGCGACGCTACATAAGTAGAAAATATAACCAGGAAATCTTATTAAATAAATTGATAAATTGATGTGTGTGAAGTTAATACACGTACTGACCGCTCTACATAGTTTAATAAATCGAATCAAGGAAATAAATTAACGAGTAGCACGATGTTGAAATCCTAATTAATTATAACATAATTGCAGTACAAAATACAATTATTAATAAACTAAACCGATGTTCTTGAGAATAAATTTATAAATATTGGAAAACAAATCTATACAAGAATCATAATAAATCTTAAACTATAAAACAAAAGTTTGATAAAAATTGTATATATAACTCACGACATAATAATTAATTCCTAAACCAAAGAAGCATGAAAACAAACTTCAATTATACCAACTAGGACAGTAACACTTAAAAATATTAATTAAATGAATAAATAAAACAACACAAATTTAATCAATTGCTTTAATTGCATGGACAGAAAATAGCTTTCACTTATACAAACAGAATTTGAAAACGTATAGATGATATCCAATCAACTACAGAAATAATTGAGAAAAAAATGTATATATGAATAAAATGTATAAAAATGTATATATGAATAAGTATGATAGTTTTTTAAATTTAATTTATATCAATTTTTATACAAAGAAATATTTTTTTCTTACATGTCCGGATTATTTTGTTAATTCTTCTTAGCTATTTGTTGGACAAACGAACTCTAGATCTGGCCGGTGGTTTCATCGCTGGTAGAAGCCACAGCAGAACCATTTGGAAGATTCAATATTCAATGAACGGCCTTAACTGCCACCACTAACGCGATTTTAGTATTTTCGCGTTGATGTTAAATTTGAAACCGTATAGCGTTTTTGATTTGCTAACAGATTTATTATGCATTACAACAGAACAATTATTATTTTATATAGGAATCGATTAATTTCCTTCAGGTAATATAACAAATGTTCAATCGTACAAAGCTTCGCTTAATCTACGCGTCTTAGTGCATGCCACACCAGGTAACACTTCGATTGAATTCAATGAAAATTGAACACATAATTACATTTCTGTCACCAATGTCAATATACGAGGGTTGCCTTTTATATTTCGGGAATGGAGAACAGAAACTAATATTAATCATCATATATGGCTTTATTGTTTTTCAAAATATTCTCCATTAAAATCAACACACTTTTGCATACGCTCGAACGAATTTTCGAACCACCTTTTCGACTTCAATTGATGTACTTCCAAAACATGCATTTTGAAAGCATCAACCGCTTCTCCAGGCGTCGAAAAACGTTGACCTCGTAATTTATTCTTGATGTGAGGACATCGAAAGAAGTCATTGAGTGCCAAGTCAGGGCTGTACGACGGATGACCCACCAATTCTACGTTTTTAGTTGTCAAAAACTGTCTTGTTTGGGCCAATGTGTGAGAGCTCGCATTGTCTTGGTGGAGAATGATCTCTCTTCGGCGGTTGGTTTCTCTTATTTTCCCGAGTACTTCTGGCAAGCATTTGCTTGTCAACTTTTGTTGGGTTCAGGTCATCTTGAAATATCCATACAGTTGACTGCTGTTTACTTTCGAGCTCATACTGGTAGATCCATGAGTCGTCAACCGTGACTATGTCATAGACGTATTTTGAAGCACCGCGATCGTATTTTTGGAGCATTTCTTTCGACCAATCTACATGAGCCTGTTTTTGAGCGATTGTCAAATTATGTGGGATCCAACGCGAACAATGCAAGAGCAAATGTTCACGCAAAATTGAATATATGCTGGTCCCATTAATGCCCAAGGACACCATCTGACGATAAGTGACATGACCATTTTGCTATATCAGTTCACGCACAGTAGCAATGTTTTTCGGAACAACAACCGATTTTGAACGACCTCCACGAAATTCGTCAGTAAGCGAAGCACGGCCACGATTAATTTCTGTATACCACCGACATACACTGGTTTTTGATGGTGATTCATCCTTAAAAATCGAATTAAGTTCATTTATGCAAGGTTGTTGTGACAATCCACCTCGAAAATTGTAAAAAAATATCACACGGAAATGTTCACGAGTTAATTCCATTTTTAGGCCGAGATGAATTTTGTAAGTCACTGTAAACAACACAAATAATCCATGTACGTCAAAATGTTATGAGTAAGTATTCTGCAATAAACGTCGAACTTTTTAAAGTCACTTGTTGTGCGATAGCAGCACCGGGATGGCCTATTCCCGAAATATAAAAGGCATCCCTCGTACATAGATCAATCCGTGTCGACATGTGCTCGCCGGTAATTACATCATTTTTTTTTAATAATGGACGATTTTATTTTGTCAGATCTATTTGGTTCCTTTGTCTATTGTGAACCTGGAGAAATCCGTCCATCTTTTAACAGTTATTTAAAAATATTTTATTGCGATAATATTCGTAGTTTGTTGGAGTGATTGTAATCGTTTGATTCTTAATTACATCCAATAAGACATTTCTAAATCAATATGTATGTTTATTTTGTAAATTTGAAATCAATTTACTTAATTAAAAAGTTGAAGTTAAAAAATAATGTGAAAGTTATTCGTGTAAAGAGTGAAACACCATCAGGCACTTTTAAGCTTTGTGGCGCCTATGAATTGAGATGTTCAGCTCAATCATTAGTATAGTATGTTGCAAGCACAAAACAATTCGACGAGGTTCTAATTACAATTTACTCTTTTAATTGTATCGATATCGACCAAAATGTAATAATTTGGTTATGTTCAATGTATATATGAGATGCTCGTTGTACTGCATATTATTGAATTATGTATTATAATTAAATCATCTAAAATATAAATTAAAGACGCCGACATTGCTTGATTTGACCTTTATGTGGCGAATTGTATGCCCTGTGATACTTTTGCAACGTTTTCATGACAACTAATGACGTTTGTATTTCTATTTATTATTAAACATTTTGATTCTGTTTGCTTTCGAAAAAATATTGGTAACTAAGTTTTTTATATTTCTCTAGTGTATTAGTATGAATACAATCGAGAATGTAAGACAAATGTCTTACATTCGCTCTAAATCCATGTATTAACACCTTGTTTTAATTCATTTTTCCGTGTTATAACTAAATAAATCTAAATTTAAGTGCCTTAAGTATTTATAATGTATAAATTTCAACTTTTTATATATTTATTTATTTAACGATGCGTCATATACTTGACATTTTTATGAAATATGTAGTCTTTAACTTAAAATCATGAAAGTTTTATTATTTATTGCATTTTTTAATTTAAAAACAATTTTTCTGATTGGTTTTTTTATTCAATATTAATTTAGATATGCTTCTACGCATATTCTATTCTATCTTTGAACATAGGTCTATGTTCAATTTTATAAAGAACATAAAAGAACATATTGGAAGGGATGCCAACGTTGGATGAGAAGGCAACTGTAAGAACCATACGTTATTTTTAGGTTGAATATTATTAAATTGTAATGATAAACTTTAAACAGAAGAAATATTTATTCAACAAAAAATAATTATAATAAATGTTCAAAATGTCCTCCTTCCCATTATAAACAATTTGCTAAGTGGCGATAAAATGCACAGTATTTCTTAAGTAACTGGCATTTTTTTACACTGTGTATTGAGAAATTATTATAAATTTTAGACCTATTTTGAAACCAATAGTTTACTCTTATCATCGTTTTCCATATCTCGAAAACGGTTCGTGTTAAAAGTTAAGAACATTGAAAGTTTAAAACTTTTTGAAAAGTTTTTCGAAACATGGAGTATAACTAAGTATAAGAAAGTTCAGTATGGACCATTGCAGATTGTTATAATTTTTGAATAGTTCCAAAGATGGGTGGGTATTGGTTTGTCAGGATAGTTAACAGTTTATTATTGCTTCTTTGGATATATATTGTATAAATGTCAACATTTATGTTAGGCTATTTACGTAAAAAATGACAAATGTAAACTTATGTCCTCAAAGATTTCTTGATAGTATACTCACAGCCTTCAATGAATTAAATAGAAATTCCTTAACAAATACTATGCAAGTCTTCCATCACCGCATTGTTTAGAATGTGTAGGTGAGCATGTCGAACATTTCTGCTGTCAATTAAATGTTCACTATAAAATTGCACATATGCCTATGTTCAAAGATGACAGAAACCTTTACGTTTTTGCGAGGTTGCACATGTTTGAAATAAAAATGTACATAATGGGAAACAAGTGTTTATGTTGTTTATGGTTGTAGAACTAAATATAACATAAGTCAGGATGCCACTGATTTAGCGATTTAATGCTTGAACCATAGTATTTACGGCATTCCTATGAATATGCATTTGCAACATAAAGCTTAAATTCACTAAAGTGGGGAGCTTTTGGAGGAAATAGTAAACAAGGTAATAGAAAATGTTTCCTGTTCACTGAAAACACATACTTTACTTGGTAAATAAATAATTTTCATTTAATTTGATTTGGTTTGATAGAATTTGCTAAATGTGTAAATAACACTCGGAGCATTGATAGTCTACGGCAGTAACACTTGTACGAAGTACAATTGTTGATATGTCGAGATTATTTGCAAAGAATAATATTTTGGTTATTGGGTAGAGTTCAAAGAAATCCAAATTTTTACAAACACATACTCTGTGTGGGTTGAACGTCATTCTGTGTGAATACTGAATAGACTATTTGAAGCCTAGCATCCCAGCATATATGAGTTGTTTTCATTAAATGCTCAGCTGGAAATAATTGGAAAAGAATATATTTGACCCATACATCGTTCCCAATCGTTCATATGTTGAAAGTATCTGCATTTCGCAAAGAATTTAAACGACTTTATGAATACCAATAGGTACTATGCGCAATTTGGTACACCAGTCTATTATAGTCGTAAGGGCTCAATGACAGTTACCACCAATCACGGTGATTTCGCAGACATCACAATGTCTTTTTTTTTTGGATTCCATCATGGATCTATACTAAATAGAGTATATCAAATGCCACCAGATACAATGGCAAGGTTAGACCAAATAATTCTAACATGCATGATAGCTTTACTTTTTGCACAAGATTCGTTACATGTGGTTTCCTGACATTATGTGTTTCTGTTTTGAATCAGTACTTATTGTTAGTACAACCGTTCTTCTGTTTATGACTCTCCTAACAGATCGTTAAATATTAATATCATTAAAGCTCTAAAGATTTCCATTAATTCAGCATAATCATTTTTATTTAATCACGAAAAAAATGATATTCGAATAAACTTAACGCAACGAAGGAATAAAATTCAGTTGGAGCCATCGGGAAGACATCAAGAGTAAAACGTGCAGTCAACGCTGATTCAATTGAGCACTCATAAAGTGGATCGAGGTTTCCGTCTCCGAGACATTCGAGCGTGCCGGGCCGTGTAATAGGTGGAGAGTGGGGTCGTCGCCGGGGTAGGTAGCATCACCTACATGCCGAGGGCGAGGTCGCTCGATAGTTCACAAACCCTTGAACTTCGTATGCAATTTGTGAACGGGTAAGCCGTCGTTTTGAATCGCCGCATTTGATCATCTCTTTGTAATTATTAATCCAGTGAACGGCATACGAGACAAACGATTAAAGACTAGAAGACTCTGAATTTATCAATGAATTATATGATTCAGAAGTTATAATATGTGAACGAAGTTAAGAGACGCCTTTGACTAAGGTCAGATATATAATTTATTGAGACCAGATCCTACATATTATATATTATTAGAATTATTTGAGAACATAGTTTTAGCAATTGCAATAGTTACAGAAGTAGAGTTGATTTTATGGAATCCACTAAGACCACCACCACCAAGTATCATCGAAGTAGCAAAAAATAGTTCGTTACATCTGTTACAAGCAAGCAAATTACGGCAATGATATTTTGACGTAAACAAGAAGTATTGCCCAAATTTGTCGTGATACGTCAAACATATTATCTAATAATTGCACGATGTGATCGTTTGATCTTGTACGAAACTTTCCTTAATTACCATCTATTGAAGTAGCTGATATGATTACATTTTTAAAATATGCAAAACACAAAAAATGGTGTGGAGACTTGAAATCTAAATTAGTTAACAAATGTGTTACTGCACTAAATTATTTGGTGGCTTACTAAATTAAACAAATTGTTAAGATTTCAAGGACACAATACCAAACCCAACCCAACCCAACCATAACATATTTAGCTGAGCTACTACGAAATTTTTAGAACATTTTATGATATTTTTATAACGAAATAGCGACTACAAAACTTAATATAGCCATTAGCAATTGCTTTATCCCAGAGAAATTTAATTGCTATGGTCTATGGGTACTATGCAACAATCTAAAAGATTTAGGTTATCTACAAGGTGGGAAAATTTATTATACATTTAAAAGAGAACTCTAAACCAATATTGCAGCATAATAAAAGAAAATTGCACATGAGGAACATATAAGTAGTAAAATTACTTAATTGGAACCAATTATCCAACATTGACATCCACATGGTGTTCAACACAATCAATTGACGTAAGGTTTAGCGAATTTGGAGCAGATCCACATATATTGGCATAAGGAATTTGTAATTCGTCAACAGACTTTTATGTATTCAATTACCAGTACACCAGATTCCTATAAAAGTTCCCAAGTGTTTGCGGTGGCGGTTAAACAAGACAGAACTCATTCATTCGCTCATCTGAATAACTTATTAATAAAAAGTTGGATTTATTTGCAAGCTACAAAATTCGACTCGCCCGGTATGGAGCATTACGCAATATGTATTGTGCAATTGTTGGATTTATTTTTATATATGCTTACTTCAACTTAAAGTATGAAAATATGTACCATTTTATTACAAACGTGATAACAAAAACAGTAAACAAACCGAAATATCTCCTCTAATAATAATATTCTATTAATTGTTTTTGTAGTTTGTAAAATGAAACTCAACAATATTTCTGGATAAGTGCCCATTTTGTTTTTGGCATAGCGCTCGACGTTAACTAACCATTAATACTACTTGTTATCGCTAGGCACGCCATATGCCATATGTTATCAGTTAAGGGGCAATTAAGTGCAACTCGAATCTTTACACGATCCTCAACTTCATATCCTAATTCAAATCTAGGTCTTCCTCCTAACCAAACATGATACAAAAAAATCAACCGAACCTATTTCAAGCTACAATGCAGTGCTGTAGCCAAGAAAGAAATACATTTATAATTTTAATATTTTTGAATAGTTCAAGCGCACAACACTCAAAATTTTTGTCGTACTTTCTTGTGGTCTCCCCATTCCCAGATTCCTGTCAATTCAACAATCTAAGTGTTTAGGATTCTGATACCATGCACTAGTCAATGAATTGACGCGAGGTAAATATCGATATGGAAGCGAGGTAAATATCGTAATGTGACTTAATAGCACTTACATTATAACATCAATCTGTATTGTTGTTGCAATCAGCCATCTGACGTGTCCCCACGAGAATATATCAAACCAGACAATAATGGTTTCACGTATTGAAAATGTTATCTATTAAAAAGTAATGGAAGAGATAAGTGGCTTTATTTAAAAATTCTGAAATGTCAAGAATAGGCCGAAATAATAAACTCACCAAGAATTTAAGCGTACTCTTCGTTGTAATGCTATTTCACGAATTATGCAAATACGGCGATTTTATAATTTGCTGTAATTTGCTGTAAGCATAGCTGCCGTTAAACCTGAATGCCACTGGCTATGTATATATGTATATATCGCATTGCAAGAAATAAAATCAATAGAATGTATCGACTTATGGGGAGCGACGTTTCATGTTATAGAGGTTTAGAACATAGTGCTTTAAGGCTGAAAATGTTAAAAGAATGGTACAGGGAAAACATTTAAGATTCGTGAGCAAGGAAATAAATCAAAAACAAAATAAAGAGAAAAGGGAAGCAAACTGTCGTGAAACTAAAAATATGACAAATGATAACGTTAAAAAGCAAACTACTAAAATAACAGTGAATCGAAATATGAAGAGGAAAAAAAAATTAATTAATACCATGTAAAAAATTATTAGTTCTTACTAATAAAAATAAAATTTAAATTGGTATAACTAAAATTATGCAACAGACGCACCAATATCATGAAAGCACTAGGTCAAGATAATGTGGTAATCAGAATTAATTGGACCTATACATTAATTAAACAAAAGAAATAAATCGTATCAGTGAAATTGGTAACAAAATGCTATTCAGCATCGTGCATCTCAAACAAACGTAGGTAATAAAAACACAAATGCCATAGATGTATTAAAATTTGTTTTACAAAGCGAAGTACGTGCAAATTCATATAATTATACTTGTCAAATAAAAGCAAATCGAATAAAAGAAAAGCAAAAGTAAAGAAGTTAATTTAAACAAAATCTATGTAAAATTACTATAATAAATCCGTAATACGATTATTTGAAGTCAACTTAAAGAAATTAAAAAGGAATAGTTGCGCAGCTGTGTTTCTGAAAAACGAAGTACGAGTAAAAAGAAAATATATGAATACATCAATGTCCTGCTATCTTCCTTCTTCCCCATTATTTTGACTAACATCTCTAGTCCCCTTCCATCTTCACCCATATTCATTCCCCAGTCTTTTCATTTCTTCTTTTCTTCTTCGTTCAGTTTTATATCTTTGTACTCTCCTACCCAATGCTCCCATGCATCCCATCCTTCTCCACAAACATTACACCGCCTGTACCTCTCTTCCATCCAGTACTTGTTAGCTTTTTCTTCACTTCCACACCTGAACCTTGCTATTGTTCTTTCTTCTTCTAACGATCTCCCTCCTCCTAAGTATAATGGTAACCTCCACGAAAAAACAAATAAGCCGATAACAAAACAAACAGAAAAATCATGAAAGTACAATTAAAATATTTACAACATTTGAAAAAACTTTTAAATTACTTATTAATATTATACGTTATGTTCGTAACTTTTCTGCTTCTATTTGTTTTATTCCAGTATTGTTTTGCACTTTGTCAAAAATTTTAATTATGCAACAAAATAAAACATTAAAATATATAGAACGCGCTTTTGGCCCTTTTTAATGACGTACGGTTAAAATACGCAAAACGAGATAAGACGGTATTACAAATCGGTTAATTAGAAGAAAAGAATTTAAAGAAAGAATCACAATGGGACGAACGAAAAGAAGATGGCAAGTAAATTGTACAGCAGGGTGGCTTAAATGGCTTATTGCTTCCAACGAAGATTTTTCTTAAACAATGCTAGTTATTTTAATTTAGTCGTGGGAGTTAATGTTAAAAATTGCTTCATGCCACAAAGCTTTGCATGTTGTCTTCTATTAAAATATGTTCCTAGCTTAATTACATGTTGGTCCATACCAATCGATAAAATTACGTGGTAGATGATCGCTGTTCCATGTTAAATATGCAAAGGCAAATCCTCGGCAATGCCATATTGTATATTTGAATCTATATATACATACAAACACACACGAAATAATAAAAAAATTAAATTTTATTAATAAATTATAAATCTAATGTTATCGGTTTTGAAATTATAATTTCACAAGAGCTCAAAACATGATTCCTAATACGTTATTTTCATTATTATTTTTAAATATATGTCCTGGGTTCGTCTGGTAAAATGATTAAATCGAAATATCTTCTTTTAATGTTCTCATTTCTTATTAAAATGTAAGCAGTTGTATTTGTACTTCACTTTATTTGGCGTTCATACATCGTTACTTGTCAATTTTCTATACGCCAAGTAGCAACGTTTTTATTAAAACTCTTTCTAAGCGACGTGAAGCGTATAGCGGCCAAAATGATACTAAAACCTCGTCGCCTCTTGACGTTCCTTAAATAGTCTCGGAATAGTCATGGATGGTCTGTTCGAAATTGGTTTTGTTAGAGTTTTTACCGACCTTTCCAGGTTTCAGGTTTAATTTACCACTTTTTTCCTTCTAATTTTTTTCTTATAATATTTATAAATATTATACACCTATTTTCACCTTAATAAATTTATAAATTGTATATACATTTTTTTGTTTTTGATGGTATACTTAAATATTTCTTTCAAATACAGGTTTGGTTTCAAAACAGGCGGGCGAAATGGAAGAAGAGGAAGAAGACCACAAATGTTTTTCGCACACCAGGAGCACTACTCCCGTCGCATGGACTTCCGCCTTTTGGAGCGATGGGCGACGGTCTATGTGGTTCGAGCATGTTCAGTACCTCAGAGTCCCGATGGGGCGTAGCGGGAATGGCTACAGGTATTGAAACTACTATGTATTAAACGCGGCGTTGCTAAATAATATAAACTGCAAACTATGCAGTTTTCTTTGTTAATTCTTTATCTAAAATTTATGTGTAGGTTTGGGACAACTCAGTCAAGGTGGTGTCTCTATGGGCGGCTTTGGGCAGTCATTGGGGCAGTTAAACCAAAGTTCAGGCCTAAGTCCAGCTTTACCTATCAGTACAGCGGCCGCGAGTACGGTCTATCAGGCGCATTATGGTCTCAACTCATTAGGTAAGTTGTGTTATTAGGTTAATAATTTTCGATGCCAATTTATGCAGACGTATATATAATTTGGAAAATTGAATGTCACAAAAAATCAGCTATTGTCCGCAAATTTAAAAGATAGAGATGGTTTATATGTCGTTGGATGGGTATGTACGAACACGATTATTATAGGTTGAGTCTGAGCGAGCTGGCAACAACACGAAAATTAGCGATATTTTAGTAGTTGGCCACTTCCATGTGTTTTTAAAAATCAAATATGATATAACAATCACCTCCCAGATGATATAAGATATTTAGTTTGACAAATGCATCGTTTGGGATATTATGTATTTTTATACTTTCGCTTCTTCAGATGATGCAATTTATTTTAATTTCCCCTCATATTTTTTTATTAATGATTACAACTGATTTTCAACAAAGCTCAATATTTTGCTATATAAATTTTGAATTCATTCAAAAAAATGCAGTTACACAGCCATGTATGTGTTTCATACCAATGTAAATAAAACAACTGGGCATTGAAGAACGACAGTAAAAATACAGGTACTAATTTGAAATATTAAACTTGTTACCACATCGTTAACGGTGTTGTTTCTATTTCCGTAATCACGATTTGTTTATTTTATTTACTTTGTCGTTAATTTATTTTGTTTGTTTCCACGTTTTTGTATTCCACTTTACACTGAAATGTATAATAGCGAGTATACTACCTACGATATGAAGAAATTAACCAATATACATAAAAGATTTTGACGAGCACATTATATAAGTGAAAATTCTCCAATTTGTTGCATATCTGCGAATAAAGGTTAACTTGAATATGCAATTGCTGTAGTGATGCAGAAATACTTTCTACACTACAAAATATTTTCTTCTTTTCGTGCATATTTAAGCCTTTTGTCGTTTTCTATAATAAAATTTAATAGTCATCTCGTAAAATATATTTCGCGGTAGAAGACCTCTTGCAGTTTTTAATTCAATGTAAATTTAATGAAACGTTAACTGAGTTAAGCTATTTAAGAACTGAAATATGGTTCATTTACAATTGAAAGCAGGCCACAGTAGCAAATATATTTATAAGTTTTCATAATATTATTAGACAGATCATCTAAATAAATTTCATTTAAGATAAAATACATGAAGAGAAAATATTTAGATTTCGTTTCTTCTTGCTATTGTTCTTAAGTTATTATTATAAAAATAAATTTTAAAATATGTATTTATCCACAATTAAATTGGAGATAAACTTGATATGTTCAGGTAATTTGGTTTCGATAAACTTTTTATAAAGACCAACTATTTCTAAAAAATTAAGTCTCAAAAGTCAATTATTTAGCTAATATGAATATTAGCAACAGAAATTAAACCCATGGACGAAGAACTAGAGCGCAGATCGACTATATGTGAATGCTATATTTGCTTTGCGTTGAATAACCAAAATTGCGCTGCCATCATATGTTTTGCTGACCTAGCCAAGACATATGACCAAAGGTATAAAAGATAACGGCACTCCCGAAGACTATGTAGGAATAATCTAGAATCAAATACCAATAACGCTAAGCTACAACAAATAGTGGCAGAAAATCTAGGAATGAAACATACCATGAAGACATACAAGAGGAATGGAAAACATGGAAACAATTATGAAGGAAGTAACCGAAACAATAGTGGAAGGGAAAAGAGTAGGAAAACCAAATTATGTTTCGATGATGAGTACGAAACAGCATTAAGCGGCAGAAAAATAAGAATGAAACAATTATTAAACAGACAATCAAAAGCGGGTAAATCGAATTACGATGAAAAGACAAAAGCACTCAAAAGGGTTTGCATAAATAAAAAAGGAATACATGGAAGGAGAACTACAGAAAAGTTAAGAACTTTTTATCAACAAACCAAAAGAAGAAAGCAACAAGATAGCAATAGAACGCCGTACGTAAAAACCGGAGAGGATCGTCCAGTAGGAGACAAAATACAGCAGATGGAATTGATTGCCACGTATTTACAAAAATGCCAAGGTGGCTAGAAGGCGGCCGAAAAATGGGAACTGGAAGGCGGGGGTATTAGAAATACCAGAATTGGAAGAAATAAAAGGTTACATAAAGCAGCTGAAGAAAAACAAGGATCTGGCAGGAAATAATTGGCCAGCAGAAATTCTGAAGGGAAGTGGGGAAATAAAATATGAGAGTTTAAGAAGTTTATTGAAAATAATAAAAAGAAAATAATGCCAGATGATTGGAATAAAACATTGATAAGTCCTACACACAGGAAATGTGATAAAGGGACTACAGAAGAATAGCATTATTAGACGCACCTTATAACGTACATCAACGATTCTCAAAGATCGACTAAACAGATACTAACAGAATATAGTAGGAGACTACTAAGGAGGCTTTGAAGAAGGTAGATCCATAGTAGACCATTTTTTTATCATGAAACAAATCTAAAACAACACCTATGAGCAGAACCTGAGTCAATATTTGGTGTTCATAGATTACAAACAAGCCTACGATTCGGTCCAAAGAAACATACAATACAGAGTGATGCGCTGGCTATTAATACCCAGAAAACTAAGGAAATTAATAGAGATGACATTAAAGTATACGTTCAATAAGATGGTGTTGGAGGGAGAAACATCAAGAGAATATAAAGTAATAACAGGGACCTTCTATCAGCAACCCATTACATATATCACTTGGTAGTATTGATAGCAAAAATATATATCTACAGTGGCGAAAATTAGAATCTACCAGACAGTAGTATAGCCCATCGATAAAACTCGAAAGATGGGAAAGGAAGATCCTGCGAAGAATTTTCGGACGCGCTAAATTAAGGGAGCGAGAATGGCGAAGAAAAACGAATAAGGGGGTAATGGAACTATACAAACAAATATAATTAAGTCTCGTAACGTAAACGTGTGTGTGGTGAAGGAGCAATAAAAGACGAATCGAGCAAGCAATTTGACTACCAAATAAGGAAGAAGAGGGAGAAAGAAACATATGTAGCGAGTTAACATTAAATATTAATTGGTATTAATTAATTCTAATTTCCCTTGATGGCATTGGGTTTTCGATTGTATAAATAATTTCATACGTATTCTTTACCTTAGTTACTACGTTATTCTAAATATTTTAACAAATTGTGTCTAATAATGGAAGTGCGAAAGAAATAGTATGACGTCATAATAATATTTATTATTATTATTATACACAGTCGTGTACGTAGTCGTCATGTAGATTTTATTATTTATTTTATAGATTTATTTGTTTAATTTTTAATTGCCATGTTTATTTTTGCATTCCTATTTTTCATATTTTTTTCATTAATGGTAGACTTTAATTCTAATTAGTTTCAATACATTTTTACTTATTTATAATTATCTAAAAATATCATCATTTGGACTTTGCTTTCGTATGTGTTCTATATTATTTTTTTCTTTTCATGTGCACATTAATTCAATTTTTACTCATAAATGCACTGCTTACTTTTTTAATATTTATTTTATAAGTGTTGTTGCTTTGGTATATTCTATTTGCTTGATTTTTTATTTCTTCATTTGTAATTCGCCACTGACTTTTTAATTACGTCAGTCGCCTATTCTCTGCTATGACAAATTTAATTCCATTATTCCTTGTTCTAATATAGTTGAATTGTATATGAATTTTCCTTTAATATGCATCATGATTTTTCTTACATTTCATTTACTTTGTGTTGTTTTTGTAACATAATTATCATCTTAGTTCTATTATATTTTTCACTTCAATTGATTTGTTATTTTTGATTCGTTTATGGATAAATAGTCCATTAAAAAGAGAAAATTTTTTTAACCCCATCTGCAGATTTCAACGAATTCCTTTGCTTCGCAGAAATATTCCTTAATTATAAATCGCAGGACTTTATATATCGGTTTAAAGAATATTTATCAAGAACAGCTTGTTTTTGTGAAATTTTACATATGTATATTGAATCAGTATGGACAAAAAGAAACAGATTATATATATGAGGATAAATACCATTAAGATTTTATTATTTTGTACATTCCTATTTTTTATTTAAAAGTAAATAAATAAAGTAATGCGTGTGCAATTGTATGCATCTAAAACTATTGTGTGAATTAAAGTTTACTTCCTCGACATGGCAGATTTAAGAGATAACATTCTTCAAGCAACTACGTCAAATCTTATTCAAGGCGTCCGAAGACAAACGGAAGCTTTGGCAAAGGCACGAGGCGGGAACACGCTTTAATTAAACTGGTTTCTCATGTTCCTCTATTGTTTTATATGTGTGTTGTTCATAAACAAACTTAATGAACTTGTTTAATATTGTGGACATTTGTGTAAAAATTAAAACAAACAACTTAATTTAAAAAGTAAGATAAAGAGATGAGTAAAACAATGGAGGGCTGTCTCTAAGACATATAATCTTTCAGCACTTTTCTTTTGCTGGATACTAATAAGATAATAAAAATATTTCACGAATTCTTCTACAAATAAGAAAAAAAAATTCATTTAACTCTGTAATATTTCGTTATGTATTCGTTATTTTAATGTTGCCATTATTGTCAGTTAATTTGCTAGTTACTAATGCATGTTATTTAAAGTTAGTGTGATCGATTTTTTTTATTTTTAAGATAATAGTAGTTAATTTACGAATATTCCTGTTTTATATATTTGTCCTAATAAATTGATCTTCGGATGCTATCATAAGCATAAGTTCACAATGGTAGAAAATATATCGACAAGAAGATGCAATAAAAATTATATATGCTACTTACATTTCAACTTGGATATACTTGACTTTTTAGTTAAACTTTCAACGAAATTACCAAATTATATCCAATGTGTTAAAATAGACGGCGCATAAAATTATTAGTATCTTCAAACGTTTAATTATGGCTAAAAAATTCTGTTGTTTCAATAACAACTGGCAGTAAAATCTTATTCAAATTCAATTTTTGTGTTGTATATCTGTTTCAATGCTTTTAAGAAGCGACTTCTTCTGTCTAAAAGTCGAAGTCAACCAATAAAAAGTAGTCAGCCCGGAGCCACATCTGACTCAGACGAGCATAAAACAAACTTAAACAAACCTACAACATTTACTTTTGACACCTCCGGTCGAAAGTAACAAGTCGGTGCGGCATTCCAGTGGCGGAGCGGTGGGTAACCGAGGGGGAGGAGGCAACAAAACATACAATTAGCAGTGATTAGAGGCAGCCTAGTTATCCGCTACCGAAATACACGTCAATGGCTCTAATTACATTCACACACATACTTTAACGTTAACGTCTATCGCTACTTTATTTTTAATGTTCGATTTAGGTTGCCAAAAAAAATATAGAAATACGTCTTCGTCTACGTGACTCTGACATTTGGTAATTTCAATCGGTAAATTTATAATTATGTTGTTTCAGTGCCACATTAATTTGAATAGTTTAATAGTTTATGTATACAATTTATATTGTAATTGGGAATATTCACTAATTTTGAAATATTTCACATTTTATCTTGAGAAGTTTTCCTTGAAAATTTAACCTTGCAAATTTATTTGTTTCTGCGATAATTACAATTGCAAAATTAGTTATTTTATTAATTTGTAGTTTTAATATATTTTATGTCTTATTTTATCGTCGTAACTGTTTATAATTGCATGGCGCTAGGCGCTTTCGTCACTGTTTTGCCTTTGGCATGTTTCCAAAGTTGGTCGCTCTTTCTTGAGGCGCTCGGTTTATTTTTATTTCATTTTTTATTTGCCTGTACATAAATGTTCTCTGTTATATGGTTCAATTTAGTTTTAGTTGATAGTATTTCTAAATTAAGCGAGATATATTTCAAACGAACTGTGTATTAATGTATTATGTTAATTTTCGTAAACAGTTGATAATAGATTTCATTTTTACTACGTTCACTTCTAAAAGATTAGGTTTGAATATTTCATAAAATATTCAATTCTCTTGCGGCCAGACGATGACGTAACCTAAATTCTTGGAAACCAATCTTAATAATTTATTCTACATTTCCTTGGTAACCGAAAATTGTTTGTCTACGTTGTTACGAACGCCTTAACAAATAATTAATAATACGACACGAGTCCACCGGCAGTAAACAAGTCCAACAATATTTGTTATGTAACGCGTTACTATTCGAAACGATGGCGTCTAAACCCGTCCACTCAGTGCCCACCTTGAAAATAGAAAAGATAACGATTTATTAACTGGTCGAATACTAATGCACATTGTTTCAATTAGCACGATCTTAAAATTTTACTGTTTGCTCGTGAACTTCTAATGTGTTTGAACAGCGTTCATGTGTTATTTGTTAACTAACTGCAGTTCACTGAAACGTGTTCTTGACAATGGGGAGTCCTGTTCACAAAATTGTGTTATTAACAGGTACTTTTTAGCGTAATAAGTACTTACAAACAACCGCATTGAACGTTACACTTTCATATTTCATAAGTAACTGTTCTTTCAACGAGTTGGTGTACCTAATTATGTTGTTTAGTGGGAAGTGATGTGAAAAATTATCCTAATATGCATTGTTATTTACAAAGGAAGTTAAATCGTTACTTATACATGGTTTCGTGGACATTCAGTAACTAAATACTCTTCTTGCAATTGGATGTTGTGAAACATTAATGTCATAATTGATGGAAATCATTCTAAAAAAAGACAAAATCATGCGTACCAATATTGTTAGATTTCTATAACAACCGTTCTTATATAGTGTTATTAATACACTATATATACTCAATCAACACACCACTAAATAAATATTATGCAAAAGATGCAAAATGCGGTTCATAGAAGAAGCAAAACTTTATGAGTTCTTTAATTTATATAATAATTTTATTTATTTCTTCAATTTAGTTTGACGTCAATCAGGATTGATGACAAACGTGCATTTTGTGTTATTACTTCAAGTTGTGACGTTTTATAATGTGATTAGAATTGTGTTACATCCGCAGTAATTAATGAATCCGTCCCATTAGGTGGTTTTACACATTGTGAGAATGCATTTTTAAGCTGAGTGCCTCTGGTTAGATTTTAGATTGTTTCGTATCGTAAAAATATAATGAAAGATTAAAATTTTATTTGCTGTTAAAAACTGTGTATTTTAGATCAAAAGTAGTATACCCTTTGATGTCTACTTCACTGTCTATAAGAAAGAAAAATGTATGAATAGCTAATGTATTAACATTTACATGGTGAGAATTTTATTGTCAGTCAATAAACATTGCTGTTTGTTCATACATCACACTAGAAACTAATTACCATATTTTTAAGACACACATTGCAGTAGCTATTTTTTATTTAAATTGTTAATTAACTATTTGCATTATTAGAGTTCTTTTAGCATTCATTTGTTTGGCGGATGTCTAATGCCAACGGTCAATATTATTAAGAAATTTGTCCCAAACGTTTCATTTAGTATCATGTGTACTGTCTATTTAACGAAAAATTAGAAAAATGACAAAACGTGTTTTAAAAAATATTTTCGAATGTTTGGCGTAAACAATTTAATATATCTTCATTGTTTTCGTATCGCTTAATATTTCTGTCATGCAATATGTACAGTAATAGTGTAATAAATTAAATCAGTTATATTATGCACAGTTCATATTAATTATAATTACAGGAGCATTGTTTTAAATTTTAAATCGGTCTTTTATACAAAATATTGAGGAGTTTACTTAATTCTGTGATTTTGATTAGAATGTTTTGGTGCCGCGAAGTTAAACTTTCAGTAGTTCAATGCAAATAAATAATGCATTCCAAACAAACTGCTCCACATAAGTTAAGGATATTATGAAAAATTTGATTTTTCAAAAGAACAAACAATTTTTTCAAAGACGATTCAGTTTTTAAATTTTAAACAAGGCAAGAAAAAATGAAAATTAGTTGAAAGTGACTAATAACTTACTTTCTAATTAATAATAAAAAGAAAATTAACACAAATTTCTTCTTATTTTCTCTTTAAGCAATAAGGAGTATATCGTCAGACTCACTCAATGACAACTTGGCAACGTCTTTGCATGCTGGTAATGAGATTATTGAAGTTTTCTTGTGGAATCTCGTGCCGGAGTTGTGGAAGCAAATTTCTCACTTGTACCATTGTTTGTGGTTAGAGATTATGATGATCCAAAGGTTTCTGCAACTGATCCCAAGCATTTCAATTGCATCCATAATTGCCATGGATTGGTGTGGACGAGCATTATCGGGGAAAAAGGAAACCAGGACACAGCAGCATGAAACTCTGGAACAATGTTGTTGATCACCTGATTGAAGTAGACTTCTGAATTCATGTTTCCCAGATTAACCAGCATGTTGGTACGGCCATCATAACAAATGCACATACACAAATATTGTCTTGGCACCAAATATTGTGTTAAGACACGCTTACGACGACTATCCGAAAAATGACCATATCTCGATTCATCAGTGAACAGTAACAACTTCCACTCTTCTGTCCAATTGACACGCTCTCTTACCCATTCTAATCTTTGTCGTCTAAAAGGTCGTCTAGAACGTAAATTGACATCCCATAAACGTTTTCTGGCAGTCTCAGCTGATATTGCTGTTCCTGTGGCTTCTGCGACCCTCCTACTAAACATTCGACATGTGCTCAAAGGACATATCGGTCTTCAGCGTGGGTAGTTATTGATGGGTGCCCAATTCTAGGTCTTTCTTCAAATCATCCAGTTTCTTGAAAACGGTTAAAAGCGTAGAAATGACACTTTGGGTAACTTGAAGAAAAGTGTACCACCCTCTAGTAAACCAATTGCTCGATTTGCTTCGGCAGATGTTAGTTGACGTCTAGGCATTGTGAAGTATAGTAACGAACAAAATTTTGATATCAAATTTGCACAATAAGTCAACAAATTGACAAGCAAATTTCACACACACACACAATTGATTTGTTAGAACGGTTGAAAGGGAAGGACTCTCCACAGACCTCTACTTGCAATATAATGCTACATTTATCCGTATGGCATAGGTATGATAACTACCATAAAAAAGTGTTAAATATAACAAAAATTTTAAAACTGAAACATTGAGCAGATTTTCAGATATATCCTTAACTTATGTGCAGCAGTTTATTTGTTCATACATTTGAAAAGAATAATAATTCTGATTCTGCTACATTCAGTTACTATTTAGGTCTCCTTTTAGTCATCGATTCTATTTGAATTTGGTTCGCATATTTTATCAGTCTCCTTTTGTAAATTTCTTATTTCTTCCGTTGGCATCATTGACTTGTTGTACATCTTTTTTACAATCACTTCAACAACATCTTTCTCATTCATTTGCTCGCATCTTATACATCGTCTCCCTTTCCCATGCTTCTGTTACAAACTGCATCTTCCACGTTTTCGAACTCTCCATTTCAAATATCTTTCTCATTAGCTTATGCTCTAGTCATTCAATTGTTCCCACCTCATCAATGTGTAGCGAAGGGGGTTGGGTTGGGTTGACTTCCGCTCTTTTCTTTTCCACAATATTTTTTTAAATTGGTAACTGGGTATTCAGTTCACTCAGTGAAGAAAAACCCTCTATCTAGCTTATTACTGTTTATGTGTATTATTGATATATCTTATATGTTTGCTTTTTATATAACTTGTAACTGTTGTTAATAAATCATCTATCTATCCATATATCTTTCGAAGCCTTGTGAAAGTGTCATCGACCATGCCACCGATCTAACATTTCAGAGTCGATAGAGTCCTTTCATTAGGTTTAACTTACCTTCTTCATGTGTAATTTTTTGTGTCCACTATATCTTTTTAATTTACTTTATATTTATTCTCCTTTTTTACACATTAGCTCAATTTTTTAACATTTATCGTCTATTGATTCATCAAATATTTACTCATTGCTGAAATTCGAAAAGTCGAAAATTACCGATTATAAGAATTTCGTATTACGCACATCGGACGCACTTATAGCTGCTATTTTCCAATATTTAACCGACTTCCTTTTTCCACAGGTGACACGATGATGACGTACTGCAACAACAGCGGTGGAACGAACGCGGGCGGAACGGGAAGCTCGCCGCCCCCGCAGATTCCCTGTTCGAGCGCGACGACCCCCCCGGTGGCGTCGGGCGGTTCGCCCAATGATCAGGAGGACGACGTGTGGCGCGGTCACAGCATCGCGGCGCTGCGACGGCGGGCGTCCGAATTAAACGCCGCCATTCCTTCGTACTTGCAGATCAACTACGACACGCACAACAACGCGTCGGTATACTAAACTTTCGTCGTTATGTTTCGTTATTGCTAGTTCTTGAAGACGTACTACGTTTCTTTTTCTGTGTTTCGAAATTTTCGCGTACATTAAAGCATTTTGAAGGATCCTATAAAGATCGTATAACGGTGCCAAGGAACAAATTACTAAAAGGGTGCTCATTAAAATTTAAATGAAAGTCAATGTCGAGGATTTACTTATTCATAAATCTTCAAATTTACATTGAAGATGTAAATAGCCATAAATAATCATCAATTTTTTTCCACCACAAAGTTACTATTTAAGAAATGGGTTTTTACTCGTTTTGAAAAATATTTTCTTTGGGACACTCTGTAGGTATAAATGTAAGTACTGTAACGAACAGCATACAAAACTATTAATCTATTTACAGGTTATAACTTATCTATTCCAGCAACATATAATAGAAAACTGTGCCACAAAATTTACGTCAACGTATTCCATTTGTTTGGGGTATAGGCAACGTTTCTCAAACATTAATTTTAGTTTAGTACTGTGCGATTTTTTAGATGGGATTTAAATATCTTATAATTATACTGGTTCATGTTCCAATTGTGGAGGGAAGGTCTCCAATATTATCTTTAGGGATATTTTTTCCTGTTCGATCGCTATTTCCCAGGTTAAGGTTAACTAATCGCCTGTAAAATTCAATGAGCTTGTATTGCATCACTTGTTACTGTAAGGTTATTACGAGCTTTTATATAAAAATAAGGAAGCAAAAATTAATAGAATTAATAAGTGGCGTAATGTCTAATAAATTGACGTTAGTTAATATTTCAAAATTAAAAAAATTATTTGCTTTTTATCGAACATTATACAAATACTGGTATTTATAACATATTTATATAAACACGTTAGTTATTGCATTATTTTTATTCAATTATTTGCAGTATTGATATTGGGTGCTCAGTTCCAATAATAATTGGAAAAGACTTAACACGTATAAGTATAAGGTTTAATATTTAACTAACTTCGTAGTTCATTATAATTATTTTTTAAAAAGTCTGGGAAATACTTTTGAATCCTATTGCAGTATTAAACGTTCCATAGCTGTAGACTATAACTATTTCTTGCATGCATGTACCTGACGTTTTTGACAATTGGCATACATCACGTAGTATTATATAAGAGGGCGCTACCAAAGGAACTAGTGATATTGTATCTTGTGCGAAGTATCTTCAAAGTCCATTCGTTTCAATGTTACATACATGCAGTCTTGACGAATTATATTTCATAATAGTGGAAGTAATTATAACATGTTTAACACAGTTATATGAAAATAAAACGTAATAACTTTTCCTATGAGAAATTATATTCTTCTCTTTAGGAGAAGCTTCCTACAGAGGAAACACTAAAATAATAATTTCATGAATACATATACATACGACCATATTTCCTCCTCAGTTCTGTAGTTCAAGGCTGTTTGCTAAATTTATTAAGTAAGTGTTTCTACATTTTTACAGAGAGAGAGAAAGATATATATTTAGAATACTATCTATTTGTGAACATCTGTCAACATCTATCTCCATTTTCGCTATAATTTTAGGTGGGTGTCTACTTATCGAATCTTTGCTCCTTTCACTTTTTCCTTTATTGCAGTTGCAACAGTCGTATCATTCTGAGTGTCTACCAAAGAAGATCCATCCTCTAATTAAAAATACAAAATATTTCTTGCAATTGGAATCAATTAATGCTCAGCATTACATCCACACATGAATTATTTCAAGATACTTATGCAGGTGTTGTATATTATTAATAACCAGTATAATAATGTATTTCTGGAACAGCCAACTTGTTCATAGATGGTTACATCTTAATTATTACGAGAAAGGTATCTGGTATCGTAGACTATTATTAATACCCAGTGTAGTCAAGTATTTTTGGGACAGTCAACTTGTTTATAGGAGTCAAACAAAATCATCCGTTATTTTGCAAAACGTTTGTGTGGTCTACGGAATTAAAACTTATAATTTATATTTGACGACGAGCTAATCTTTTCACGATTTGTTGTGAAAATGTTTTTAAGGGCTGGGTTTTGTTCAAGATATAGGGTAATCAATCATCATCACCTCGCTCTGCAGCGCAGTTTTTTAATATTCTGCTCCCGCATGAAGACCATAAGCAATTAGCATTAATTTAAGCGTTATTAACACAAATTATGATGAGGATGAAATTTCAAGAGCTCAATACAAGTAATGTTTCAACTTTAGGTTAAACTGGCATCCGGGCACATACACAGCACCACGTTAAGTAATGTAGATATGATGATAGCTTTTAATTTTCAGCAAGGTATTGTTATTTTATAAAATTACTTTTAAGGCTAGCTTTAGCAACTGCACATATTTAATTACCTTAGCGACGAAAAGTATTTACTAAAAAAAGTTTTATCTTTAATTAACAAAGATCAATGTTTGTTACATTACTGACACTTGTACAATACATCAACTAATTTTTATTTATTTTTTAATTTTTACGATATAATTTCTTGTAATAATTATAAACATGTCTTGTCATAATAATATATTTTTGAAGCGTAAACAATGCAACAATTTTTAATACACGCCCTGAATCATTTGTTTACGAATCTCACAAACAATTTTTCGAACCATAGTTACGTTTTAGTATAATTGCTAATGAAAAATTCCCCCTTTAGAGTCGTACTAATGTTATGCCAAAGAACATGCTAATAATAATCGGGGTATCTTTTAAATGTATTCCAATTACTTTTTCTGCTAATGTAGAAAATGGCCGGGCAATTACATAACTCGTGCAATTACACGCGTTATAGCTTTTAAAATGCTTTGATGTATGTATGTTTATATTTTGTGTGTTCTATTGTCGCGCAATAGAATTTCTACAATTTTGTAAAATATCTACCCTGTTGTGTACATGAAACAAAAATATCGAGAAAATAAGTCGTTTCTGATCATTTGTTTACTGAAAGTTAACTGATGTTTTATGCGTTGTTAATGTGAAACAAATCTAGAAAGCCGAATTTTTCCTCTACGTTCTCTAGTTCGTGAATATTTCTTTTTAATATCGATCGTAAATTTGCCTGGTTCAAGCTTTCATTTTGCGTTAAACTATTTCACACAAAGAAATTTTTTATATTGAAAATGTAAATTCGCGGGCAAAAATACGATTGATATAACGAATCTTTGTGGCAATATGTATATACCGCAAGCAAACCTGACTGACTGGCGAATAAGACTTCGATTGCATTGTACTTCAGTGGTCCAATGACTGGCAATGTTTGCATTAAAAATACAATAATTACAATATTAATGAATTTGTTAAACTGTTCACGCGCTTATACATATTGTTTCACTGACAGTGTAATAATAATGAAATAAACTTTTTGCAACAAACTTAACTGTGGAGTCTGTATACGAAGTAAAATAATTATTGTACAAAGAAAATAAAGTTGTATGCTGAATGATAATTGTAAAATGATTAGTGTGATGTGCTAAATTAATGTATCTAGAGTAGAAATAAAACATTAAATAGAAATGAAATTTATATTAATATCCCGAACATAATGTATACGTTTTTAGAAAGAAACAACATTTTTGTAAAATACTCTTGCAATGAGCGGATGGATATAAATTTCGGTTAATTCTTCGTACGAGAGAAACAATTTAAGCAAATCCAGTGATAGACATGTACGATTTTTAATTATAAGTTCGTATTTATGATAGGGTATTTTTAAAATTCAGAATTTTGGAAAACTGATCTGTATTATAATAGTTATGTTGTATATTCAATGATTATGTGTACAATAAAGGAAAGTGAAATAAATGTAGCCTGGGGTTTTATTCTATAAATCGTTATGGTGTACTTGAAGCGAGTTGCAGAAATTCATCGAAGGAGAATTTAAAAGTTTTTAAAATAACGACGACGTTACGTTGTCACAATCGCCACGTCGTGTTTTAATTCTAGCTACATAATTTAATTATTCAAATAAATCACCATCAAATAATGACGTTTTTATTCAATGTTAACATAAGTTTTAGTTCTGAGAATAATAGAAATTAATTTTTATTCATAGTGCACACTATCCTAGAATGATGGTGGCAATGGTGGCACAGAAATGATTTTTTTTATTATAAAAATATATATCTTTAATCTTTAATATTTAAAATTAAATTTAAATCTCATTACTGTAAAATTTTATTGTTAGAACAATCTGCGACATCTAATGATCAATACCCGAAAAGCTAGTAGCCACAAAGGTACCAAAAATATATGAATCTGTAAATTAAAGCTCATCGACAGATGGCGCGACGAAGCCGACGAAGTCGCGCCATCTGTCCATGAGCCATTTATATACGGTTTATAAATTTCTGCTACCTCTATGGCTAGAAATCTTCATGTGGTATCTGGGGCAGCGTTACCTTGTGCTCTCTAGATGGCAATTTAATTTTGATTTTGATTACGATACGAAATATTCATGGAATTCGCTGTCATATGGTTTCAATTTGTTGTTTCTTTTTAATAATTAAAAGAATATATGATGTTCTTGTAATCTAATATTTAAAAAAACGTCAATAACTATTATTTCATATGACAACGACACTAATTATATAAAACTTACATTTGTTATTCTTTCATTCTTTAGTTTCGTTGGCAAAAATAGGGCGAATGATATTCTTTTATGTTGTAATTTTATTAATTTCATATTTATTTATCAGAAAAGCAACGTTTTTGTCGATAGTCGTAACGCATAAATTTTTTTCAGAAACATGCACGCATGGTTGTAAAATGTCGTCGCATAGTGCGTTGAATATCGGGGTACACACTGATTTGTTAATAGTTTGCCAATACATATTGAAATTTATTTTCGTTTTAAACAGCAGTGACATTTTGAACAAAGTTGGATACATTTTTGTACCGGACATGGTATATTTTTGGAACTTTGTATTTATATTTCAATTATTTTCGGTTTCCTACCTTTCTTTTGAAATTAGTATCTAAGTAATTGATATACAGTTAAATATTCGTATTTTAATCCAATAATGGTTTTTGACCCATCTAAATCGTTCAAAACTAAGATCTATCGCAAGAACAATAGAAAATATAATAATGAAACTTTAACTAACTTTAACTTAAGGTATATATGTTGCTCAGAAGAAAATCTAATATTTTTGAAAGCAATAGTCGACCGGAAGTGCAGGTTCACTCTTATCAAATTTTACCATATCTCGAAAACGGTACGAGTTATCGTATCGTAAAAGTTGAAGATTATGCACACTTGCCGGAGGAGGAGATAAAAATTACAGAGAAAGGAGAAATCAGGAAGACGTATGGAAGGGAAAGAACAGAGACAAAGTGACCTAGAAGAAGTGCAGCGACTAAATGGGGAGAAGAGGGTATGGAATTCATCATAAACAAGAAGAAAAAGGGCAAGCAAGAAACATGGAGTATAGACATAAAAGAACATTTGGTATTTTCAGCAGTTACTAGGAGGGTAAGGGGGACGGGGCAGAAGAAAGTAGAGGAAGACCGAGCTAGTTAAATAGTGAGAGTAGGGGAGAAAGAATTTACATGGAAAGAGATAATGAAGGTAAAAACGAACAGAAATGGGAAAGCGGTGTCGCAAAACTGAGTCGCCAGAGCAACTTTGGGAGGAAACGTTAAGGTGGATAAACGATATATAGATGGGAGTAAGACAGTTATGGGAACGACCAGGAGCGAGTAGAGAACTACAGGGGGGTTACTAAAATGCTGCATTACTAAATGTAGCATACAAACTATATATAGCAGGGGTGTTGCCGGAAAGACAGCGGGATTCAGGAAAGGCAGAGGAACGACGAACAATCTGTACATAATACAGATGTAGATGGTAAAGGCAGCTTTTGACAAAGTAAAATAATTGACAAAGATAATAATGACGATAACGACAAGGGTGGGGATATCGTAGGGGATAAGGACAATGATAAAGTAAATATATGAGGAAACATGGTGCAGGGTGACTGTGGGCAATGAGAGCTCACAAAGACTTAGGACCGGGAGAGGTCTTCTCACCCCTGTGCCCGCAACGCTTTGAGATATACATTGCGAAATGAAAGAAACGCTAAGACAAGATGGGAAAGTGAAATTCGGAACGGCAAAGATATGGTCGTTGGTATTCGCGGGTTGAGAGAAAATGAAAAAGAAGGATTGGCAGACATAAAAGCAGTGGAGCTCAATAAAGAGGAAAGAAAAATAATATTGTTTAAGAAATGAAAAGGTAACTAAAGCAATAATTGGAATATGTAATGAGATAAAATATTAGTGGATAAGGATACATGATTCATATGTGCAGAAAGGTGAAGGTGTGCCATTGGGGAAAAATCTGTGTGGAAGCGGCACAGGAAGAATCACTGAAATTATGAAATATGTATATAGAGCATTCTGATGTATAGACTTGAAGTTTGGAAAGGAAAGTGTTGGAAAGGGTACACCAAAGACAAATAAAAAGAATACTGAAGTTGGAGATGTCAACGCCAGACTATATAGTTAGGCACGAGAGAAGGAGCGAATGGTTGGAAGGCTTGGAAAGGGTAGTGAGGTATGAGAGGATAGCGGGGGCAGCAAAATGTTCTAAAATGCAGGATTATCAGCAGAAGAGGTAGAGTAGAGAAGAGTAGAGAAGAGGAGAACAAGTGGAGAGGGAGATAATGGAGAGGCGGAAGCTGATAGAAACACAAGAAAGGGAAAGAAAAATTAGCAATGTTTTACAACGCATAATACAAAAGAATAAAAGTAGACGGGATGATGCCAAGATGCTTAGGTGGAGGGTGATCGGTAGAAGACGAAAAAGTAAAAAGGGTCCGAGGAATTAGAACGTTGGGTAGGAGAATGCAAGTAAACAAAATTGAAAGAAGACGAAAGAAATATGGGAAAAGGCGGAAGGGGCTAGAAATATTAAATAAAATAAAGGGAATTAAGGAGGAGAGGAGGAAAGGGAGGGACAAGGAACAACATGAGGTAGATAGAACCAAGCAAAAGAGACTGGAGCGGATATGAGTTTTAAATGAGCTGTTATTGTGAACATGCCAATAATTCTTATTTAAATTTTAAACAACATTTGTTTGAGGAGTTCTTTTGAACAATCTAGCATTTCCTGGAAAGTTACATTTGAAAAATTCTTTGTAGTTATGCTAACGGAAGATAAGTTTTCCCGCACGTGAGCGCTGGGGCGGGCGTGGTCACACTTGCGTGGGTGTCAGATGTATATCCTATGAGGGTAAGCTGATAAAAATGTACCTTACTATGAAGAAGTCTATGAAAAAATATTTGTATTAAATTATTATATACCTTAAACTGCCAGAATACTGTCTTATAATACTTGCTGTAGCTTTTTTTGTGGCCTGTTTTTTCTAGTGACGTGTTGTGGTTTTTCTAATAATGGAAAACTTGAGCACAATGCTAAAAAAATGCATACTTGCTGCTTACGGTGAACTTTCACCTTTTTATAAGACAATAAATTAAAAGATGGTATTTTACTAATAGTATACTTGCCACATGGGATTATGATGAAGATAACTATTATGCTGATATTTTACGCAAATTGCAATAATGAAAAACACAAACAAAAATTAAAAAATAGAATTCTTCTGTTACATGATAATGTGCCAGTGCACAAGTCTGTTGTACAGGATGCCCTGAAGGATTTGTAGTTCACAGAGTGAAATCTTCTACCCTGCCAAGCGTCAAGCTTAGCACCCTGCGATTTTTTTCTGTTGTCAGGAAGTTGAAAAGGCAGTTGAAGGGAGAAAGATTTCTAAATGACGAAGAAATAAGGTGGGCGGCTGTATGTTTTTTTGCAGAGCTAGAATTTTGTTGCATGGTTTGCGTGCGTTAATTGATACATGTAAAAAATTAAGTATGAAAAGAATATATTCAAAAATGACTTTTATTATATTTCAACACCTTCATAGTCAGGTAACTTTTTTATCAGCTTGCCTTCGTATGAGGACGTATTCGCGAAATGATATCATCGTGATTTCGTTAGTTTGCTGGAAATTTATTTCTAAATATAAGAAAGCTGAGTGCAGAATTTTGCAGATTTTTTATTAATGGAGATACGGGATCCAAGTTTTACGATCATAAACAAGAGTTTTTACCGCATTCGTTATTTGAAATAGGCATATAATCAAATAAAAAGAGCGGATCTGTAAAAGACAACACGCAAAACTTCAAAAATATGCATAAACGAAACTGATTCTCAAGTTAGAACTCATAACGAAGGGACAGTATACCTTGAAGATATATCAGGGTAAATGTATAATGTTTCTTGATCGTCGCCGTTACTGATCTAGCCCTATAATATATTATAGGGCATTCAAATACGACAGGCCAAGACTTTTGTATCATAATATCCGAACTTTGCAGATGATTTCTGAATTTCATTTCATTTTCACAGCTTTCAATCTGGTGTAAAATTACAGATATTTCAAATATGAACACAAATTACAATGAACATTTAACATGTTAATATGAAAAAAAAATATTGTACATTAACAATTTTTGTTACATTTTTGAGGTACACGAATGTGCAAAACAAAGTTACAGGTAAGTACCTTTTTGGTGCATGCTTATTTAATTCATATTCGTAGCATCTTTTGGTTGTATATGTACCCTATTCCCAGAGAGTATTGCATACGTATATAGGTCTGCGTTTGTGTATGTTGTTATGGTTTCTAGTAAATAACAAAAAAGTATGAGATCTAGGTTCTCATATGAAATTAATATTTATTATAATAATTATGAAAAATAAACCAATTATTTTTTGGCACTAGAAACTCGAAAATATATTATAATTAGTTGAAAATGTTGCTTTTACGTCTCTGAAATGGCATGGCGCTTTTGTCTACATGTCTCTATATAGACAACATTTTCAACTAATTATAATTGACATAGAGACAAATCCGTAAACTATACTGGGTTTCGATGGAGATTTATAAAAAAATCTGCAGTGAACGAAACTTCCTTGTACTTAGATAAATATCCAGCAAATTGATACATCCCAAATTTTATTACAAGTGATTAAGGAACAATCTTATGAGAATTATAATATTTATGATAATCAATTGGGGGAAAAGTTATTGCAGTTATACTCAACAATGATGGATGAATATTACTGAAAGAAACTATAAAAATAATAACGATTTGATTTGATTATAGATGAATAAATTTTCATGTGAATTTATTTAAGAAGCATTTTATCAAATTTTGTCGGATCGTGATATATGATATTGCTGAATTATAAAGTGAAGTGCAGCTTGTAATGAACAAAATTTGTTTTCCCTTGGCAGATCTAAAATAATGGGGAAGTGGCAATTGATTGCTTTTTCAACTCACTTTGTAACAATATACACATTCAATACTTTCCATCACCCTTGTGTTGATTTCAAAACAATATAAATTTACATTAAAAATATGCAGCAGTTGTATATAAAAAAACCTGCAATTCTCTTGTTCAATCAAGGTCAGAGTTTTAAGTAACAATATTATATGAAACATGAGATCATTTGCAAACATTTCCGACGCAAGTGGCTTTCGAAAGTTGTATTTACGAAGCATATTGCTATGTAAAACTCGCACACGAAGGGGAAGATTATCGCATAAATTTTCCGGAAACAATGTTCCAGAATATATTGAATTACTTACAAGACAAAGTGGATATTACCTGTCGACCGAATCGATTCAAATTATTATATGAAAGTATATGATGAGGTACGCGTTTTTAACAATTGACCATATTTTTTTAAATCTATCTATCTAATTATTTGTTATTGTCGTCGAAAATTTAAATTAATTTTTTAGAATAATTTTCAATTGTGAACTAAAATTAACTAGTTTGCCTTTATTAATAAATCATCTATGTCGTAATATCATTTTAGTACTTACCGTCGCTAACGTATAAATATTACATAATATTAAATAGACAGCAATTGTATGCCGTCGACCTGTTACGGAGCAACTGAAAAGATTTTGGAAGGAAATGAAGACGAATGTACCAATGAAGCAATAAAGTGAAAGTGATAAAGTTGTTTACGAAATCGAAATTGGGTAAATTAGAATCAATTCAATTCAATAAATGAAAGTCTCCTTTGACTCTTCGTAAGTTCCTCGCGCCGCCGGTGTGTGGAACATCAGAAACGTCCCATTCAAGCAGTCAATGCTTTCGACACGTAGGTTTTGTTTGTCGTTATCTGTAAACTGTTGGAATAACGCTAAATAAGGTAGCTTTTCATGGAGTGAAGGCGTCGAGTTTTCCTTTTCAATATGTAAAGAGTCACATTTAAAATAATTTAACGAGATATAAAATATTCAAACGAATTTCTTAACGAATTTACATGATATTATAATATGCGTTTGAAATTTTTGAATTTAAAGTACGTAATGTTCAAATGACTTAAAAACTTGAAAGAAACTATTTATAATCCGACAAATTTTAAAACGTTCACTTCGGTTGATTTAATTTATTCGCATATTTTCATAAGCTTTGATCCAGTGCACAATCACAAAGATTGTGTGGGTGTCAGCATCGTACGTAACATATGTACGTTTCATTTATAATTATGCACATTCAACTATGTTACTTGGTTAAGCATTAATTTATATATAATCTTTCGAAATGATATTTAATAAAAACTATTGTGATAATTGTACATGAACACATGAAACCAATAATCATATACTGCAAGGCATATAAAGTTATATAAATAATTATAATATGATGGTCTTTATGAATTTCATTTGATATTTGCAGATATTTATTTGACGCTAATTTATTTACACGATATCTCAACACGTCGAATGTGATTACGTGAAACTGCGTTTCATTCGATGTAAATGTTGAAGGGAAACGTGGAAAACTCTCCGGGTGGTTAATCAGATCCTATTCAAAATAATGATTACGAACTTCGCTGAAATAAAATTGCAATTACACAACTGATTGAGATTTGAACCATAGGCTAGACGTTTACAATCCTGACGATCCACCATTGCGAACTTCTTGACTACTGAGATGACTATAGAAACGCTCTAAGTTTACAGTTGCAGAAAAATAATTCCAAATAATGGAAAATATAGAGGTTAAAGTGAGTGAATATGGAATTATGGAAAAACACGGACTTTTGAAATGAATTATTATATTATTAAAATTGTGTTTTTAATTTTCTTAGTTAATGAAATCAAAGAATGTCAAATTTTAAATACTAAAACACAAACTTTATTTAGTTCAACTTACTTAATCAAAATTATTATTTCAATTTTTCAAAAAAATTGAATTTGAATTTTATGTATTCAATTTAAATTGTATCTCATTGTTCCTTTTAAATATGACAATTTATAAAATAAATCGTTTTTAATAGCTTTTAATATAATATAAATTAAACTTGGCCATACTTCTGTCCGCTTTGCCTCATGTAATACATTAAGGGGGGATCCTGCTTTAGGAGGCCTTAAAATAGCGTTTTTGGGGGAATTTTTTTAGGACAGAAAAAAATGAGCAAGTCTAGTGAACTTTTTAGAGCATTTTATTGCATATTTGAGCATTAAAAAAAAATATTTTGAGAGAAAAATAATTAAACGGAACCGATTTTTATGCACATTTGTGCAACACCTTTCAATTGCAATTTACAGTCGGTGGGAAAGATGTAGCCCGTAATTTTTGTCTGAAACAAAAAAAACCACAGAAAATTGTAATTCTCATATATTTTCTTCTAGGTGAACTAAAAAAAACCCAAAATCTTGAAATTCAAGATTTTTCTCAGGTTTGAAAATAAATGTGCTCCTTGCAGGAAGAGAAAATCATTTGAACTTGCTAAAAAAGTTGTTTAGAATTTTTTTTCATTAAACTTTTTAGTTCAAATAGAATAGAATGCTACTGAAGCCAACAAAAGTTTTGTTTCGTTTTGATTGCTTGTCTAGTTTTCTCGCAATCACGCCCACCAGTTTAAAAAAATCGTAAAAACGAAAACTCGAGAAAAGGCGCTCTAAAGTTTACGATCAGGAAAAATGTTAATTTTCCATTACTTACGGAATATCTCGTTATAATCCTACTATAGCTGTTACGAATTCAAAATATTATTGTTTGGAACGGCCGATTGAAATTTTGTCAGTACATAGTTCGGTGTTATGTGACTGCGGGGATGGGCGCGCGCTTCGTTTGTCCGAGCGTTCGTGTGTTCGTATATTTTTTGCTCGACACCTCACTGTGTTTAGTGCTGTATCTTTCAAAATATTGAGAATTAGCCGCTATAATTTTTTATACATATTCTTAGATATATTAGCCATACATTTGAGCAATAAAACATTTTTTTAGCCTTCTAAAGCGTTATTGTGTATCTGTCGGCTTATGTTATTCTTCTGGTAAATCGTTTGCTTCTTTTGTTCTATTACGTCATGTTGTATAAATATTCAGGACAAATTATAAAATAATCGATTTAATCTATGATAGGAAATAACTATTTAATTAATAATTAGTTGTGTAGAATTATAATGAGTGCGGGCTTAATCACCATTGGAACAATTACATATTGTATCCGTTTGGTATTGAATTTATAATAATGTATACCTAGATAATTTTGTAATGCAATATTAATAATGAGGAATATTTATCATATACCGTAAGTTTATCTCATGTATCAACGAGCAATACTTCACTGGTTTTATCTTGATGCCACTAGCAGAAGATGAAATCTTTTTTGATCATGTTGATAAACAATGTAATAATCATTATTCATTACTATTAGTTATTTAAAAGAAACGGTCGTTTTGTAGTTCATACTGAAATTAAATTGTATATGAGTTCATATTATCGCAGCAAATTTACTCATAAATATTAAAAATTTGTTATTATATGCAATAAATAGCAACTAATGAGGAGTACTGTAAAGTCCATATGAATAAAACATGCTAATGGAAGTTACATTGCAATATTCCGAAGTGCTAGGTACAAATTCATAAATACGAATTGGGTTAAATACAGCTAAAGTCCCAAAAACTTAATAAATATTAAAAAGTTCATTGTAATATTGTGGTTGCGTCCATTATGAGCGATATTTATTGAATAATAAATAATAGCATTTCCTATAGAATTAATAAAACCTTTTGATATATTTATATATACATATTGATGATATTATAGTTATTTTTGGTAACGTATGTGACAAAAGTGTCACATACGTTACGTATTACTTGTTTCTATTAAAAATAAAGTAATAAACTTATATAGATATTTAAAAAGTGATTTTCTTCACTTGCGGGTAAGAATTATTTGTGAATAATGAACTGCAATCAATGCAAACATAATGCTGACTTATTTTCATATTTAATAACAATGTGGATATACTAAGGAGATGGTGGTTCACTTCAGTGAAATTCTTTTAATGAACGTGAAGATGTAACCCATTTGTGTGAAAAAATAAAATGTGAAATCGTCAAGAATCTAACCTGCAACACGAATGAAGTAGAAGAAGTGGCTAAAGAATATAAAGGCAACTGAGAGTAAAAACGTGAGCTGGTCTATCCAATATATATGCCCACTTCATGAGATAGGATATCTATCAAATTCCTAAGGGTACATTATACAACATAATATACAAAATCATGTGCTCTAAATGTAAAATATTGCGTACTGTGTGACATTCTATATGGTGGGGGGTATTATTATGCGGGAGCTTTCAACTACTGACTAATTATTTATATTGCGTCAGATCCTTGAGGAAACCTACGAGTTCAGTAAGTATGACAATTTTTTTTATGTATATGACAGCGTCTAAAGTTCTAAAAAGCAATGAGAGAATTCAATACAACGTGTAAATTGATAAAGGTAACAATATACAAAATTGTCCGTCAAATTAAAATCGAAATCAAAACTTCATATACGCGTCAAAGCGACAGTGGGATGACGTGGGGGGATACGCTGATGTGACTCCCCTTTAACGTCGCCCTCGAGATAGTGGATAGAGCCCCGTGCTTGGATTGCAGAGGAACAATACAAAATAAATCCGTACAAGTAATATTATACGCGGATGACATGGATATTCCACCCAGAACACTACGTAAAGCGAAAGAGGCATTGTCTTTTTGTCGACATGAGCAGTTAATATGGTTCTAGCAATGTAAAAAGCCGAACGTAATTGATATCGTATCGAGATGCATATGACAAATCATGGATAAAACATAAATAATGAACGAAAATATGAGTCAATATGGAGAATTACGTAAGCATAGGTTAAAATAAGAATGTTACTTACTAAAAAAATGCTTCGGCGGTGTTAAAAAACAAACAAAACAAACATATTTTACTCTATTTCTATTTTAATCTATCAAACTGTGCTTCTCTCGACATTGATATGTGGAATACCTAAAGGTCAGATGAAGATGCAGATAATTCTTCCAAAAATATTGGACGCAGTTTGCACGGAATGCATAATTTCGAATAGTATAATAAGAAGTCGCAAGTAGCCGGTGGTAAGAATATAACAGTCATAATTAATACCGGACTTCTTCGATGGGCATGACATGTTATAAATGAAATAACCATTGCTAAAATAATGTGGAAAGTTGACTTCCTATATGAAAAGTAAAGTAAGATTTTTTTCTTATTTATCTATGCACCTTTATGCCTCACGACGTGGATCTTTAATCGCTCTGCTGTAATTATTTCTCTGCCTTGTCGATATCCTAACTCCCTGGATGGACAGTCCTCGATGTTATCTTCCCAACTATCTCATGGTCTGTCTTTTTCACGGGATCGTTTCGAATTTTTCTACGATACGCGTCAGTTCTCATATGAATAGGGTGCCGATCCAGTTGGTTTCTTCCTATTTGCTCTACTACTGGATATCAGCTCATATTTCTGAATCTGACTGTTTTTGTCTAGCCCACGACTCTCCTCAAATATTTCGTTTCAAACAATAATAATAATGGGAAGCTTTTGGCGGGCCACGTGGTATTGATTAACCGTACATTAGTTTATATCATTATAATCATAGAATATCTGAGGGCTGACGTAATTTTGAAGTAATGAAGTGCTTCAGTGGGAAATGATTCCATTTTCATTTGTGGTAACTTTTTGTGTCTCATAAAAATTGAAAGTAAGTGGTATAGATTTCAATGTTTTGTTCTCATGAAATTTATATTGCTTGATATTCTCTGTATTCTTCTGTATTAATAGCAGAGGAGGAAGCCATGATATCATGCTTTGCATATGTAGTTCTGGTTTAGCAAAAATAGGCATTGCTAATCCTTTTACCAATCATTGTCAGGATTAATTTTAATTCGATATGCATATTGTTCCCGTTTATTGCATTTGGGGTTTTGTATTTGTCAGGATATTTGGGACTAAATATCTTTAACTTGACTCTTAGTAAGCTGACCGTTCCGTTTTCAAACGTTGTTTTGATTCGTCCGCTGTACCAAGTGCATGAATTCCTTTGATATTTCTATAAAATATTAGAATGGGCTCGATTAATATTGCAAACGTGCAAGGATCATTTCAGTTCATTTTTATTTAGATATTTTTACTTATAAATATATGCTATATGTCTTGAAGAGCCAAATTAACTTAAAAATAACTTTCGACATGTTGCCGTACTATATCGTAGTGAACGGAAACCAATCAGTGAAGAATGTGCTTCAGGCGTGATTGGAGCTAGATTGTAGAACATTTTTACGATATATTCATGTAGTGCGGGTGCATAATTTTTTTGTTTCCAAATACTTTGGTAGTTTGGTAAAATATAACAGCGATGTGTTCTATATTAGTTGTATATTAATGCTAAAGTGAAAAAATATCTGCGATGTATTTTTTACTTGTTGTATGCTAATATAGAAGAATTTTCGTCCGGTACTTCGCTCTGCTTGCTTATACGCCTGTTTACCTCAGTGACCCGCGTAAGAGCAAAATAAATCATCACTATAATCATCACTACAGCATTGCGCTGTTCTCGTGAACATAGGCTGATGTGAACAGCCAAATATAATTCGCCTGGACTATGCCCCTGTAAATTTTTCTATCGGTTGTCAAATAATTTGCACTTTCAACCTGAATTCGTGGTTGAGTTTTGAGTTCTGCAGTGAAGAAATATTCTTTTTTAAATGGGATTTGTGCATCGATAAGTAATATCCATTTCTTTATAGTATTACCGTCTAACTAGGTTGGTACTATTGTACGGTGGCTGGAAATCGTCGAATGATATATGGAAGATTACTGACTCCTGCTTAAGTTTTCATTGGAGTGGTAAGATACAAATACAATCCATTTCTAGTGTTGAAATACCTTTATATAGTAGATAAGTAAGGTAACCATCGAATAAATGAAATGATGAAGATAAAATATGATTTCCTTCATATATATGTACATCTTAATGTAGCCTTTATTAATAGTTGGTCACATTGTTCTATATTTATGTTTAATTACTTAGCTAGCACATTGTTAGAAAATATAATAAAAAGTTGTTAGTGCCAACATCTAAATGTATTATAATATTTTTAAATCCATAGCGAAACAAAAAAATATTTCTCCAGCAACTTATATGACATATATATTATTTTATAATTCAGAAGTAAACTGAACCATTGATTGCATTAGAAATTAAATGTACAAATTCGAATCGTCAAAAAACAATAACATAGACGAATATTTTGGATCATTCTCTGAAAAAAAATATTTTCCCTAAATGATCCATGAATTAGATGATTAGAGATGATGGGGAGAGTGATTTTTGTAAGAACAGAAAATATTATTAATTATTAATATTTGTGTAAGAATAGCCCAATCGTTTCAATATGCTGGTGGTAATTTATTAAATTCATCTTTAAAAAATCGTCATCTCCTAATACTCAAAAAATTATAAAATAATCCTTTCGATAAATAATAATTAATCTTACACCTTTACTAAGTGCCTTTCTTAATTTTATAGTATACAAGGGACACAAACAGGTCAATTACCTTCAAAGGAACCCAATATATGTTGTGCTTTATCCCATGAGTTTCTGGATTCTTTTGGAATATTCTTCCATTGATTTTTTTTAGCTTTGGGCATTTTACTGTAAACCTTTTCGTTCGAAAATGCCTGAAATGTCACAACCGGTATGCATTAGTAATGATTGTTGACTGTTTGCTTTCGGGGACATATGTCTATTCCACTATATCGGTCGAAATTATGATTTGATTATACGGGGATTCAAATTTACAAACTGAAGCAGAAATCTGAACAAACATACAGGACGCAAATTATGCTTATATGTAGGTTACTCACGAAGATGGCAGTTCAATACAAGTGCACAAGTAGAAACGGTTGCAAAGTTAAGGCAGAGTGAAAATTAACACACTAAAGTATCTAAACGTATTCCTAAGTCGTAAGCCCACGTAGCTTTCATTAAATATGTCCTGCTTTAAAGCTGTTGTAATAAATTGTTGGCCAGCAGTTGCATTATTAATTTATATTTATAAAGATCTACGCGGTATTAAACGACTTACTCTGGTAAGGTGTTAAATTGAAACTGAAAACGCATAACACAACAGTCGCTAGTTCAATATTATGATAATATTATTGAAAAAAGTTTATGTTTACCTGACCCAAAACACTTGTATTTCATGATCGGTCGACAATGCTTTAAAACCCTAAAATTCCCGTCAACTATTTGTTAGTAATTGGATGTAAATCCACAGAAGAGAATTGATAACCACAATGTGATACCCAATGGACAAATCATGTCAGCCATTAATTATTTCTTCAAAACTAACCAAATATCGAAATAATAACAGAGACAATGGATAAGAAATGAAATTTTGACACTATTAATTCGTCAGTTGTCATTATTTGATAGGTTACTTAAGAGCTTTAAGATTTGGCAAGATACCGCTCAAAAGTAAAGTGGGGGTGGATGACATAGGTTAAAAAGTTAATGTTGCTGATAATAATATCTTAAAAGATTAAAACTGAGCTCTATTCAAGGTCGAGAAAGGTTCAAGGGTCTTAATCTACTGAGCGAATGAACCTCGATTTAATCTTGTGTTATATATTATATTTTATTTGATATATAAATTCGAGATTTCCTACACTGGATGTGGGAGTAACGGTGGGTCCCTATGGAGTAGTTGAACTTTTGCATTTTGATCGATACTCATGCGCATTGTAATTAAATTAGTAAAGAATTAATGATAAACAAAATAAATATCTATCATTTTCATATGCGTGCCCCATACTGCAACTTTCCACAAACATGGGGCTCCCTGCTTTTCTGACACCATAAGGCTGATGATATCTTTAGGAGATGATTGATGCCCTTAAGATGTAAAAAGGACTAAAACGATAGCGGCTTTTCAATATTATAAAGAACTTCGCTATACGAAGAGAGAAAAGATCATATCTGGAAGTTACCGTTTCCAACAAAAGTGCTAAGAGCGTTTGGAAGGATCTAGCAAATCTAAATATTTATAATAATAAAAAAGAATTAATGTTAAATTTTTACCAGTAATACTGTGAACTCCGTGAGCAACAGGCTGATTAATTAATATAACCTTATGGTTATAGTATTATTACTAGTGGCAAGTGTCACCATTTATTTTGTCCTCTAAAAACAATGTCTTAAGGTGCTGATAAAATCAATTCATTCATCAATCATTTGATTAATGTTACTTATTTCAAAATGTATATCACACATGCTGGAAGGAAGCTATATTTGCACCTATCGCTACCGTATCTAAAGCCTTAGAAAAAATTATTGACCATCAAATCCATTGTCATTTGAACACTTACGATCTTCTGCCGAAAGCATAATCAGGTTTTCGATCTGGGTATAGTTGCGAAACTGCCCTAGCTGATATTATTAACAATCTATTTAAGGCCGCTGATTATAATAAAGTTATGCTTATGGTATTACTTGATTATACCAAAGCCTTTGACAACATGAATTATTATTTCCTGTGGTATATTATTTTGGTTTTGGGCTGGATGCCATAGTTCTTTCGTAACTGTGTCATCGGCAGGTTTCATCGTGTGCGACTTGATAACTTAATTTCAAACGCTGTAACAATGACTTCTGGAGTGCCACAAGGTAATATATTGGGATCGTTGGGGTTGAAAATTGTAATTATCATTTATACGCTGGTGACCCAATTGAACTATTATTTTTCTCTTAATGACGTTAGTAACGCAGTGGGTGGGATTAATTATGACCTTGTTTCAATTTCCTCAGGTCATACTGCTGAATGCTACAAAATCCACTATTCTTATATTTGACAGCCAAAAATCGTGAGTTATTATAAAGATTGATATCAAAATTGACAAGCCCACATTAAAAATATCGGAAGGTGCTAAGAATCGAGGTCTCTACCTTGATACCAATCTAGGTTTTAAAACCCACGTATCGAATCTAGTAAGTACATTATCATTAAGTACACTGCATCGATAAGATTGATCAAGTTAGAATTCAAAATGCTTGCCTTCGCTTTATATATGGCATTCGCAAGAAAAACCACATCTGATATGTGCTCAGCTGGGCAACCTAGCTCAACATGAATAACAGGCGAGACCTACATATTGTTGTGTTTTTTATTAAAATATAAAATAATTATAAGAATAATTTATTTGTAATTAGAAAGATTAATTTTATTTTAAAAATAATAACGAGAAGGAATAGAGGTGGTAGGGAGATCACCTGGGTGATCACCTGGTAAAGTAAGAGCAGGGATGCAGACAAGTGTGGGAAGAAATAAGGTAGGGAATGAGCTATAAAAGCAGACGCACGGCGAATTACGAGGAGTTCAACGAAGTGACCAGCCCGAAGAGGAAGGGAAAGAAGTTCCACGAAGCGACCAGCCCAAGAAGGAAGAAGAGTGCAACGCAGCGGCCAGCCAAAGAAGGAGTCGGGAGTCCGAGCGAGCGACCAGCCCGAAGCAGAGAGAGTTCGGTCCAGTGACCGGCCGGAAGCAGAAAATTTGGTAAGAATATTTAAACTTGCTAATATTTTATTGATGGTCCCTGAATACAGGGCAATCAAATGGCTAGATAAGTGGTAAATGGAATAATTTGCAACTTGTTTGGCAAAATATAAATTTAAAATGAATTATGTTAGTTCATAAGGTGTTAATGTATTTGCATGTGATAAGCAAAATAGAAAAGGAATATCAAATTGTAGTAATAAATTTTATTTGCAATTATTAGCAAATAACAAAAATATATATATATATAACAAATTGTGTCAATAAACAGTACTTGCGCTTGTTAGCAGGTAACCGAAAATATATATAACAAATTGTATCGATAAATTTTATTTGCAATTATTAGCAAATAACAAAATTAAATAATATAGTAACAAATTGTATTAATAAACATTATTTGCACTTGTCAGGCAAATGACAAAAGATATTAACAAAGTGTGTCAATAAATTTGCAAATTGTCGAGCAAATAAATAATATAGTAACAAATTGTATTAATAAACATTATTTGCACTTGTCAGGCAAATGACAAAAGATATTAACAAAGTGTGTCAATAAATTTGCAACTTATCGAGCAAATAAATAATATAGTAACAAATTGTATTAATAAACATTATTTGCACTTGTCAGGCAAATGACAAAAGATATTAACAAAGTGTGTCAATAAATTTGCAAATTGTCGAGCAAATAAATAATATAGTAACAAATTGTATTAATAAACATTATTTGCACTTGTCAGGCAAATGACAAAAGATATTAACAAAGTGTGTCAATAAATTTGCAAATTGTCGAGCAAATAAATAATATAGTAACAAATTGTATTAATAAACATTGTTTGCACTTGTCAGGCAAATGACAAAAGATATTAACAAGGTGTGTCAATAAATTTGCAAATTGTCGAGCAAATAAATAAAATTATTCACAAATTGTTTCATAAACTTAAATTGCACTTATTGAGCAGAGAGAGAAATTTTCATAATAAATAGTTTTAAAATCAGAATATGCACGAGAAATAAGACGGGTATCGGCGCGAGACTAGATATTGTAAAGACGGACCGGTCAACGTATCGGAGTCGCGCAGCATTTCTTGCTCATACCCGGCATGTGGAAATAATTTGCGTACACAAATTTTGTTTTTTTCAGGCACCGAGAACTTGTTGACGGTAAACATTTAAATGTATATATGAATTTATATAATATTGTATATTAATTTGGGACATTTAGAGAATTTAATTTTGGTAAATATATTATTTTAATTTAAAATACCGTCGTATTATTTAACCCGATCAAACCTGAACAAAAGGATAGCTTTGACAAGAATTTTATATGGTTGTGAGTTATTTCCTAAATAAAATTAAAGTCAAAGGCATAATTCATAGCAATATGTACGTGTATTATCCCAAAGTGATATTCATACATTAAATATCAGAAATAAGGGATTGTTGCCCGTCCACCATCTTGAACTATTTGAACGTTCATTTTCACATAACATAGTCAGATAATGCTATAGCTCTTGACTTGAAAAGTGTATGTGTGATATGTTTTTCGGGGCGACTGCGTAAGAGATTTTATCACGGTTATAATTGCTATTGATTCCGTGGATGGTTGTTTGACTATACAAATATCGGCTGGTGCTATATTAGCCACTTAAAATCATTGTACTGGCCACGATATTATTTTTATCACAAAATCGGATTGATATACCTTTTATGGCACCTCCTTTGTAAACTACATACTTATATTAAAATGCGACTATTATTATTATTATTTTGTTCAAACTAGGCTAAAAGAATTAGGAACATTAGCCGTTATTGATAGGAATACCATTTCAATCAGGTGGTTAATGGGGCATTCTTAATATATGGGTCGTATGGAAATTTAAAAGTAATATATTTTTTAAATTAGCAAAAACCGCGAAAGCAATTACAAAGCAAAAACATATATTTATTTCCCTCCAACAGGCTCCCCGATATCTTACATCACTTGCGTCCACCACTGGCACTGCTCTTAGTTAACAAATTGCAAAAGTAAGTCAGGCATTAATTTACTTGCACCAACATTCTTGCTATTTGGTTTCCATTCTTACATGTTATTCGCCTTATGTTGCTCGTCTATGCTTTTAACGCAAATATGAAGATACTTTTACGTTTCAACAAAGATGGACTTACGGTTAGAAACAATATTTACATTAAACGACCTGGAAAGTTCCAGGAAACTATAGCTCTATGCCGTCATAAACCAGCGGTATAATTTCACAACAATTTCCTCAGCAACAACGTGTCGAACCTTAAATTAAATTTCAAAATGAACACTTGCTTCTACAAATATTGTGCTTTAAACTTAGGCGACATAGCCTGCAAACTTCGGGGATTATTCACTTGAACCGAAATCGTTTTGTAAATTGCCAATATGGAAATGATACTTGTTGAGCGTAATAGCGAAAAGACAAAAACGACAGAAATCAATAATACGCGAATCTAAAAGGAGGCGAATATCTAACTTCCTTCAACTATTCCTCCTTACTAAATTTGCAAATGCAGTCTGCGTGCTTCCCTTTTCTCTGTCGGTATCTTTCATCACGTGCAATTTCACCAAGTTGAATAAGATACGCAACGAACATTTATATTTCCGGTATTTTTTACAGACATATACCGGAGTTATACAGTAACGCGTACTTGGTCGATGTGGGCATTTGCGTTGCATTTGCAGTTTTTGTTAGTCACGGTGTGATACGTGTTTCTTAATTTGAATGTGAGATTTTTCATTTGCATAAAACTAACATGGATAATGAGAGCAGAATAAGTTTGCGAAATAAAACTTGCCAAGCTCAATATTGTTGTTTTATAAAAAAAAATACTTAAATCATGTTTGATTAGACAAAGATGTGACTTAAGCATGTCCCTGCTACGGAATTAAATTTAAAACATGACATCTGAAAATGTGTAAAATTTGTGCAAATTGTATCTTTTTGGTCGAACAGTAGCAAACGCAAGAAAATTGATAATTCAATTGATGTAAATAGAAGCCAAGTAATGTTATCGTGGAGAAACCAAAATGATCAATAAAATTAGCTGAAAATATTTTTATACGCAATTGAATGGCAAGAAAACACGAAAGCGCCAATGTACCATTGAAATGAAGGGAAAGGGCAGAGAAAGACAATCGAAAAACAATATTCTTGCAAAAGTTATCGATATTGATATTTTAAGCAACTTTCATTTGAAAAGTTTTTTCGAAAAATGGAGTATAACTGTGTATAACGAAGTACAGTGCAGACCACTGCAGATTTTTAATTAAGTAATTGAAAAACCACTGAAATCATAGCCCACCTTAATGAGGGATTTAATTGAAGGCACGGTACATTTCAATGTTCTTTGAAATCGTTCAAGTAAAACATAACAATCACTCACCAGCCAGGGATGCCGAGCTCATCACCATCCGCCACTGAAGACTCCAAGACAATTCAAAACTCATCTCCGTCCACTAAACACTCGACACGCACTAATAATCGCATCGAAAATCACCCCGAAAAGTCTAATTTTTCACGACAAACGCGACAAACTGACCGAACGGTTGCACGCGTCCATTCCCGAAAAAACTGACCTACTCGTTTTTTGTCGTTACGTACGTCATCGACAAAGTGATCCCACTAATTCGGAACTATTGTGCATCGAGACAACATTGCAAACGTAGGTGGGAGTGAAACAATAAAAACACGCAAAGACGATCGGTGGAAATTTTTGTGATTTTAACTACAATTACGACGTTGAGCGTTGAATTTTTACGTGGTCATCGTTTATGCGTCCAAACTATTAAAGCCAAAATATAAAATATATGAATATATCTCGAAAAGGGTACGTTTTATGGAAAGAAATTATGGAAAGAAATTTCCTTTCGAAGAATTGAGTGTAACTACGTATATGAAAGTTCAGTACGGACCACTGCAGATTTTTTTATAACAAAATCCAAAGTTCAAATTTGACTAATAATTAAATTAATAAAGAGCGAAATGAAAATTTTTCGAGTATAAATGTAACAGAAATGCGAACGGGAACATATATAAAGCAACATTTTTGATTCATGATAGAGTGAACATTAATGATTTCATCCTATTTATGCTGCACTTTCTCATTGCGTTGTTCTTAGTAGCAGAAGTCTTTAAATTATCGATGATTGTGCATGTTTTGTATGCACAGCATATGCCGCTTAATTGTGGAAGTAATTACCTCCACAGGCTAGAAATGTGCTATATTATTCGATTTTCGCGTTAAAACTTCATTTGATCAACCATGTCCTGAGCAAGCCACTAATGACGAGGTACGAGAATTCATTTATTAATTTGCGATAAAAGCAATAAAACAGCTGTAGCTTGCAACTACAACTTTACATTCTACACCACTTTTCAAAAAGGCAGCTTACGCTGCGTTCTTATGTTGCAAGCCAGTAAAAAAATTATAACCTCGCGCTATTTATATATGTGGATGGCCTGTTGAATTTTGCGCAAGGTTGACATACAACCTAATTTATTATTTGCATTGCGGTCTTTTCCGTTTGACAACTACTGTTATTAATTTTAATAAGTTAAAGCAAATTAAATGAATAAAGACTAAATTTGGGTTTCACAATTAATTCAAATTTGTTTCACTGTCGTAAATAAATAATTTCGATCGTAGGTTTTTTGGCGTTTGTCCATCTTATTACAAACTTATTTGCAATTATTATTGCATAAAAATATGATGAAGATGGCAGACAAGGTATTTGTAAACAATTGATTTATAATTGTTTTTTCAATTATAATTAATTACACCGTATAATAGAAAAAAGTCCATTAGGATATTGATATCGTTCCTAGTATTTTCCAGATAATTTTCTCGAATTTCCGTTTTGAGTTTAGACAGACTTGAAATACTCAAATACTCAGTGATGAAACTTGTAGATATTTCTTGTTAAATATCAACCCAACCCAACCCAACGCAATCCAACCCTACTCAACCCAACCAACCCAACCCAGACTCCATAACAAAGTCGCCTTTAAACTTCCAATTTAATGAAAATTCATTATAAGTCTGGTATGCATAAATAAATTTACTACTCATTAATGAATCTATATACATTTTACGATCAGCTCGTCACATAGAACAAAAATGTGTTACGTGTTAAAAACCGTGATTCGTACACTATCGCGTATGTTGAGTTGCTATCCGAATATAGCAAATTTCAGGGCACACGTTTTCAATTTTAAAAATTATTAACTTTTATTTTTACATTTTAAGTTAAAACTAGTTACAAAATAAATAACTCGCTAGATTGTTTATCTTTGCTGGTGCCTCAATGAACAATATTCGATTCGTGATAAAAGCAATATTTTATACAAGATTTTTCCAAGTCAGATATAAAGTGTAAGTATGAAAAAATGTTCGTTTTCGTCGCAATTAAAAATGTTTATTTCCTGATTGAGTTACAGGATATGACGGTGTTGCAATGATTTTATTCTTTACAAACTTGGTATCACTTGTGGTAACATACTCTCACTTCTTATAGCAAGATATGAAACGAACAAGTAATTTACTAAATATCTTTCGTGAATCAATCAAGTATTGGACTGGAGATATTTGTTGGTTTCTATATTATATTTATTCGACGCTACAGGACTAATTCTGTGGCAAGGAGCCCAGGGTATCAGGTATACAGCATTGCTAATATGAATTTTGACGATATATTCATCAATTTGGCTTCAATATAATATTTTGGGTTGTATTTTTCATATAAAAATTTATTATGATTATCATTATTACACAACTTAAAACAAATAATTTGATATTGATCTAGGATGCAAGATCTTAGATCTTTTTGAGCAGCGACTGTAAAATTGTTCTAGTTTATCTTGCTGACATTTTTCACTAGCCTCGTCCGACATCTTTTCCAAATTGTAATGGAGAACTTCAATGTGGTTGTGGAGTATATGTATCTTCAATGGGATTAAAACTTTCAAGTCCTTTAAGAGTTTGTGATACGTGAATTAAAATGTTGTTGATTACACACTTCATGCATATCCATGCTAGGTGCTCTTCTACATTTGGTCTCGAATACAACGCCTTTCATCAACTTTTTAGACCAACTAATATTCCAATAATTACAAAATGCTAAAGAATTATATCATTAGTTATTTATTTATTCATTTATACATACCTTCTTTCATTTCGAATCGCTTATCTATGAAAATGAATTCTTCAGATATAGAGAAAATTTGGCTATATTTATCCATTGCTTTTATAAAAAGAATATATCTCCAAGTGTAATGGATACTGAAAAATTTTATTCTTCGTCACCAAAGCATCGGCGATAAATTTTTTTCCTCTAATAATATGGTATTGCGAAGCATGCCGAGTAATAAACCAGTCGCTTTAATATGTCCAGATACCTACCACCGTTTGTCTCATAAGCACTGAATAAGCAATAGGAATTGTAAGCACATTTCCCCTCCGATTATTATCAATGCCACTTTTAAGCTGGCCTTAGGCGAGTCTAAACATTCGTCATTAATTTTGTTGTATGTACAAAAATGTGAAATTATCTGACATCATATAGGAATATTGCAATTCGTGTGATCGGTATAAAATATTTATTTCCAAAAATTGTGATTGCGAAGAATAGAAGCTGCTATTTCTGCCTCGGTTTGTTCAAATTTAAAATGTTGATTAATACTTACAACAATACCAATATCGTAGATCATTCTTGTTTTTCTTATTCGAAACATTTTAAGTCTCAGCAGTCAGTATTTGAGAATTTCAAAAGTGTCTGAAGTCAGAAAAAAGTATTTGTGATCAACGGCCCCGAATTAACGTTACAAGTCCAGGAACTCATATTTAACAGTACAAGTGAGACGTTTAAGGACGAGGCTACGAAGGAGCCGAGTCTTGAAAGTCGAAATGTGTACTGTTAAAAAATTGACGGACGAATGTCGTTATTTATTTTATTTTATACTGTAAATATTTATATTTGACATTTTTAGATAACGTCAACATGTGACATTATTTGGTGCATTCGGTATTAAATCCTATCTTCATAAAAATTATAATTTAATTAATAAATTATTAAGAAATACCTAGACAGATATTTCTAAGTATTTCCAGATAGATATGTGGTAAATCATATTTTTTTACTAGCTGCCATATAATTATTGTGTTGTATTTTCTATGGGCTGGCACAATTAGGCACTTACGTACATATTCATATTTATACATATTTTTACCGATCGAGTACGATTGTGATTGGACATTTTGTAATTTAGTTGGTAAGCAATATTGAATTAAATCTTAACAAATTGAAAAGTGAAAATAAATGACAAAGAATGTATGAAGGAGATGATAGCTGTTTTGCTCTCTCTGAGTACATCAGACCACCACACATACATGTGGTCTTCGTCGACCACTTCGCAGACGACGGCATTAAAGACCGATGTCTTGATAATAAATTTCGCGCCTGTCACTTTTTGAAGAAACGTCGTTATAACTAATTTCGGACAATTTAAATACGCAGTTCATTACATCAGGAAACCAAGAAAACAGATTTTACGAACAATTGAACATTATTACGTTAATGACATTCAATCAAGACCATTCAGTGAAGTTTAGTTACACGATGAATTTCGTAGGAATGTTTATTGTGAATAATTCAGTTAGTAGTACCTATTAAATGAACTATTATGTTGTACTCGTATCTTACTATCATATTGCTTGAAAATAAATGTCAGCGAATGTATTAACGGGGCGACAGCTGTTTCGCCCTATTTGGACTAATCAGAACACCACACATTCGCTGAAGTCGCATAAAGTCATGAAAATATCAATGACAATCAGTTTGTGTGTGAATAGAGCCGCCATGTGAATGCTCATAGAGTTTTACTGCTTCATAAATGCAGAGGACAACGAATGTATGTGTGGTGGTCTGCTGAGCCTGTAGAGGGCGTTTATGTAGCATGTACAAGTCTGTGGGTGTTCACGTCTAGATGGCGGTAATAAACAATGTAATAATATTGGGTTGTGAAGTATTTTATCTTTAAATGTGAATAAATAGTATCACGTAATCGATTCATTCCGATATAATTTTACATTCGACAGCTAGCATAATTACATTAATAATTATTCTAGGTTTAGTTTGGAGCATAGTGAAAACGAATTATATGTAAACCAGGCTTTGCAAGTATGAACGTTTTCTTCGGTATAGATTAGCGTTTACCCCAAATAAACAAAGTTCGAATATACTGAAAAGAAGCACCTAATCCGGTATAATATATTCGTTTTGTACGAACAAGTGCACTTTCTTTGTTACGAAGTGGAAGTTGCGGGTGATGACCAATAATGTGGATTACGGAGAACTGTTTTATCCGACGGGCGCCTTGAGTAGTTTCAAACAAGTAAACAAACTATTACAAAGTCTACAAAATCTACAGATTTAGTTTGCTTCACCAAACTTATATTATTTACTGCATGTAACCGATATGTTTATATATTCCTTTTTTCATGTGTTTTATCTGTAAAGTTTTGCGACAGCATTGTATTAAACATGTCGGATACTTAAAACTTTCGTAAAACTTATTTATTATTGTTGCTAGACATTTACGTAATTTAATTAATACATTCGAGTCCTAAATATGTTTTATTAATTAGCAATTATTTATTTTAGTTATGCATAAAAAATTAGTATATTTATTAGTATTTGGTGCGAAGATTTATAGGTTCGATTGTTTCAGTAAAAATATATCATTCTATTAAATTCTCCTTTATTTTTAACTAATTTAAACTAACAATCAATTGACGGAGACTGTGGTATAAAATTGTGAAAAATTGTACTTATAAATGTAATAATAATAATATTTTTCTACATATATAAAGTATAACATACCGGAAAATATCGCAGCGCCAAATTACAAATAAAGGAAATTTATATGAAGTGTCTAAATTTCATATAAACCACAATCACAACCGAGCATTACTATTTAAAAATCGAATATGAGACATGTTTAGCCAAAAATAATTTAAGTATAATTTAACTTTTTATCGTGCACATTTTTCCTGATTTATTATAAAACCTTCCTCGAATAATTGGGAAGCCTTTAATCTATTAAATGGAATTAACAAAGTGTATTGACTTTTTATAAATCTTAACGTTCATCCGGTCAGCGCCACAAATCTAACCTAACATAAATCTACCGATTCAAATAAGTGGTACCATATTGCCATATGGTCAGAATCTACCATTTACCATTAAATTATTTGCGTTTGTTTGTATGAATATACTGTGGCAAATATTTAGTTTTCTAGAATTTTGTACATCTTTTTAATTTAAGATACTGTTGGTATGGCTTGTTTCTAAAATATGTTTATCCAGGCTATTTAACAGAAATTGTCCCACATGGTCTTTATAGCGAGTTTTAATTTAACGTTCTGCTTAACCGACAAAATTTTGATTACAAACTTCACAATTTATTGTTTATTTATGTTCTAAATTTCTGATGGACCTTAATTTTATAGAAGTGGGTTTCCAAAAAGTTATTAGATTTAAAAGAAACTGAAGTTCATAATCTTTGAAAGCTTTATGTATTAATTTTATGTTTAATCACAATTAATTGAATTAAGTAACATTAAAAAACTCATAAAAAAGTTATTTGAAAAGCTAAAAATCTATTCTTCATTATACATTTGTTTCAAATTAGTCCCTCCAGGTATCAAGATATATATTCCAGGATCTCCATTTTATCAACTGGTGTTTGCGACACCTTGTTGGGTTTTTATCTACGCACAAATTTTTATGGTACGCGCTGGAAGTGATTATGCTTTCCGGAGTATTTTTATCGAGTTCTGTAATCTGTCGGATGTTCCTTAAATGTTTCCTGATTTTAAGATCGACATTCTCATCCGGCTATTTCAACACTTTCCTTTCCTAATTGTTGTTGCATTTATAAATTTGTTTTAAATGGTAAATTAATTATATTTCCCATCATTTGACATTATTCTTTTCCTGGTTGTAATTACATGTAGTATGTATACTCTTGTTGCTCGTATTCATCAGATCCATATTTATATCCCTTTTGTTTATATCTTTCAATTGTTTTTCTCGCTTAACACGGTCAAACGTTTTTCCAAGACAGTAAACGCGAAAAATGCTTGTCTGACTTAGCAGCGCTTTCCGGATTATTGCTTTTAATGTAAATATACGATCATTAGCCTTTCTGCCTTTTCTGAGCCAATATTGCAATTACGTTACCATCGTCTAGATGTATTTTAAACATTTTTTCTAGTATCTTTTCGTATAGGCTGTTTAAATGGGTTATACATCTATAATTATCACATCTTCTTTTTTCCCCCTTTTTGCAAATCGGTCAGTCTTTAGGGAATACTTACTCTTCCAATTTTTTTTACAGATTTTCGTGACATAGTTGGCTATGATGTGTCATGTAGCATTGTTTCGCATAGTTTTTGAAGCTTTTTTACTACTTCACAGTGCATTGTCTCTCTTATTTTATCATTTTTCTTATCTTCACCATGTCCCCAACTACCTTCAAAATAACCTTCTTCCGCATCAAATAGTAGTTCTGAAAATATTGCTTCCAGTTATCCAACATTTCTCGTTCATCTGTTATTACTTCTCCTCACTTACTCTTCATTATTATATTAGGGTTTGTTTTCGCATATTTTTTTAGTATTTTGCAGAATACTTTTTGGTTACCGTTCTTATTTATTTCCAAATTTTCTCCAAAAATTGTCCAGTTCTTTCCTTTACTTTCCCTCGATATGTTTTTAATTTCATTTATTTGTTTTGTATATGCTTCTTACCTCGTTGTGGTTCTATCTCCCAGGTATTGTTTTCATTTAAACTTTTTGGTTTTTATCGCTTGCTTATCATTTCTCCACCGTGGCCGCATCTTGCTATTATTGTTGTTATTCTTCCATCTATCTTAATTTGCACTGTGAGGATGCTTTCTGTATGTTCCTTCAATCATACAATAAATATACTTTTCCCATTTATTATTTATCAGGCATCCAACTCCTGCCTCTGCTCGTCTTTCCATCGCTACACGTATATAGCGAGACATATATAACCCCCTTCTAGTATCTCTTCTTCTCTTTCTTTCTTTTTAGTTTCTGTTATCGTTAGTAAGTCCAGTTCAAGTTTATGAAATTCCTAACATTTCTTGTTCTTTTCATTTTATACGTTAAGTTCCATATGTTTTTACTTTCCTTCTTTCGTGTTCCATTTCCACATTTTCTGCCTATTTTATTTGCACAGTCCATGCCGTGGTTTTCTTGCCTCGATTAGTTTTTTGTTTTGTTCTTTTCAGCTTTTCCTGTATTTCATTCCATTGTCAAACTCCATTTATATTTATCTTATTATATCCTATTTTGATCCCATTTCCTCTTATTTGCTTTTTGCTCTCTCTTTCCTCATTAAATCATATTTATTTCTTGTAGCTTTCTCTGGTTTGCTTTGTTCTTCATTATTGCTGTATTGTCTCATCTTTGCATGATATGCGTAAACTTATTATCACATTTTTGTGATTTCGGTACAATATGTATTTCCATGCTTTGTATTAAGAATTCATTCATGTCTTCTTCAGATCAATTCGTCCACATGTGTCCATCCTCGCTCAATACGTTATCACTTTATTTTTCCTATTCTCTTTTGCCATTGCATAATTTTTAACTTAAAAACAACTGAAAAAATTAAAAGGTTGTTTCTGCGATTGATGTGGCCTCGAAAAGTTATGTCATGAAAACGTGAGTGGTTTTAATGTAACACTACTCTATATTCTCCTATATTAGCATCGAAATTGGTCCATCGTGTAGTATGAAAATAATTGCAATTTATAATAGAATCAATGTGGAATCAACCAATGCATCATTTGTACAGAATAGAAAAAGCATGCCAAAGGGCATGCTACCACAAAGTAGAGACTTCTGAAAGTGGATGACATCCAATATCAGTTAACGCATGAGGCTAAATTGGGGTAATAATCTCAAGTAATTTAGAAGAGTTAGTGGAATGTTGACTGTATATTCCCATTTTCGGTACAAATAGAAGCACAGGACCTCACATGGCGATTTCAAGTCTGATCAACACATAAATATGCAAATGCCGCCATCGTAGATTAGCCAATAGAGCCGAAAATATCGTACCTGCGTGGTAATAGGTACGATATTACAATACCGAATATCAAATTATTTCACCGTATTTAAATCATATTATTATATTATCACATTACAACCGCAACTAAAAGTATGTCAATTTTGATTAACGAGGGTATATAATGAAACAAGGAATGTGATGTAAATGTAAATGTAAATTCCTTGCGTCAGCATTACAAATGCTTACTTTTATCGAACGCAAGGTATGCAAGTGAGAAGAGCTCGACATGAGACATGGTGCCCTGAGCTGATTTCGATCAATCCGCCCCATCACGTCGGTAGGCAAAGCGAAAAAGTCAGTGCCAATCGCGCCGACGATGCTCTGCCATTGAATCGCAATACCGTGCACGTACATGGCCACGGCCTTGCTGAATAAGTTAGTTATGTACGAAACCACAATGAGGATATATGTACTTGAATTGTGTATGAGTCAGCCAACATCAACTATTAGATGATGTTCTCGTTGCAGTGGATGAGACCATTGTATGTTTTACTCGCACGTAACGATTAGTATTTCAAGTTAACAGACAGAAACCCTCTCCCCAAACCCGCAATATTTGAACAGAATTTATCTATTGGTGCAAAACTTATCTATGAAGTGCAAAACTGGGTTTAGACGCCTATAAATTCTAGTGGACAGAGAGAAGCATACGTTATAGTATGATATCGCGCCATATTTAGTTGCAATTTGGTTCGTTATTCTGAAACTAACTGGTGAATACAATGACAAAACAAGCTAAGAATCGTTCATGTTCTTTCCATTTACCATATTTTGCCCTGTAACTAACCCTTCTGAATAGCCACTGTAGACTGCAGTGAACAAGTCCTGAGAAACGCATTGTTTAAATTTTTTTATATTGTGTATACCAAAAACTCTTCTAGTCTGGAGAACTGTTCTAATTAATGTCGATATTAGTTATATAATAGTAAGCTATTAATAGTATCACCTAACTATACTACTCTCGTCATTACTAATCAGAACATTTCTCCAGATAACATTCGTTGGTACGTAAGTTACCAAAATTATATTAAGTAATTATTTCTGTAAAATTGATGACACCACTTAATAAATGTTCTGCAACTGCTAACCACAGTCAATGTGTTGCTGGTTCATGCTTTGCACCACAAACATAGATGTATAACGGAGAGGTTTTATATTGTTGTTGTTTAACGTTTGAATATTTATCCTAATATCCTATTTGCTAGTACTTAGGATGCATATGTCCATAGATGCAAGAAGATAGGTGTCCTTCTACATGCCTTTTCATATTTAATTAACAAGATACCGTCATACTTTATAAATAAATCATAGTACCATTATTTATTTATGACTAAACATTATATGTGAATTTTGAACAATTTATCTTTGTAAAAGTATTCTTCTATAAAGAGGCATATGCCAAGTCTCAATGTTGTATCGTCTCAGCAGATAATAGCTATGAGCTAGGAATTGGTCAATTGGCTGCCTAAGCAGTTTTATAGGGTGAAAGCCCATAGGTCGGTAGATAAAAAATAAATTTATTTATTTATTTGTATGAATCATTACGAATTTGCTTACTGTTGAAGAATTTGAGCATCATTTTTTAAGAGAGTGATATTTTCGCATTAGATTCTGCAATTTTCCCTGAACTACTAAATATCGAACCAACATGTGATATGCCCGACAATATTTCTTGAATGAAGGTTTGAAATTAGCTGAGAACTTCACGAAAGTGAATTGATATAATTATCTAAATATTGATTTTAAATAGAAATATAATTTAAAATAACTAACTTTGGTAACGTCGTGGTAAAGCGAAATATTGGGGAATAACTTTTAACTGATATTCTGCTTTAAATAACCATTAAAACGCATGAGATATCGTGTTGTAGTGATTAATGCCGAAAAACAAAACCCATCAAACGCATTTTTTGCGTCCCAGTTTCAGTTCTGACCTTCGTTCTAATGGAGAGTGAAAGCTTAGATTTACGTCACATGTGAACTTTCTTCTCTTATCCGTTCGTAGTGTTTTTTGGTCCCATTACAAATTATGCGGAAGTCAAAATTCGATTCTTTCGAAACGCAACCTACATATATAACGCGTGTTAATCAGATTAGTAAAATGTAGATGTCAATGGTAGTTGGTGACAATATTTACCGCCGATTTCTAGAATGAAGGTGTGGATGCAACAAAATAAATAGAATTAAATCTTGTACTTGTAGCACTTTGATATACAAATTTTATACCATCATAATCAATACATTACGACCTAAGCTTTTCCAGCATTAAATAACGATGTTTTGCTTAAAATTCCGCAAGTATGATTCGGAATTCCGGCTCAGGAATTCGACAAAATGATGCGCCATCAAAGACTTACAACAAATCAAAACTGTCCTTTGAAATATTCGTGTCTTTTAGCTAAATCTTAAACTGAATTATGAAGGAAGTGGTTGAAAAGTTTCCATCATAATGAAGCGTTAATTACATTCTCATATCGAATGATTATTAGCTTAATTAAAAACGTAAAAATGTCATCCTAATATTCCCTTTCTCTTTTGCAGCGTTTATATAAATTAGGATATTTTTGAAAGCAAAAAGTTTCAAGCTTTTGAAGGCATTTTATTAAATGGGCGAAGTTTTACTTTTGAAGATTATTACGGAATCTCTTCTATATGTTGGTTTATTGGAAATTGTTTGTGTAAAAGACCATATAACTTTTTTAATAATCGGTGTATTAATGAAATGAAGATTCGTTTCCTTAATAATATTCGTTTATATTATATATCGTTCAATATTTTAAAAAAATCTATATATATATATATTCCATGTTTTATATACGGAAAGTAATATTAATCGTATTCTAGATATTCCTTTTGTAACCAGGAAACACATAGGAATAGTATATATTAATATTATTATTTTTAAATTAATCACAGATAACTCACTATTACCTTGAGTTGCAATTTCAATAAAAGGAATTACCTAATCTACATTCAGTACATGTAAATTCGAAACTTTCTAAAATTGGTAAGCAGTTAAAACAGTAATTAAGTGAACAATGTGTACTTTGTAACAATCAATAAAAAACATCCTATAACATCTAATAACAGTTTACACGGTTTTAAAACAAACAGTGTTTTGAGATAAATATTTCATGGTTTAATATCGACCCACTAGCACTGATTTAAGCAGTAAGACAACTCGTGAAAGGTTGACTTAACACTTCTAAATTAATTTGGATTACATATTATACGCACTGGCTTCATTTTCATTTAAAGTTCAACCCTCATCACAGGGCGCCCGAACTCGAATCATAAAGGAAACGTTTGACATTGCCAATATGTCATAAACAATATCCCCCCAAAGTCCATACACATAACAGGCCATGTCGCATATACTCGCATCACTTTAATGTTTCACCCCCGAATGTAGAAAGATAAAAGAGCATCGCCATTCATAAAGTCTTTATTCGAATCTGAAATACTGGAAATACAGATTCAATTTACAAACACAAAGCCAATAAATCGCGGAATGTAATGAAAATGCATAGGTCATTACACGCAAAAAGCCGTATATCACATAAAGAATGAAGAAGTACAACTTGCTGAAATTCGCAGCTTTTTATTATGATTTGAAAATAATAAATATCAGAGTTCCGCAAATTGTATAACTTGCCTTTTGACAGATAATATTTTACATTTATTGTCGTCTGCGACGCAATAAAAAGTATATTGTAAAAAATCGTTCTATAAACGTATGTTTCCTTCTCGTATTTTAGACGTTTAACTATGGTAATATAATATTACTATATTAATCATTTGATATATTGCTGTGATATTTCAAATATGAATACTTATTTTTAATAGTATGTAGCATGATGTATGTATGGTTACTTAAACTTGATTAACAGGTTTGTATGATTGTCCAAAATCAGACTTCAGACAGAAAAGTTTTGCAAATAATTCATTTATCTCGATAGATTTTATTAAAATATACTGTATCGTATTGTATTTATAAAATTAAAATAAAATTATATAAAATTCACACGCGTTTTTCGCTTATCGTGCCCTTGTGCACCTGTGCACCTGTGTTCTGTTCCGCTAAGTACAATATCCACTTCGGCGAGGGGAACCGTGATCACACTGTATCATGTAAAGGTGTCCGGGTAATTATTTTCGCAGAACGCCTGAGAAACACAGAGAAAATTATTATTTGCTTATCGTCTGTTAACATGCACTAAACGCTGTTCAATTAACGAAATCAATTAAATGTTTCATTTTTGAATATACGAGGAGAGATCATTAATCATCATAGCAGGTGTTGAATGACTGAATCAATTTGAAACATTAAAGTATAATCATTTGTTGTTACGTTCGTTCAATTGTAGTTTTATCACTTGTTACCTGTTCAAATAATATAGAATTTAAGAAGAACAATTTAGAGAAATTCTAAAAACGGAGAAATCAGAGGTTCGTGCAATTATAAAATACTTGTAAAAGAAATGGTTGTCGGCAAAAAGAATTCATGAAGACATGGTAGGTGTATTAGGTGAGGGTGCTGTTTCTTACCAAGTGGGGAACATGTGAACATGCGATGGGTGCTGGACGACAGTAACTGTCACTACCCAAGAAAATGTTAATCATATACACGATATGGTAATGACAGACTCGCTGAAATTACGAATTTTTCTTATGGTACTAAAGAAAATATTTTAACAAATATTTTGGGGCTAAAAAAGTTGTCTGCACGTTAGCGCCCACGAATGTTAACACCTCATCAGAAACGTTCTAGAGTATTGCATTCTGAAGCCAGTTTGGCAATCTTTGACGCAGATCCGGATGAATTTCTTGCTCGATTCGTCACTGTTTATGAAACGTGGGTTCACCACTTCGATCCTGAGTCAAAGCAACAAAGTATGGAATGCCATCGCCGAGGTTCTCTGCCACCCCGCAAATTTCGTGTTCCGCTGGTAAAGTTATAGCCACAGTTTTTGGGACGCAGACGGAATTTTGATTACTGATTTTTTGTAACGTAGACATACAATAACAGAGTCCAACTATGCCAATTTAATTTCAAGATTTCGCGATCGTGTCAAGGAAAAAGAAATTCTGCAAAGGAATTTTGTTTCATCAAGACAACGCTCCTGTCCACAAAAGAGATGTTGCCATGAGCGCTAATCTTTAACGCAGGATTTGAATTGTTTGAATATCCCACATATTCACCAGACCTGGCCCCTAGTGATTTCTTTTTATTTCCAAAATTAAAAGAATATCTTCGGGGACCAGATATTTCGACGATAAGGAAGTGATGGCGGCTGTAAATGACTGGTTGGAAGAGCAACCGAAAGTTTTTTTTTCTAGAGGAAACAAAGGTTTGGAGCATCATTCGATCAAATGCAACGACGTATTCCTTCAATTTGTTTCCTTCTATGTTTGGGACCGTAAATACTGATCTACCCTCGTACAATTATCATTTCAAAAGATATTTAAGTGGGTCAGTTAAAAAGAGAAAAGGCTGTGTGAGACACGTCTTGACTAATTAAGTCCTTATGAGAAAATACGGGCACAGAATTTCTTTAGTAGACAGTTTAAAAAATCTGAACGTACATAATTATGTAGTTAATATCTACCACAAATTTATTAGTTCCTAAAAATGTATCAATGAAATCCTGAAAGACTGAAAGTTACCTCCTATCTTAACGTATAATACTATCCCTCAAGTCCAGAAAATCTCATCGAAGCAATTAAATAATAATCGCCCAAGACCAAATACAATTCATGAATATTTCATTATAATTCTTCAATGAAAAAAATAAACAGGCAATCCTTCATCGTAAATAATATGAAAATTGAAAAAAATATTTTTTCAATCTTCATTGACATTCACACTATGTACCATCTGACAAAATTTTCGGCGGTAACATTGACTGTCGAAGGCGTAATAATGCATTGGCCAGCAGAAATGGGGGCAACGCTGTAATCAAGATAATACCAAATCGCATACCGGCGGGCAGACCATATACTAATTTCACCAACTTGACTGTAATGAGTATCTGGAAAAATGCTGGACCAGAGGAGGCAAAAAGGGAGGTTGATTTCTTTGTCTGAGTAGAGCAATGGTCATGGACTATAGCTAAAGATGGTGGATACCATCCCGTATATACATATGATTGATTTTGGCAGTATTGCCAATTGTGGGTATATTATATCTCCAAAACCATCCATTTGCGAATCCATGTTCATTAAGACTTTTCGGCATATTTTGCGCTGATAGTACCCTTAAAGTTTGTGACGTGGTAATTTGTTATTAAAAAACTGTATTTCTTATGCTGTTATATTATATATATTTATATTATATGATTATTATCATTGTGTTTATACGTTTCGACAGTTTATGATGTCTTCATCAGTATTTTATATGTGTATTGCACGAGGTGTGACGATGAACTATATATATTTATATATATATATATATATATATATATATATATATATATATATATATATATATATATATATTGTTACGATTGTATTGATTTTATAAATGGGATTATATTGTAAATGAAAATAAAATCAAATGAATGGTGAAAGTAGCTTTAAAAGACATAAATACACAGGTATACAAAAATGGCTTATTTATTAAACACAAATTACGCATAATAAAAACTCAAATTTACACAATTCAAAATCAAACAACGAACATAGACTCAAATTATCTCAGGTTAAATTTAATAAATAAACATATTATATTAATCGTTAGTTCAGGCACAAAGACGCAGAGCTTATAAATAGACAATTCGTTGCATAGGCAAATAATATTAACAATACAAAAGAAACTTACTGGGCGTTACTTCTATCGATGCGGCATGAGTGACCCGTATAGAGCGACTGATGAAGACTCTGTCGACTTTTCGACTGTTCGGAGCTATCGAATTTACGCTTATTTATAATCGAGTTACGCCCACATAGATTCCCTCTAACACCTGCACACATCTCCGTTTCAAAACCATATGAAAATCACGTGATCGCACGTGATTTCGTCGGTACCGAGCGCTATAAATCATTTAAACTGTCAGTTGTTCGCTCGCAAAACCATATGAAAATCACGTGATCGCACGTGATTTCGTCGGTACCGAGCGCTATAAATCATTTAAACTGTCAGTTGTTCGCTCGCAAAAACCCACGAGTCCTCGGATAGATCCGAATGACCATAAATCGACTGAGACTCCAAGTTCTTTAACATAATTACATATGTGACCGCGTCTTTTTTGTTGACTTAGCTGCATATCGTACAATCGTTTCAAGAATTTTCTCGCGCCAACCGTTCACGTGCAAATGCGAATAAAATTATCTCGTTACATTTATATTATAAATACTATATTTACGGGTTAATATTCTACTCTTAGTTCTAATATCTTAAACATATTTAAACTAACTCTATCTTAATTATTCACATGACGAGACATCTAATATTCAACGTTTTAGAAACAAAATACATTGTAAAAGCATTACCGAAACCATATTCACTACGACTTAGGCAATTGTGTCATTTTTAGTACATTTATTGAAATTTATGTTACAGTTCTTAATTGTAATTATTTATTAAATAAATATGAACCGCAAATTTGACTTACAAAATAATATTAAAATGGTCGAGTGGTTATGAAAATAATGGAAATTAAAATTAATGCACACCCAACGCGACGAAACATTTAAAGCTACATCGTAGATATATTATATATTTAATTTATAAAGCAAAATTTCTTAGAAAGTTTTACCATGCTTACCATCAACTAATTTTATATGTGGTAGGATTGCCGGATATAACAAACCCATTAATAAGTCATTTGATGTTATAAAGAAAGTCAAAGTTTTATGTACGATAAAAATATATGAGCGCAGTAAGGAAGACGAGTTATCGCATTAATTGTAGCAATTTAAATTGCATAGTGCTTGTTCGCGTAACCTCAGTGAGAAAGTCTCCACTTCATTCGGCTTAATTCTTTTGATCGCCATATTACAAAGTAAATATTCAATATTCAGGCGCTGGGATGGCTTTGTCATTGACTAGGATGATATAATCCATTATGCAAACACAATATTCCAAATTTTCAAGTAGATGTGTTGTGTTCTAGATCCTTAATCATAATTTTCGTCTCGTCTGTATATAAGATTCTGTTTTCATTGTTGTAAATCGGTTATGTGTTTTTTATGTAACTCGAAATATCGTTGATTTCTACGTGCTGTTTCTTTCACTGTAGTTTCTTGAGAAAAGTTTTATCTATATTTGGGTAACTTGCCATTGATTCAACAAGTGTAATACTAATATCAACATCAATAACCATCATTACTGATAATTATTCAAAGAACAGTGAATGACCAAGACCATTAATAATAAGTATAGATTTTTCGCGGTATATAAACATTGAGTACATACTTTACAGAAGTAATTTATCTGCACGTACTTATCTAGGAAACGGTGGACATGAGAGAAATATATTGAGGACATCTTCTTTAGACACTTCGTGGAGGAGTGTAACTTATTTTGATTTTGTATTTCCGAGCTATGCTGTTATATAATGTTGGTCGCAGATAACTATGTGATTGTTGTCCGACAGCTTTTGCGATAAATGGAGTGAGATACCTTTCATGTCTCGCGTCACGACCCCAAGAAAAATAATTATCTCAGATTTATTAATTTTGCGTCCTTATATAGAATATCATTGTGGTGTGTTGGTTCTTTATGCTAAATAAATATGATTTTTGTTACCCTTTCTTGCAGTGTCTCTAGACTTTTAATGAGTTTTCCCCACTCCACACATCCTATAATTTCATATTTAGACGGAAAATTATTAAAATTTATACGTAATGTATTGTAGTTTCTTTATTACGAAATTGACGTGTAGATCCCATTTTAGATATCGATCTACTATGATTCTTAAGTTTGTGACTCAGTAGTTTCTATATTATATGGAAATGAGTTATTAAATTTGTGAAAATTTTGTGCGTGCATTGTACAGACAGTAGGCAGTAAACTATAACTCCACCAATCTATGCTTCTCTCGACGATGCACTTTAAATCAAACCAAATATCACGTTGATAAAAAAATAGCAGTATCATCCGCGAAACTAACTATTTCTCCTTCGCTCTTTAATAACAGTAGGAAGTTCATGTAAATGATAAACAATACGAGTCCCAACACAGTTCTTTGTGGTATATTACTGATTCCTAAACATTGCTTTTTGCCAGTTAAATAGCTTTTTATTAATTCCCTTTATTCGAGGCCAGTTTTTCTTTGTTTAAGGTATCGTATACCTTCTTGTAAGGCTTTACTTATAATATTAGATATCGGTCTAGTAACGTAAGGTGTAATTAATGTCACAGTTTCAAGTTTAAGTTACGTTTCGTTTGAAGGTATAGTTGTCCAGTATTGCTAACTTCTTTTAAATCTTTAATGGTTCCTCCTTCAGCTCGTAATTCTATCGTTCTTGTTTTTATTAATCATTATATATTAATTAGCGTATGTACTCATCTTTTAAAGTTCTCTTGTGTCATTATTTACATTTTATTTTAGGTATTAATTGATTTTATCAAGCGATTATATTTGTGGTTCGGGTTTTTATATTAATTTCATTATTATTAGTCTTTTTATACCTTGTACATTTTTCAATAGCGCCCCATTGTGATATTGTGATATTTGCACGTGATGGTGTTTTTCTGTAATTTATATTTTTAACATACTTTCACTCATGGCACTGTCATTTTGAATGATCTTGTTCAGATAGGATTCCTAAAAGAATGCCATAGTGGGCCGTGATATCAGATTTTATTATCATTTGTCGAATGTAGGCTTTCACGTACATTTTTCCATAATGACGTATCTTCCGGGTGTTGCCGTGATCTTGAAATAAACTTGACGTTCGGCTGTTCATGCTTCTTCAGAAGGTTTCTAAAGACTGATGTTGTGTCTTCTGCTCCTCGTTATGTACCCAGTCGCTTTGTTCCGTTGATGCGTATCCGTTATATTCCGTGTCCGTTATAGTCTACTGACCCGTGTTCGATGCTCCTCCTTGATTCGTCCTTGATGGTCCTGGTTGCGCCTTTGGTGGTCCTTGCGTCTCGGTGTCCTTTAGTGCTATATTCCAAACCTTACTTAGTCTATATTAATCTTCTCGGTTAAAATTATTCAGGTTCTTCATTAATTCCAAAGATTCTCTCACGATCCGTGGGAAGTTCGTATAATCCTTTTTTTGCTCGTAATCTGCGTACTGGTCCTTGTTGGATGGAAGCAGTTCGTTTATTTTCTTAACGATGCTGAACCTGTCGAGGTTTCTTCTAAAGAGTTTTCCTCAGCCTGCTCGTAACTCTAGCAATATATGGGAGGTATGCGTTTCCTGCTCTTCTTTCCTGTGATTCATCCTTCTTGTTGGCTTACGCAAGTCTCCGAATATCCTGTGGTTTGTAGCCGTTCTTCTGTAAATCATCCTTCATATGTTCTATTTCTTCGCTATTATTACTAGCATCACATTCGCTTTTTGTAGCAGTGTGGTGACTAGAGACATTTTCTTTTGTGGATGGTGAGTTGTCCGTTGATATGCATGTCGTCCGTTGATATGCACCTTGAATGCGTGTAGACTGTCCACACCGTGTGGCCTTATCCCGATTGTATCGTCCACGTAGCGAGACCAGCTTTTCATCTTCCTGTCACTGGAACTGCTGGTTTCTTCTTCAAACGTCTCCATGAAGATGTTGGCAATTACTAATAAAAGTTGTGACCATCCTTCTGCCCATAGAATTCTCCATTCCATAGAAAGTAAGTGATGGTTAAATACAATCTTGCCAATTATATCCTCTTTTAGTCCTTGTGGTATGAATCGTTGTCTGATGAGCTCTAGGGCTTCTTCTACTAAGATTCCACGTCGAAATTCGCCAGAATGTCCTCGCTAGTTATTGCAGGTCCATGTAAAATCCCCACAAAAGCAACGTACTACGATAGCTGCTTTTCAAATTATCTGGCCAGTTCATAAGTTGGAGATCCATAGGTACTTACAATTAGTCGTAGGGGGTTACCAGTTTTTATGATGCTCTTTCTTTTGTATGATTAACTCCCTGATCGGTTTCCTAGTCTAGCGTAGTCATCTTAGATCTTAGCTGTTGGGTCTCCGCTTAATATTCTGTCGTTTTCGGGATACAATAAAGTGTCAATCTTCTCATTGTAGTCCATCCTGGTCATCACTACTGTTGCGTTTCCCTTATATGCACGTAGAACGATGATATCGTTATTATTATGAAGTTCTCTCAATGCGTTCTCTTCCATCCTGCTTTCTGGTAGCGTTGTTACACATATGGACCGATACCTGCACGTAGCCTCACATCAACACCCACAACAGAAAAGATACCTACCATATATACCTACCATACCTACCATATATTACTGGAGTTACAGACAGGCTGAGGAAAACTCTAGAGAAGAAGAAAATCAACGTCAGGTTCAGCACAGTTACGAAAATAAAAGAACTGCTTCCATCCGGGACTCGGTACCCAGATTACGAATTAAAAGAATATTCGAACTTCAATGCCAGTGTGGGAAATCGTATATTGGACCAACGGCACGCAATATACAGTGCAGAGTTAAGCACCACAAATAGTGATCGAATCCTTGGAAATAATAGAAAACCCGAGTAATTGCAACCGATAAGATTGATATATATTAAGATAAGTTTGGATGTTAGCACTACAGGACACCGAGAAGCAAGGACCACCAACGACGCAGCCAGGACAATCATGGACGAATCCAGGACGAGCATCGGACACGGATTAGCAGACGATAATGGACACGGATCAACGAAATATAATGTATCGGCTGGGTTTATAACGAGAAGCAGAAGACATCGTCAGACATCGGGCATGCTCAGCGAAACGTCAAGTTTATTTATTACCATTGATTGACATATTTATAATATTGACTACTTTTTAAGTATATGTGCTCTATTCAGGCTGTAGAACCTGCTACTCTTGTGCAATCATTTATGGTCGCAATATATCCCATTTCTAACTGTATTCCATATACTCCTTTACATCATCAAAATTATTTGAAATATCGAAATGCATGTCTACAATAGTTATGTTATAAACACCTTATATTCTAGTTTCATTCATGTAGCTCCTTAGGTTATTGTTAAAATCCATTGCATTCGTTGACAGTGACCTATGGATTGCGAAATTTCAACATATTTGTTTCTCCCTACAATAACTCGTGCCCTAATCGTCCTAGTGAAATTATTGTGTACTATTTCATAGCTATTTCTTTTCAACGAGACGGGCATTCAAGAATATTTCAAACCAATCCATAAGAATTTTTATATGCTTCATTCTTACCAACGCCAGCAACTTTTTTGTTTTAGATGTAGTGACTAGCACATTTTCCTTTTTTGTGTGTTATGGTAGTGTTTTAGTGGTTTTTCTGGCTGATCAGTCTAAACTGTTGTGCTATATTATCAGGTTTTCCATTTATCACGTTCCACCATTGCTGATGTTTTCTGTTAATCAAAATGACCACGGACTTTATGCTTTAGGATTCTTAGAAGATTACAACATCAGTCTCTTTTTGAAATAAATAAACCCTGAAGGAAATCTTTAATTGCTCTAAGACTATGGCCCTTCTTCAAGCAGACTCAATCTAGATTTGGCCCAGCTGTGTCCTACTGCCAGTCATATTTAAGTAAAATGGTTTTGCAAATTTGGCGATCGCATATATGATTTTAACATGTTCAACATATTCATAAGTCTTGCATTAATAATTTAAAATTGGAACACCTGCTGACGATTTTTAAGGTGATGCTAGCATGTGATGGCCGCATAGAGGTTTGGATCTCAGTCTTAAAATATCTATATAATTGGTTCGCGCTAAACCAGGAATTGCTTGCAGTTAACTTCTGATAAAAACACCTGTTTTTATATTATTGCTACAATGCTTTTCAATATGTCCGGAGTTATTAGGAAATATTATATAATATCGGCAAATTTTGCTGTATGGTAGAAAACAAATCAATAAGCTCTGAGTGGGCATTATTAAATGTCTTTGTTGAAGGTAATGGCAGTTTAATAAAAATATTGATTGAACCACGTGATCGCATACCGTGTTATTTATGGACAAAATATAAATGTTTGGACAAACAGAAAAAATATGCTGTAATCGTACTTTATTACTGGAAGTCTTTTGTGTTTTTAATTTGTATTAACGCTTTCCACGCGAGTTTTATGTACACAGTTAATGTTTTATATCGTGACATAAACGTCAGCTTGATATTATTCAGGTATGTTGGAATTGAAAATCAATAGAAGCTTTATATCTAACAATGCTGCGAACAGCCAGAATTAATTATTTGCGTAATTCAAATGTTATTCGGTTATATTTGCTAAGCATGAATTATTGCGCCTTATTCTACTATATATTATAATGCAAATGAAACCCATAAGTTCGTGAGCATTTCTCAATAATTGTGGAAACAACGCACTAGCATTAAATGATTTCCTGATTGTAAAATTGAAATCTAATTAAAGTCGAAAATGCGCCTGGTATAGTTAATTGTATTTATATCATTTCAGTTTTTCACACCTAAGCATGTTTTGTATTAATCATTGAACTTAATTGTTTCATGAGTTGCCGGGAATCCCCGGTATCAAACTTGTGATAAAAATACCGAGTTCGATGTATATTCAACCGAACTGAAATATTGGGCAATTAAGTATTTTTAAGGAAATAATTTAAGAGAGTCTAGCCATAACCAAATTGTTTGTTTTACTTGTTTACTTATTTAATTAATTGACATGTAATTATCGTTAACATCCGTTGTGAGAAATAATATGTAATGATATATAATAATATATCAGTAGAAACGTCGTCGCTTCGATTGTTGTAGTTTTAGGTGTAATTTAAAGTTGTGTTGTAGTTTGGCAGCAAATTGATCCACAATTCCGGTATCTGCTTTCAGAGCAATGAATGGGGCGGCGCATTTTGAATAATATTCTAAATTGCGACTACTGATTTAATAGCAAAACTTCGAAACAAACATTTTGTGACTGAATTTGCAATTTAGTAAGTTCAATGAATAAACTATTTATGTCTATTAAATATATTTTTAAAAACAGAACTAATCATTTAGGGTGGCACTTAGTGTAGTAATATGAGCAACATTTGAATTTATTATTGTCGTGTATAATCGCCATAGCATTAAATATATATATATATATATATATATATATATATATAATATATATATATATATATATATATATATATATATATATATATATATATATATAATATATACAGTGTGTTTCACTTAAGAGTCTTTTTTATTTTTAGTCCAATTTTAGTATTTCTTATTTATCATAAATACCCGTCAATTCAAGTTAAAATTCCTGTTTCAATTCGTTCTTCCCGTCTTTTATCTTCAACAGTAGTTCTTCTTGATTTTGTTGCAGCTTTGTTCCCAGCTCTTGTTTTAATTCCTCCTGTCCTTCTTCCATATTCTGTTGTATTACTTCCAGCTTCTCTCCTAGTCCTTGTTCCAATTTCTGTGGCACTCCTTCCATCTTCCCTTGTCCTTCTTCCATCTTCTGTTGTATTTCTTCCATCTTCTGTTGTATCACTTCCATCTTCTCTCCAAGTCTTTGTTCCATTCTCTGCATCATTAATTCCATCTTGTCTTGTCCTACTTCCATCTTCTGTTGCATTGCTTCCAGCTTCTCTCCTAGTCCTTATTCATCGTTATTTCTCTTTTCGGCCTTCGATTCCAGTCGATACGTTTAACTTAATGTATCGGAGATCCTTTTCAAATAGCCCACCACGTTGAGCGCCAATAATGTAAGATACTTCTTTTTATTTGAAGTGTTACCCCACGTTGGATTGCCAATAATGCAGTGATTCTTCTACCTTTTGAAATGTTTCCCCACGTTGGATTACCAATAATGTAATGATACTTCAACATTTTAACCGTAATTGAAACACGTGTGTCCGTTGTAAACATCCAAATATTACTCTCGTTTATTTATCAATCACCACGGACACTAATATCAAATATCCATGTGTATCTGATTTGTATTTTTACATAAAACTGTCGAATAGTTGACATTGATGTATGTATGAATCATGGCTACATAGTTTTTATATTGTAAATACCTATTACACAATTTTTTAACAATTCCAAATTACAACTACATATATTTTAAATTTATAATTTATATCGTGACAATATATATATAACAAATCTATAATATAAAGTACAGAAATCTATCTACATGTTTCATACAAAACCATGGAATGAAGTGCATTTTTGCTGAAAGAGAACTAGAAGTAAATTATAAAAAGGAATGAGAATATTAAATTAGAACATATCGCAAAATTCCATTTCATACGCGCGTGTATATATGTTTTTAAAACATATCTAGTGTGAAAGTAACGAATGTAAAGTTATGTAACACATCATAATTAGTGTACAAATGCTGCATTAAACACAACTTGTGGAAGCGTAAAAATATTTAAAATTTTATAAAGTTGAGTCAGAAATACGTTGTTATAAACATATGTGAATTACTAAAGGCACACTTCGGCAACAATAATAACAATTTAATAACGTGTATTAATCGTTAAACATTTATGCAATTTGTGAAATACCTGTAACAACTTACGAGTATATATAAATCAAACAATCAAATATAGCAGCATGCACAAACTTACATTAAATACATTTTGTTATAGTTACCAAGCAAATTTGTGTGCATTTAGACTAGGATTTAAAAAATAACATTTGCGTGAAACGCGTCATGTCCCAAAAATACATCAGTAGTGATGTCTATTATTTTCAACAACATTGGGGACCCACGACCATTAAATGTGCTAAAAAATTAATATCCATTTTCCATCTTATTTACTTCTTCTTCTTGTTCTTTCAAGTTTTCTGAACTAAATGCTCATTTTGTACTTGTTTTTTTTTTTATAATACATTAAATCTCAATACACTTTTTTCCACAATGTGGGACATAATTTAAAATAGCATTTCCCATATGAAATATCACAATCGGTTTTCATGCATATAAATGCAGCGAAGTATAGAAGAGCGGGTTGAATTCTCAAAACAATACAGCTTATAATGGTGCACGGTACCGTTTCTCTCTTCCGGGGTCACATTTGCGAAATGTATAAATATGAAATTTACTTTATTCATCGACGGATTGATCGTATGTACACCTTAAAAGTGTTATGCACAGGCATATTTAATTAGAATTTACCATGAAATCATACACACAACACTTTATTTTTTAATCTCAATACATTTATGTCATGAACATTTGGTTTTACACGAATGCATTTACATAAACTTTCGCAGATTTGTAACAGCAATTAAGCATTAAGAATACTATATATAGTAGGGGACATGAAGTTATGACATTAATGTTAGCAGTTCCATTAACATATGTTATCGGAAAAAGAACACTTTAAATGGCCCATAAGCACGAAACAGTTATAACACAAGATTTACTTTGGCACGCGCTGTGAACCCGTCAGATAACTACAACTGACAAATAAATTGTAATTAATTTTCCGCACTGAACTTTCTTATACATAGATAAAATTCCAACAAACCGATGACAGGCAAAATTGCGTTTCGTGAATACTACGGACGGTCAAGGCAACTGCTCCTGTCCCTGCTATAGTTGCATATGGCCAATACGTTGCAAATAACAAGAAATGAATTAAAAAAAAACCTTTATTGGCATGATAATATTAACATAATATAATATTCCTTCCTTGATTTACATCCCCTTTACCCCATTGTAATGTATCAATGTATTGACCTTTCCCTGATTTCCGGCTGAGTCACCCTCCGCCACTAGTCTCCATCACTCTTCTCGGACCACTTCGTAACCTGCAACAGTCAATTTTAGATTACAGATCTCGCCTCATTTTCCTCCCCTTTTCTCTTCTCC